>BSBM01000435.1:23797500-24485000 GCA_027924585.1 Larix kaempferi
TTTAGCTCAAGAAAAAAAGGATTGGGAAATCCGTGATTTTGGGTGATTCATCAATTATGATTCAAGCAATGCATAGTGGTGTGAGTAGGTAGGACAATCAATTAGGGTATCTAGTCCAAAGTAGAAGAGCAATAGTGGATAACTTTGAATCCTAGAATTCTTTAGGTCCTAAGAACATACAATTCCAACTCATATGAAAAAGAAAATGATGCAATTGGAGAGGAGGAAGGTATGCTTAGAAAAAAGAGTGAAAATTTGATTTGGTCTCTTCAACAACAAACATCACAAGATTTTACCCAATGCCTCCATGGATAAGGGACAAGTGGCTTTGAATTAGAAGGGTGAAAATATGGGTAGTAACTCCCTTAAATGTTGGTGTACCTTTGCATTCAATGGAAACAATATGGAGTTATGAAATTCTCAACAAGATGGATAAGCGTTAGATTTGTGGTATTATGCTCTAGTTCTAGGTGAATTTACAATTGATTTTTTTTCTAGGGCATTTGTAGATGGTAACATGATGGTGACCTAAATAGGTTATTACCATGGCTAGATTTAGAAGCCTACTTGGAATTATGGTGATTGATTTTTTTGTCTTTGGTGTGCTCTAATTCTACTATCCCCAATGTGTTTGATCTGATTTGGTTTCTCTTAGTATGTTGGAACAAATAAGGAGGTGGGCCCTATAGACCGGTTTTTCATACTCATCTTTTGTTGTTGGAAAACAACATTGGATTTTCATGGCCTTTTTTATGGATGTGGACTATATGATATGAGCACAAGAAATATGTGAATGCAATGTAGTTGATACTTAGGAAGCTCTTTCTATATTTAGCAATCACACATCTAGTGAAATTGAAGATCAAAGGATAATGGATACAAATATTCCAAGGATCCTAGATCTGAATGCCATGTAGTTGATACTTAGGAAGCTCTTTCTCTCTTTAGAAACCACAAGTTTAGTGAAATTGAAGCTGAAAGGATAATAGATACAAATATTTCAAGGAACCTAGCTTGCCAAAGCAAGACAATTGAAAAGCTGAAAGAAAATTGTAATATGTTTTATGAAGTAGTTTTGGTCTTCGGCTAAGAGCTCACACCTTCATGGAAAATCCTCACACTCCTTGGCTACACTTCCAAACACATATATTTGCTTTGAATGACCTATGACAAAAGGGAACAACATTGTTCAACAAGTTCAAAGTGACATGGAAATGGAAACAACATATTTGGAAAATAATCTTCAAGTTGACATCAAACTATAGACCCTATAAAAAAAGAGGCCCTCATAGGTTTATTAATGTATCATTAAGTTTATTTTTTGCTAGCTAGCACAATTTGTAAAGCATTTTTCTAGTAGGTTTTATAGCTATGTATCTAAGAAAACCATAATAGCTCAGCTACTAGGAAACAACTTTAAGATTTTAAATCTTTGGAGTACTAATTTAGAATTGACAGTATGTACTTTGTATTAACTTACTGTAGAATAAGACATCTAATTTTTTATACAAACTATAACAACTCTTTCTTGAAAAAAAAAATAATTTATATTGAATTGAAATAATATTGGACCCTACCAAGATTTTGAAATGGGTTTCCAACTAATACCATTTTCCATTTTCAAGTATTAATTAGGTGTTGAATATTCTTGAGTTGAAAATCGGAATTATGACAATCCTCTAAGATAATGTTCCACCTCTTAAATTGTCATCCATATGTAACAAAATCCTCCTGCAAAACAAAATTGAAACTACTTAAAATACAAACAAAAATAAACACTAGATCTACCAAGTATAATGATAAATCAATATGTACTAAAATGAGATCAAGTGCCCTCAAAAGAGTATAATACCTCAATTTCCCTAGCCATGTTGGAACCTCCCTTGAAGTTGTATATTTTAATTTCTCAAGGTATAAGATGACTAATCCTTTGAAAATTTTCGAGGATGACATAACTATCTTACAAGTTTCAATCGAAACTAAAAACAATACATCCTTGTTGAGTTGACGGAGAAGACAAGTACATTAAGAATCCCAAATCCCCGATAAGATCATTAGGGTTCTATATCAATATTCTATGCTTATATTCCTTTGAACTTGCATGATAGTTAAAGATGAAAAGAAAAATTAAGGAATATTTATTAAGAGAACTTGATTGGTATAAATATGCATGATAATAACCCCAAGAATGGAAAGTTAATTTTTATTATTAAGGCCCTAACACCATTCATTATTAGTATCTTAGTTATGGTTAGGTCATCTTTAGTGGATTTGGCTCATAACATTTAGAGAGAGTGACATATACATAAAAGTAAACCATAGGGTTTTCCCCAAATATTGGCTAGGCTCTTTTGCAGGGCATGATTCACCTATAACCTTGAGACTAAGAAAGGTTAAAGAATATTTGAGTCATTTGACCCAATAAATATATAGCCCAAATAGATTTTGGCTATTGTGGACCTATAATGAAACATCCCAAGTAATTATAGACCCAATAAAGGGTTTATTCCCCAAACTTGATACATATAGTAAGGAAATACCCCCAAAAATATTTTTGAAGGGTCAAAGTGAACCAAACAAAATCCCTCCGCTATACCTTCATTACCCACTTCAACCGTGAACTAACATATCACTCAGGGGTGGCACGAGACTTGTTATCCCTGGATTTGTTTCATTGAGTGCATCCAGATCAATTGCTTCAGGATTGTGTGCCACACTGTGCCATTTTATTGTTTCTGTCCACGTCCCTTCCCTTCCCAGCGGTAGTAGCTCTGTAGCGGATCCATGGGGATTCCATTGCATTTACACAAGCAGGAGAGCAAGGGCACTGAAGGGCTTCCATTTCACAAGCACGAGAAGGAGAGCAAGGGTTTCGATTGGAAGTAGCAATGTCTTCGGTATGTGGCGAAATCCTCTGCTCATAGGGTTTTGATTCCTCAATTTTTTTTTCTAATTTTGTGGAAAGGAAGGTAGTTAGTTGTTTCTGGAGATTGTAATTCGAATTAGGAAAGAGACAGAGTTCTTGGAGGTGTAATTGCGGGAGAATAAGGATAGATTTAATGCTCTGGGGGACTTTATCAAAGAGCAGAGCTCGACTGGTGGAAAATATAGCTCTGTATAACTTTAATAAACAGAAAATTTGGTGAATTTTTTTTGTTAAAATAATTTTCTATGTGAGTAAACTATTAGATTTTGCTAGGATTCGATGAGGGTTTTATAGCTGTGTGCAAACCTTGTTGAAAACCGTATGAGAAATCATTTTGTGCGTTTTATATTTCCTTGTCGACGGGAAGAACACTAAGACCACTTGCAAACTAGGCCTAGCAAGCCTGGTAAGAACTTTTGTTTATTAAATCTCTAGACTATCTGTAACTGTCGATTTCTGAAGAATTGTAGAAGAGTTTTAGTTGTATGGCACCGAGTTGATTGAGATCAGAGAGTTGGGATTTTATTATGAAATTTTTGTAATCTTGTCGAATAGTCAGATCTCTTCCCTATTCATAGTCGGGGATAGAATAATTAAGATCGAAGCCACCAGGTTTTTTTATAGATCGACATTCAAAATACAATTTTCACGCTACATTACATGGGATCCTTTCATTACATATTTTATATGGAGCAATTTGGTCAAGAGAACACACTATAGTTTAAGGAAAGAACTTTGAGCAGACTTCTGATACAAGTATGCAAATTACTAATCAAAGCAAAGTAGTCTAGTAGAACCCAACTCAAAATATTCCATATGTGTCTCCATTTTCATTTGTCTTCATCCTCTCCTTGCGTTCAAATACATACTTACCAATGCTGACCTTAATAGGTAGCATTATGTTCAATGGTTAGCATACAACTGATGATAAATAGACTATTCAACAGTCAAATATGCCTTAACATTTTTGGGTCTCAAGGTGTTAAGTTAACCATGAATTTACTAAATATACCACAAAATGTCTCATGTATCATGGAATAAAGAATCTATACTTTTGGAAAATTCCATGTATGGGCTTAAACACTCATAGTATGTGGTAAATCTATATATTTTTATTGTTTTCAGGTTGTTCTCTCTAAATGGTTAGTATAATGTTAACCTATGGCTTTAGGTAATTTCCTTCTCTATTCGTATTATTTAATTCCCATTCAATAACTCTTCAAATCTTGCATCTTTATACAACGTTTCTTGTAAGTACAAACTTGAATTGACATCAAACATTGATCAGCTTCCTAGTTTACTTTCAAGGCCTTTAGGCTACTTGTACTTGTCTTATCTAACACCTCAACAGGGATAACTTTCTATTAGTTCGGCTTCAACCATGTAGGTTTTTTTTCACCCTAGAGCATCTCCAAAGGCTTAGTCCCCTCATACTGCTATGATCCTTATCCATTAATATTGAATCACAAAAAACATATTAGAAATGATGAATACATGATTAAATAGAAAAACCTTTAGGTAGGGTAACACAAGAAATAATATTTTTATGGAAGATAAACTCCTATTCACTCGCATTTCCGAGGAGGAAACCTCCTAATGGGATAGTTTCCAATACATGATCACATAATAAGGGTTGCATTCTAACCTCAGCTTCTCCAACCCACTCTTGGCAGGCGGTTTAATCTTGGATAGAGGAGATTCAACAACTAAATTTTCGTTGTAAGCAATATATGTTTTAGAGGCATACTGATGACGGAGAAACCAGCACAATATTGATGATCATTATAGGCTGGTCTACTTTTGTGCTATCCTCGTATTTTTTTTGGTTGGAAATGCTTTTAGAAATACCAAGTTGGGGTTGTATCACATAAAACATATGTTTTGGGCTTAAGTGCCATGTATGAGGGGTATCTATTAGTAAGAATGATCAGATCAAGCATCTACTCTCATCCTTTGAAACTCATGTCATTTGAGTGTGGAACACCTCAACAATAACAAAACCATGAACAACTTGATACTCCATCGAATTCCCATTAAACCAATACTCTGGTGGCTTGTACCATCCATTTTGGATCAAAGGTGCCATCTGGTTGTAGAAAACCAAAAGGAAAAAAACCCCAGTGGATAGTTGGATACTCCATTGACCTCCAGTAAATCAATGCCCCGTTGGCTTGTGTCGTCCATTTTTTGATCTAAGTTGTCATGACTTTGTCCTATTGCAATACCCTTCTTCAACTTGTGTGATGTTACAAGACTTGACTTGTTGAAGGACTATTGTTTTTATGATTGATTGTTTGAATCATGGATAGAATTGATTTTTATGATGCGATGTTGTCTAGGTATTTGGATATAATCCTACTAAGTTAGTTTCATAATTAGGGATAAGGGTTTCTGAAGGACAAAAGGTTCATGGTAGTATTGATTGACTATGAAATGATGTCTTAATTTGCAAGTGAGCAGAAATCTATATTTATGTTTGTGATCATGTTTATTTTATCAATAGGATTAGCCATATGTGTATATTGGCATAAATGCATAGAAAAATCAGATAGGAATAATAAGCACCATAGAATTACTAGTCCATAAAATTATTTAGATTATGTACACTTTGAGTGTGCATATGCATGTGTATGGATAATGTGCTTTGTTAATTGCTAGCTTGTTACTTGATGGGAAATGCAAATTATAAGTCATTGTAGCACGGTTGGTATGATTTATAATGTTTGAAAATGAAATCAAATATAGAATGTTACATTAACAAATAAAAACAAGAAAGCCTCTTCCACTAGGATAAATTTATGTAGTAATAATGATTGATCATGGAATATAGTTGTTTGTGGTTGATACTATCCCAATAACCAACCATAAACATTCCTTACAAAATAAAATTAGAAAAAAACAAAGATCTAGTTCTAAATTCTGATTGATATTAAAAATTACAGAAATTGGTATAGTTGCATATATATTTTTGACAACCTACCTAAGATTACAATTTTAGTTGACGTACACCATGTGACGTGTTACCACCTAAAAAATCAAGTCCAAGTTGCATTTTTAGAGGCATTATTTCAATAAGAATTGCACTTGCATATATGAACTTTGGAGCATGCTCTGAATCATTTCAAAGTGGTGATGAAGATCCATGTTTTCCTTTTGTTTCACATGCTAAGGGGTATTCACACATTTGGAGGAAATATTGCAAATGTAGGATACATTCACCTTTAGTTGCACTTATCTACATATTTATTTGATTTGTTGCTTGTTTGATTTTATTTTTGGTCTTCTGGCTTGGATCCACTTCCCTGACATTTATCAGACCTGTGTGACCTCAGGTTAACCCCTGCATCATCCTGCATTTGCTTGTTGAACCCTTCTAGGACTTTGCTTGGATTCTTGAGTGATTTTTTAGAAGTTTAAGTGCATTCTGAAGTTAGGGCACTATTTTAGCCATTCAATACACCCTCGTGACCTTCTTTCACTTCTGCATTCGATTTTCATATCCACTCTGATCTTTACAAGTAATATTTTTAAGCTTAATTCGGTTGGTTTGATTGATTGCTCATTGGTTTGGTTTTGTGAGTTAAGGTGACAAGACACTTAGGTTATTTTCCTTCTAGATCTCATATTGCAAGAGTGATTTTTACTGAAAATTCAAGGTAGATCTGTTACATCCATTTCGAATCCTTCAAAGAAGTATTGGAAATTTTTATTACTTGGAAAAATTTATTTGCATTTCAATTCATACAATTGGCTTAGAAATTTTTTTCAAACCCTATCCTCTCCTTCGTTTAAAAATCACAAGTTTCATTGCAAATAGAAGCCATATTTCCATTTACTTGTCATGCATTTTACTCATTAGAAGTAGAAGAACGGTTATTGTTGGATTCATTTACTTTGAAAGAGTAGTTCTAGTTTGGCATAAAAGGAAAAAATACAAAAATGTGTATTTTTTCTCTTTGAAAATTTTGTGCTTGTGTTTATTTTGCTTTTTGGATCGAAGAACTCTCTCCTTCTTGTAGCTAGTTTTTCATCGAAAAGAAAAGTGCATTGATTCATTCACTTATGCATGGTTTGAGTCGAGTCATAACACCACTGATTTGCACTTCCACTACCCAATTGAGTAAGAAAACAAACCATTAAAATGTATCTCCCTAACTCAACACATTTTAACCTCACTTGAGGATACAAAATAATATGTTAGTTAGGTATGACACCGGGGATATGAATCCAAATAATTCCCCCTTGTCACTTTATATCTAAAACATAGTTGTTTTCCTTTAGGGTACTAAAATCCTCTTTTATTTGTTGACACAGTCATCGACCAGTTTGTTGAGAGGGCCCCTGTCCCACGGGAGTAAGCAGTGAGGATTGGTTCCGGATGGACTTTTTGGAATGACACACTCTACTTAGTGCCTAAGGACACCTATCCATTGTCTTCCTTGCATTTTCCATATTGGTTGTACAAGGGCTCAAAGGAAGAAGCTCTGATTAACCTTCTCGGATGTGTCATGAATGAGGTAGCTTAGTGGCTTTTCTTCTAGGGCTCCTTTACCCAGGATCCCTTTCGGTAGAGGGATATCCTTCCACTTTGGTATCTCACTTCATATTGTTCAACTTGGATTTCATCACCTTGTAGAGGATACGATCTATTGAGGTCTCCAGACCTTAGTTAGGAAGATTGCTTTCTATCATACATTTTAGATGGTCTTTTATTTTATAGTGTTGCTTGTTGGCATTTTGGTCTTTTTGTTGTAGCTCGCTTGTTGTGACATCGGTCTTGGTATAGTTTTAGAGCTTTTTTTCCTGTGCACCTCTTCTTTTTTTGGCTCCCCTTCTGCACGCATGGTTTCTTTGGGTTTTTTGAGTTCTTACACGGTCAGTTACCAATATGATGATGTGTGATGTCCTCTTCTCCCAAGTCTTCGAGATGGTTTAGTTAGATGGTCTTCTCAAGGGACTGGCCAACCCTTGATGGAGCCACTAAAGCTTGACCTTAGGAGTAGTCTAGAGGACCACATGATCGCATCCTCTATGTGGACTTTTCCTTTTACAGTGATGATGAACTTTCAAGTTATATGTAACACTGGTACATTTGAGAGAGAGATGATTGGTTGTACCCCACCTTGGTTTATTGACTTTTGGTCCTTTCATAAATTGTTGATAATTTTTTTGTGGTACCTTGCCTTTTACCTTTTGGGTCTTTTACTCATCTTGAGTTATCTTTTGATTTGTACCACCTTTTATGTTTTTGGTCTTATGGTTACTATGGTAGTTTGTCCACATTTGAGGTACACCCCCTTACCTAAGGGTTATGAGTCTTTATACCCACTCTTGTATTTTTGACTTGTACCTTACTGGTTGGTCTTGTACCCTCACCTATTTAATTGTGTAACCCTGGTACCCACCTAAGACATTCTACTTTACTTTTTTTAATCTTTTTTTTCAGATCTGTTTTTGAAGTTTGAAGGTTATTGAGATTCTATTGGTAACCTTTCTGCCTACTATGTTTTTCGATCTACTCTCCTTCTTCCTGTTGGGAAGGTTGTGACACTCAGACTCATCCATGAGCCCTAGTTTTTATCTGCTGGTTGTTTTAGTAAGGGTCGTGAGGTCTTAAGGGTTTGCTTTACCCTTTTGTGTACTCATATGTGGAGGTCGTGAGTCTCTTTGGCCTCAGTCTGATGGTTGTTAGCTCATCTATGAGGGCCAAAATTTTGTATGGGCAAATTGGACTGAGTTTTTAAGTTATTTTGTTTTTTTACTGACCTTTGTTTTATATGCTCATATTTTGTGTGTAGTTCTTGATCTATGGTTATATATATTTGTTGAGTTTTATTTTTGATGCTGAGACTTATTAAGGGATGATATTTATTGTGATTTTACTGAGCCTTTTGACTGTCATCAAATTTCTTTGATTGACTGTACCATAGCCCAGTCATCTCTCTCTCTCTTGTTTGTACTAACCCTCTAATAGGGTCACTTGGTTCCTAGAGTTGACTGGCCTCTAAGAGGCACAGTCATTTCTGAAAGTAACTCTTCTGAGTATATTACAGGAAACATCTACACCCATGTAAGTATCTTCACGTATTTATTTTCTTGTAAATTAAACGTTTATTATTACATGTTACTGAAGATTACTTTAACACAGTGACCATCTGGTAGTGTTAAAGGTGAGAAGTTGAATTTTATTTTTATTTTTTATTTTTGGTATTAAGTAGTTAAGACGTGTCCTGTCAGACAAAACTGTTGGTGATCATATATGTGTTTTTCTGTTAAGCTTTTACTTGCATTAAGACTTTTGTTGTAATCATTTTTTGTGCTTTACTTTGTATATTTTGCAAGTCCTATTGCATCCTTTTAAAATGAAATCGTTTACCATTTGTGCCAATAGTTTTGCATATTTGGTTGTCAAAATCAAGTCTTCTCTAGTGTCAAATAGTGACTTAAAACTTGCATCATAACTTCCTTTTCTAAGATACCTAATGCTCTGTTTCATATTGTGAAAGGAATAGTCCCCACACACTATTATACAAGATTTTAATTCTACTACTTTGTATTGGAAGGCACTCATACATTGTAGTTACAAGAGGTAGTTACAAGGAGCTATTTCATATAAGAGGTAGTTACAAGGAGATATTGCATATATTTGACATTATCTGACTTTCTATCTCTTTGGCATGTCAAATAATAGGTAGTTACAAGGAGCTATTGCACACAAGAGGTAGTTACAAGGAGCTATTGCAATATATATTTGATCTTATTTGTACCTTCCCCACAATGGTTGATTTACTTTTGGTCCTTACACCTTGTTGTTTATTGGAAAGCACTCATACATTGTAGTTACAACAGGTAGTTACAAAGAGCTATTGCATATAAGAGGTAGTTACAAGGAGCTATTGCATATATTTGACATTATTTGACCTTCTATCTCTTTGGCATGTCAAGTAACAAGTAGTTAAAAGGAGCTATTGCATACAAGAGGTAGTTACAAGGAGCTATTGCAATATATATTTGACCTTATTTGTACCTTCCCCACAATGTTTGATTTACTTTTGGTCCTTACACCCTGTTTTTTATTGGTCTTGCGGTACCTTGTCCTTGGCATGTGGTTGATAGGGTCATTTATCCCATATTGAGTTGTTCGTACCACCCTTTAATGTTTTTGGTCCTTTGGGTACTATCGTTGTTTGTCCCCTAAATGACCCTAGTACCCCACTTATGATTTATGGGTTTTTCTGTTAAGATTTTACTTGCACTAACACTTTTGTTGTAATCATTCTTTGTGATTTATTTAACTTTTGTTACGAATGTAACTGTCTTTGTCTTATAACTATTGTTTCATACAACCTTTCTCTCTCTCTTTGGTTTGTACTTATCTTTTAGTAGGGTCAGTGGGTTCCTAGTGTTGGCTCACCTCTGAGAGGTACAGTTTTCACTGAAAATAATAATTACGAGTATCCGACAAGAAGGTTCCACATTACGGTGTAAGTACCCTAAACCTATATTATTTACTCATGTTAATGTTGATTAACTATTGTTAGAAATTACATGTTACTAAAGATTACTTTAACACAATAAGCCAACTGGTAGTGTTAATGTGGAAAATTCGAAAGAGATGAAAATTATGTTTTGTTACTGTTGTTTTATTTAGTTCCAGTGGTACTTGTTTATTAGATGTAATAAAAGAAAGGAGTTTACATTTGGTGGAGGCATGCTAACTATGTATGATGATAGTGGAAAATGCATGCCTTAATTCATTGTAATTTTCTAATATGAACTATGCATATGCCTTGTAGCGCCTTTTATAAGGTGACGTGTAGTGTAGGAGGAGTGAAGCGACTCCGGAGCCGTACTATTATCAGTTGGAGAAGGTTGTAAGACCAACCTTTCCCTGAATTGCTTTCTTCACCCACAACAGCAAAAACAGAAAATGAGACTAAAAATGAAATTGAAAATGAAAATGAAAATGAGACTAAAAATTAAACTAAAAATGAGACTAAAAATGAAACTGAAACAGAAACAGAAAAATGAACCTGAAACTGATATTCACTGCCAAAAACTGCAGCTAAAATCCCAGGACCTGAGGCTGAACATATATCCCCTAAACTTAACTCGCATCCCTTAACCAACACCTACACCTAGGCACTACACGTCACCTTATATAAAAGGCACTACACATCACCTTATAAAAGGTGCTATGCCTTGAGGTCCTATTTGAACTTTTTTCCCATGGTGCAGGTAGAACCAAACAAGTATTTTTCAGATATGTCTTCCTCGAGCGAGGGGAGTTTAGAAAGGCTAGAGGAAAGTGAGACATCTAGTAGGTCTACAAGAGTTTTATCAACTAGATGTCAAAAGATAAGAAGGAAATTCCATAAACACATGGATTTTTTTCTCGCTGAAGGGGGGTCATATTCCTATGATGAGACAATAGGCGACATCAAGGTTCCCTTGAGGTACATACATATAGTGAAACAATGGGTACCCAAGGATCTTCCTCAAATAAACACAGACTTTTGTGTGAGCGATAGGATATATCGAATTGCACTATCATCATTACATGGTTTGGGGTTGTTTTGCATGGATGGCATAAAAGTCGGTTACGACAGATGTAGAGAACTAATGGAGTATGTTGGACCCTGTTACAACTACAAAGATTGGATGCAACTTGTCCAATATACATGAAGTATGCATATATATGGATTGTCAAAAAACTATTTACAGTTGAAATACAAAGATCAAAATAAATGAGCAACATTGTACATTGACGGAAAGCCAAAGGCCACAGGGAATATTGCGGGGTTTATAAACAGTACACAACCAGGGTCTACAATTAAGAAACCCAACTGCAAATTTGAGGAGCGTGAAGAAAATCGTGTTTTTGTATGCACCAATAAATCAATAGCTGCAGGGGAAGATTTGCTTATTAATTACAATTTGAATCGAGTAGATACAAACATGGTTACTATGGGAGTGGTACATCTAACAATTTAACCAACCTTTTATTAATGAATTTAACATCTTAAGTATTTTTCGTTAGTTTATTCTGTTTAAATTTTCTATATTTAATTTGCAGGGTAGTGATCGGGGAAAATCCTGGCCAGCAGATGGTCAGAGGAGTACAACTTCCTCGAGGCAGTAGGTATACATATTTGTAATGGTAAAAATATAATAAGAAAAAAGAGCTTTTTTGCTGTGTTTTTTCATTAGTATATTCGTTTGGTTTATATGATGTTATCTATATTTGATGCAGAATGTTGATCGGGGAAGCCACCTGGCTGTTGATCAGACGACAACATCCTCGGGGCTACAGGTAAACCTGATTGTAATTGTACAATTTAAATACGTCAAAATTTTTTCTTATTATATTGTTTCAATGAGTATTTTGGTTTCATTTAGGTAATTTTTCTATGTTTTTTATGCAAGGTTCTATAAGGGGCACCTCCCTAGCAGTAGATCATACCAGACCTTCCTTGAGGCAGCAGGTATACATCTTTGTAATAGTAAAAATAAAATATGAAAAAATAGTTTTTTTTTGCTGTGTTTTTTCATGAGTATATTCGTTTGGTTTATATAATTATATATATATTTGATGTAGAGTGTTGATCGGGGAAGACACCCCGCTGTTGATCAGGCGACAATAGCCTCGGGATAACAGGTAAACCTGATTGTAATTATACAATTTAAATATGTCAAAATGTTTTGTTATTATATTGTTTCATTGAGTATTTTGGTTTTGTTTTGGTAATTTTTTCTATGTTTTTTATTCAAGGTTCTGTAAGGGGCACCTCCCTATTAGTAGATCGGGGAAGGTCACCTATAACCATTGATCTGATGAGTAGATCACGATCCTCAAGGCAACAGGTATAATTCATTGGAATCGTACCAATATAATATGTAGCATAATGTTTTTTTTGTTATGTATTTTTCATGTGTATATTGGTTTCATTATGATAATGATTTCTACTTCTTTTTTGTAGGGGGATGATCGGGGCAAGTCCCCAGCTGTGGATCAGACGACACCATCATCCAGGAATCAAGTAAACCTAGTTGTAATTTTAGGAATCTATTATGATAGATATGTTTTGTTAATATACTTTTTTCCTCGGTCTATTGCTTTCACATCAGTAATGTTTTATATATTTTTGTTGCAAACCAATGATTCGGTGTATGAAACAACATCATAGCAATCAATAGATTTTGAAGTGGATGAGTTGTAGGGTGATGCTGACATTGGTTCTTCTCTAGACCCGGTTAATCTGATAGAGAAGACCTTGAAAAAAGTTAATGCAGATATCCTTTTCCTGCTATTCATTATTCTGCAGACAAATGAGATTAAAGACAAGGTTGATGTTTTGGTAAAGAGATCTCATGCCTTGAAAGTAAGTTGCAGAATCTTGAATCATAATATAAATTCATTTAGAAACTTTTAATTTTTAATTTTATATGATAGTGAACTTATAAAATGTGGTTTGTATTTACAGGATTTTCTATTACCACACACTATTGGTCATGGCGGTGTTGGCCCCAGTGATGCTCGTGGAGATACGTCGCATGAGCAAACGACTCCACGTACATCGACTCATTCGCCATTGTTGTCGACTGAACAGTCAGAAACATGTTCCGCGACACCCCCGATGCCAGCTGTGAGTGCACCGGCCGCTAGTGACCGATGCACACCAGATCATGCAGAAGAAGGGGTCGACACCGAGCTTGCTAGTATTGATATTGCTGAAGCAGCATTTCCTGGATCTTCCCGTGTTACTAGAACGGGTACAATAGAGACAAAATTTTTGGTGGATGAATATCTTGTTCCAATAAATATAGAGAAGATCCCAAGTAATTATACGTTTATCAATTTAGTGTTTATAATTTGATTGTAATATACCGATAACATTTTTTTTCAACTAATTATGATCATGGCATGAACATTTTGCAGGAAATGATGTTTTTTATAAACATCTGAATCTTTTTTCCTTAGATATATTCGGGCCCACCATCCGCACAAGGTGGGATAAGAAAATGAAAAATTTAAAAGATGAGCTCACTAATCAGTTGGTTGGCCTGTTCAACAACGATACCTTCGATTGAGTCAGGGACCTAAAGAAGGTTGGACAACATATGAAGATTGTTCGAGACCAATATAGGGTTCACCTAGAAAGGAACCCTAGGTATGAGCACCCTCCGATGATTCCATCAAGAGAGTGGAAAGCTCTAGTGGAAGATGGAAAGGAGAGGGCTCTGAGAAAAGAAGGAAAGCTACCACCAGGAACAGGGAGATATGCAATACTTTCCACAATGTAATTCTAAAGCTTATTATTATTGATTTTTATATCTAATTTGGAACATCTATCATATTTCAACACTTGCATAGGATGTCAGACACATCAAAGGCCACAAAGGAAAGAATAGAAAAAATTGGTCAGCACAAGCTTGGGCCTGGTGGTTATTCAAATTTGGCGGCAAGAATTGTAAGTATCGAAAAACCAATAATGCATCCAAATAATAAATTGCAAAGTATTTTGTTTTATTGCACCTCAAAATGTAAATTAATGATGTTATGCAAATATGCAGGCTGATCGATTCAAATAAGTGTCCACTAAGGAAGACATGAAGCTTGGATTCCAGCACGGCTTTGGAGCTATTGTTGAACGCCGAAAAATCTTGTCTGGGAAAACAAAGTCTTTTGGTGATCCATCTGGTGCACAGGTATATCATAAATATATATAGTTTAATGAATATTTATTACTTGTGCAATATATTCGTTATAAGTAATTGACATAAAATATTGAATCTGTTTTGAGTAGGAAAGCAATGATCCCTTAATGTCGAGGAGGGACAACAACAAGTCGAAGATCATGCTTCGAATCCTACAAATGAATTGATTCATATGCTACAATTGTATACATAGCATTGCAGATGGTGAACATTGATTGTACTTCTCTATATTTCAACTGCATAGCATGTAGAGGGTCACACTGTACAGGTTGAGCCTAGACAGGAATATGAAGAACATGATGTGGCCGCAACATGTAAAAAAATACCTTTGTAATGTTTTTTTTAAATGAAATACTTGCCACTATAATAACAAAATATATTGATGTAACATTTTCACATTATTGCAGCAAATCCGAACCCCTTCCTGCAAAATCCATGTCGCGAGCACTCTACAAGGCAGACATCACAGCAAGTTGATGAAACACCAAGAACTAAAGGACAAGTTCCAGAAGATGATCTTCTTGTTGATTTTGTAAAGAGAAGAAAAATTAGAAAGAAGTGACTGAAAAAATATTGTGTAATTATTTTTTATAATATTATGTCCTGCATGATTTTTGGCCTACTGAATGAATGAATGGTTTAATGAATGTTAGCTTTTATTGAATGAATGTCATGACTGAATGAATGAATGGTTTAATGAATGTTAGCTTTTATTAATGAATGATAAATGTTTGTTTATGATGAAATCTGCATGAATTTGCACGTAATTGTTTTTTCAAGTACATGCATTGAGTATGGGGAATTGAGAGTGATGTGAAGGGGGGGGGGCATAAGAGCTTCCACCTTCACTTGGTTGGCCCTGTTAAGTAGAGAATATTAAATTATTCTCGAAATAGAGAGGAGCTCAATGAATGGCCACATTGGTGCTGCCTTTCTACAACCCACTCGTGTGTCATCTAAATTTTGACAATTTCTTGGGGGTTGTTATGAAACTAAAGCATCTTATCCTACTTTCCAAGCCTCTAACAAGGTAAGGAATTATCCATTTCCCACAGTTATTTATTTGAAGCATTATTGTCATAGCATGTATTCCATGACTTATAAAATTTCTTCTAGTGCATAATTGTAGTGTTGAAATTTTACTATGGCTATTTCACTCATCCCTTGGAACTTGTTACAGATAGCCTTGGGAAACATTCTGAAATTTCAAAAGAAGAATTGACGTTTTGATGTGATCAGTGGTATTATATAATTTGATTTGGTGGTGTCCATGTTTCCTCAAGTGAACTCTTATTACCCATTATTTTACTTGAATATTATTGTAATTTACATTATTAAATTAAAATGTTCATCAAACGTAAAATGTTCATTATCAAAAAAACTTTCTTCATTGAGACTACTAAGACTATATTTTTTTAGGTTCATTTCATTATTTTCATAAACAAGCAAATATTTATTTGAGGGGTCCTACCATGAAATTATTGCAATAGGAAAATATTTGTAGTATGTTGAAAGATGTTTTGAAAGGTAAAGCAAATGTAGACATTGTCAAGCTCCATAAATCAAGGGAAGTTGTTCCAAGAAATTACAAATATCGGCAACATATGTGTATTTACAGGACATGGGTAAGAGCAATGATCCAATATGACATACTTTTAAATTGTAGCTTCTTTAAAACATTTTTATTTATAGCCATCTATTTTCATAGTTCTTTCAAACCTATTGGCATTTTTTGTACATGATTATAGAGAAGAAAACTCATAAATTATTGAGTCCAAAAAGAATAACATTGTAAGAAAAAAAAATCCATTCAATGGTAAAGGAGGTATTTTGGTTGTCCTCTTTTTCCATCTTGACTTGATGGTATTCAAAGAATAAATATGTAAAAGAGAACACTTCATTTCCCACATACCTGAATAACTAACTTCTAAAATCCAAACAGACCTTGATACCATCCATATCTTTCTTGCTCTAAATGACAATGTGATTAATCCAAATAGACTCTTTTATAGGAAATATCAGACCTATAACCATCTTTCCATAAATCTCCTTTTTCAATTGTTCTTTAACCTTGGGATTAAGACAAGAGATTGATGTTTAACGATATTATCATTTGGTCATAACTCAAATTTCATTTCCCCCAGTTCTCCCATTATCCCAACTCAAAAATAAACTCCACTAGTTATGCAATAAATATTGACCAATGAAGAAAACACCACATAAGAGAGACTAAGGAAGCAAGAGATTGAGAAAAAGTTTGTCTTCCACTACAGTTCAACGTATTAGTCCTGAATTATCACATATTAGAGATGTAGAATGGCCATGCAGACTTGTCTCAATGTGGGCCTACATAGAATATATGAATCCCATACAAGGTTGTGTAAGCAATCACTTTGGATGAGTTGACAAGTACTCTAATGGATATGGTCAAGACTAAGTCTTTGAGATAGTATGGTATTTTTTGTGCATTCTATAAGGCCACATGGAACTTTGGAAACTCCAAATTGTTATAAGCACACAAAGAAGTTATGCATAATCCATCCTTAGGTCAAGGAGAAGACAATGTCATGTGCAATTAGTAGCATCTTACAAATCTTTTGTAGTTTCCATCATACATTTTAACTCATCCTTTCCACCTTGTCTGACCACCTTTTTCACATCTATAATTGACTACAATTCTTTCCAGCAATCATCAATTTTTTCTTCTATGTTCTCCATAACCCTTTCAAGTTATTTCATTTTCGTCCACTTTACCTCACCTTTTCTATATTCCATCTATATTTTCTGATGGACTTTCCTCATGTTTAGCTTTTTCAACCTCCTATGTGTCATTTTTCTACAAGTAATAACTAATTTGGCACTTGAATGTACTATAGAGTTTATAACATGTGTCATCTCTAATATCTTCATGTTCTCTCTTCCCCTTGTTGTAATTTGTCTTCATTCAGGAGCAGATGACCTAAGTCATCAATACTTTTCATTGATAAATATTCCAACACCTCTACAGAAATGCCCAACTTTGTAATGCCATTTTCCTCACTTGTAGGTTCTTAACTTAGAAGATCAAGCTCCTTGTATATTTTATGTCCTTGAATAACCATGACTCAACATTCTATCACATTTGGTCCAGATTATACCAATGGAAACGTAGTGCCTGAAACATCCAAGGATTTTGGGGAGTGAGAGAAATCCTTATAATAAAAAAGATTCATGGAAGATGTGTTAGGAACCCATGTCTTTACTTTGTAAGTATGTTGTTGTTGGACGCATATGCTTTGTAAGTCGTCCCGTAGTATTTGTTAATCAATAGTTTGTGTTATTGTTGTTGGCGCATATGCTTTGTAAGCCGCCGTAGTATTTTTAATCCATAGTTTGTAACGGCCCATGGTTTCGACCCATAGTATTGGCGCCTAGAATTAGTATATAAGTGTGTGTTGAGACCTATGAAGGAACCATGAAGTTATTTGTATTGAGCTTGCTCAAAGGAGGTTGCCCCCTCGAAGTGGCCTGTGATCAATACAAAAGTGATTCTGAGTTCTGTCATTTCTGCTATTTCGCGTATTCTTGTTAATTAATTGTTGTAGGTGCCTCACATCTGGTATCAGAGCACTTTCTTGGGCTCGCTGGGTGAAATTTCTGCCAAATTTTTTTTCGCATCTGTTGCAGGTTCGGATTTGGGAATAATCCCCATCCGCTTAACTGTGGGAAGTACTTGGGCATAAGCCCTAAAACTCATTGTGAGGAGTACCACAGGAACCCTGAAGTAGCTGGCCCATTGAGAGGACCTGCCAGCGAAAAGGGCAACGACCCCTACCTGATTGACTAGTTCCCACCCGTGAGGTAAACCAAGAGCTGTCGTTTGTGGCAAAGCGGTTATCAGTTTTACCTGAGCCATGGAGTGAGGGGTATTGCCCCAATACGCAAGCCGTCAGACAGCATTGGTGGCCGAGTGAAACCCCTGAACTGTTAGGAAGCCGCACATACCTGGGGTCCATATCTACTTTCAGCTGAACTATTGTCGATCACTACTGTGCCGTTTCAGATCTATTTTGCAAGTCGTTCCAGATTCAGCCGTTTTCAGTCCATTCGGCGTTGTTCCAGATCTCTTTCGAGCCGTAGCCGCTCCAGTCGAAAATATATATATATATATATATATATATATATATATTTTCTCCATATCTCCCTTATTTTTACTCTGTTTCCCTTGAAATTTTTGGGGAACCCCTGTCATCCCATTCTGCATATTTCAGTCCTGAGGACCCTATCCCCAATTCCCCTTCCCAAAGCCCGAAATCCCACATTTGTCTATTTTTAGGGTTTGCCATAACTTCCTCAGATTTCACCCAATCACCTTCAAATTTTACCACAGAGTTCCTTTCTGAATTCTGCTTCTTTGTTCCCCTCTGCCAAATTTTTCCATTCTTTCACCCCGCTTCTGAAATCCTCATTTTTTCTTCCCTATCTATCCAACAGTGTCCAAAACTTAGTCAAACCCCAATTACCCTTCTGATTTTTTCCCAAATCCAAATTTTCCCTTACTGAAGTAGTTCCTGTTTTTGTTTTCCTACCAAGTCAGATAAAAAATAAATAAAAAATAAAAAAAAAATTAAAAAAAAAAATCTTGGTTATGGTTATCACCCGTGCAGGAGCAAAAACCATGGAGGAAGCACTTGCAGCCATCCAAGCCAAACTCCAGGATCTAGATGAAAAATTTCTCGGTCTCCATCTTGAACATTCAGCTATGAACAACAAACGGCAGTCCGAGTCTTCAGTAGACAATGGGTTCTCTGCTTCCAGCAATTTCCGTGGTCCGAAGCTTGATTTTCCTCGCTTCAATGGTATCGATCCAACTGGATGGATCTATCGTGCAGAAAAGTATTTCAGTCTGCATAATACTTTTGATGTCAACAAAGTTCCGCTTGCATCCTTTCATTTGGAATAGGAATCTCTTCAATGGTACCACTGGTACATCAAGGCTCATCCAGATCCCAACTGGCCAGACTTTTGCCAGCTCCTTTTGCAACGATTTGGTCCTAGTGCTTTTGATGATTTCACAGGAGCCCTCACTAAACTTCGCCAAACTGGCACTGTGAGAGAGTATCAAACCGAATTTGAGAATCTAGCCAACCACACAGAAGGATTGTCTGATGAATTTTACCGGAGTTGTTTTATCAGTGGTCTAAAGGATGCCATTCGCTCTGAGGTCAAAATGTTCTGCCCCAACACAATGATGGAAGCACTCGGGTTGGCTAAGTTGGCAGAAGACAAGATTGCAGCCCAACAACGCTCCAAGCCCACTTTTGTTCCCTTCCGAAATATGGGTTCTCAGCGACCACCTATACCGTAGGCTCCTCGACCGACTCCTATCAAGCGTTTGTCTGAAACATAGATGCAAGCACGCAGAGAAAAGGGGCTTTGCTATAATTGTGATGAGAAATTCACTCGGGGACATAGATGTGTTCAGCAAAAGCTCTATCTCCTGGATGTGGAGTCTCCGCCTGCCTCTGAAATGGGTGACGAAGATCCAGAAACACTGGATGCTCCGATCGACAATCAGGAACCTCCTATTGACCCTCCGTCTCATGATGACCAGCCAGAGATATCTCTCCATGCTTTAGCTAGAATCACCACCCCCCAAACAATGTGGGTCATGGGTTACTTCAAGAAGCTTCCTCTTACAATCCTCATTGATTCTGGTAGCACTCATAACTTCATTGACCCTCGGATCGCCAAACAAGCTGATTGTTTTATCCATCCTTGCTCCAACTTTGAAGTCATGATTGCCAATGGGGGCACCTTACCTTGCAAAGGGAAGTGTCAAAATGTGCGTATCTCTATGGGAGATTATATCTTGCGCTCTGACATGTTTGCCTTGCCCTTAGGCGGATGTGATGTGGTTTTGGGCGCTCAATGGCTACGCACACTCGGCCCTATCTTATGGGATTTTGCCGAACTTTGGATGCAGTTTTCCCTCAATGGACACAAACACACATTGATATGATTACAACCAGGTTCTCTCAGCATCATCAGTTCACATCGCATGGAAAAACTCCTCAAGAAGAGTTCACATGGTGTCATCGCTCAGATCCATTCCATCCAGATGCAACCATCAGCGGTCTCCACTACTCCTTTGGATCTACAACAAATTCTGGATCGATATACAGGTGTCTTTGCTGAACCAGTGGGATTACCACCTTCCAGGCCAGAAGACCATCGTCTTCAGCTCCTTCCTGGAAGCGTTCCTCCCAACATCAGGCCCTATCGCTACCCATTTCACCAAAAAACGGAGATTGAAATGCTCGTTCGGGACTTATTGAAGCAAGGTATTATTTGCCCAAGCACTAGTTCCTTTTCTTCTCCAGTTATTCTTGTCCGCAAAAAATATGGGTCATGGCGGCTCTACATTGACTTCCGAGCACTTAATCACCTCACCATCAAGGATAATTTTCCAATTCCTGTTGTTAATGAGCTTCTTGATGAGCTTCATGGGGCTCACTTTTTCTCCAAGTTGGATCTTCGTTCTGGGTATCATCAAATTCGGGTTCATGAGGATGATATTCCTAAAACAGCTTTTCGCACACATGATGGCCATTATGAGTTTTTGGTCATGCCCTTTGGCCTCACTAATGCTCCTTCCACATTCCAGGCCTTAATGAATCAAATATTTCGACCCTACTTGCGAAAATTCATTCTGGTATTCTTTGATGATATCCTCATCTACAGTAAAACATGGGATGAACATCTCCAGCATCTGGATCTTGTCATGCAACTTTTCTCTGACCATCATCTCCATGCCAAGCAGTCTAAATGTTTTTTTGGACAAAAGGAAGTTGAGTATCTCGGGCACATTATCTCAGCACAAAGGGTTCGCGTGGATCCTGCCAAAATCGAGGCCATGAACAATTGGCCACATCCTCGGACACTCAAGAGCCTTCGTGGTTTTTTGGGGTTGACTGGCTACTACCGCAAGTTTGTCAAGGATTATGGGAAGATTGCAGCTCCATTAACTGCTCTATTGAAAAAAGATGCTTTTACATGGACACCTGATGCTCAGTGTGCATTTGACAAACTAAAACAAGCTATGTGTACTACACCTGTGCTAGCTATGCCCGATTTTTCCAAGCCCTTCACTATTGAGAGTGATGCTTGCGGCAATGGACTTGGTGATGTTCTCCTTCAAGATGAACACCCCATCGCGTTCACCAGCAAAGCCCTTTCAGGTAAGAATTTAGCTGCCTCTACCTATGAGAAGGAAATGATGGCTATTTTGCATGCAGTACAGAAGTGGCGTCCATACCTATTAGGGAATCATTTCTGCATCAAGACTGATCACCAGAGTCTGAAATATTTCTTGGACCAGCGTGTCTCCTCCCCGGCACAACAGAAATGGGTTAGCAAACTCATGGGTTATGACTATGAGATCACTTACAAGAAGGGTAAAGACAATATTGTGGCAGATGCTCTTTCTCGCACATTTGATGCCCAAGGTTCTCTTTCAACTATTTCTATGCATGTTCCAAATTGGTTGCAATCTGTTCAACAGGGTTATGTCAATGACTCTTCCTTATCTCAGATCATCCAACGCTTGACCAACAATCCTTCTGATGTCCCACATTACTCTTGGGATGGTGATTCTCTGTGATACAAGGGTCGTCTGGTGCTTCCCCAGAGCACAGATCTTCAACAGGCTGTCTTCTATGAACTCCATGCTTCTCCATCGGCCGGGCACTCTGGGTTCCTCAAAACATATGAACGAGCACGGCGTAACTTCTTTTGGCAGGGCATGAAAAGGACAATTCAACAGATGGTGGCCGAATGTGATACCTGTCAGCGCAATAAGGGTGAAACAACACTCCTTCCAGGATTGCTTGAACCCTTGCCCATACCTACACGGATTTGGACAGATATTTCTATGGATTTCATTGAAGGGCTCCCTAAATCTGGCGGGAAGATAGTGATTCTCGTTGTGGTTGATCGTCTCTCCAAATATAGTCATTTTTGCGCTCTCAGCCATCCCTATACAGCCTCCTCTGTCGCTCAAATTTTTATGGACTAGATCTTTCGTCTTCATGGCATCCCTTCTTCCATTGTCTCGGATCGTGATGCGACTTTCACTAGTCATTTTTGGACAGAACTATTTCGCCACACTGGCACCAAACTGAAGATGAGTTCAAGGTATCACCCACAAACAGATGGTCAGACTGAAATTGTCAATAAATACTTGGAAAGTTATCTTCGTTGCTTCACCTCGGAACAACAACATCAGTGGTAAAAGTGGCTCCCTCTCGCTGAATGGTGGTACAATACCTCTTACCATACTGCCTCTAAAATGACCCCATATGAAGCAGTCTACGGTCAAGCACCTCCAGCACTTCTTCCATACACCCCCACCAGTTCACCAGTTCAGGAAGTTGACAAGGTCCTTCGCAACCGCGATCAGATTCTTCACATTTTCGGGACAATCTTCACATGGAAAGAAATCACATGAAGCAACAAGCTGATCAGCACCGTTCGGAATGCACTTTTCAAGTCGTCGATATGGTTTTTCTTCGTCTCCAGCCGTACAAACAATCCTCCTTGAAACTCAAAGGGCGTCATAAGCTCGCTCCAAAGTTCTATGGGCCATATCGGATTCTTCAGAGGATTGGGTCCATTGCTTATAAATTGGAACTTCCTCCTTCTTCCCGCATTCATCCTGTCTTTCATGTCTCTTGTCTGAAGAAAGTTCTTGGCACCAACATCAGTGGCCAAATGATTTTACCTGAACTGGATAATGAAGGATCCATCCTTTTGGAGCCAGAGGCCATCCTCAATCGGCGCATGCGTCAGCTTCACTCTCGCTCTATCACAGAGGTCTTAATTCAGTGGCACGGCATGCAACCAGAGGATGCTACATGGGAACCACTCCTTCAGATTCAACAACAATTTCCACATCTAAATCTTTGAGGACAAAGCTTTTTTTAAGGGGGAGGGGATGTTAGGAACCCATGTATTTACTTTTTTAGTATGTTGTTGTTGGACGCATATGCTTTGTCAGTCGTCCCGTAGTATTTGTTAATCAATAGTTTGTGTTATTGTTGTTGGCGCATATGCTTTGTAAGCCGCCGTAGTATTGTTAATCCATAGTTTGTAACGGCCCATGGTTTCGACCCATAGTATTGGCGCCTAGAATTAGTATATAAGTGTGTGTTGAGACCTATGAAGGCACCGTGAAGTTATTTGTATTGAGCTTGCTCAAAGGAGGTTGCCCCCTCGAAGTGGCCTGTGATCAATACAAAAGTGATTCTGAGTTCTGTCATTTCTGCTATTTCGCGTATTCTTGTTAATTAATTGTTGCAAGTGCCTCACAAGATGCAAAATCCAATGCACTTTATTTATCTAAAGATCCTACATAATTTGTTTTGAGATGATCAATGGTTGAAGAAGCTAAGGAACATGGAAAAATGTCTTTTCTGCAAGAGTATTTCTTCAGTATCCTTAGTAGTTCAATTCAATTTTATGAGATGGCCATTAAGATCTAACTGTAGGGGATACAAATACATAGATAAGAAGAACCCATTTACTCTCCCCTCTTTACTAACTTGCAATTGTATCAATTCGATACCCAACACATTTTTTCAGCTTATATTTCATTACTCGGAAATATAAATTTGAATATGGAAGCTATTTGGGGTTTTATTGAGTGATGCATTGCTAGAACAGAGTAATATTGGTTCAATCCACCTGTGTGAAGGTTTTGATATGATATATGCGTGAATGTTTTCGCATACTTATTAGATATAAGATCAAAGTAATGTTTGTGCTTGGCGGTTTCATCAACAACACTCAGAAATTGGAATGATGTGGTCATATTTCTCTTTATTATAGATTCATGTAGCTTAGGTGAATTTTTTCATGTCATGGGATATCTGTATTTTTTTTTAAATAGATGCATTTATACTTGGAAACCATATTATCAGCACAAAAATATATTTAATGAGTATCGGTTCTCATATTTTATTGTTTCGTTAGTATCGCTTTGAGCTACCTCATGTTCTGAATATATAATTTTGGTTATTTTGAAATAATAAAGGCACTATGAGTTAAATTCCCCCTGCTAGAAATTCACAAGTGATGCATTGAAAATATCAAGGGAAAAAACAACATATTTAATTAAATTTGTAATTTATTTATCTGTCTTTCATGCACTATCAAAAATATGATATATATTATTACTAGTACATAGCAAATTGAAGCTCAAATAGATATTGTTTGACTTGTTGGTTTTTTATCCCTGTTAGAACTCCACTCTTGTTTGTGCTACAAGAAGACATGATCAAAGACTTGCAACAACAAAGAAATTATGAAACATTTAAATTGTTCACAAGGACAAATGAGACTAATCAAAATGATTAAGAAATGCTTTTACAAAACATCAAGGCAAGCTAGGAATGTGAGTTGATCATTCAGAGGCAAGCACATTCCTATGCATCATATTGTAAAAAGAAGCAAATGGTAACCTACAAAAAACTATGAACAACATTAGACCATATTTGCGAAACAAATTAGATTTTGTTACGTGATTCCTAGTTCTATTGTTTGGTTGCGAAGAACAATGCATATAATCTATTGATGTAATTGGCATAGTGGTGCTTAGCTTTCAAAAGTAGAAGCATTAGTAAGTAGGTCTTCTTAAAGGGTTAATAATGTTGTTTAATTATGAAATCATAACAAACAAATCATGTATCTGTGCCTACATATTTTTATCAACAAGAATCCTTTGTTTCGAAGGTTTGGTAACCTTGCCAACAATTTTAGTGATACTTTGAAAAATAATCCCTTGCACACTTTACTATTGAGTGGATCTTCTATTATGGAAGTGAATCCAATATCCAATCATATCTATACTAGCTACTCTGGTTTCTTTGAGCATACATCCATATTCAATTTGGAGAAATATAAGCATGAGAAGTTTGGGAGACAAGTTATCAAAGGAAAGACAACATAAATTTTGATACATGAGAGTAATTTTGATACATGGATTTGGGGGAGTTGTTTTCTATTGGATATATGTAGTTTTTGTGTGGTTGATTTAATGTTTATTCTTCTTATAGGTTGGTCTATTATCATCACTTTTCTAGAAGTACGCATTTGCTTATGTTGTTCTTACTAGTCATGGCGATGGTGGATTGCCAGTCATAATGAAAGTTGAAAGGTTGTACATATGTCAATATATTTCCAATGTGAGTTTCTAGTGTAGTTTGGTGACCTATCTAATAACATATTTTACAAATGTGTATATGTTATTTATTTATTAGCTTGGTAGGAAATAGATAATAAAGGGTGGGATAGTTTTGGTTGCCAACACTTGTATCATGGGGCATGGAAGGAACTTGTTTTTCAATTGGAAATTTGAAAAGATTCTTATTGAATTCATGCCCACATTCCTATCCCATAGAAATTTATATGCAGATCCTTTCAAATATGTAAGTATTGAGGTTTATGATAGAAATTTAGGTACAAGTCAAGCAAGCTGTGTTGGTTGGTGCAAAAGACATGCTAGATGAACTAAAATCAACTAAAGTGTCACATACCCAAAATTTGAACATTTTATGTTGTGATAAAAACATTATGTTATAAGTTATTGTAACGTTTTTACAAATAATTGACCAAGTGGGGTCAAGGATGATTGTAATTAATTACTCTAATATTTTTATTATTTATAAATAAAAGAGGAGACAAATATCCAAAGGAGACTGTTGAAAGAGTGTTCACTGACCCACTAGGAGGAATGAACTGGGGTGGAGAGCAATTTGACACTTTGCAGCATCATCATTCACTTATAGCTGTTGCAGGGGGCAACTTCCCTATTTTTATGGCCATGTTCCCAAAGAAAGTGGAACTGAGCAGGTGGCTCAATAATTAAGAAACTGATCAAAGACCTAGGTGTTGGGTTCCAATCTACTAGTGTAAATTAGACCTTAAATTTATCTCAATCCGGAGTTTGTAAGACTTAGAGGCATATCCAAAATATAGAGATTCAGACCTAGACTTAGTTGAGAATTCAGTTTACTTATGAAATAAACCTAATGGATACTAGAATGTTGTAAATAAGAAACACAAAATCTTCCTTACAGAAGTAACTTCATTTGATTTCTTAATCTAATCAGCAACTCATATATGAAATAATCTGAAACTAAAAATACCTAAATCCTGAAAGTAAGTTACAGTGCTTAATACCTTACTGTTGAAAGCAGACAATCATCGATTTCTCTTACAAGAAAAACAATTCACAATGCTTAACTCTTTTCAACAGTTCAATATTAGATAAAAAATAATTGGAATTGATCCTACAGCGTTTAACCATTCAACTAAAAGAACTCATAACCCTACCATGTAATACAATCCTATGCATCTATATATAATCCAATCTACAATGTATGAACTGATAATCAAAATCACTCTATAGAACACAATCAAAACATACCAATGCGCAGTAATGGAGGAATGAATGTGCAGGTTCAGCAAAGGGGGCCCTCCAATGCTTCACTCACACACGTAGGAAGATTTACAGAACTTTAACATTCAAATCGCTTTCACCATGTAGAAATGAACATACACAGAAAAATATCGAAATCTGAATCTTTATTTCAATAACATACGTTCACCATCCGGGGGTGGTTTCATCTCAAAATCAAATACTTATACAAATTGTTTTTTTTTTAACTAAAAATGCTACAATCCTGGGAGATTCATAATGGAATTCTCCTAATATCTCTCCATCCTCAAGATCATCCATCAGAACCATAAAAATAGACCAGATCAATATAAAATCGAAACTGTCATGTTTTTGTGCTATGTGGCAGCACGGGTGATCGTCTTTGACCAGCATGAACTCGACACCTGTGAGAGCCATATCATGAGTTTGTTAGAAATTTATCCATCCTTGGACATCGAGGATCTTCTTCCATCTCTCAGTTCGTGCCCAGTTGGCCTGCAAGTATCCAATCTAGGATAAATTATGAGAAGTTAGCAAATTCTGTAATTTGAATCAAAACCTTAATTTATATGCCTTAAAAGCCACATAATTCAATTTATTAAAAAGAAATAACATTTATACCTTTGACCAAGGTTTTTTGGATGAATATGAGGTTTTATGGAAGTATGAGGGTTTATGGAGAAAACTGGAAGGGATTTATATGGCAAAATAGGTATAAAATGGTGTCCAACATCTCCCCCAAGAGGAAGTTGTTGCATGTCCTCATGCATAAAAAGTATTTCCCAAAAAATTGACACTGCTTATCACATGCACAAAAATTTGTTGTTGAGTGTCTGCTTCTAATCCTCTGATGTATCTCCTGTTTGTGATGATGCATCTGTAGAAGCTCGAACTGCATAAAGGATTTTTAGTTTCTCATACTTTGCTTTGAAAGTCTTCTTTTGTTTATGCCATTTATATGCATGCTTGGAGATCTGTACCTTCTGAACTTGAAGCTTCTTGTTCTTCTCTCTTAACTTTTCATTCCTCAGTTCTAATTCTTTCACTTCCAATTTCAACTTCTCTATCTTTTTACTGATTTTGGAAGATTTCTTCTTTTTCATCTTTATTGAAGGCTGCTCAGAAGCAGTTTCCATCCCCAATTCTTCATTCTCTTGCCATGAATACTCCTTCTTTTCCTTTTCTATGGTTTGTTGTTCAAAGAAAGGAGAAACTTTATCTTCTACATTTTCCTGTCCTGGATACTCTTTCTCTTCTTTTTCTATGGTTTGTTGTTCAAAGAAAGGAGAAAATCCATTGCTCTGTTCTATCATTTCATTTGGAATCTTTTCAGTTTCTTGGGTATCTCTTTCTTCATAAATTTGCCCTATCTCACCTGCTGGACTTTCCTCTTGACTTTCCAAAGATTGTATGCATATTGTTTTTGCTAGCTCTCATCATCCTCTTCTAGTGCTGGCTTATTTTGAGCTTGCTGACGTTTCCTTGACTTTTTCTCATGAGTGGTGAATATTTTATCTTGCTCTTGGAATTTCTCTTCTTTCATCATGCTCCTGGTTCTTATTCTTCTCTAAGGTTGTTTTGAGCTTGTTGCCTCAGAGTCATCTTCATTATCTGTGATCATCAACACCTCATCTTCTTTCATTCCTCCCTTAGGCGGTTTTGAGCTTGTTTCCTCAAGGTTCTGTTCTTCATCTTTAGTGTATGTTGTCATTAACACTTCATCTTCTTTCAAGCTTTCTTCAGGCAGCTCTTTTGGTTCTTCAAACTGATTATGAATTATAAATTGTTGCCATGTCAGGTTTTTTCTTTGTAACTCATGTGTGATGATTATTTTGATGAGCCCACAATGAAAAAGGCTTGTTAGCTTGTCTTCTACACGTTTTTGAACAGCTTTAGCCATCTTGGAAAGGCTTTGTAATAGAAAATGGGGCATGTTAATCTCACAATCACCCCTCAAATGCTGCAATATCTTGATGTGATAGAGATATACATTCCTAAATATTCCTTCACAAGTGATGAATCTTTGGATGATATATACTATTTCATCCCAGGGATGAATCAACCAACTCCTTGGTACTACCTTCTTCCATTTTACTGATCCTACCCTTGATCTACATAAGAAGGGTGTCCATGCCTTCTCCTTAAATTTTTTTCTCTTAAAGAATCTCTCCCCTTGATGTGGTAAGCCAATGATCTGTGCCATAATATCTTCAGACAGTCTGAAAGTCAAATTTCCTACTGTAGCCCTCTCTCCATCAAATGAACCAGCAAAAGCTAGGCTAACATTGTCATTATGCCCATCAAACTTTTCAAAAAAAGGCACCCACTGTTTCTTCTCAAAAATTTCCATGCATCTTCATGAATGGCAGTGGAATCGAATTTCTCTAGTTCTAGTCTAGACACCATTTTACAAATTTAACAGGAAAATAAAATTGAATCAGAAAACCCTAGCTTTGCAATTGGTTCTGTAAATGTTTTCCTATTTCAAAACGGTCCTCTGAAACTTGGATTGTTGTTGGTCTAGCAAATTCTTTTGGAAAAAGTTTCGAGTTTTACCTCTCCTCAGGCATTTTTACTTCACGATTTCTCCTGTGCATATCCAGACAGCAGTGCCCGCATCCTTCCTCTGTGATACACACCTTCTCTTCCTCACAGAGAAGTGTTATCTCTGTACAAATATTGCAATTTACAACAATCGTTTCTGCAGGTGGAAGAGTGAAGCTTGGAAATGATCAAGGTAGAATGACCATACTGATATACAATCCCTGTGTTATATTTCAAAAATTTGCAATGCGACTTTCTATGCACAGGCCTATTTTCGTGGGAGTATGCAACTATGATTCCCACCTCCTTTGTAATAATGATTTGAACATGCCACTTGATTCAACGTTAACCTGCCACTTAATCAATGTTCTATGATCCATTTTATATATTCCCCTTTTTTTTAACTTAATGCATACCATGCACTAGTATCTTTATCTTAGAGTATATTAAAGAAAACATAAAAACATTCGAATTCCCTTGGTAAAAAAAAACAAACAAACAAACAAATTCTTTGCTTCCTATTGAAAAAGCCTGCCTGTAGAGTGCAGGCCTGTAGAATTCAGTTTAGGTTTTGATCAAATGAAAAATTGCTTCCGAGATTGATTTTGACCACCATTTTGATACCTAGGGTAAGATAATGGGAAGTGAATGAACTGTTGGCAAGGATTTGTGAAGGTGATAGAGTAGACAGTCAGGTTTGTGAGGATAGGTAGGTATTTTTTTTTTGTCATCACTTAAAAATAAAGAATCATGCAAAATTTTAAAACATAAAAATTAAAATTCTTGCAGACTTTGTTTGATATTCCCTTGTGCTTTTCTTGCTGCTTGATGTAGCTGGTCTGCTTGTCCGTTGAGAAGAGAATTTGCATGTTCCTGGTTCCTACATGTCCTTACTGTGTTTTCTTTTGAAAACTGTCTGCTATCACAGGTCCCTGTGCAAACATTCCAATGAAATGTACTTCTTTTCAAGTCCCTTCTGCTGGTTTTCTGATGTTTTTGTCTCAGATTCCTTCTACAAAGCTGGAAGTCAGGTCCCTCTGTTAGGCTTGAGATCAGTAAAATGAAACTTCATGCTGGAATGAAATTCTAGCATCTGGGGAAGGCTTGGAGGGTTTCAAAAATGGAAATCTCCGATATGCTTATCCCTCTCAGGCCTATTTATTGACGTGTCCTCAAGTCAAACAAAATCTTTATTTGCTGATAAAAATTGCTTATGGCAAAATAATCCATGAAAGAACTGAAACTAGGAATTTGAAATTGTTTTTGTGAATTTTCAATGGCCAAGTAAACTTGGTTTTCCAAGGAAAATTCGAGTTTATGTTGTGCAAGTTGCCTGGTTTTCACAACTTAGCTCCTTTTTTTTTCTTTTTTTCTTTTTTTTTGTTCTTTTCTTTTTTTTGTTTTTTTTTATATGATTTTTTTTTTTTTAGCGAATCAGAATGTGTCTAAGAAGAAAGTGAAGGATAAACACCAGTGTTTTTATCCAGCACTGCCATCTCCCTTTGCTGTGAAATCTGTTGTATGAAATCTTCTTTGTTGACAGGCTTAGTGTAGAGTTTTAACCTATGGCCATTGACCACAAATGTTCTTGCTTCATCATCTATTGTTTGTAGTTTGACTGAGCCATTGTCATAGACCTCTACAATCTCATATGGACCAAGCCAATGAGTTGTGAACTTGGCTTTGAAATCCTTGAAATTTGAATCAAACAATAAGGCCCAGTCACCGATGTGAAATTGTTTCTTTTTTATGAAATTGTCATTCCATTGGGCTCTCTGCTGTTGTACCAAAATATTGTGTTCTACTGCAGCTTGTCTCATCTCATCTAATTGATTTAACTATAGTATCCTTTCTTGTTGTGCTTCAGAAAGATCCATCCCTAAATCAACTGCTAACTTAAAAGTATGAATTTGAAATTCAATTGGTAACAATACCTGCTTACCATAGACTAGCTGATAGGGAGAAAAACCAGTACTGTTTTTCCAAGTAATTATGTATGCCCATAAAGCTTCAGTAAGCTTAGCTGACCAATCTTTTAAGTGCATCTAGACTGTTTTGGTGATGATTCCTTCCAAAGTTTTGTTGGTAGACTCCACCTAGCCATTGGCTTGTGGATGATAAGCTGTAGATTTTCTATGCTTAATCTTGTACTTGGCTGCTATCTCCTGCACCAGTTTAGAAGTAAACTGTGCACCCTGATCAGTAACAATCTCTCTAGGAACTCCAAATCTAACAAATATTTATTCAAAGAGAAAGTTTACTGCTATTTTCTCTATGGCTCTTGGTAATGGTTTGGCTTCCACCCACTTTGTAACATAGTCAGTACATACTAAAATGTACTTCTTTCCTTTTGATGGTGGATTTATCGGACCAATGAAATCAAGAGCCCATTTTTCGAATGGTTCCATGAGGACTTGTGGTTGGAGTGGCATCTCATCAGATCATACTAGCCATCCCATCCGTTGACAAGTATCACACCTTCTAACATACTTCTTAGAATCCTTGAAAATAGAAGGCCAGTAATACCCCAAATTGAGTACCTTGTATGTTGTTCTTTTATCTGCAAAATGGCCACCACACGATTCATCATGACATGCTTTTAAAATATCTAAAACCTCATCTTGTCATACACATCTTCTAATAATAAGATCATATCCTGTGTAGAAGAGATCTCCATTGACCCATATGTGTGTAGCACTTTGCTTAATAATTATTCTCTTTTCTTTGGATGACATAGATAGAGGTAGCTGTCCTGATGATAAATAGTTGGCTATATCGACATACCAAGGAATTATAACAGAAATAGAAAATAAGTGTTCATTAGGGAAACTATCTGAAACAAAAACAACCTCACCAGAATTGTGTAAGCGAGACAGAAAATCTGCCACTCGATTTTCTCTTCCAGGTCTATCTAGAACACTGATGTTGAATTCCTGCATCAATAATAACCATCTGGTTATCCTGCCATTAGTAATCAACTTGTTCATCAAATATCGTAAAGCAGAGTGATCTGTGTGGACAAAAATTTCATAACCAGTAATGTAATGATGAAATTTGTTCACAGCATGAACTCCTGCCAACATCTCCTTTTCAGTAACTGTGTAATTCAATTCTGCAGGGGTTAGATTTTTACTGATAAAGTAAATAGAATAAGTCATAGTATTCTCTTTTTGTCCCAAAGAGACCCCTATTGCAGTATCTGATGCATCAATAGAAATGTGAAATGGCAATGTCCAATTTGGTCCCCTTAAAGTGGGTGCAGTTGAGAGCTTCTCTTTAAGTTTCTGAAATGCAACTTGACAGTTAGTATCCTAATTGAAATGTACATCCTTTGAAAGTAATTTAAATAATGGCAGAGATATCTTACTGAAATTTTCAATAAACCTACGGTAATAGTCTGCATACCCGAGAAAGCTTCTCACATATTTTTGAGTTTTTGGTTCAAACAGATTCACAATTATTTGAATTTTGGTAGGATCTACATTTATTCCAGATGAGGAAATGTGATGTCCTAAAACTATCCCTTCAGTTAACATCATAAAACACTTTTCATTGCTAAGGGAAAGATTTGATTCAACACACCTTTTTAAGATTTTCTCCAAATTTTCCAAGGAATCCTCAAAGGTATTTCCATACACAGAGAAGTCATCCATATAGACTTCAACACATTCATGAATTAGATCTGCAAAAATGGCCAAGACTACTCTCTGAAAGGTAGCTGGAGCGTTACATAAACCAAAAGGTAAAACCTTATAGGCATATGTACCCCAGGGACATGTAAAAGTAGTTTTGTCCCGGTCCTCTTTTGCAATGCTAATTTGATTATATCCGTTGAAACCATCTAAAAATGAAAAATAGTTTTTTCCAGCTAAGGCATCTAACACTTGATCATTAAATGGCAATGGAAAATAATATTTTAGTGTTGCTTTGTTTAACTCCCTGTAATCTACACATATCTGCCATTTGCCATTTTTCTTAGGAACAACAACTAACGGGGAAACCCATTGGCTGTCAGAGATAGGGTAGATAAATCCTACCTCTAATAACTTCCGCAATTCCTCCTTAACTATCTCTTTCAGTATGGGGTTCATTCTACGTTGAGGTTGTCTGAGAGGTCTGATTTTATCATCTGTGTAAATGTGATGAGTGCATGTTTCGTGATGAATGCCTGGCATGTCAATGTATTCCCAAGCAAATGCATTGGGATATTTATTCAGTAAGCCAATCAACTGTTCTTCTTGTGATATAGTAAGATGTGCACCAATATTCAAATGTTTCCCTGGACTGATTTCAACTGTTTTGCTTTGGACATCAGTGATTGAATGAACATTAAAAATATCATTAAGTGCTAATGCCAGAGAATGAACTGTGCAATTTTCTTGAAAATTCTGTCCCAAAACTTGATCTGCGATAGCATACTGCATGTTTCTTAATTCCTCAAAAATATCAAGTCCAGAAATGAAGTAATCTAGCAAATCTTCGTTGTTTTCTTCTTGAAAATCAAAAAGTTGATTGATACATAAGACAGACTGAATTACTTCTTCTTCTTGTTCTTTTGTTTCATTAATCCATGATAACTGATCTGACACAGAAGGTCATTGGGCAGAAGGATAAAGTGTGATCTGTTTTCTCTCTGTCCCATGTGAAATGAGCATACTGCCTATTCTACAACGAATAAAAGCATCAGTTGTTTCCAACCAAGGTCTTCCAAGAATCAATGGATGCCCTCCTAGATTAGACTTTGGTTGAAGCACTATGAAATCTACAGGATACTCCCGGGAATCCAAAGAAACTATGATATCTTCTAGGATCCCTTCAAGTGTGATTTTAGACCTATCAGCTAGCTCCAAAACTTTAGTGGTTGGTCTGATATTTTTCAAGTGAAGATATTCCATTGTTTCCAGTGTCATGACATTGATAGTTGCACCTAATTCAATCAATGTTTTTGGAATTGAAAAATTGTTGACAGTTATTGTGACCATTGGGATTCCTGGATCAACATATTTTTTCAATAAAAACAGTGTTAGACATTAAACCTGCTAGCTTTCCTATCACATGAATTGTTGGTGGATCCTTCTTCCTCTTATTGAGACATAATTCCCTAATTGCTTTTGTGTAGATTGGAATGTCCTTTATAGCTTGCAATAAGGGAATTTTGACACACACGTTGGTTAACTCATTCAAAACATCAAAATCAGGTAGAGAAATTGAAATTTTTTCTTTAACTAACCTCTCTGGAAAAGGAGGTATATGAGGTACTAACGCTTTCCCTTTCTGACTGTGATTATCTGACTATAATTTTTCTATATTTGATTTTTTTTGAGTTTTCTCATTTTCTGTTTGTTCTTCTAAAATAACAGGAGATTCTTTTGCAAAATTTTCCAAATCTTAAGTTGATATTTTGAAGTGGGAGGATTGAGTAGGGGAGTGTCATTCCTTCATCAACATTATACATGGGTTTATCCATTTTATTATTAGGATTTGGTATAGGTTGGGCTGGAAACTGTGTTGGTCTAGGTGAAGGTTGGTTGAATGGCAACTGAAGCTGTTGAGGTTGTTGGCCTAGTTGGGGAGCAAGATTTGGTTGTTGGAAAAATGAAGCTTGATTATGTTGGCATTGGGGATATGCAAAAGGTTGTTGATAGGGCTGTGGATAGGCCTGTTGATATGTCTGGTTACCATGAGTATATCCTCACCAATTTGAAGCAGGTTGGGCTAGATGTTGCTGAGGAGACCACGTTTTCCAAGGCATAGGTGCACTCCATGAATTTTGAACAGGAGTTTGGTAATTTGAATTGAACTACTGCATAGGATCTTGAGACATACCTGAAAAACGTGGCTGCCAAGGTCTTCGTTGTCCCATAAGATAAAGAGACTCCATGCTTTGATTATCTTCCATTCGAGGTGCCTGCAATTCTTTCAATCTGGGGCAATCATCGGTTTTATGATTTTCAGTACATAAGCCACAAATTTGAACAGTATTTAGAGGACATTCTTTTAATGAATATTTCTTTCTACATTTAGGGAAGAAAATAGATAGGGCTTGATCTTGTTGGTCTTGTTGTTCTTGTCTTTTCTTGGTTTTTGATGTTTTGACCTATGTTCCCAAGGTACTCAAAAGATCAGTCTTAAAATCTTCTAACAAGTTTCCAAGTTCAACTCTGGATATGCCACTGGTTGCAAACTTGGTTACTTTGGAAGTTACATCCCTCTTTCCATTTCTGGCCTTTCCTCTTGAATACTTCTGACATAAGTCTGTAATCTCATCAAATGGTAAGTAGGAGATGTCACCTTTACCCATAAAATTCAAAATATCAAGATATTCATCTCTTATTCCTTTCAAAAGGATTGTCCGAGTGATCTCAGATGTCAAGGAATTGTATTTGGATTTCTGCAAGTTATATGAGAATCGTTCAAGATACTCTTCCAAGATTTCATCCTCCTGCTAAGACATCCTAAAAATATCATCTTTTAAATCTTTTGATCTACAGTATGCTTGATATTTCCTAAGAAAAATTTTCCTCATATCATCCCAACTAATTATAGAATGCTCTCCTAATCCCATCAACCATTTCAATGCAGCTACTTTAAGAGTAGCAGGGAAAAGACAAAGTTTGTGGGTGTCATCGGTATATCCATAGGTACGGCATAAGATATCAAATTCGAATAAGAAAGAATCTGGATCTTCCGAAGTTATGCCATAGAAATTTGGTAGAACAGATGGTGGAATATTTTTCATCCTTACCTCTTCGCCTAGGATGATGCTAGTGTCCAAGATTGGTAATTTAAATGTGGCTTCCTGGTCTTCTTATGCTCTTTCCTCCCTTTCATGCCTTCTCTCTTCTTCCCTTTCATGTCTTCTCTCTTCTCTTAGTTTATTTTCAATTTATAACCTTCTCTCATACTCCCTTCGTTGTTCTGCAGTTGGCCCTTTTAATGTTTCTCCCTCAACCATTTCTCTTTGTTTATTTTCAACCTCCATCCTACGTTCATATTCCCTACGTTGCTCGAAGGTTAGTCCTCCTTTCTTAGATGTTTCCTCTTCATTCATTTCAAAAGTATCAACAGCTGTAATGAATCCTTTTCTATCAGATAAAGAAGTTCCTGTTACTTCTATGTTTGGGGGGTTTTTGACAAATCTTCCTTTTTCGTCTCTTTGTCTTGACATAAAACTAGAATCTGCTCTATGTTTTTGGAAATTTTTTATAAGAGAACTAAATTTCTTAAGTCTATATCTAAAATGCCTCCCTGGCAATGATACCAAAATGTTGGGTTCCAATCTACTGGTGTAAATTAGACCTTAAATTTATGTCAATCCGGAGTTTGTAAGACTTAGAGGCATATCCCAAATATAGAGATTCAGACCTAGACTTAGTTGAGAATTCAGTTTTACTTATGAAATAAACCTAATGGATACTAGAATGCTATAAATAAGAAACACAAAATCTTCCTTACAGAAGTAACTTCATTTGATTTCTTAATCTAATCAGCAACTCATATATGAAATACTCTGAAACTAAAAATACCTAAATCCTGAAAGTAAGTTACAGTGCTTAATACCTTACTATTGAAAGCAGACAATCATCAATTTCTCTTACAAGAAAAACAATTCACAATGCTTAACTCTTTTCAACAGTTCAATATTAGATAAAAAATAATTGGAATTGATCCTACAGCGTTTAACCATTCAACTAAAAGAACTCATAACCCTACCCTGTAATACAATCCTGTGCATCTATATATAATCCAATCTACAATGTATGAACTGATAATCGAAATCACTCTACAGAACACAATCAAAACATACCAATGCACAGTAATGGAGGAATGAGTGTGCAGGTTCAGCAAAGGGGGCCCTCCAATGCTTCACTCACACACGCAGGAATATTTACAGAACTTTAACACTCAAATCGCTTTCACCATATAGAAATGAACATACACAGAAAAATATCGAAATCTGAATCTTTATTTCAATAACATACATTCACCATCTGGGGGTGGTTTCATCTCAAAATCAAATACTTATACATATTGGTTTTTTTTAAACTGAAAACGCTACAATCTTGGGAGATTCATAATGGCATTCTCCTAATATCTCTCCATCCTCGAGATCATCCATCAGATCCATAAAAATATACCAAATCGATATAAAATCGAAACTGTCCTGTTTTTGTGCTAAGTGGCAGCACAGGTGGTCGTCTTTGACCGGCATTGAATCGACACCTGTGAGAGCCATATCATGAGTTTAATAGAAATTTATCCATCCTTGGACATCAAGGATCTTCTTCCATCTCTCAGTTCGTGCCCAACTGGCCTGCAAGTATCCAATCTAGGAGAAATTACGGGAAGTTAGCAAATTCTATAATTTGAATCAAAACCTTAATTTAAATGCCTTAAAAGCCACATAATTCAATTTATTAAAAAGCAATAACATTTATACCTTTGACCAAGGTTTTGTGGATGAATATGAGGTTTTATGGATCAATTATGAGGGTTTATGGAGAAAACTGGAAGGGATTTATATGGCAAAATAGGTATAAAATGGTGTCCAACACTAGGCATACTATAACACCCATCGAATTGAGCAAGAGGCTCACTAAGATTTCCTTGTGACAATTTTGAAATGAAAGGAATGAGAAATGCACAAGATATTCGATGAGGGGAAGGCTAGGAATTGATTGATAGAACTAAGTCTGCATCTCTGAACTAGTACTGCTTAGTGCAGAGTTAAATACTACTGAATGCAGAGGTTTTGTTTGAGTGCAGAAAACATTGCTGCTGAGTTGCAGAAATTTTAAGTACTTTCCTCCACAAAGCATCTTCATCCTGGTGGTTCAATGAATAGGCTCGGGGGTCCTAAGGAAAGTAATATTGCTTGTCTTTGTTGAGATATTGTAACTTCAGAGAATATTATATTTGTACTCTATTATTTTGGAGATGTTTCATTCCTCCTTGAAGATCTTATTGTATATCCGGAGATGTTTATTCCTCCGTCGAAATGTGGTAACTTGGGTTATTAGACTTCCCTAGCGGGGGTCGGCCCTGTATGTGTTATGTGGTTCAAAGGGTTATTAGACCACCCTAGAGGGGTCGGCCCAGTCAGCTGTAGTGGGGTATTTAACCCAATGGTTAAATACGAACATACATGTATTGTGTAAATTACAAGTCGGAGTAGTGTATAAATAGAGGAGGTGTATTCCTCATTTGATACACACTCACTCACTTGAGAGAGGCGCACTTGTGGAGGAGAGGTCTGCTATGATGGAGGAGGAGATCATGTCTTTGGTTTGCATCTTTGTATATTGTTGGTCATCTATATTGAGGAAGCTTTACTGGGTTTTCTACCCCATGAGGGTTTCCCAGGATAAATATGTGTCTCTTGTGTTTATGCTATGCTTGTTGTTTCTTCAGTGATCCTATATATGCTATTATTGTGAAATGAAATGTAATGCTGCTATTTTCTGTCTTAGCATATTAAATCTTAACATGGTATTAGAGCTTACCTGAAGGAAGGAAAGGTATGGCACTTACGACACTTGCCTTACTTACGACAATTTGAAGGTTAGGGTTTTACATAGCAAAAACCAGTCATTGTGGAACTTTCTCTATAAATCCATTTATGCGAAGGTTCAGGATCTGAAAAGTTTACAGGTCGAAGATAACATCCCCAGGTACCTTGTGTCCAAAGGAAACCCTCATATTCGTTGTACTTTGTGAGTTATGATTAGTACAATCTACGGCTTCTGCCTCTTCCAGATCTCAGTCAAAATCAGGTGACCTAGGAAAAAAAGGTCATAACTTGGGCTAGAAAGATCCAAATGCAATTTCGTAAAAAGTGACAGGTAGTACATAGACTTTTCTATCTCAGGAAACTTTTTCAGAGGCCGACGGTGAACCAGTGACATGTGGCATGCCGTACAAGTTCGCTCTCCTTTTTTATCCCATAAACAGGTCACGTTGCGACACTTGGCATAACTCTCTCTCAGAGATTCCAATTGAGGTCAAACCTGTCAGTATGGAAATATAACAGGGCGAGCTATCTCAGGAAAAATTTTCAGAGGCCGAAGTTCAAACAGTGACACGTGGCACTCCGTACAAGTTCGCTCTCCTATATTATCCCATAAATAGGTCACGTTGCGACACTTGGCATAACTCTCTCTCAGAAAAACCAATTGAGGTCAGACCTGTCAGGATGGAAAGATGACAGGTCAGGCTACTGTAGAAAAAGTTTTCAGACCCTGTGGAGCAAAAATTTCAGAGTTACAGCAGAAACAATCAGGTATATATTTATGTCAAAACAGAATTATTTTTTAGCACCTTCATTCATGGCTTCCGGAATTTAGGGTTTCGGAGAAAGTTAGAATTTTTGGAATCGGAATCCACGGCTGAATGCTACTCAGGAAAATCGAAATTTAGAGACCAAGATCGAATTTTTTGGTTGGGTAGAAGACCGGGATTGATCAAACCCTGGTTCAGGATTTTGATCGGAAAGATGGAAAATTAGGGCTTCAACAAAAGTTGGAATTTTTGAAGTCTGTAACCACGGCTGAAAGCTCCTCAGAAAAATAAGAGTTTAGAGCCTTGGATCGAACCTCTTGATTGGACAGAAGGGTGGGCTTCATCAAACCCTAGTTTGGATTCTTGTCCAGAAGATCCAGAAGTTTCGAAGGCAATTTTGAGGGGTCAAATTTTGGAGATTTCAAAATTGTAGTATGCTAGCAAGACACATCCTTCCATCCATTCAGAAGTGTGAAAGTCAAAGATTGAATTTTTAGGGTTTCTCTAGCAAACCCTAATCAAGCTCCAGATCAAGTTTCAGGGGGAGTTGAGGCTAAGGCCTTACATAAGAAGACTACAAGAAGTCTCGACAGGTATGACTTAAGGAGGTTCAGGTATGTCTTGAAATCTGATTCTTGATTAAGTTCATGATGTGTTTGTCTTCATATTATTTATTAGTACAATCTTGATTAATGTTAGAATTGTCTTATCACCCTAGTAACAGTATGAATGTATGTGAATGATCGAAGACATTCATTGATTAGGTCTATATGATTGTACTAATGCATTATGGTGTTGTGTGAGGTTGATGTTGTCTGCTAACAAGATACAGGTACATCACAAAAGACAAATCAAGTTCCATGACCATGACAACATGAAGACAAAGACTCATCCATAATCTTTGTTCTACTTACGAGGTATGTATGACCTTGTTATATTATGCTTAACCTATGAGACATGCAGGTTCTAGCTTAGGATCTCTAAATCATTGAAGAGATTGTTTAGGTATGTTGTACATAACTAAGCAGGTATACTAATCCAGGTATGTTTTCTTATGTCAAGTTAGAATCTTACCTTGTGTTAGGATCCCTTATATAAGTATACTTGATATGATTGGTTATGCTTATTCATAAAGTTATTAATCAAGGGTTTATGCATGATTTAATTAACCAGAAGAGTACTATGATCAAACAAGAATATGCATGAGTAAAAGAAGACTTACTTGAAACCCTGAATACTAATGATCATGACTATACATATTCAAGATTATTTAGAATTAGAATGTTTTGAGAATATACTAATGAATGAATGTTTGTGTATGAGATCATGAGGACGACACTAGTGCACACTTGAGCATGCACAGTGGTACAGAATGAATAGAAGTTCAAAAGACATATAGAAGATCAAGCGGGAGGCAACCACACAAACATAAAAGATAAGTATTTGAGTTGTTATTTAAAATAGTAAATGATATTTCTTGTATGCATATTTGTATTCCTAGAATATATCATGCTGAGTGCAAACATTCATAGAGCATTGAACAGTATACTACTAATATGCATATGATTGGTAAGTTGGACAAACATTTCATTGTTGCTTGTCTATAATGAAACCTCTTTGTTGACATGCTGAGAGCTGTGCACACTCTTGATAGTATGTTCTGGTAGAGATGGAAGGCATCTAGATAGCCACTGTATGCATACAGGATATGGGAAAGTGTTGTGCCAAAGTATTGGTCAAGATAGTTGCATAACTATGTAAATAATATCTGTATGCATAATAGGTTATCATGTCAACATGATTTCATGATTATGAAGTATTACTAATCATGTACTTAATTTTGTTTTGTAGGAAAGATCATGAAGAATAATGAACACCGAACAAGTGATGGATGTTCAACAAGAAGATTTTCAAATCAAACAAAATATAGAAGGCTCATGGCTAGAAGATTCTCTTAGAAAGAGGAAGAGAATCATAACAAGATGTTTGCTCCAAGTGGATAGATAAGACCATTCTATTAATGGTGTAATTAAAGAAGAAGTGTGAATCAGGTTCTGTATGGGTACCCAGGATCGATAATCAATTGATGAGCTTAATGATCATCATGGATGATGTGGATATCAACCTTTGCTACAAGGTTGAATATGGCTTCTATGCACATATGACATGGATACAAGAAGGAACTCACCTCAGAGTTTGAATGATGTTGAGGTTCATATCAGTAGACCCATCTAATGGGAGATGGCACAGATAGATGGATGCATATAAGAAAATGAAAGATCTCAGATTAATGTATTACTTCCTAGGTCTGGAAGTATGGCAAGGCTCAGAAGGAATCTTTCTCAACCAGGGAAAGCATGCTGAAAAATATTAAAAGGACTTGATGTGTTGGAATGGCCACTCTTGAAGTTGTTAGCAGATGACTCATCAAATTTAGTGGATATAACTCTGTACAGACAAAATATTGAGTCATTGATGTGTCAGTATATGCTTTGCTGTGAAAACCTTGAGTCAGTATCTAGTGGAAACTAGATGTGTTCACCTGTTAGTTGCAAAGCATGTGATGAGGTACCTAAAGGATACAATAGACTTTGATCTATGTTATCGTGGAGATCATGACTTCATATGGCTACACAGATGTTGATTGAGCAAAAAGTGTATCGGACAGGAAGAGCACATCGAGAAGATGTTATTGTCTGGGATCAACCATGATCTTGTGGTTTAGCAGGAAGCAGTCTAGTGTGGCTCTCAGCACAAGTGGAATATATGGCTGCTTGCTCTGCTATTTGTGAAGCAGTGTAGATTCAGAATTGTTTGACATAAAAATGGACCCAACTGTGATCCTATGTGACAAACAGAGTCGTACCAAAGTGGCAAAGAATCCAGTGTTCCATGATAAGTCAAAAGCACATAGAGATCTGACATTTCTATATACAAGATATGGTGCAGAAAGGAATTAAAGTTCAAATTTGTAACAAGTTACCAATGTACTAACCAGACCTCTACCGATCCAATGTACTAACCAAACCTTTACCTCAAGTAAATTTTTCCGAGACAAACTTAATATAGTTCAGAAGGACCCTCCTCGAAAGGGGGAGTGATGTGATCACTTATGATGAGATTGCCCGCATCGACAGTAAGGTCGATGATGTAAATACCTATATTGGTAATGCCAACAGAGAGGTTGATGGATGGTCCATAGACGTATGTCTTCGATAATGAAGTCCTTGGTGGACATGTGGATTGTATCATCCCTGGACTTCAATCCTAAAGAGAGCCGTAGACGTATGTCTTCTAGAATGAAGTCCTTGGTGGACATGAGGGGCTTGGATCATCCCCGGACTTCAGTCCTAAAGAGAGTCGTAGACGTATGTCTTAGAAAATGAGGTCCTTGGTGGACATGAGGGGATTGGATCATCCCTGGACTTCAGTCCTAAAGAGAGCCGTATACGTATGTCTTCGAGAATGAGGTCCTTGGTGAACATGAGGGGATTGGATCATCCCTGGACTTCAGTCCTAAAGAGAGCCGTAGACGTATGTCTTCGAGAATGAAGTCCTTGGTGGACATGAGGGGATTGGATCATCCCTGGACTTCAGTCCTAAAGAGAGCCGTAAATGTATGTCTTCGAGAATGAGGCCCTTGGTGGATATAAGGGGATTGGATCATCCCTGGACTTCAGTCCTAAAGAGAGCCGTAGACGTATGTCTTCGAGAATGAAGTCCTTGGTGGACACGGTGAGGATTAAGTCATCCTTGGACATGGTCCTAAATGCACGGTGAGGATTAAGTCATCCTTGGACATAGTCCTAAATGTACGGTTGAGGATTAAGTCATCATTGGACGTGGTCCTAAATGTACGGTTGAGGATTAAGTCATCCTTGGACGTGGTCCTAAATGTACGGTTGAGGATTAAGTCATCCTTGGACGTGGTCCTAAATGTACGGTTGAGGATTAAGTCATCCTTGGACGTGGTCCTACATGTACGGTTGAGGATTAAGTCATCCTTGGACGTGGTCCTAAATGTACGGTTGAGGATTAAGTCATCCTTGGACGTGGTCCTAAATGTACGGTTGAGGATTAAGTCATCCTTGGACGTGGTCCTAAATGTACGGTTGAGGATTAAGTCATCCTTGGACGTGGTCCTAAATGTACAGTTGAGGATTAAGTCATCCTTGGACATGGTCCTAAATGTACGGATGGGATTGCATCGTCCCTAGACATGAGACTTGTCTTAAATTGATAAGGACTGATCATCCTGGAACTGGATCGGGATTGCATCGTCCCTAGACATGAGACTTGTCTTAAAGTGATAAGGATTGATCATCCTGGAACTTGATCGGGATTGCATCGTCCCTAGACATGAGACTTGTCTTAAAGTGATAAGGATTGATCATCCTGGAACTTGATCTGGATTGTATCATCCATGGACCTATGTCCTAAAGAGAGTGGGATTGATCATCCTGTAATATGATCGTGTGTGTTGCAGGGTATGCTGCTATGTATTGATGATAGATGTATTAGTGAGAATACATGCTATTGATGATAGATGTATTAGTGAATACATGCTTTTGATGATAGATGTATTAGTGAGAATACATGCTTTTGATGATAGATGTATTAGTGAGAATACATGCTTTTGATGATAGATGTATTAGTGAGAATACATGCTTGTGATGATAGATGTATTAGTGAGAATACATGCTTTTGATGATAGATGTATTAAGTGACAATACACGTTTTTGATGATATATGTATTAGTAAGAATACATGTTTTGATGATAAATGTATTGGTGTGGATACTAATACAGACGATCCATATGCTATAGATCGAGATGATCCAGATGTTGTAGATCGAGATGATCCAGATGTTGTAGATTGAGATGATCTAGATGCTGTAGATAGATCCCGATACTGATGATCGTATGATGACGATGCTGATGCTGATGATCGTGAGGATCCATATGTTGATGTTGTTATAACTGTTCGAGTGCTGCAGAAGATAAAGACTCAGTACTAAAGATGTTGATGTTTCAGTATTGAAGATATTCCAGTAACTGCTTGAGTTACTGATGATGTTGAGAAAGCTTCCAATGATTTATAGATGTATCATGTATGATGTTGAAGACTCCTTGCTCATGCAGATGCTGTTATAATATCCTTCTCGTTAAGGGGAAGTGTTGAGATATTGTAACTTCAAAGAATATTATATTTGTACTCTATTATTCTGGAGATTTTGCATTCCTCCTTGAAGATCTTATTGTATATCCAGAGATGTTTATTCCTCCGTCGGAATGTGGTAACTTGGGTTATTAGACTTCCCTAGCGGGGGTCGGCCTTGTATGTGTTATGTGGGTCAAAGGGTTATTAGACCACCCTAAAGGGGTCGGCTCAGTCAGCTGTAGTGGGGTATTTAACCCAATGGTTAAATACGAGCCTACATGTCTTGTGTAAATTACAAGTCGGAGTAGTGTATAAATAGAGGAGGTGTATTCCTCATTTGATACACACTCACTCACTTGAGAGAGGCGCACTTGTGGAGGAGAGGTCTGCTATGATGGAGGAGGAGATCATGTCTTTGGTTTGCATCTTTGTATATTGCTGGTCATCTATATTGAGGAAGCTTTACTAGGTTTTCTACCCCATGAGGGTTTCCCAGGATAAATCTGTGTCTCTTGTGTTTATGCTATGCTTGTTGTTTCTTCAGTGATCCTATATATGCTATTATTGTGAAATGAAATGTAATGCTGCTATTTTCTATGTTAGCAGTCTTCAGGAAAAGATTGGGTGGAATGGGCTCCTTTGGGTGTTTGTACCCCTCTACTGTTATCAAGTTCTACATTGCTTCATTTATTTATTTCTAGTCTGCTAATCTAATTCTGAAAATTGTCTTTTTACTTATCGGCTAGATTAGAAATATTGAAATGAAATTTATTTCTGAATTAATGCTGAAATGATTGAATAGAAAAATTTCCTATATTTTTCCACTCACAATAATGTGACGTACTCTAGTACAGAAAGATTAGTTTAAGAAGATAGATGCGAATATTCTCTTGATGATAGAATGAATGAATCTGATTAGAACATTGCCCTTCTATTCTAAAATAAGCTTTAGTCATAAGATGTTAAATACTGAATAATACTCAAATTACTTTGAAGATAGTTTAACTTTTCTTTATAGTTTCTCAATGATTTCAGAATAATAGCTAACCTAAAGATTAATGTGCAATGCTAGACATTTCAATAGTTTCACAAATTAACTTTGATGCTAAGTATAAAGAGATATTCCATAAACTTAAATAGCTATTGTTCAAATAACTTATAGTAGTCACAGATTTATTACTTCATCGAAATAATTACTGATATAAATCATCCATAACATAACATTGTACTCATACCCTTAAAACATACTTCTCAACTTTATTATTTTAAAACAAATGCATAATAATGTTCGCATTTAGTGTTTTTCTCGGAAAAACCATTTATGAAAAATATAAGCTCGGGCTATGCACAGTGACAAGATAAATATACAAAACATCAAATTTAGACCTATCAATATTATTCTTTTAAAAATAGAGTACTATAATAACTTCTACTATAAATCAAATAAATAGGTCCTAAATACATTCTGGAAAACTAAACAAGTTACTTAGTATCTGATTCTATAAAGGTATCTTCTAAAACTAATACATTTACAGTATATTGAATAGAGTCATTATTGCAATCACAAACCCTAGCTATTATATCATCACATCTATTATAGTCACAGGGTTGAAAGAATTAAAAAGAACATTTCTTAAACATCTCAAGAAAACAACAAGTCGTAGTCGACTTGTCATTGATGTTAATCAAACAAATATTACATAAAGGAATTTGGGTTTAACAATTTCCCTTATTACTATGTAATCCTTAAAAAAATTCCAAAAGAAGGAACAAGTCAAGGGTTCGACACCAGCTAGGTTCACCATGTAGTTCACATACTTAGCCCTTTAAAATAAACAGAAAATCCACTTTACTCACAGCATATTTACACGCAGGGCATCACCCAAATCCAATAATCACAACTAATATTGCATTTACGAACCGGGCTCAGTAGATTTTCATTAAAGGTTTAAAATCATTTAAACTTAGGTCAAGTTTCGGTAAGACTGTAATGGCTTAAAGCCATTTAATTAAATATTAGAGGGAATTATGTCTAGAATCATTACTTTATAAAAACGCAGAGATTTTCGAATGGATTATTTTCATGCCCATAACTTAAAATACAAATACACGATGTTGACAGGGTTCAACCCCAAAAACCTTCAAAACATTATCATTTTCAAAATAAAAACCAAACTGTATTTTAATTCGAGAGCAGAGGGTATTTGTGAGGGCCGACATTTTGCCCGAGAACCCAAAACTTACATATATAATGGTTGCAGGATTCAACCCCGAATACCTCAGGATTTATTACGAATACAAGAATTTAAACAACCAAAAACTCAAATTTCATTATCAAGTAATTTTAAAACAAGATTCACAAGAGCCGTAGCTCGAAGGTGTAATACCCTACGTATTCCTATACAGAGTTTCCAAACGGCTTGCATAATGCCCAAACAAAATATTAAAACCAAATTTAAGTTGAAACCACATCTAGGCGAAGTTGATACAGACCTGCATCAATGCCTTATCACCACCTTTTTCACATCAAAGAGTTACGACTTAGGTTGTCCAAGAGAACCACCAAGGCTTACCAGGACCAGGTTGCGTATCATTACCATAACGGGAAATGCCCACTTCTCACAGAGATAAGCTTCGCCAAGAAGCATACCTGTTACTCCACATCAAAAGAAAAGAACAAGGCATCAAGTTCGGGAGTCAACAACGATGCATGCATGCATTAATCTCAGACAAGATAATACTGTAAATTCAGGATAGTTTACCTTCTTTTTGTAACAACAAGCTTAGCCATGAAAACCTCCATTGAAACCCTGAATTACGCACACAATTTTTCCAAACCCTAACAGCTCAGAAGGATGTCGACCTCCACCACCAGCGTTTCCAAAAGAAAAAAATGAAATGAGTTACGAGGGTTTGGTAGTCCTTCAATGCAGGGTTAGGGTTTATCCCAAACCCCAAACCCATCACGTGAATCCATGCCACAGGGTTTTCCATTGTGCATTCCACCATGGTTGCATTTAATTAACATTTAAGTTTAAACCTATCGAACTTCTGTACACTTTCCAACGCATAGTTCCACTAAGTTTCATTCTTGGTCTATGCATTGTATAGTTTATAAAGTCAGGTCGTATTACATCCTAAGGCCTATGTATATATTTCATGTTACAAGATTATAATCGTGGTAGTGGGATCATGACCCTGCCACATTTAAATATTCATACATAAGAACTATAGAATAATGGGAATTGAATATATATGAGATAAACCATAATCTTAATACAATTTCAATAAACAATAATAAATGGATGACTTAGGGTATGGAGTTTGCTAACCCAGGTTAAGTTACAAATAGTGTACACATATGATAAGCAAAATCCAAAATGTAAATCCTGTACAAATTTAGTATATATATACTTTTATTATATATATTTGTCAATAAACTAAACAAACTCATTTACATGGTGAATATAGCTAGGGTAGGTATTACCCTAAGTATTAATTAAGTCTTCCACCAATATGCCTTTAATATCGAAGTCTAGAGTAAGTTCAAAAAAGAAAAAATGGCGTACAACAATTTAATCTTCAACTGAAGATATCACTCTCACCTGTGTTTTGTACAAAAGTAGTAAGAGCGTTAGCTATGTAATAGCTAAGTAAACCTCGGGGTATCCATAGGACCCCTTCATCAAAATAAAATAAAAGGGTTAATTTACATATATATCAAGTTGCAAAGACATGATTAAATGTCGATCCATAAATATGACAAAAGAACAATGTTGTATGTAAATTAAACAAAGACAAGAGGCATTCTTATAGAAGTTGAAAACCACCTGAGAATTTATTACATAATTTTTCGACAATAATTACATAGACGATTATGTCACTACAACACTTAAAATAAATTACTACAATGCATAAATATGTACGATTCGACATTATAAATATGTGACGCAAGGGTGCCTCATCGCAACAAGGTTCTTGCTTAACAATACACACGACATGACCACAGTGTTCACACAAACAAGGTGTAAAAGAGGATGCCATAAGTGGCTTATATTACTTTTACCAATCGGTTACAATGTGGAATAACTATAAATACAAATAACTAACTATCTATCAGCCTCAGTCGTTACAATACTGAAGTAACTGTGGTGTGCTCTCTCAGTGTGTCGAACTCACCCTCTCCTGGTTCGTTGTTGAACTCTGAGCTATGGCTCGATCTCCTCGTCGGATTTTCTTGACTATCCCAAAATGCCAAGTCCCCTATACTAATCCAACTCCCTGGTCTTTTACTCTGCGGTTGTTGTTCCCGAGACCACTGCGATCCCCAAGACACGCATTCTCTGTCAGCCGATCCTTCCATGATCCTACAGACCTGCAACTATCAGCGCCCGACCATGCTGCACAGCCTCTTCCTGTCATGACATCTATCATGTCTTCACCCACCTACAATAACTTCCATTAACTTCCTTAGCAACCCCGAACTATTGCCAAGTACTCTCCTTGACTTCTACGCTTCCTTCTGACAAGCTACAGTAAACCATCACGTCAGTCATACTGTCCTCTGTCAGCTTCGACTCACTTGTCAACTTTACTCTATGCTTATGCCTCACCATTTAGCCCCTCTCTTGGCTCATGCCTAACCTGTCGAGATCACAGTTCGACAGCATGTCGACCTTTCCACGACTCTGTGCAAACTTGTCGCCTATCGACACCCACATGTCGAATGCTTCGACAGCTTCTGCATGACTTATTGACTTCGACAATTCAATCTTCTTCAGGCACCAGTGGTCGTCGGCAGTCCCTCTGGTCAGCTCCCTCATGTTGATCAACTTCGACTGATCTACCTAGGCCCTGATGATCCTGCATCAGACTCCCCAGGTGAAAAATAACTCGACTGCTCCATCAGTCTCCTGAACTCTTCTTCGAAAATCCATGTCGCCTCCCGAAACTCATCATCCTTCCATCACACCAAGTATTATTTCCTTTGCGAAATACACGTACTCCCGACTTCATGTTCCTCCATTACTTCTGCGATCCTCCTCCTTGTGTCGATCTGGAATCTACGTTGTCCAGTCGATGTTCGACACTTCCGCGCTTCCGCTGCTTGAACCTTCTTCGAATTTGTACAGATCTGAGACATTGAACGTTAGTGAAATGTTCAAGTCATTCGGAAGCTCCAACACATAAGCATTGTCTGAAATCTTCCTCAATATCTTACATGGTCCAATCTTCTTCAGCTTCAGCTTATTATAAGTCCCTGTCAGAAATCTCTCCTTCCGCAAATGAGCATAGACCAATTCTCCTCCGCTAAATGACTGTAGTCTCTTCCTCCTGTCGGCTCTCAACTTCTATGTCGCGTTGCTCTTTTCTATGCGCTTTTTCACATCTTCATGAACTTATTTCATGTGCTCTGTGAATGATTCTGCATCCACGCTCTTCCTAATCTCTATCGGCAATTCGACCAAATCCACCACTCCGTGTGGGATTCTTCCCTGAACAATATGGAATGGGCTCAAACCTGTCAACCGATTCACGGAATTGTTCTATGCTAACTCTACTTGCGCCAACACGTTCTTCCACTGCTTGGGTCTGTCGGCCGTCAAACATCTCAGAAGGTTTCCCAAACTTCTGTTCACCACCTTGGTCTGTCCGTCTATCTGCGGATGATATGCCGAGCTAAACTGCAACCTTGTGTCCAATTTCTTCCATAGGGTTCTCCAGAAATGCCACATAAACTTGGTATCTCTGTCCGATGTGATACTCTTCGGCAACCCATGCAATCTGACTACTTCTTTGAAGAATAGTACAACAATGCTTGTGGCGTCACTTGTCTTCCAACACGGAATAAAGTGTGCCATTTTTGAAAATTTGTCGACTACAACAAAAATTGAGTCGCTTCCTTGCTGCATCTTTGGAAATCCTAGCACAAATTCCATGCTCAGGTGCTCCCATGGGGTATTCAATACCGGCAACAGTGTATACAACCCCATGTTCTGACTTCTCTTTTTTTCCAACTGGAAAACTCTACAATGTCGCACCCACTTTCTGACATCTGTCTCCATCCCTGGCCAATAATACTTTTCCTCGACCAATGCCTTAGTCTTGTCGATGCCAAAATGGCCTGCTAATCCGCCGCTATGCAACTCTCAGATTAGGTTCTCTCGCACTGGTCCTCTGGGAATACACAACTGTCATCTCCTGAACAGATAGCCTTCTTGGACAAAAGAATCCAAATACGGAGTTCTGGCGACACTCCAAGGTTCACGACAAGCTTCCCATGATTTGCTAATATCCTCGTCGGTCGCATACTCTGTCTTCACTGACTCTATTCATGTTGCCTGAACTGTTTCCGTGTTTAGCAATGCAACTCTTCTACTCAGCACGTCGGCAACCTTATTCGACTTGCCTGACCTATGTCGCAACATGAATGTATATACCTATAGGAACTCGACCCATTTCATGTGCCGCTGACTTAATTTCAACTGAGTATTCAGATACCTCAACACTTGGTGATCCGTGTACAACACAAATTCCTTGGGCAATAAATAATGCCTCCACTTCTTTAATGCTTGGACAATAGCATAGAATTCCTGGTCATAGACCGAATATTTCTGCTTCGCATCATCCAACTTTTCACTGAAGAATGAAATTGGTCGGCCCTCTTGGCTCAACACTGCTCCAATTGCAATTCCACTTGCATCGCAATCGACCTGGAAAACTTTGTCAAAATATGGGAGCGCCAACACTGGGCTCTCAGTGACCTTTTCCTTCAACTTGTCGAAATCTCACTAGGCTGCTTCTGTCCACTTGAACTCTCCTTTGCGCATGCATTCTGTCAATGGTGCACAAATCCACCTGAATCCCCTGATGAAATTACTGTAGAAAGTGGCAAGTCCATGGAAACTCCTCACTCCAGTATCGCTTGTCGGTTCAGGCCAATCCAATATTTCCTTCACCTTTTCTGGGTCCATCACCAACCCTTTACCCGAGATTATGAATCCCAAGTATACCAGTTCTTCCTTTATGAAGAAACACTTTTGCAGGTTCACCATCATCTTCTCTTCCTGCAACTTCTGCAATACCTATCGAATGTGCCCCAAGTGTTTTGCCTTGGTTTGACTGAAAATCAGAATGTCGTCTAGATAGACTACAACAAACTTCCCCAAGAATGGTTTCAGTACTTCATTCATCAATCACATGAATGTACTGGGTGCATTAGTCAATCCAAATGGCATGACTAACCACTCATATAGCCCTTCCTTTGTCTTGAATGTTGTCTTCCATTCATCTCCTTCTCTAACCCGAATCTAGTGATAACCACTCTTCAGGTCTATCTTCATGAAGTACTTCACTCCACTCAAACAATCCATCAAGTTGTCCATTTTCGGCAATGGAAACCGATACTTGATCTTGATCTTGTTGATAGCTTTGGAGTCTGTACACATCCTCCATTCTCCACCTTTCTTCAGCGCTAATACGACTGGTACCGTGCACGGACTCAGACTCTCTCTGATCAACCCTCTATCCAACAACTCCTGGACCTATCGATTGAGTTCCTGACCTTCTGTCGGACTCATCCTATGCAGTGATTTGTTTGGCATACTCAACCCTGGAATCAAGTCGATCTTATGGGAAATGATCCTTGTCGGTGGAAATCCCATAGGTGTCTCATTGACCATTATGCTGCAAAACTCTTCGAGCATCTTTCCGACTTTGACCGGAATTTTCTCCCCCATTGTCTCACTCTCGAATTATGGCCCTTTTGGAATGATAGCGTATTATTTCGACTGCTTTTCCTCCTCCGCAAGGAATTCTTTCGTTGAACACATTAGCATGCGCTTCTCCCAAAAGTTTATTTCGCCCTACTTACCGTTGGCTTGCTCCTCCAATTTCAGCTTAAGAGTCCCCTTCACGCCATTTTTCCACACTATGACTGTGTTGGCTCGACCATCATAGATCATTTTCCGATCATATTGCCATGGTCTTCCTAACAACAAATGGCATGCGTCCATTGGGATTACGTCGCACAGTATGTTGTCCTCTAAATTACCAACCTTGAAGTGAATCAGGAACTGTCTGGTCACCTTCACATGGTGTCCCTTCTACAACCATGAGATCTTGTAAGGGTGTGGATGTTCTCGACATCTCAAGTTTTCTTTCTCAATCACCTCTGTCGACACAAGATTCTCAGTTCTTCCACCATCAACTATGGTCTTGCAACGCCATTCGTCGATTCGCACCTTCGTTCGAAAGATCGCCTTCCATTGTGTCAGCTCTTGCTCGTCGCATCTGTCGTCCAAAACCAATGTCTTGCTGGCTGTCATGGCCCAAATTTTCTTCTTACCATATCCACTTCTGTCAGATGTCGATTCTTCCCTCTCATCAACTTTCTCATATTTTTGACGTCTAGGTTTCAAATCCTCTGCAGCATGTAGGTTCTCTGGGAATTCATATGCTTTGTGTCCTGCTCCACGACACTTGTAACAGATTATGGCTGGTCTGTTAGCTCCTTTTCTGTCGGATGGACCACTTCGAGCATACGCTCCTCGACCGCGATTCTCATGACCATCGCGGCGGTTCTGTGGTGCATTCTCCCTTGTCGATGTCCCCATCGCATGTCGACTATCTTTGACAGTTTCCTTCCTATAACCACTACTTTGGACTTTCACGGTAACAGTCCTTGCACCCCGACCAGTCGTCCTACCTCTAGTCACTGCGAATTTCCTCGACAGTTTATCTTCTGCCTTCAGAGCTAACTGGTAGGCTTCGCCCACTGCTCTGAATCTTGACATGCTCAATTCATCCTGAATGGCATATTTTAAGCCGTTCACATACCTAGCGACAGCTTCTTCTCCTTCGTCGATCTGGCTCAACCTTATTGACAATCTATAGAACTCTTCTGTGTACTCCTTCATGATCATCTCCTTTTGTCAAAAGTTCTGCAACTTCCTGAACAAGGAAATCACATAGTCATTTGGCAAGAACTTCCCTTTCAACTTGGAGACCATCCTGTCCCAAGACTTGATTTTCTCCTTGCCCTTCTTGACTTTGTCAGCCTGTACATTGTCCCACCATAATGAGGCATGACCCTTCAACCTCAGACATGCAGCCTTAACCCGCTTAGGGTCCCCGATCTTCTCTATGTCGAAGTATTTCTCCATCTCTCTGAACCAGTCGATCAAGTCTTCTAGATCCAGACTTCCCGAGTAGGTACGAACGTCTATCTTTGCCTGACCTCTCATATCCATCATAAGCTTGATGAGTTTTTCCTATGTTTCATATTCCGCTACCTCCTGTGGTTCCACTTCTTCGACTTCCTTGTCGCTGTGGTCTTACGCATCAAGAACACAACCACGCCTTTGGCTCTCTTTGATCGCTGCAACTTCATTTGTCAAAGTTCGCATCGTTCAGATGCATTCGTCGAACATCTCACGATCAACTATGACTGTTGAGCCACACACTCTTCGTCCTCAGAAATTAACACCTCTGTGAGCCATTTTCAACCTCTGTCAAAACTCTCACTTGTCCAATCGCAACCGGACTTCAACAAGTTGTGCACAACTCTACCCAACCTCAGCTGGAGTTGTTCAACGCACCTGCGGGCTCAATATCACTCGACGTTCTTCTATGCACAAGGATTCACTTCCCAATCTGATATAGCTATCCTTCGGCTCTCAGGATACTATAGCTCTGATACCAACTGACGCAAGGGCGCCTCATTGCAACAAGGTTCTTGCTTAAAAATACACACGACACGACCACAATGTTCACACAAACAAGGTGTTAGCACCTAGTTTTTTTGCAGCATGAGTGGCATGGTGTGGTGGATGAAAATCTTGGAAATTCCTTGGAAGAGGCCTAAGATTGCCTTATTTTTCATGGCTAGGTGCTAAGGTATGGGAAAATTGACCTGGGGGGTCAAATATAGATAGGCCTAAAGAAAATTCCAAAAGAAAGTGTTAAAATGCAATTAAAATGGTCCAAAAGGGGTTAAGAACTATAGTCTGATGCCAAATTATTATGGAGGCTAACCCTAGAGCATTTTTCCACTGTTGGATGGGCGCGAAAGGGAGATAAATGGCCCTCTTTGATCATCGTGTGGCCAAAGCACGCAGGGAATGATCATAAAAGGTGGTCGCAATGAGTAATACCGCCAGACAGGTGGCGGCTGGAGGACGCGTCGCATGACAGGGTAGGCGGTAAGTAAAACCATCTTAGGAGCATGCGATATCGCCAAGGTAGAAAGGTGGGTTGCTAGCCACGTGGATGGCCAAGGAATATTCTATGGTAAATGGTCGGAGTTCGGAGAGGTGCAAGTGCAATGTGACGAAAGAAACGGTTTAGATTGTCTTGCGATAGATCGACGGTCCTCGTTGATTGTCGCATCGAGGATATGCGCAGTGGATAAATGGGATGGTGGTTGCGATGGGAAAAACCATTGGCCAGGTTTCAGCACCAGCACTTGTCGCAAAGGGGATGAGCGATAATGGAAACCGGTTTAAGGGGACGCAACACCACTTGGTTGGTACACCGGGTACTAGGGATGGATGGTGGAGATTGAAACATAGGGGATGATCCAACGGCAAGTAAGGAAAAGAAGTCAAATCAGTAAAAGGAGGATCAGATCCAATGGCCCAGATCATTCCATAAGAGATCAACGGATGGGAGAGGTAGACAGCCGGCAAAGAAGACCGAAGTTTAAAAGAAAAAGGTTATATATGTAAAAACGCACACGAAAGTTGACATTTGTGTCTTGGGACCTGTCAGGGTTGGGATCCTCTGGGAGTGTGGAAGATGAAGAAAGCGACCGCAGGAGTCTTTCTCAGAACGTTTTAGTGATAGGTAGGGCCTTATGACCTCCGCTATCAGAAAATCTAAGTCCATTTGCAGCCAGAAAGCAGATTAGGAACTAGTTGCCGGGAATGTTAGGGTTAAATTCGCTATGGGGGATAGGGTTTGAATGCATTTGATACAAGGTTTTGGCAGTCTATACCTGAAATAAGGAGAAGAGTGAGGGTTTAGACATGTATGGGGGGTTTCAGTTGCCTTTTTCCCTTTGTCGCATCTGTCAAATTATGTTTTTCCTCGAGTCCGAGGGTTTTTTCGGGGAAGTCCATCATCGCTGCATATGGGCAGGTTTTCTCCTTGGGAACCGCCAAACCTTTTCGGCCACCTGTATTAAACTTAAGACAGAAAGATAAAGATTCCAGCCATAAAATCAGTACATGTGATTAGATGTTGCAAAGTCGGAGGAGCTATAAGTGTTGACATGGTGTTAAGCAGGCAAGCAGGTTATAGTTTGGTCGACGATGGAGGATGCAAGTAGGCGATTTAAAGGCATCTCAACTGCCACCAAAATGATTGCAGATAGGACAGGGGACACCTCAGCATCGTCATATACTCCTCCGTCTATCTAGAAATCCTTTCCAAGCATGTTTCACATCAGCTCGAGCCTTAGGAATCATTGTTGCTCGATTGGGAGATTCGGTCAGGTTATCATGGCGCGTACGATCGTACGTAGCTGCCGTCATCGTCAAGGCAGTGACATGGTCCTAGCATCCCCTATTCGAAATCAATGCATAGGAAAGGTGGTGCACCTGGCAGCTCTGGTATCTTTTTAGTTAGAGACCGGTCATGGAGAAGGAGCAGGAATCCGAAGTGGTTTATATGCTCGAGCGGGCATGGTCTGAAGTGGAATATGAACATGCTCCTCCATCTCCTATGATATTCAACCACATCGAAACTAGCAGCACCGACAAAGAGTAAGAGCCCGAGGAGCGACAGGTGTGCAAAAGGGTTCGACGTTGGAGAAAGAGGGACATCCCTGGAGAAGAGAAACACATCCACTAGGACAAGGAGATTCTCAAGGATTTCATGATCTCCACTGAGGAAGCGACACCTCTCCCTCCAACAGAAGAGTCGCAGGCGAACAACTCTTTGAAAGTGGAAAACTTCTTTGATCCACAAGGCCAATTAAAGGCTCAGGAGTAGGGTGGCATCCTGCATAAGGTATTTCTGTTTCCCGTCTCCATCAGTCCATTTTGAACTTGACACATAGGTAATATTTCCCGATTTTGGGGTTGTCAAGGTGGCAGCATAATTTTGTTTGTTTCCTAAGGACCAATTCAAGGCTTGGAGCCTATAAAAGCATTGTAATAGAAGAACTAAGGGTTGGAAAATCATTCGACTAAGGCCTGAGGGGCGAGCCCGGTTTTGAGACTTTTATATTAATACAATGTGCAGTGCCTATGGTAGATTGTTTTGCAGAGATTCATGCGTCGCTTTACTTGTAGTCATTTTTTTCCTTTCTTCTTTATGTGCTCGTGCTTCCTGTTATGCATTTGCATTATGTTTTTCCTTTCATATGTGAGATCAATGTATAATAGCTTAGAATTATTGGAAACAAGCTCTAGTTATTATCTCAGGTATTCACTCAATATTGCTACTAAAGTTGATATCGAATTCATCTTTGCTGGATGCTCATATCAATGGTCTGTTCTTATTTTCTTCTTTTACCACCAGAAATAGCATTACGATGGCAAGAGGGTGGCTACCTTGCCTCTGTTCTAATAGTTCACACTACGGCACTGTTATCTGATTTATGTGTAATGCCTTGACTCCATCGCCCAACGTTTTTTCCTTGTGGTTATCCCTCCAACACTTTCGCACAATTTGTCCCATCAGAAATCTGACCTTCTGTGTATGTTTTGAATGTATATCTTGAGCATTGAAGACTGGCTTGTTTTCTCATTGCTGACAACTTTGATTATTTCTGGTCTTTTATGAATTTAAGAGAGATCCCTCTCTGACTGTGTTGGGTCAGTAGCACTAGTCTAAAGTGGTTAGTGGTTAGCCCGATTTTACCTCTCCACAACCCAGAGGTATGTTTTGGGTGTTAACACAAGGTGTAAAAGAGGATGCCATAAGTGGCTTATATTAATTCTACCAATCGGTTACAATGTAGAATAACTGTAAATACAAATAACTAACTATCTGTCGGCCTCAGCCGTTACAATACTGAAGTAACTGTGGTGTGCTCTCTCAGTGTGTCGACCTCACCCTCTCCTGGTTAGCTGCTGAACTCTGAGCTATGGCTTGATCTCCTCTTCAGATCTGCTTGACTATCCCAAAATGCCAAGTCCCCTCTATTGATCCAACTCCCTAGTCTTTTACTCTGTGGTTGTTGTTCCCGAGACCACTACGATCCCTGAGACATGCATTCTCTGTCAGCCGATCCTTCCATGATCCTGCAGACCTGCAACTGTCAACGCCCGACCATGCTGCACAGCCTCTTCCTGTCATGACATCTTTCATGTCATCACCCACCTGCAATAACTTCCATTAACTTCCTTAGCAACCCCAAACTGTTGCCAAGTACTCTCCTTGACTTCTATGCTTCCTTCTGACAAGCTACAGTAAACCATCACGTCAATCATACTGTCCTCTGTCAGCTTCGACTCACTTGTCGGCTTTACTCTGTGCTTAGGCCTCACCATTTAGCCCCTTGCTTGGCTCATGCCCAACCTGTCGAGATCGCGGTTCGACAACATGTCAACCTTTCCATGACTATGTGGCAACTTGTCTCCTATCAACACCCACATGTCGAATGCTTCGACAGCTTCTGCTCAACTTATTGACTTCGACAAGTCAATCTGCTTCACGCACGAGCGGTCGTCAGCACTCCCTCTGGTCAGCTCCCTCATGTCGATCAACTTCGACTGATCTTCCTAGGCCCCGATGCTCCTGCATCAATATGATTGAATAGATTTTAATGAGCCAACTGTCATTAAATGTATCTTCTGCATAATAAATAAATAGCACTTATACTGTTCAGAAAAAATTTTAATTTTTTGTGAAATTTGGGGATGTTACATAAAGCCTCGATATCTAGAATTCATAGTTTGTGGATCAATATATTTGCTCTTTTTTTCCTAGCTTGAAGCCATGCTATGCATATCCTACAAGGGAAAACAACTCTATATCCATGTTAAATATGGTTCTCTATATCACGGGATATCTGTATTTTTTTTTAAATTCCACATATCCGTCAGATATCCGACATCCACTTCCTAGATATCTGACACCGTCGCTATACCACCGATGCCTAACAACGTCGGATATCTGACTTCTTACAATGAAAATACCGTCGGATATTGATGTCCACTTCCAATATATCTAACGTCGTCTCCATACCACCGACGTATAAAAATGTCGGATATATGACTTATTACAATGCAAATATCGTTGGCTATCCGACGGATACTTACAAAGAATCTGATGCCATCTCCATACAACTGACGGCTAAAGGCGCCGGTCTTTGATGTCAATCGTGTCGGATATCCGACACCTCATCCGATGTTGTCACCATACCACTGACGGCTAAAGGCATCGGTCTTTGATGTCATTCGTGTCGGATATCTGACGCCTCTGTTTTCAAATATCCGACGTCCTATAAAGTGAGAGTTGTCGGATATGTGACGGGAATATTAAAAGAGGAGTTGGCGGATATCCAACATAGTCATGTCATATATTCAACGTGTTCATTTTATTGTCGGATATTCTCCGAAGAGAAATCAAAATTTAAAAAAGAATATGCTTTTCGGATGGTCGACAGCATGAAGTCGAAAATCGAACATCTATTCCATCGGATTTTGGGTTCAAAAATGCTACAGTGAAGACTATCTCTTTCTGCACAAATTAATGACTAGTTTTTCTATTTTTTCCAGTAAAATTTATGTACAAGTCTATTTTTTGATATGATGAATGTATGAGGTTCCTGAGACATTAATTAAGCACCACAAACCATGTCCTGAGAATTTGGAACCATCTGAGTCAGTTTCGGAGAGTTTGGAAATCTACTAGGTGAGCAATCCTGCTTAGCGCCCTTGATCAATTTTGCTCCCAAATCCATCTATATCCTCCCAAATATCCATAAACACTTATCCAACATATCTTATAGATATTTATTCCTGACATACCCTATAAACTCCCAAGTCTAGTTTGCATATGTTGGAAGACCCAGAAAGCCTCTTAGTAGACATCTGATTTGTCTGATTGTTGAAAAGTAAATGGCTCCAGTGATTTGTGCATAGGACTTAGTAATTGGTCCTGTTTCTGCCCTGTTTTCTACTGTACAGCTCCCCATACATTTGGCAGAACCCTAATTCACCTAATTCATAATCCTGGAGTCCTCAAATTGAGCCATTATTTAGTTATTCTCTAACTAGTTTTCTTTACTAGTCCCTGTTTGCAAAAATTATGCCATAAGCATTAAAATATTTAAGATAATATCCATTAAATATGATCTAGGATATTACAGTGGTATCATAGAAATTTCCTTGCCTCATCCTATGGAAATTAATTCTCAATGGAAGCGATCTCAAAAGTGTTTTCAAGTTGCAATTGTGGAAGCAATGACAGACATGGAAGATGAAAGTTTGGAGTTGTATGAGGAAGAAGAGATCATTTACATTGATGGAGGATTACCAAGAGATGAGGATGGTTACCTTTATGAATAGATGTATATATATCAATGGGATGAACCACTGATGGCTAATCCTAATAAGGAGTTAGCAAAGAGAATATCTGCAGGTAAAACTTTGCCTTGCCACTACCAGGAGTATCTAGATTTGGGAGAAGAAATTGGTAAGGCCATTTCTTTCAAAGATTACTTTTATTGCAAATTTGGATTTGAGATCAAGGATGAATGTTTAGAATCAATAAATAGAATAAAAACACCCATGGAGGAAACAAGTTGTTCCACCTCTGTGAGTAAAGAAGAAGGAAGAAAAAATCATCCAACTGCATCTTCTAGCATCAGAAGCTTGTTTGGGTTTTCTTCAAGTAGATCTTCCAAAGAGGGTAAGCATGAAAAATCCATCACCAGTTCTGCTAAGGATTAGTAAAGTATGGAGAAAATAGTAGCTACTAATCAGTGTCAACAATAGGCATCTACTAATAGTTGCTCAAATTCTGAATAAGCATCTACTGATGGATGTTGTGAAGAGGTGCCTACTAATGGGTGCCTAAATTTTGAGAAGACATCTACTTATGGATGTCCATATCTCTATGTGGGTGACATAGAGATACCTATTGATGAGGTTTCTACAAGTACAATTTTCCCTAATACTAAATAAGATGAGATCCTTACATTCAAGGAAGAATTCTCAGGATCAATCTCAATATCACCACCTGATATTCAAGAGGTTGATCTAGGGGTATATGATGAGGAGGTTTATTCTTCAGCTTCCCCTTTTGAAAGGACACTCAAGATGAATGAAAGAGGCATCAAGGAATCCTTACACACTCTCTGTGACACACATATTTCAGTGTCACAATCTTGTTGGATAGATGCTTCATTGGAAGATTCATCTTTCCTTGAATCCATGGAGAAGATTCAGAGAGCAATGTCTACAATCCAAGGTAATTTTTCAGATCTTCTTTCTGCCAAAAATTATTTGCATGAGCTTGTGTATATGTTGTAGGGATCATCCTTGAAGGAGGATGAAGATATCAGTAATCTCAATGATGAGTTGATGGCCACCCAAGATTATTTGAGAAGAACTCAAGGTTCCCTCTTAGAATCCAAGATCCAAATAGATAAACTTCATCAAAAGTTGCAAAGACCACTCATACCAGTCAGCCAATCTCTTATGGTTGGTTTTAATCGGATTTATATGGAAGAACCTCATGATATGGTGGTTCATGAGGTTCATGATGAAATGCATGTGCTTGAGGAAATTTTAGATGCAGAGGAAAATTTCCAAGCACATAGCAGAGTGAAACTGAGATTCTGCATGGAGTAAGTCATTCCTCCACTAAGGAATCAGAAGAGCTAATGTGTGATGGTACATCCTATGATGGAGTTGATGCATCCATTAGTTGGGTGGATGAATTTTGTAGAGAAGATATTTTGGTCCATGATCCCACATCAGACCCTTCTACTTCTTCCATGACATTTGAGGATGAATTTTGGGTCAAGAATTTATTTTTGATGGTGCCTAAAAAGGAGAAAAAGGAGCAAAATGCTCCCACATTCACTCTAGTTGATTTTAGGGAAGCACCATTCTCTACCCAGCAGTTGCAAAGGAATCTCAAGCCTATGTTTGATGCTACATCACATAAATATGAATATGGTTCCCATTTGACTTCATTAAGTGGGACACAAGATCATTGCAGGCATTCTTTGACCAGTGGCAGAGAGTTGAGCCATTGGAAATTTTCACATGGGTAAGCATCTTGCTTTCCATTTGGACCATTGGGTTGGAGTGACTCTTCTTTCCCTACTTGGGAGAAAATACACACAATTAATATTCCTACTTGCAGTAATGGAGAGGCCTTTGATACATTTCACACCTTCAGTGAGCAACATGTGCATCCATGGAATGTTGATGATGCCTACCCTTTTGGTGATTGGACATGGGACCCTCACCCTTTTCATTGGAACAACAATGTTTTGATTCTTTTTACTTGTGTGCATTGGGCACATGGAGTAAAATATGATTTGAATGAGCTTGGAGAGTTTGGAGTTAAGCAAGATGAAGTCCAAGCACATGTCCATTGCTAGAAATATTGTAAGTTGTCTCATGGAGAAATTTGCATATTTTTGGAGAAGGCACATGAATCCATATCAATTGAACCAACCAAAAGATTGATGGATAATTGCTTCCAAGAGTTGGCTCACTTTCCTTCACCCCATATTCATATGGCATCCAACACACATAGGGATGAAGTTTGGATAAAAGTATTTTTCCTATGGGTGCCACATGAGGAGTAGGAGGCTCCCACATATTCCATTGATGAATTCAAGGTCAAGCCATGTGGCCTGACAAGTGCACCATTTCCCTTCCATATTTATGAGCTGCAACATAGACATATATCTAATGTCTCCATCATATATAATATTGCATTCAATTGGAGTGTTTTTTCCTCCATTGATTGGGTGGATGGATACATATTGGAGCTAAGCACCCCCAAGGGTGATTTTTCTGTCTGCATCAAGGGAGAGTTGAATGACACATCATACATTTCTTTTGAGATGTTGCATGGGCATATATGGTTTCTGGATGATGATTTGAAGACATGGGATTTCCACCTATTTTAATTTTCTAGCATATGTATGAGTCTGTGTACTGGTTTGCACTTGGAACATGAGGAGTTCCATACTTGGTTGGAGGGACTCATTGAGGACCAGTTTTGCATTAGAGATGATAAACTTCCAGTATGGTGGAGTGATCTAGTATTCATCCATGATGATATATTCTCCATGTTGATCTTGATGTTTGGATGGATGAAACTGATACAGTGGGACCCTGGAATTATTTGGAATTATAGTTTTCCACAAGTAACTATTCCACTAGGATACATGCAGCACAAATAGTGGGATCCAGGCATTCTTCTCAATTGTTTTAGTTGGGTTGAAAAAAAAATTGAGAAGGAATTAGCCATTGGTAGATTGGATATAATCAAACTGGTGCAGTAGAAACATGGTGGAATTTTGGTTAGAGTTGGAGTTGGTTTCTTGCTTGAGTACAAGCAAGTTTGGGAGGGGAGGACTATCATGTCCCCAAATTTCCAGTACCAAGGGAAGCAAAGAATCCACCATAGCCCCCATGGATCCTAGTGAAGACCAAGGAATTAACTAATGAAAGGGGGGGATAACTTTAGCCTAGGCAATTATTAACTAGGAATAAATTATCCTATAGTTGTTTAATTAATTAAATTAGAAGGATGTAATTATTATTTTCATATTTAAAATATTAAATTTTTTTTTGGTGAGTTGGATGATGATAAGGACACCGTGAGAGAACACGGAGAGATAAGGATAGCCTTATGAGTTGTCACACCTAAGAAGACAGTGGAGAAAAGTAGCACAAAGCAAGATGCCAAGCTAAAAGGACAGAAACTGACAAAAGCAGGCAAGTGAGGAAAATAGAAACAATCCTTTTATTAATTTTAATTATTTTCATAAATAATTATTCCTAAATTTTGAGCAAGTGGGCCAAGAGGGTGACCCCATGAGGATAAAGTTTCTAAAATGGAACTAGAGGTGAGAAAATAGGAAAAGATGAAAAGCATGGAAGGTGTAAGAAGTTTCCAAAAGAAGAAAAGTGGAAACATCCATAAAATCCAAGAGACGGTGCAATTTCCAAATTAGAGGCCAATTTACAAAGCAGGAAACTATTTTACAAAGAAGGAAATCCTATCCAATCAAGGAGGGATAATTTGGAAGGGCTCTCATAGGTCACCAAGAACATCAACTTTCTCAACAATTCATCAGGAAGTTTATAAAAGAATCCAAGCAACTCCTTTGCTTCCCAGTACGTGCTAATTTTTCCAAACGGTGGGAAAAGTTCATTTTTTGGACTACGTGGGAACCATGCCTCCACAACAAGAAAATGTCCAAGTAATCTCCATGTTTTCTTATAACTTAAAATTTTAGCGGATTAAAATTTGAAATTAAGCTTTAATTTCCACTATTTAAAAAAAAACAAAATTATGCATGGTGTGTTCGGGTGCTTCAGTTCTCAACATTGTTCAGTGCACACTGTATATTTACAGGAGGCACCGACAACGGTGCACTTTTTTTCAAGAAAAGTAGCACATCATTTTAATGTTGCTCTTCATAGTATAGTGCACCGCTTAATTTTAATAAAAAAATTAAAAAACAATGCGCTAATTTATGTATAGTGCATTGTTTAGTTTTAACTTAAACAAAATTGTTGCATTAATTTATATATACGCACAGGTATGCACCATTAGTATGGTACGTTAAATGATAGAACACCACCATATTAAATTAAAAAAAACCTAACCGGTGTGTCCTATGGTATAGAATGGCCCAGGGCACTTTATTGAATTAGGTGCACCAAATACCAATGTGTCGTTTAAACTTCAATGAGAATGCACCTTTACGGTGCGGTAGTTGACCCAAGTGCACTAGGAAGATATAATTAAAAATTAATTTTTTATTTTGGTGCATAGTGTTATTCATTATGCACCAATTACAGTGATTTTCTAGTTAAACGCACTGCGACATGCACATATGTACCATCTCCTGAAATGCACAAGCCAATATCGGTGTGTTATCTTCCTTTGTGTGTACTACTAGCGGTGCAGAGACATTTATTATACGCACCGGTTCTTCCCTTTTATGGAAGCAGTGGTGCTTTCCTTTCTTATGGAAGTACCGGCACCATCCAGAGATCCCCTATTAGCGCTCTAGCAATGCATACTATTCTTATATATGCATCGATCTGATGCTAAGTGTGTTATGAACACACCATTGCTTTGTATTAATAAAGTGCACCATAACATTTTTATAAAAGAAGTTAATGTATTTGGTGCTCTACATAGAGGAAGCACACCATTCCCATTGTGTATGTATTTATACATACCATATGCGGTGCTTGCCACATTTTTCAGGTGCACCAGTTTCAAAATTCAATTTTTTTTAGGAAAAAAATATTATTTCATATTTATAAATATAATTCTCATTTTTTTTTTTATGTTTTATATAATAGACTAATGTATTTTATTTTTTAATCATAGGCGTCAACACAGACAAGAGAATCAATAGTAGTAGCAGTGAGTTGACCCATACGATGCTTTACAAGAAAGGAAGGCTAAAGAGAGGGAGAGGGAATTGTACCCTCACCCCATTACTGCACAAACGTGAGCCCTCTTGAGGAAATTAGGCCTTCTTAATTTATATGGGGAGGCTACATCCCTCAAGGGAATATCGATATTTTTGGCCCAATTGATCCGTCTGTGGGATCATCAAAGATAGGCCTTCCATGTTGGTCTTGATTAGTGGTTTGATCCCACTAGGGAGGATAGATATTTTAGCATAGGGCTATCTAGGAGAGGGGAGGATTTTCCCCACTTCCCTGATGTCCCAATTGATGTAGGAGTGATAGAGACTCAACTTTCCTACTCGTTTAGATATGTTCATGATGATGTCCTTGATCCAATGGATTTTCAAGTTTTTGATGGAAATCTACGCATCTTTGTTTTTCATGGAGAGGAGGTTAAGTGCCTATCATTGTTGGTGACGGCCATTCCACACTACACTAGTGATCGGAAGCGCATTAGTTTCCCTTTATTATTTTATGTTGATTATTTAGTACAGAGGTCGAGATTCATTCGGTGGTTTTCCATTTTTTGTGGAAGTTCTATTTTTCTCTTGATATATTCTGTGTACAGTTCGATGGAAAGTCTAAATTCTATTTTGGTTCAGAGTTATTTTGTTTAATTTTTGAGAGGTTTCTAGTCACGATGCCTTTGTTTGATCATATCCATCCTATGAAAATAACTAAGGCACAGATGCATATGTGGGGCCAAATTTTTCCCAAGAGGGTTCAACTGATGTTCCCTACCTAGATCACATCTGACACGGTGGACTTACTAGCAAGTGAGGATGAGCACAGTTTCGACATGATGTCGTTTCCTTAGGCGGGGTTGGATTGGTGAGGATGCATGAACATATTCTTCACCCTAGATGAGCCACCAGATTCCCAAGGTAATATTATTGTTATGTTTAACTTAATATAGTTTCATTTTATTGTCTTACTTAATGCAAATAAAATTTATTATAACACTTTATTTAAATTGTTTTATTATTTATTTTTTTGAAATTGCGTAATTATTGTTGTGTATTATATAGTTTGTAGATATTGGTACCTTTGTTGGGGACTGACCTCCCCAACATTCTAATGTTGATATGGATGAGGTCGAGTCATCGATTCATGTTTTGGAGCTTTCAAGACCTGGCATGAAAGGCAGGCTTTCTGTAAGAGATAGAAAACATTTGACTAACCAGTTGTCTGCATATATGGATGGACAAAGAGTCCTTCCTATACATGTTGGGTATATCATGCGAGATTGTGATATCATGGATATGTAGAGGGACCTTCTTGATAATATGATGATTATTACGTGCCATATCATCTGAGATACTAGTATTATAGAATATTTTAGGGATGGTTATGAGGGTCGTCATCCTCCTTCTCCACCTCCTTCACCTCCTCCACCTCCTCATTCACCTCACCGATCAGTTGATCCTCCTTCACCTCACCGATCAATTGACCAGGAACCCTCTCATCTAGCTCTTGATTCTCCTTTTCCTCCTTCACCGCATCGAGTTGACTTGAAACCCTCTCATCCATATCCTCCTCCACCTCCTCCTTAAACTCCCCAATTTGACCAGGCACCCTCTCATCTATCTCATGATCCTCCACCTCATCCTTCACCTCACTAATATGACCAGGAACCATCTCATCTAGTTGATCCTCCTCCACATCCTCCTTCACCTCACCGATCGGTTAACCAGACACCCTCTCATCTAGCTCCTCATCCTCCACATTCTTCTTCACCTGACTGAGTTGACAAGGAACCCTCTCATCTGGATCCTCCTCCAATGCCTCCTTCACCTCCTCGAATTGACCAGGAAACCTCTCATCCATCTCCTCCTTCACCTCACCAAGTTGACCAAGAACCATCTCTTCCTCCTCCTAACCATGATGACCGACCACCATATCCTCCTCCACTGGTTGGTCAACCATCCTCTCCTCCACACACAGTCGACCCAACATCATCTCCATTGAATCCACTGCATGCCAATCGACCACCCTCTCCTCCATGGACATACGACCATTCAACATCTTCTACTAAAGACACGACCTTGACTATTCTAGATAGGATTCATCTATCTGGTGGAGGTACCGATGCATTTTCCTTTGTTGGTGGAGGTACTGATGCCTATGGTTCTCGATGTTCACAAGATTTGGTATAGCAAACATTTGACTTGATATGTATATTTGAAATCATGATCATGAGTTTGATATTATTTTTCGTGTGTGTGTGTGTGAGAGAGAGAGAGAGAGATTCATTTTCCATGTTCATGATGATTTACTTTATTTATATGTTGATGTTGATGTATATATTGTTAGGTCATGTTAGAATATATGTTTGATATATGTGTATTTTAAATGATACGTGTTAGATGTATGTTATGATGATGTTAGACAATGCTTGTGTTTTGTTAGATGTGATTTTTAGTTTTATATGCTAGATGCCATTTATATGTGTTAGATGTTTTAACTATTTTTTTATCTGTATGTTACATGGTGCTTATCATATTTGATGGGTGATGATAGATGTGTATTTTAGATGATGTTAGCTAATTTTAGATGTGTATTGTAGATGATGTTTATGTTTGTTAGATGGTGATGATCATGATGATGATAAGTTAGATGGTGTTAGGTGATTTTAGATGTTTATCTTAGATGATGGTGGGTGACAATATTAAATGTATTAGATGTGTATATAAGATGTGAATGTTAGGTGATGTTAGATTTGTTAATTGGTACATGATGTTGTTAGGTGATGGTTGTGATTTTTTAGATGTGTACGTTAATTGTGATTGATGTACTTTATGTATGATTATTTTAGCTAATTTTTTAATTATGTGAATGTATGATGATGATTATCATGTTTGATAGCTGATGATAGATGTGTATTTTAGATGATGTTAGCTAATTTTAGATGCATATTTTTTATGATGTTTATGTTTGTAAGATGGTGATGATGGTGATGAATTTACGTTAGATGATATCATCATCATCAACTATATTATATTTTTGAATTAAAAAAACATGATATTATAATGAATTAAAAGTAATACATTGATGTAATATATTATTATAAACAATTAAATATATTATATAAATGTAATAAGATATACAAAATATATATGAACAACTTAACTCATTTGTACATGGATGTCATTGTCGTTAATTACCACACATTATAGCATTCTTATACATAATTAACCTTATTTATGTAACACATTAATACCATGATTATAAGATATATATACTGATATCATGGTTAATTGCATGATGTTGGGCATAGCCCAAGGGTAGGAAGTTTTGATGGAAAAGGTACAAGTTAGGTGAGTCCTAACATTGACCAGTTTTGGGAGAAGAAACTCCGCAATTCTTGGGAGGAGGGTATGGAGCGAAGCAAAGTTGGCAGGAAAGGAGCTGCCCCCTTAGTAAAGACAAAGAACTAAGGACGATCAAGGGTAGTTGGAGCAGTTATGAATGAAGCGGAGAACTATCAGCTACAAAAGTGAAGAGTAAAGAAGCAAAATGTTGAAAAGGATGTGCCACTGTAGAGTCAAATTCCCGCGGTAAGAACTGCAACTGTCAGAGGAAGCGTCGGAGCCAAAGAAGCAGCGCAAAAGAACAACAAAGCTCCAACGAAGTTAAGACAAAGCGTGGTCAACATGAGAACCATGCCATTTTGGTTTTGAGGGTACTATGGGGGTTGGCCCATAGTTATTGTAAAGATGTGACTTTCGGGCACAATCTATATAAAGGGAAATTTTGTATAAGGAAGGGTTGGATGTTAGAGAGATGTTGGATTTTGTTAGATGCTAGATCTAGACTGAGAGAGATCTAAGAGAGGAAAAAGACTCTGCAGCTGAGTTCGTAGAGATCTATTGTAGAGAAGAGTCTGCGGCTGAGTGCACATGAGATTGGAACTGTTACCCATTCAAACTAATATAAGAACAAATCTCGTGGATGTAGCTCCCATCTAGGGGGTGAACCACGTAAATATTTGTGTTGTGTGTGTGAATCTATGATATATTTTGTATTCATGTATTATTATGCTTGTATATTTGATTTCAAATGAATGTGAATGAGAACGATATGTTAAGTAAGCAGAACACACATGTATGAACAATGCGAAGTCATGTTAAGTATGATGAATGCGCAGTTATAAGAGTAGAGATAGAAACAATTCAACGAAGTCTATAGGTTTTTGATAACTGTGAAGTGCGCAGTTACATGTTTGTATTGTTATGTTAAGAATATTTTGAGAAAGGAGTACATTACAAGCTTGCATAACACAACCATGCATCACCAGCGTTGCAGAAACCTGATTCTATAACCACCCATCTTGGCTTCGGGTGAGACTTCATCATGTTTGCAGGTTAATGCCAAAAGGGCCAATGAAGTGGATTTTGTTGGGTCTACAATAGAAAACTTTGCTGAACCCGGGTCATCCCATAGTAAACCAACAAATGGTTTCGTTGCCGTGCTAGAACTGGTGATGTGTTATGTGGATGTGAAGAAGGGAGCCAACAAATGGTCCCGTAGTCATGTTAGTGATATGCAATGTTGATATGTAATCCTAGAAGAGAAGAAAGTGCAACAAATGGTTATGTTTCCTTGAGACTTTTTATGCCGGTAAAGTGCAAGATTGATGTATCAGATTGATGTGGAATCCAGAGCAGAAAGAAATACAGAACTGGGTAAGCTAGACATAACTTAAGTTTTCGAAGAAAGAAAACGGAAATCCGTGTCTTACCACATAACAATGGTTGCAGAGGTATATATTCACTGACCTGCATGAAATTTTATTTGCAGCCTTTTCTACTAAGTTACATGAGTGGATATCAAATATAGCATAACATAAAAACTGTTTTCAGGGTGGAGAACCTACAGTGTGGAATCCAGAGTTGATTTAGAGGCTTAAAGGGATTGACAACCATATTTCAAGAGCAGTAGAATTTTGGTTAGATAGACTACTAGAAGGCTATGTTACAGAATTTATTGTGGACACGTTGAATTCCTACATCTCAGTAGAAGGATATTTCTTCCAAGGGTTTAGAGGTAAGTACCTGAAAAACCTGAGTTTATACATTAAAATTTTACTAGTTGAAAAGGATTCTTAAGAATGCAATCAGATTCCTAGGGTTTGAGTTTGTAATGTTCAATAACACAAATAGTGACACAGACGAAGATATTGGTATTTTACGAAGTGGAAAAAGATATAAAGTTATCACTAGAAAGAGGTATCATGAAGATGAACCTCGCACATTCATAGAAACTGAGGTAGGAAGTGATAGAAACTCATATCAAGTTGATTCTGATAGTGAAATAGAACTTAGACGCATTGGCCATCACCCTATTACTCTGCAAAAACCTATAGTTGAAGAAATAAATATCACTAGTTCATAGAATACTAGTAGTAGTAAAACCACACGAGCAAGTAATCAGAATCAGCCAAGTAATGGTATACCTTCATCATTTCATAACACTAAACCTCCTAGAAGAAGGATGGTAGATGACATTACGCTACCTATTTTTAAAGGAACTGGTCTAGAAGATCCAGAGAAACATTGGTTTCTCTGTGAAGTTGTATGGAACGTTAAGCAAGTACAAGATGATGCTATAAAACAAGCTCAGCTAGTTACCACATTCAGAGACAGAGCTTTAACATGGTTCGTGAAATATTCTTTTGGAAAGAAGAGATCACTAGTTGATATCAAAAATGTGCTTATTAGAGGATTAAGAAACCTAAGTCAGAATCTCAGTGCATTACAAAACTAAAAGAAATCAAACAAAAACCTAATGAGCTTGTGTGGGAGTTTGATCATAAATTCAAACCCTTGTTAGATCAAGTTATTTTTGAAATAACACCGCAACAGCATCAATAATGGTTCATAGTTGCAATGTTGAACCACATTAGGTTACCACTGATGCAACAAAAAGTAACATCACAAACAAAAGCATTGGAAATCGCGATAAAGCTAGAATCTTCACCCATATGAGAAACTAGCACAGGAATGGTACATATACAGACACAACTAGCAAACTTGACATTACAGCTACAAGATATGAAGAAAGGAAAAGAGATAACAGAAGAGGTTTGGTGCACTAAATGTAAATCCGAAAGACATTCCAAGGATCACTGTCCTGTATTCATAGATTACATCGCTAGTGGAGCACCGAATCCATTGAATCAAAAGAAAGAACCATGGTGCGAGATTTTTCGATGTAGAGGACATTGCCTAGAGGACTGTTACCTAATTCATAAGTATGTACAGACACCAAAGAAAATGTACTGCACATTTTGTAATTCAATTGGCCATGATGATACAAACTATAGAGAATATGACCTCATGATAGAGAGAAAGCATGTTGTCTACAGAGTTAAAGGAGAAACACCGTATAATAATGAAAATGTGCAGTATGATCAAGGCACATATAGAGGACGTGGTGGATTCAGAGGAAGAGGACGTAACACCGGCCAAGGATGAGGAAGAGGTCAGATTATCTGTTATAATTGTGCACAACCAGGACATTTAGCAAGAGACTGTCAGAACCCTTGCACTACTTGTAAGTATTGTAAGTCATTTGAACTTTTCATTGAAACATGTCCCATTTTGCAAGGAAAAATGCAAGAGAAAAGACCAGAAGGAAAGAACCAGAATATACATATGATCGCAACTGAGAAAAGAAACAAAGATCGCAACATCCATGTTATGACGTGAAGTGGATCCGTGACAAGAAATGACAATACAAATGAAGCTTCGACTTCTAAAGATCACATAAATAGACCAAATCCTACTGATGGGCCTTAGGTAAGAAAAGCAACTGGAAAAATGCCCGCATTCAACCCTGACTAGGAGAAAAAGGTATTCATGGAAGCAAGAAAAGGATTTCATGACTTGGAACCTTTGACCACAAGGACCCAATTGCGAAGTGATCAGACACCGATACTAGACATGTCGATCTCGTATGATGGATCGTGAATTTCGCCAGAACAGATAAGTCCTATTACCCAGTATCTACAGAGTTGCTTAAAGCTGCTAAGGCATGGAAACGCCTTAGGAGAATTACAAAACCTATTGGGACATTACGAACAACGTAATACAGTAAATGATGCACACATAGCAGTTCATCATATCAAAAACCATAGAAGGACAGGAAGAGAAATGAGGCTAAATGCGCAGATCAGAGATTTTGAAATGGACCAGGTCATTCTCGACCTAGGATCAAAGGTGAATGTCCTGAAAAAACAAACATGGGAACAAATGGGGAATCCAAAGTTATCTTGGTCGCCTATACAGTTGAGGTTATCTAATCAGCAAAAGGTTATATGTTACGAACATAAAAATAATAATAAATATATATACATTAAATAATAATTAAATATTAAATGTAATTCAATGAGGAGTTGTGACTCCTCAATAAGTGATGCCCAAGCAATATTTAAGCAGGCCACTCATTGTAATTTATACATCATCTACTATTCATTATTTATCAAACATGTGGGTTTTCAAGAAATTGTGGGCCTTATCAAATTAACAAAAGGTTTTAGAACTATTGTATACTTCAAGTGGTATCAGAGCTTCATTCTGGTTCGGCTTTTGGCTAAAGATTCAGACTTGTCTAGTTATTTTTCAGAGGTTCTCTGAGTTTTTGAGGTCCTTGACCTTAACCCAACACGCCCCACGTCTTCCATTCTACACGGCTCTCTCCCATCTACATATGTCCCCTGCGTGACCTGCTCTCTTACACAACCATTCATATTCCTCGCCTGCACATCCAATCTCCTCCACACTGCCCACATTTCTCTCCATCACCTGTAGCCACTTCGCATAGAGCTCCAACGCCCCCCCTCCAGCTTTCATCTCTCATCTCACCACACCCTCAGCTCCATTGCTATCAACCCCGACCTGCTCCCAAATCGCCTCTCCGCCCATGCACCTTTCCCATGCCCACACTTTTCGCTCCTTCCAACCCCTCCACGCCCATACATCTGTACCCTTCCCCCATCAACTCCCACCTTTCGTCTCTCCTGCTGTGCGCCCTCCCTATCCACCTCCGCAGCAACTCCCATCCACTACCTCCATCGCCACATCCTCTCCTCCTCGACCCTCCAAGACTCCATGCCAGACCTGCTCCCACGTCCTCTCCTCCTCGCCCATCCACGCCTCCATGCCATAGATCCTCCCTCTGCTCATTTCAACTCCATAACCCTGCCCTTCTCCTCCCTCCGTCCTCTCCATAACCCCGCCCTTCTCCTCCCTCCGTCCTCTCCCAAGCTCCCCTCACCACTTCCTCCACGCCTTCCTCATTCACTGCATGTTTTCCTCACCACTTGCACACGCCACCTTCGCGCTACTGTCTTACCTGATCGCCATCCATGCCCACAGCCACATGCTCCCACACCTTCTCTTCAATTTCCCAACGCCATTTGCCACTGCTACAACACATCAACTCTCTCGGGGTTTCAAAAACCCTAATTTAAAAAATAATTAAATTTTTATAATAATAGTAAAAATTATTATTATAAAAGTCTCATTATTTTTAAAATAAAAATTATTAATATTAAATATTATTAATAATAACCATATTAATAATAATATTGTTAATTAATACCCAAAAATTGTAGATATTAGTAGACACAAATGTCTTCGAGACATGGCACACATGACAACTTGGATGAAGAAATAAGGAAAATTAAAGAAGAAATTATGAGAAATATTTCAAAAACTATAGATGAAATAATAACAAGATGCCACGCTCGAAATGAACAACTATGTAAAGAAGAAAATAAAAAGGAGAATAAAAGCAATGAAGGTCATCAAAATAGAAATATCCTACCATCTCAAGAAGAACAACTTCATGAATCATCACAAGCAAAAAAGAGTACAAGAGATGATTGCTGCAATAAGGAGCCTGAAATTACAACTTTTGAGAGATCCAAGGTTTATATCGATGTTTCATACTCATTCCATGAAGATGAGAGTAAAAGTATCAATGAAGATAATATGCAAGACATGGATATAGAATACCCTAGTGATGAAGACAATGGCAGTGACATAGATGAAGATGAGTGTGACCAAGATTGTGATGAAAATCATGCTAGTATTACTAACAACAACGAGGATCAATGCATCGACAAGAATGTCACAATAATAGATGCACAAAGAACATTTGTCTCCCCGGAGATCACTATAAAGAACATCAATGAGAACATCTATAAAGTTAATCAGATACAAGATGAGATTGGTGCTCATGTGCACATTATAAGTACAAGGATTCCCTTCAAAGGAACTGACATAGAATGTGTTGGGAATGACATAAAAAAATAGTTTCTATTGTCAAGTCTATCAAGTATTTTCAATCAGTGACAAAAGAAGTTACAAGCAACAACCACACAAGCAAAAAAATTGTCAACGAAACTTCACCAAGTACCTACTTAATGTGGATTCCAAAACAAAAGAAACAAAATGAAGCAATGGTCATTATTAAAATTGCATGTATCAAATCATTAGTTCGACACAAAGCAAGAATAAAAGATGACATCAACAAACTTAGCTTTGAGGACAAAGCTTTTCTTAAGGGAAGGGCAATGTTACGAACATAAAAATAATAATAAATATATATACATTAAATAATAATTAAATATTAAATGTAATTCAATGAGGAGTTGTGACTCCTCAATAAGTGATGCCCAAGCAATATTTAAGCAGGCCACTCATTGTAATTTATACATCATCTACTATTCATTATTTATCAAACATGTGGGTTTTCAAGAAATTGTGGGCCTTATCGAATTAACAGAAGGTTTTAGAAGTACTATATACTTCATTATACCTTTCGGGATATTATCAAGTGTTCTTGTTGACATTGATGGAGTGCGAAGTAAAGAAGACTTTGAGTTTATTGAGATCATAGAGGAAAGAAATCCTTAACCTGCATTATTGGGGATTGACTGGGCAATTGATAACCTCGCAATTATCAATCTGAAGAAAAAACAAATTATATTTGAAGGAATGGATATCAGGGTCATCGCACCCCTAGATCCTTCACAAGGACCTAGGTATGTTGAACCATTCCGAGAAGAATGTAGAGCTCAAGAACTTGATAATATCTACAAGATGATTGTGAATCAAGCAGATTACATTAATTCTACGAATGATGGAACATTGAGCTAGAGATGCGACAATTCTTGTGTATCGGAATCAGACACAGGAATGGAGAATTGGAAGAGTCGAATCCATGAAGTATCAGCAAGATGATGTGCGGAGATAACAAAGTCACTACGTTGGACTGGAATAGAGGTAAGTCCAATTCCTACTTATGATGGTTTGGGTAATATCCACACATTGCTTCATGAATATCTAGTGTCAGTTTCAAATGAACATAAGTTAGAAGCTTTGGATATAGCATTGCGAGATACACTTTCTAGATGGTGGGTTGTGCATAAAGACAACCTGAACACATGGGGAGAATGTAAGAACATGATGGAAATCATATTTCAAGAGCAAACTAAGATTGTACAAGTAGAACACAATGGATAGACAGATCCTAGAGATCACATAGAATTTTGCTTGAAAACATGGATGCATACACCTAAGACATAATGGATTCATATGTTTGTGCACGCATTGGATAAGATACCAAAGAACTAGTATACAGAAGTAGAACTTCACAGAGGTACAACAGATTGGAACATGATGATAAATGACTTTCAATCCACTTTCAGCTTTGAGGATGATTTTTCGGGTGTCAATGAGGCTTTACAAATCATTAAAAAGATGATATTTAATGGTGTCCCATTGCCTGTATATAAACAACCAGATTGGGAAATACAGTTGGAGCATTCCCATGAGTGTTATAACTTTGCGTAGGATGGAGATGAAGATGAAGATCCTCACGATGTGAATATTCTCGAATCTGGAGGAAAACGTGATGTAGAATGTCATGTCCCAAATTTGGTATTGGGTCACAATGGCCTAATCACATTGGCTCTATTCATTAGAGTTTGTCAAATTGATGCTAAAGGTCAAATAATTGCCAAGGAGGAAAATTACTAGTTTCCTAGGTTTGGGGTGGAAGCTTTGGGATTTGGAATAATGGGGATAATAAATGATGTTTGAACATTAGAATGGCATAAATATTTAATAAAGGATCTAAATAAATATATACAAGTGAAAATCAAAGTAGCATTTCATCATGAAGACACATGGAGGAAGTGGGACCCACATATGGCTAGATTTCCCCACTACATTTGGCATCATTCTCTCACCAATTCGAATTCAAGGTGAATGGTAACATACTTGGGGGAGTCCAAAAGGTATTATTCATTGCATGACTCATCCAAGGTCGAAATATAGAGGAAGAGTAACTCCCATGGAAGAGGAAGAGGCAATTTGGAGCTAGTGAGACACTTGGGCTAGATTCCCTAGATCTATGACAACAATAATGAAGATGCTATGACACCTATGACACAAATCAGACCTGAAGGCTGACATATGACATATATGACATGTCAGGGATAAAAATAGACTCCAAGAGGGCGCTCAAGGGTGTTAGGGCAGCTAAGATGCTTCCACATGTGATTTGGTGGAAGTGGGAGACTAGGAATTGTTGTACAAGTGGCGTTCTTTGGAATCTCTTCCCAACATGAGTTGGCATGAGTCTCCTGGAAGGAATTCGACCCATGGAGGACATTATAAGTTTATAAATGTCAATAACAAAGAATGAAACCAGCTTTTGATCATTTGTAGAATTTGCAATTGCATTTGTGAAGAGGGAGAGCTAGTGGATGACTAGTTCCTTAGCCAATTTCGAGGGTGAAAGATTCCCATCCAAGTTGGTAATTGGAAAGGCCATTCAGAACTTTCATTTGGAGATTTAATGGAGTCTTTATTTGCAAGTGTAAGATACAGGGCAGCTCATGGGTTCTTCTATTTCAGCTCACTCCTTCAACCATTTCCAGTTTTGATGGCATATTCTTGATCCTTGAGGGAGGGCGTTTTTGGTGAGCTATTGTACTCTTTGGGGAAGCTTTTAATGCCCCATTTCTTTTGTAATATGAATTAAATAATCTTTTCTTCATCTCCAAAAATTTTCAGGTCGAAATTCCAAGTAGAAATGTATAAATCTCATTTTTAATGGAAGAACAATGCCATTTCCCCACTACCTTGTTGTGAACCAATGTATTGATGATGATTTCGAATGAATGGATGATTCTATGATATATTTGTGATCAATATATTGCCATGGATGTCTTCTACAAGTTTCATGTACTGTACTTGAGCATTTGAAGCATTTTTACTCAGTTTAGTTCTATTGGGAGGTGAAATAGTGCCATTTTCCTAAGGGTCGAATTGGGGATTTTTGCAGTTGAATGGGAGAGGGTGAGAACAGTTGTAATAATCCATTAATGGTGCATATGAGACTTTAATAAAATAATTAACACATTACATACCTCTGTTCATAAATTTGAGTGGGTTTGGAGGCATTTGGGAAGCCATTTTCAATACTTACCCCAGGGGGATTTGAACCCCAAATCACTAGTAAAATTGCATAATTGGTCCAGAATATTAAGAGAGTTTGAAGAGGTCTTTTTGTAGAAATATGTCATCCATAAACATCATATTCAAGTTCTAATATCATTCATACACCTTCCTTGAAGATTTGAAGGCATTTGGAGTCAATTTGAGACCTAGAGGCCAATACTAGTCAAAGGAAAATCACTAGTAAAGTTACCTACATTGATCAGAATTGAAAGAGGATTTGCAAAAGTATTTTAAAGGTACAAAGGAATCCCTGAAACACATATTTATGTTCTAATATCATTCATATACCTTCTCAGAATATTTGGGATCATTTGGGGCAAATTTGGGACCTAGAGATCCAAACTAGTCAAAGGTCGAACTAGGGAAAAAAAATGAAAAATTGCAATTTTAATAAAATTCTTAATAAGGGACATTACAGTGGTATCAGAGCATGGTCTTGGCACCTGATGTGGTAGAACATTAATGAAGACCAGGATTCAAAGAAATAAGCCACCACCCTTAGAAACTGAAACTGGATGTACTTTGGTGAAAGGGAAGAAGTAGGAGAAGAAGTGCATTCGTTGGTCACCATGAGTAAGGATGAGAAAGGAACCTTAAAGGAGAATGAGGAGTTTAGGAAATTACTTGAACCATCCTTTGAAGACAAGTGGAGACAATACTTTCAAGAGTTCATATTGTTGCTTAGTGAAATTGGAAGCAACTCGGAAACAGTAATGAGCAATGGTTCTCTTTTCAAGGAAAAGGATGAAACAATTTATGCCACAAAAGAGGAACCTAATGTAATTGTGGAACATGAGGTACATGTTGATATGCAGGTTCTTGAAGATACTACACTAAAACAAGAAGAAGGACAAGCACTTGTCCTTGTTCAAAGGGATTATGAGTTGCCTCATGGAGAGAGTTGCAAAGCCTTGGAAGAGGTACATGATCTCACAATAGTTGGACCAGCCAATTATGGAGAAGATGAATTAAATATTTCAATGGATAAGAGTTGTAAAGAATTAAAGTTGGTTCATAATTCCTCACCCCACACTTCTTTTCCAGCCACATCACTTTGGGATGAAAATTGGGTGAAGGGTTTTTTCCTAGTGGTGCCACATGAGGGGTATGAAACTCCTACCGCTCCTTTTGATGATGACATGAATAGAGCACCTCATTATTTAGAATTGCAGCAGCATATTTCTTTACCTTATGATGATACATATCCTCATGGATGTATGGATGAGACTTCTTTGAGTCCTTTGAATTCTCCTTGTTTTTCCTGCTCATTATTTGGTTCAGATTTTAGTGGAGATTCTTCATTCACTTCTTGGATGAAAGAATGCATGGATGAATATTTTGATGCATATCACATTCTCTTGGAGCAACACTATTGGACATGGGATCCTCACCTATGTCATTGGACCAGATTTGATGGGTCACTTGAAGATTGTATGCACTTGGAAAATGGTGGTCTACATGCTTGGAGGTATAAGCACTTTCATGACTCTTTGATGAAGCATCTCCTTTATGTACATTTTCATTATGTTGTTATGTACTTTGATGATATATATTTTGTACTCATGATGTTTGGAAGAATGCATACAAGAAAATGGGATCCAGGAATCCTCTTATCTGATGGTATGGGATGGAGAGCACTTTTAATTGTTGGGGTGCAATACAAGCAATGGGACCCTGGAATAATTTTTATCTCATTGGTTTCATATTTTTTGGGGAAGCAAGCAGTATGGGAGATGGATTCCCCACTTAATAAAGTGATTTTAATTAGAGTAGTGCAGCAGCAAGCATGGTGGTTCCTCTCTAAAATCTTCATGGAAACTCAAAGACTCAAGGTTGGGCAATTCAATGGCAACTTCAAAGAATTATACAGAAAGCAGGTTCTTCAACACCCACATTTAAAATTGCTTGAGGACAAGCAATATTGGGAAGGGAGGATTTTTCATGTCCCAAATTTGGTATTGGGTCACAATGTCCTAATCACATTGGCTCTATTCATTAGAGTTTGTCAAATTGATGCTAAAGGTCAAATAATTGCCAAGGAAGAAAATTACTAGTTTCCTAGGTTTGGGGTGGAAGCTTTGGGATTTGGAATAATGGGGATAATAAATTATGTTTGAACATTAGAATGGCATAAATATTTAATAAAGGATCTAAATAAATATATACAAGTGAAAATCAAAGTGGCATTTCATCATGAAGACACATGGAGGAAGTGGGACCCACATATGGCTAGATTTTCCCACTACATTTGGCATCATTCTCTCACCAATTCGAATTCAAGGTGAATGGTAACATACTTGGGGGAGTCCAAAAGGTATTATTCATTGCATGACTCATCCAAGGTCGAAATATAGAGGAAGAGTAAATCCCATGGAAGAGGAAGAGGCAATTTGGAGCTAGTGAGACACTTGGGCTAGATTCCCTAGCTCTATGACAACAATAATGAAGATGCTATGACACCTATGACACAAATCAGACCTGAAGGCTGACATATGACATATATGACATGTCAGGTCTAAAAATAGACTCCAAGAGGGCGCTCAAGGGTGTTAGGGCAGCTAAGATGCTTCCACATGTGATTTGGTGGAAGTGGGAGACTAGGAATTGTTGTACAAGTGGCGTTCTTTGGAATCTCTTCCCAACATGAGTTGGCATGAGTCTCTTGGAAGGAATTCGACCCATGGAGGACATTAGAAGTTTATAAATGTCAATAACAAAGAATGAAACCAGCTTTTTATCATTTGTAGAATTTGCAATTGCATTTGTGATGAGGGAGAGCTAGTGGATGACTAGTTTCTTGCCTTAGCCAATTTCGAGGGTGAAAGATTCCCATCCAAGTTGGTAATTGGAAAGGCCATTCAGACCTTTCATTTGGAGATTTAATGGAGTCTTTATTTGCAGGTGTAAGCTACAGGGCAGCTCATGGGTTCTTCTATTGCAGCTCACTCCTTCAACCATTTCCAGTTTTGATGGCATATTCTTGATCCTTGAGGGAGGGCGTTTTTGGTGAGCTATTGTACTCTTTGGGGAAGCTTTTAATGCCCCATTTCTTTTGTAATATGAATTAAATACTTTTTTCTTCATCTCCAAAAAATTTCAGGTCTAAATTCCAAGTAGAAATGTATAAATATCATTTTTAATGGAAGAACAATGCCATTTCCCCACTACCTTGTTGTGAACCAATGTATTGATGATGATTTCGAATGAATGGATGATTCTATGATATATTTGTGATCAATATACTTCCATGGATGTCTTCTACAAGTTTCATGTACTGTACTTGAGCATTTGAAGCATTTTTACTCAGTTTAGTTCTATTGGGAGGTGAAATAGTGCCATTTCCCCAAGGGTCGAATTGGGGATTTTTGCAGTTGAATGGGAGAGGGTGAGAACAGTTGTAATAATACATTAATGGTGCATATGAGACTTTAATAAAATAATTAATACATTACATACCTCTGTTCATAAATTTGAGTGGGTTTGGAGGCATTTGGGAAGCCATTTTCAATACTTACCCCAGGGGGATTTGAACCCCAAATCACTAGTAAAATTGCATAATTGGTCCAGAATATTAAGAGAGTTTGCAGAGGTCTTTTGGTGGACATATGTCATCCCTAAACATCATATTCAAGTTCTAATATCATTCATACACCTTCCTTGAAGATTTGAAGGCATTTGGAGTCAATTTGAGACCTAGAGGCCAATACTAGTCAAAGGAAAATCACTAGTAAAGTTACCTACATTGATCAGAATTTAAAGAGGATTTGCAGAAGTATTTTAAAGGTCTAAAGGCATCCCTGAAACACATATTTATGTTCTAATATCATTCATATACCTTCTCAGAAGATTTGGGATCATTTGGGGCAAATTTGGGACCTAGAGATCCAAACTAGTCAAAGGTCGAACTAGGAAAAAAAAGTGGAAAATTGCAATTTTAATAAAATTCTTAATAAGGGACATTACAGTGCTATCAGAGCATGGTCTTGGCACCTGATGTGGTAGAACATTAATGAAGACCAGGAGTCAAAGAAATAAGCCACCACCCTTAGAAACTGAAACTGGATGTACTTTGGTGAAAGGGAAGAAGTAGGAGAAGAAGTGCATTCATTGGTCACCATGAGTAAGGATGAGAAAGGAACCTTAAAGGAGAATGAGGAGTTTAGGAAATTACTTGAACCATCCTTTGAATACAAGTGGAGACAATACTTTCAAGAGTTCATATTGTTGCTTAGTGAAATTGGAAGCAACTTGGAAAAAGTAATGAGCAATGGTTCTCTTTTCAAGGAAAAGGATGAAACAATTTATGCCACAAAAGAGGAACCTAATGTAATTGTGGAACATGAGGTACATGTTGATATGCAGGTTCTTGAAGATACTACACTAAAACAAGAAGAAGGACAAGCACTTGTCCTTGTTCAAAGGGATTATGAGTTGCCTCATGGAGAGAGTTGCAAAGCCTTGGAAGAGGTACATGATCTCACAATAGTTGGACCAGCCAATTATGGAGAAGATGAATTAAATATTTCAATGGGTAAGAGTTGTAAAGAATTAAAGTTGGTTCATAATTCCTCACCCCACACTTCTTTTCCAGCCACATCACTTTGGGATGAAAATTGGGTGAAAGGTTTTTTCCTAGTGGTGCCACATGAGGGGTATGAAACTCCTACCGCTCCTTTTGATGATGACATGAATAGAGCACCTCATTATTTAGAATTGCAGCAGCATATTGCTTTACCTTATGATGATACATATCCTCATGGATGTATGGATGAGACTTCTTTGAGTCCTTTGAATTCTCCTTGTTTTTCCTGCTCATTATTTGGTTCAGATTTTAGTGGAGATTCTTCATTCACTTCTTGGATGAAAGAATGCATGGCTGAATATTTTGATGCATATCACATTCTCTTGGAGCAACACTATTGGACATGGGATCCTCACCTATGTCATTGGACCAGATTTGATGGGTCACTTGAAGATTGTATGCACTTGGAAAATGGTGGTCTACATGCTTGGAGGTATAAGCACTTTCATGACTCTTTAATGAAGCATCTCCTTTATGTACATTTTCATTATGTTGTTATGTACTTTGATGATATATATTTTGTACTCATGATGTTTGGAAGAATGCATACAAGAAAATGGGATCCAGGAATCCTCTTATCTGATGGTATGGGTTGGAGAGCACTTTTAATTGTTGGGGTGCAATACAAGCAATGGGACCCTGGAATAATTTTTATCTCATTGGTTTCATATTTTTTGGGGAAGCAAGCAGTATGGGAGATGGATTCCCCACTTAATAAAGTGATTTTAATTAGAGTAGTGCAGCATCAAGCATGGTGGTTCCGCTCTAAAATCTTCATGGAAACTCAAAGACTCAAGGTTGGGCAATTCAATGGCAACTTCAAAGAATTATACAGAAAGCAGGTTCTTCAACACCCACATTTAAAATTGCTTGAGGACAAGCAATATTGGGAAGGGAGGATTTGTCATGTCCCAAATTTGGTATTGGGTCACAATGGCCTAATCACATTGGCTCTATTCATTAGAGTTTATCAAATTGATGCTAAAGGTCAAATAATTGCCAAGGAGGAAAATTACTAGTTTCCTAGGTTTGGGGTGGAAGCTTTGGGATTTGGAATAATGGGGATAATAAATTATGTTTGAACATTAGAATGGCATAAATATTTAATAAAGGATCTAAATAAATATATACAAGTGAAAATCAAAGTGGAATTTCATCATGAAGACACATGGAGGAAGTGGGACCCACATATGGCTAGATTTTCCCACTACATTTGGCATCATTCTCTCACCAATTCGAATTCAAGGTGAATGGTAACATACTTGGGGGAGTCCAAAAGGTATTATTCATTGCATGACTCATCCAAGGTCGAAATATAGAGGAAGAGTAAATCCCATGGAAGAGGAAGAGGCAATTTGGAGCTAGTGAGACACTTGGGCTAGATTCCCTAGCTCTATGACAACAATAATGAAGATGCTATGACACCTATGACACAAATCATACCTGAAGGCTGACATATGACTTATATGACATGTCATGGCTAAAAATAGACTCCAAGAGGGCGCTCAAGGGTGTTAGGGCAGCTAAGATGCTTCCACATGTGATTTGGTGGAAGTGGGAGACTAGGAATTGTTGTACAAGTGGCGTTCTTTGGAATCTCTTCCCAACATGAGTTGGCATGAGTCTCTTGGAAGGAATTCGACCCATGGAGGACATTAGAAGTTTATAAATTTCAATAACAAAGAATGAAACCAGCTTTTGATCATTTGTAGAATTTGCAATTGCATTTGTGAAGAGGGAGAGCTAGTGGATGACTAGTTTCTTGCCTTAGCCAATTTCGAGGGTGAAAGATTCCCATCCAAGTTGGTAATTGGAAAGGCCATTCAGACCTTTCATTTGGAGCTTTAATGGAGTCTTTGTTTGCAGGTGTAAGCTACAGGGCAGCTCATGGGTTCTTCTATTTCAGCTCACTCCTTCAACCATTTCCAGTTTTGATGGCATATTCTTGATCCTTGAGGGAGGGCGTTTTTGGTGAGCTATTGTACTCTTTGGGGAAGATTTTAATGCCCCATTTATTTTGTAATATGAATTAAATAATCTGTTCTTCATCTCCAAAAATTTTCAGGTCGAAATTCCAATTAGAAATGTATAAATCTCATTTTTAATGGAAGAACAATGCCATTTCCCCACTACCTTGTTGTGAACCAATGTATTGATGATGATTTCGAATGAATGGATGATTCTATAATATATTTGTGATCAATATACTTTCATGGATATATTATACAAGTTTCATGTACTGTACTTGAGCATTTGAAGCATTTTTACTCAGTTTAGTTCTATTGGGAGGTGAAATAGTGCCATTTCCCCAAGGGTCGAATTGGGGATTTTTGCAGTTGAATGGGAGAGGGTGAGAACAGTTGTAATAATCCATTAATGGTGCATATGAGACTTTAATAAAATAATTAACACATTACATACCTCTGTTCATAAATTTGAGTGGGTTTGGAGGCATTTGGGAAGCCATTTTCAATACTTACCCCAGGGGGATTTGAACCCCAAATCACTAGTAAAATTGCATAATTGGTCCAGAATATTAAGAGAGTTTGCAGAGGTCTTTTGGTGGACATATGTCATCCATAAACATCATATTCAAGTTCTAATATCATTCATACACCTTCCTTGAAGATTTGAAGGCATTTGGAGTCAATTTGAGACCTAGAGGCCAATACTAGTCAAAGGAAAATCACTAGTAAAGTTACCTACATTGATCAGAATTGAAAGAGGATTTGCAGAAGTATTTTAAAGGTCCAAAGGCATCCCTGAAACACATATTTATGTTCTAATATCATTCATATACCTTCTCAGAAGATTTGGGATCATTTGGGGCAAATTTGGGACCTAGAGATCCAAACTAGTCAAAGGTCGAACTAGGGAAAAAAAGTGAAAAATTGCAATTTTAATAAAATTCTTAATAAGGGACATTACATAGAAGGACCTGATTTAGATATTCCAGACCTAATTAACCCTATGAATACAAGAAAGATCGATATCGGTACCAATGATGAACCAAAGTTTGATTCTATTGGGGATTACTGGTATGAAGAAACAGTAGGATGGATTGCCGACCTACTGCACGAATATCAAGATTTGTTTCCTACCATTTTTTTCTGAAATGAAGGGCCTTTTAGGTGACTTGGGAGTTATGAAAATACCTCTCAAGCCTGATGCGAATCCTATTAATCAAAGACATTATAGATTGAATCCCGGATATAAAGAAAGAGTGAAAGTAGAAATTGATAAAATGCCTGACGGAGGAATCATTGAACCAGTAGAAGAATCAGAATGGATAAGTCTCATGGTAATTCAAGACAATAAATATAAAGGTGAAATCAGAATTTGTGTGGACCTCAGGAAATTGAATGATGCATATCTACATGACCCATTTACTAATCCATTCACAGACGAAGTGCTAGATAACGTAGGTGGACAGGAGGCATACTCCTTCACTGATGGATTTTCTGGATATCATCATATCAGAATTGCTACAGAAGACAGACATAAGACTACATTTGCTACTTAATGGGGATCATATCAGTAGACTATTATGCCTTTTGAGTTGAAGAATGCACCTGCTATATTTTCAAGAGTTGTTGTAGCTACATTTAAGGATTATATTCATAAATTATTAGAAGTTTACTTTGATGACTGGACAATATTCATCATTTTGAAGAACCTTCATGCAAACTTAAGAATGATGTTAGCGAAGTGTAGACAGTATCATATTTCCTTGAACTTGAAGAAGTGTGTCTTTTGTGTTCCTTATGGTATTTTATTGGGACACATAGTATGTAAGAAAGGATTGATTGTTGATCCAGCGAAGATAGCAATCATAGTAAATCTCCCAGCGCCTAACTCAGTTAAACAGCTACGCACTGCATTGGGGCACACATGATACTATAGAAAATTCATTTAGGGATATGCGCTGATAACTGCGCCTATGGAGAAATTGTGGAATAAAGAAGTGAAGTACAGTTGGACTGAATATTGTCAAATGGATGAAATATTACTACAGTTAGTTGGATTGGAGGAAGATCTCTTCATTGCATTTTTTCACCAACAAGTGCAGAAAGACAGAGAAAAGGTATGGCATGATAGACACATCAAGAATAAATTCTTCCAGGTAGGAGACCTTGTCCTCCTCTATGATAGAAAGTTTATGAAATTTTATGGAAAATTCAAATTGCATTGGTTCGGACCATACATTTTTAAGCATGTCACTAATGGTGGCGTAGTTCAGTTAGCCACATTACTTGGATAAAATTTGCAAGGAATTGTTAATGGGAGTAGACTAAATCCTTACAGGGATGGCCCTACTCTTCCAGGTATCAGTTAAGAAATGCAAGAAAATTTTAAGTGTCAAGTGCAGTTGAAATTGGACACTAAAAATAAAGGGCAGAGTCTGCACACAGTTTTGTTAAAACGCACAGTTTCACAATATGGGAAGATGTGCTGCGAAGCACACATAGCAAGCTAAGTTGCAAAGTAAAAGAAGGGAATCACGCTACAAAGTTCAAGTTGAGAGAATGGAAATGTGAAGTGAACATTGCGATTTTCCTAACCATCAGCGAAGTAAAAGAAAACTAGCCATTATAATTTTTTGTCAGAAAGTAGCCGTTATACAGTAGTTTCGGGAACCGAATGTTTTCGCTTTTAAGGTCTATTCGTCTATTCAAGACACATTAAAAGCAATCAAAGGACCAATATCTAAGCAATATTTTTCCAAAGGACATGGAATTTAATGCTAATTTAGCCATTTTTTGGGCGCTCCTTAGTGTCCCTACACCTATAAATAAGTAATGACCACATACTTACCGGTTTTACCACAAATTTTAATTTTTACTCCCTATAATTTCCAAGTTTTTACCAGTCAAGAGAAAGAGTAATATTATCATGTATGTTTGAGCAATCGACCCTCGATGAAATATTAATATATTTCTGACATTCTTGTTTGGAAGGATTCACGAAGACACCAGTGAAGAAAGTAGTCCCAGAGAGAGGTGGAACATCTAGTGTTTCACCGCGGAACATTCCAGAGCAGAAGCAGAAAGACAAGTAGAAGGCCACTGAGTAAGAAAATCTGAAGGCCTCGAATATTCTGAAGCCATTTCCATCATAAATACCTCGCGACAGGATGTTTCTGTTTGTTCCGGAATATATCCCTCCAAGAAAAGATATACCGCCCGTGGACAAGATGGTGGACATCAGTTCCAATACAGTTGGTTTTTAGTGTTGATCTCCTTCGTAGGATGGAAAGAGCCTAACTATCAGTAGAATGTCTTGGTATTCATTGGATATTGCCGAGTACCTAGGTTTGCGAACATGTGGGAAAACTTGAAGCCGGGAAGACAAAGGATAAATAAAATAAATTTGTTTACGTATTATGAGTAGTTATGTGAAGTCATCCAGAGGACTCCGCGTATCACCAAAGAAATAACAATTGTCTATATTCACAAAATGACATTCAAAGCCGACCTTCATTTCATCTACATTCAGTCGAGAGCACAGCAAAAGAACCATGAATGGTTTGAAAGGCTATATTAGTTACATGGATAGAAAATTGATCTTATCATAGAACACTGGCCGCCAGAGTGGAATATCGATGCACCAGCAACGCTGATCACCACATCATAGGAAAGTCCAGCTGAAAATACGTAGAAACAAGAAGATGAGACAACAAGTGCGTAAAATCTAGAAAAGGATCAAGGAGAAGAACAACAACAAGCTGTTGGTTTACCAACAAGAGAGAAAAGGAAGGAACTCGACACATCCATTCCGGAAGGAGCGCAAAGAAAGAAAAATAAAGCAAATAATTCTCCGCTTGATGCGTAGTTGCACGATGACGATTATGACTGGATCGCATCCTGATTAAATGAGCATATTGAAGAGACACTTTCATTGAAGGACAACAAGCAAGAAGCAGTCCAAGGAAGCATGATGGAAAGCCTCATAGAGCTAAAGAGTCTGGTTGCAAGAGTAGAACAAGTCCAGCGATACTTAGTCAAAGAATCAAATTCTGAAGACAAGACAGGCGATTCAAGACAAAGGAAAAGAAAGATGCCTACCTTGACGATGAGACCTCGGCTAGTCAGAATACAGCCGGTGAATGTCATATTTCTGGCTAACGAGCTTACTAAAGGTGTGAAGCAACTCTCACATCTGGACATTAACGTTGGGATGTTTCCCATTAAAGGATTACCTAATCTACATTTGCAGTTTGTGGAAGAAATTAGAGATAGATACATGGTCTCTTATAACTAGCATCTGAAGCTGAAAGATAGCTACAAGGAGCTGAAGAATGAATGCGCACCAAAGACAAATGAGTTAGCATATGCGCAAGAGAAGCAAAAAAATTTGAAGAAAGTTGTCGCTGAAGTCTGCGCGAAGATCCCAGATTGCATAGAAGAACCTGAAGTAAAAGCCACCATCCTGAAAGATTGGTGCTGCCATGGAAAATCTCAAAGCTAAGATGAAAGATATGGAGATTGGCTACAAGGAGAATATTGTTGAATTAGAGTCTCAACAAAAACCTAGCACTCCGCCAAATGTGAAAGAAGAAAGAGTCGGCGAATTGAAGACTTCAACAGAAAAAATCTCTACATAAGTGGTGAGATGTCAATAACTACTTGAAGAAGTCACCAAGATATGGGCTATGTTGCAGGAAGACCCTAAGTTACAGAAAATTCAGGATGAAGTTCAACAAAGGCAGAAGGACCTCAATTCTGTGAACACGACTATGAAGGATTTGCTTCCAAGGAAAAGGATCCAGAAGTTTTTGGAGATGAAAGAACTTCAGAAGGAGATGAAAGCAATAAGGATGAAGGAAGCTGAAACTTTGTCGAAGTTACAGCAGATGCAGGAAGAGGCATTGGCACTTTCTGAGGAAATTAAGGAGAAACTGCAAGAACTCCGCACAACAAAGAATATAGGGCAAGAGAAAACTCAAGAACTCATCTCAGAGATGATGCTCGAAACGATTAAGGAGTTTGAGCAAGAGACTAAGGAAATAGTTGCGAGGTTGAGCGCAACTTTTCAGGAATTCACTCCAAAGTCGAACATCCCAGGGGATGCGCATTCAAAGTAGCCCAGTGAAAGTGGCTCGGGGGTGAGCCACAAGTGTTAGGGGATTGTTGGCCGCAGCCCAAGTGTAGGAACTTTTTAGGGAAAAAGTACAATTTAGGTGAGGCCTAACATTGACTAGTTTCGGGAGAAGGTACTCCACAATTCCCGGGAGGAGGGTATGGAGTGAAGCAAAGTTGGAAGGAAAGGACCTATCCCCTTAGTAAAGACGAAGTACTAAGGATGATCAAGGGTAGTTGGAGAAGTATTGAATGAAGCGGTGAACTTTCAACTACATAAGCAAAGAGTAAAGAAGTGGAATGGTGCAAAGGATGTGCCACTGTAGAGTCAGATTCGCGTGGTCAAAACAGCGACTGTCAGAGGAAGCATCAGATCTAGAGAAGCGACGCAAAAGGACAGTAGAGCTCCAGCGAAGTTAAGACAAAACGTGGTCAATAGGAGAACCATGCCATTTTGGGTTTAATGGTACTATGGGGGTTGACCCATAGTTATTGTAAACATGTGACCTTTGGGCACAATCCATATAAAGGGAAATTTTGTATAAGGAAGGGTTGGATGTTAGAGAGAAGTTTGATTTTGTTAGATGCTAGATCTAGACTGAGAGAGATCTAAGAGAGGAAAAAGACTCTGCATTTGAGTGCGCAGAGATCTATTGTAGAGAAGAGTATAGAGCTGAGTGCATAGACTAGAACTATTACCCCTTCCAAGTAATATAAGAATAGTTCCCATAGACATAGTTCCCATATAGGGGGTGAACCACATAAATATATGTGTTGTGTGTGTTAATCTATGATATATTTTGTATTCATGTATGATTATGCTTGTATATTTTCTTTCATATGAATGTGAATGAGAATGATATATGTTAAGTAAGCGGAACACACATGTACGAACAATGCGAAGTCATGTTAAGTATGATGAATGCGTAGTTATAAGAGTAGAGATAGCAACGATTCAATGAAGTATGTATGTTGTTGATAACTGTGAAGTGTGTAGTTACATGTTTGTATTTTGATGTTAAGAAGATGTTGAGAAAGGAGTACATTACAAGCTCTCATAACATAACTGCGCATCACCAAGGTTGCAGAAACCTGATTCTGTAACCACCCATATTCGCTTTGGGTGAGACTTCATCCTATTCATAGGTTGATGCCGAAAGGGCCAATGAAGGGGATTTTGTTGGATCTACAATAGAAAACTTCACCAAACCCGGGTCATCCCATAGTAAACCAACAAATGTTTATGTTTATGTGCTAGAACTGGTGATGTGTTATGTGGATGTGAAGAAGGGATCCAACAATTGGTCCTGTAGTCATGCTGGTGATATGCAATGTTGATATGTCATCCTAGAAGAGAAGAAAGCACAACAAATGGTTATGTTTCCTTGAGACTTTTTATGACAGTAAAGTGTGAGATTGATGTATCAGATTGATGTGGAATCCAGAGCAGAAAGAAATACAGAACTGGGTAAGCCAAAAAAAAACTTGAGTTTGAGAAGAAAGAAAATGAACATCTGTGTCTTACCACAGAACAATGGTTGCAGAGGTATATATTCACTGATCTGCATGAAATTTTCTTCGCATCCTTTTTAACTAAGTTACATGAGTCGATGTCGAAGATAACAGAATAGAAAAATTGTTTTCAGGGTGGACAACGTATAGTGTGGAATACAGAGTTGATTCAGAGGCTTAAAGGGATTAACAACCAGATTTCAATAGCAGTAGACTTTTGGTTAGATAGATTATTGGAGGCTATGTTACAGAATTTTTTGTGGACACGTTGAAGTCCTACATCGCAGCAACAGGATATTTCTTCCAAGGATTTAGAGGTAGGTACCTAAAAAACATGAGTTTATACATTAAAATGATACTAGCTTGAAAATGAGTCTTAAGAATGCAATCATATTCCTAGGGTTTGAGTTTGTAATGTTCAGTAACACAGATAGTGACACAGATGAAGATATTGGTATTTTGTGAAGTGGAAAAAGATATAAAGTTAATACTAGAAAGAGGTCTCGTGAAGATGAACCTCGCACATTCATAGAAACTGAGGTAGGAAGTGATATAAACTCATATCAAGTTGAATCTGATAGTGAAACAGAACCTAGACGCATTGGCCATCAGCTTATTAATCCGCAGAAACCTATAGTTGAAGAAATAAATATCACTAGTTCGTAGAACACTAGTAGTAGTAACACCACGGGAGCAAGTACTCAGAATCAGCCAAGTAATGCTATACCTTCATCATTTCAGAACACTACACCTCCTAGAAGAAGGATGGAAGACGGCATTAAGCTACCTATTTTTAAAGGAACCAGTCTAGAAGCTCCAGAGAAACATTGGTTTCTCTGTGAAGCTGTATGGAACGTTAAGCAAGTACAGGATGATGCTATAAAACAAGCTTAGCTAACTAACACATTCAGAGATAGAGATTTAACATGGTTCATGAAATATTCTATCGGACAGAACAGATCACTAGTTGATATCAAAATTATGCTTATTAGAGAATTTAGGAATCCTGAGTCAGAATCTCAGTGCATTACAGAACTAAAAGAAATCAAACAAAAACCTAATGAGACTGTGTGGGAGTTTGATCAGAAATTCAAATCCTTGTTAGATCAAGCTAGTTTTGAAATAGAACTGCAACGGCATCAAGAATGGTTCATAGCTATGTTTGTTATAGGTCAAATATGCACTTCTCCATCCGTGATCACATTGCTCTGTCGACCACACAAAAGGACACTATGGATGGAAGAGATGGATTGAACTTGGATGAGTTATTGCTGAGATCACACATCTTCAACTGAAAAACATATTTTTTTTGCAGTTTTCACTATGTGTGCACTACTATTGCCATTGACATCTAGCGTTCTAAACGTTGGTTCTTCTGAAGAGAACCCGCGCACTTACCTCAAAAGATGTGTGCGCTGGTTGTAAAGAAAAAAAGTTGCATACTGAACGCTGGTTTACTGTTATGATACTTGCGCACATGTTAAGATGAATGGAAAAAATATATTAAGATTACGAATTGGGAATAGTTGAGGTTGGTTCTGTAACTCCCCCAACCTCCCAATTCAAACTGCCTCACGAATCTAACTTCTAGCCTTGTCCCATAAATACAAGGGGAAGCCATGAGGGAGAGGCCAATGAAGAAGAAGTTGTTGTTACGTTGGAGGAATTCTTAAGTCATTGTGAGGAGCAGGAGCCCAGGACTCGGTTGTAGAAGTGTCTAGATAGATCAGGTATATCTGTACTTATCTACATTTCTTTGACGATAAAAGGTGGAAATACCCTTCCCGTCCCAATGAAATGTCTCTTTTATTGAATGTCTTATTGTGATTAATGTTAAATTTCTTTCAATTTCATTATATATATTACAGTCAAGATACACTGAGGAAGTTTAACTTGTTTTGCAGGTTCATCTCTGTGGAAGATTGGGTGAAAGCTAGGACCAACCATCGTTAAAAAGGTACAACTTTCAGAATCCTAATCTCTTTCCATTCATAGTAATTGATGCAAAACATGAATGTATTTACCTGTCACCCCATGTAAGTTGATAGTGTCATTTCCCTCACTATAAGGTATTATCCTACACAACAGAACTGGCGACTCCACTGGGGAGCACCAGTTGTTTTTGCTCTAGGCGACCTTGCTAGGTTTTCTTTCAGTTTATGCAGTCTTTTTGTTTTCTGAGAGGTTTTTTATAGGTTACCTTGCAGTTCCTTTTATCTTTATTCATTTCAGTCTGGCTGAGCAAAGCCCTTTTTATTGCTTTAAGTCCCGGTGCGCTGGTCTTCTGTGCATACAGAAGCGTACTTTCTGCCTTGTGTGCTAGTTTCTGTGAAACATGGTCGCGCACTTTTTGTTGCAGGCACTGGTTTCTACACCAGACAGAAGCGCATCTTTCCTGTAGCTCTAAGCCTTCCACTAGGGTTTGGTTTCTAGGTTGTCGAGTCTATTTCTGGCATTTTCCTTGCTTCTCTGACTGATTACTGAGACATATTTGTCTTTTTGAGTCTTGTTTACCTCTTTGAAGTCCTTTAGATTGCTTTACCTTCTTCAGTACTTGTTTTAGGTGTCTTTTCTAGTTTTTTTAAGCCTTTTTGAAGTTGTACGCGACTCTCGACTAGTCACAGTAGCGCACTTTTTTCCCTAGACGCATGTTGCACTGATACAGACCTGCGCACTCAACGCTTGTTGTCTGTTGCAATACCTATGCACTTTTACTATTTTTTTCCTTATTTTTTAGGGTTTGATCCCAGTTTGAGTCTTTTGGGTGGTTTTTGAAAGGTTTGATAGTCTAGGTACCTTTTGAACTTCTGTTCAGGTCAGTCTGAGTTATTTGAGGCCTTCTTGATAGCTTTTCCTTTGCGTTTGTGTGGAAGTAGAGTTACCTTTGGTTTGTTTGCCTACCCTATTTGTTTGGCGGGTGTTTTCTTGGTTTTTGCTGCTTGGGAGCAGCCTCTTGGTCTGTTTTTTTGTTGCATGCATCTATTTTCCTTTCTTCTTTTACACCATGTTCCAAACCTAGAGTTTTTTCCATCGAAACAACTCTGTAGGTCAAGTCTATTTCGGTCTTTTGATTCTATTGGTTTAAGCCATTAGGTCTTTTATCTTTACCCACACCTTTGTTAGATCTTACTTGTTCCTTCTTTCAAGTTCATTTTCTTTTGCAAATAAAACAAAGGATAAAAATTGAATTTGGTAGCTTAGTAGTAAGATTTATCATCATTTTTTGAAGTAGCATAGATTGTCTTGCTTTGAAAATTTAAAAGAAATTTTTTTTAAAAAAATTATGTGTAGAATTGTCTATTTCTTGTTTTGAAAAACATTAGCGAAAAAGCAAAAAAGAGTCTTTGTGAAGTTTTAAAAGCATTATTCGTACACACTTTGCTTTCTGTTGAAACCATTCCACACGCTTCACTACCCTTCTTAAGTAAAAAGTAGCCTCTAAAAAGAAAATTTAATAAAATTAATTAGCAACTTTTTCTTTTTAGGTATGACACAACATCAACTAGCTTAGGCTAGGGTTTTGGGGTAAATCACCTTAAACTACCCGAAATCGGTTTCATTACTCAATAATAATAGTAAGACAATCTCTTAGGTAAACCCACCTATATCAAAATATCCTGGGAATGCTCTACTCAAACCAAATTTAAGCACGAGGTCGTGTGCGATTGGAACTGCTGAGGATACCCCCTCACTTTCCTTTCAAACATAAACCAGAGTTGATTCGCGTACGGGGGTCCACTAGTACTTTTAAGTGATTTTGGATTTCGGGCTTTTCTACCCTTCCCATGCGTCTTGGCTAGGCTGACGACTGTTCCCCCAGGTATTTTCGTATTTGTGGTACCCTTAGTATCTTAACCCTAGGGCTCATCATAGGTATAGTGGAAGGCTATTTCCACTGCACCTCGGATAGACACGGAAGGTAACCCTTTGTAGTAATCCCAGGAGGGCGGTTTGGTGATTCAAATGCTTGTACCCAGAGGACCTCCATTGGACATCGTGTAACTGACCATCGATACTCTATTGGTTTGTTCTGGGCCCTCATCATCCTAGAATTGCTTCTGAGATTATTAGCTTTGTTTTCCTGGTTTTGATCACTGTAGGATATTTTTAGTGGTGTGCTCTTTGTGTTGCTTGTTTTTAGTTGGCCTTAGAGATTTCTGGCCCATTGAGTCGGAAACTATGGATAGAATCCCAGTGGGCACCAATCAAGGGACCCCTGTTCAAGGGGCTCCTTGTGCTTTTCCATTCATTAGGAACATTGGTACTCCCTTAATGGCTACCTTGAATCTTCCGGGATTCACTATAGGGATACCGGTTTGGTTGTTTTCCACTCTGAATGCCTTGCATGCTCCTGATGCTTCTCAAGTAAGCACTTCACATCAAGAGCATCAGAACCCTATGCCTGCTTTGCCAGTAACATCTTCTCCTCCTCCTTCTACCTCATTTGGTGAAAGTAGTAATACTAGTAACCATCAGTATAAAAGGAATAGATGGAGGAAGAATAGTAAGAAGATTCCAAAGCAAAGGGGTTCCCACCCAGCCTCTGGAAGTCATGTCGGGGGCACCTACCCAACCTCTGGTGGTCATGTTGGGATAACTCACTCAGTCACTGTAAAATATACTGAACCCACCCACCCAGCCTCTGGAAGTCATCCTAGGGGCAGCCACCTAGCCTCTGGAAGTCATGCTGGGGGAACCCACCCAGCCTCTGAAAGTCATGCTGGGGGCACCTACCCAGCCTCTGGAGGTCATGCTGGGAGAAAAAATTCAATCACTGCAAATCATACTAAAATCATGTCTTCAACCACTATTGGTCATGTTGAGGACGCGTCATTGATCACTGCTAGTCATATTAATGGCAAGTCACCAGTTACCGTGAGACATACTGGAGACACTAAATCAGCCACTGCAATTCATGTTGATAAAGTTGACATTGTTGGCAAACCTAATAAACAGAAGCTTAAGTTCCCTTGTAAGTTTTGCGAGGGAGACCACCTGACCTATTCGTGCCCTGTACTTCCAAAAGTGCAAAGAGTGTGGTCCATAGTTCAAAATTCTTATGCTTATGAGCAACCAGCCACTGCAAATCATGCTGGGGGCAAGTTGTCAGCCAATGCTAGTCATGCTGAGAGTATGGATGTTGTAAAGGAGTCTAAACTTATAGGACGCAAGCCAAATTTCCCTTGTAAACTTTGTAAGGGAGATCACCTTACTCACCTGTGCCTTGCTATTCCAGAGGTGCGGAGAGTGTTGTCCATGTCTGAAGGATCCTCTGCTCCTGAATTGTCTATAGATTCCCAACATCCTGATCAACCTTTAGTTGATGAAGCGGTTGAACCAATGCAATCTTTGTTCAACTCCCACTCTTCCTTCGGAGAGTGAAGTGATCAAATCGATGCAATCTTCGACTGATCCCATCAGTCCTTCAGAGACTGATGCACCTGTCCCTAAAGTATTTTGCATTACCAATTCGGATGTTTCTGAAATGGGGGGCACTTCATATGTGCTGAGTAAACCCCTACCAAGCTCCAGGATCATTTCCTTTGATTGGAATAGTCTAACTGGGCCTCGTCTTCCTTCTTCTGCACCTTTCCAAATAAAGGTTGATATCGAAAACCATGTGATATTGGAAACCATACAGTTCATCGATGTATTGTAGATGAAGGAGCCTCTATTAGTATCTTATCCCCTTATGCTTGGAGATATTTAGGTTTTCCTAACCTTGTTCCAACTGTTAATTGGTCGTTGACTTTCGATAAAAGACCTAGTGAACTGTTGGGATTCCTCCCTCAAGTACCTGTTACTTTGGGTGGAAAAATTATTGAATATTGTAACTTCTAAGAATATTATATTTGTACATTATTACTCTGGATATGTTTCATCCCTCCGAGGCAATTCTATTATGTATCCGGAGATGTTTATTCCTCCGATGGTGTGTGGGAACTCGGGTTATTAGACCCACCATGTGGGGGTCGGCCCTGAGTTTATATTTTAGGGGTTATTAGACTTCTCAAGTAGAGGTCGGCCCCATTAGGGTTTTTGGTCAGTTGGGATCTAGTATAAATAGAGAAGAGGAGCTCCTCATTTGACACACACTCACAACTCAGAAAAGTAGCGCACTTGTGTCTGGGAGGTCTGTCTGGAAGATAGAGAAGGAGGACAAGTCTTGGAGCATATCTTGTATTTTGGTTGATCATCTTATTGAGGAAAGATTTGCTGGTTTTCTACCCCATGAGGGTTTCCTAGGGTAATTTCTGTGTCTATCTTGTGATTATGTTTCTTTCAGTGATCTTGCTCGTCTATTTGGTTTAAAACTTAACAAAAACAGTCTTAGTTGATTTTATGGTTTTAAAGGACCCTATGGACTTTGATATGATCTTAGGGCATGATTACGTGTACGTTATGCAAGCTGTGGTGTCTACGCTCTTTCGTGTGATGCATTTTCCTCACAACGAAAGCATTGTCACTATCGATCAGCTTACATCTGTTGATCCTCCTTATTACCCAACTGTAGATCAATTATATTCCTCGTCATTAGGCACTACCATGTCACAATCAAATTATGTGGCATGTTGTTCCTTGAGTCCAATTGCTACTAAGAAGAAGCCACTGAATTCATTATTACCTTCTCGGGACTGGGTCCCAGCAATTGACCAGGTGATGACTCCATTTGAATGTTTAGATATGTGTTCCATTTGGGATAATATACTTCCTTCTGATGAAGTTTTCCTAGAGTCTATAATGCAGTCTTCCATTCATTTGGACATTGATCCACCTACGAGCATTCTTCCACCTTTTCTTCAAGCTCGTTAAAAACAGTAAGGAGGCTAAGAGCATTCTTCCACCTTTTCTTCGAGCTCGTTAAAAACAGTAAGGAGGTTATGAGCATTCTTCCATCTCTCCTTTGAGATCGTTAAAAATAGTAAGGATGTCGCGAGTTTACTTTTTCAGGCTCGTTAAACCTTTACGAAAAAGATTTTTATAAAGTCTTTTTAAGCCCTTGTTTGACTTTTCAAAAACAAACAAGATTTTCAAGTATAGTTGTCTTTTCAGACTCATTAAAGGATTTGAAGCGACATCCGCTTAAGTATAAGTTTACCCCTTTTCTAGAATTTTGCGGATTATTTACGAAAAAGGAATACTCTCGTCATCCCTGGCTATAAGAGTTCTTCTCTCATTGTTTTACACTTTTTCAGGTGAGGAGACTAACTGTACGAAAAAAGGACCTTTTGGAGTTTTCTTTAGGGTTTTTAGACTCTCGAAACATGAAAATACCAAGCGATCATTTCCCTACTCAGGCTCGATGTGAAATCCACAAGAAGGTATATAGAGGATTGTTTAAGTTTTTCAGACTCTATAAACAGGAAAACACTGGCGACCACATACCAACCCGGGCTCGATACTAAAATCCACGGGTAGGTGTATGGAGTTATTGTTTAAGTTTTTCAAACTCCTTAAAATTGAAAACACCAGCGAGCAAGAACAGATCTCGGCTCGATATTGAAATCAAGAGATCAATATTATAGAGTATTCGTCTATGTTTTCTTTGAACTCTATAAAAAATGAAGAAATACTATTGAGTTTTCTTTCTTGGTCTCGTTAAAACAACAAGAAGGATATTCTTTTGACAAAAAGAATAAGGGAAGAGAAGGGTATCTTACATCTTTTCAGTTTCAAAGGCAACTAAGTCAGTCATGTCCTTGAACACAACACCTATTTGAGTCCATCATTCAGTTGGGTTCTAGTTTTTTACCTTAGGGTGAACCTGATCTTAGAGTTTTTATTCCTCCAGTTGGTTATTCTTCCAATCATATGGAGAGTCTGTTAATGTCTCCTACATTGCAGGCTTATATCACTTTCCCCTCATGTTAAAAGATGCCTAAGTCACTTTGTGTCGTGCTCACTGTTCAAGGATACAACCTATTTCGGACATTCTACAGTTACCTTGACTTCATGTGTCAGTCATCCTGGTGTCAGTTTGTTTCATCTTGTTACTTGTCCTACTCCAAATAAGCTCTAACTTTTGAGTGTCCCTCGTGTTGGATGATGGAGGATGCATTAATGCCTCCCTTCCAGTGGACTTCTTCCCATCGACCTCAACTCATTTTGCTCTGGGAATGTAGTTTAGAGTTTCGATTAGTACCTTGGGGATTGAAGTCATCAATGGCAGTTTCCCTCATTGTTAGATAATGGGAATACATTAATGTATCTTATTCGACAGGTTTCTCATGTGTTCAACGTCAAGTCCACTTATTCACACTTGTTGAAATGTACTAGGTACCTTGGGCCTCATTATCATTATCGATGGAAGCCCTCGCATTTGTTAACGGTATACATCAATGACCGGTAATCAAACGATACCCCCCATGTTCGAATCCAGCTCATTTATTCACATGGTTAGGGTTTGTACCTTGGGTTGTTTGGATGAAGACCTCGGGACTCTGATAACATCACCATATTTATCTTATCACCCAAGCTGCGCAAGACTGGGCCTCATTCATTTTGGCTCTTCATGAGACATAGATCCAACTTGTTGTTATGGCTATGATCTCTCATCTTTGACATGGATCCACGCTTGTATTTCAGTGGCCATGCTATATATACATCTCCCATTTATGTATTAGAGATCGTGTTGTATCACACCGAACATCTATATGATGTCAAGATTGTAATTGCTCGCTGACCTTGATCATTGTTTTCAGGTACTTTTGTGACTTGGTACTGTGGTTTTTTGCTCCTCCTCTGACTTGGAATAATAATGTATTTCGGCCATCATTTCCCTTTGACCTCACACATTAGGGGGCATTTGTTATAGGTCAAATCTGCACTTCTCCATCTGTGATCACATTTCCCTGTCGATCACACTTCCCTGTCGATCACACAAAAGGACACTATGGATGGAAGAGCTGGATTGACCTTGGATGATTTATTGCTGAGATCAAACATATTCAACTGAAAAAACATATTTTTTCTGCAGTTTTCACTATGTGTGCGCTACTATTGCCATTGACATCTAGCGTTCTAAACGTTGGTTCTTCTGAAGAGAACCCGCGCACTCACCTCAAAAGATGTGTGCGTTGGTTGTAAAGAACAAAAGTTGCATACTGAACGATGGTATATTGTTATGATACTTGCGCACATGTAAAGATGAATGGAAAAAATATATTAAGATTACGAATTGGGATTAGTCGAGGTTGGCTATGTAACTCCCCCAACCTCCCAATTCAAACTACCTCACGAATCTAACTTCCAGCCTTGTCCCATAAATACAAGGGGAATCCATGAGGGAGAGGCCAATGAAGAAGAAGTTGTTGTTACGCTGGAGGAATTCTTAAGTCATTGTGAGGAGCAGAAGCTTAGGACTCAGTTGCAGAAGTGTCTGGATAGATCAGGTATATCTGTACTTATCTACATTTCTTTGACAATAAAAGGTGGAAATACCCTTCTCATCCCAATGAAATGTCTCTTTTATTGAATGTCTTATTGTGATTAATGTTAAATTGCTTTCAATTTCATTATATATATTACAATCAATATACGTTGAGGAAGGTTAGCTTGTTTTGCAAGTTCATCTCTGTGGAAGATTGGGCGAAAGCTAGGACCAGCCATCGTTAAAAAGGTATAACTTTCAAAATCCTAATCTCTTTCCATTCGTAGTAATTGATGCAAAGCATGAAACCAACTGGAAAAATGCCTGCATTCAACCCTAACCAGGATAAAAAGGTATTCATGGAAGAAAGAAAAGGATTCCAGGACTTGGAACCTTTGACCACAAGGACCCAGTTGCGAAGTGATCAGACACTGGTACTAGACATGCCGATCTCTTATGGTGGACCGCGAACTTCACCATAACAGATAAGTCGTATTACGTAGTTTCTACGGAGTTGCATAAAGCTGCTAAGGCATGGAAATACCTTAGGAGAATTACAAAACCTGTTGGGACATTACGAATAACGTAATACAGTAAATGATGCACACAGAGCAGTTCATCATATCAAGAACCATAGAAGAACAGGAAGAGAAATGAGGCTAAATACGTAGATCAGATATTTTGAAATGGACCAGGTCATTCTCGGCCTAGGCTCATAGGTGAATGTCCTCACAAAAAAAACATGGGAACAAATGGGGAAGCCAAAGTTATCTTGGTCTCCTATACATTTTAGGTTAGCTAATCAACAAAAGGTTATAGCTTTTGGGAGATTATCAAGTGTTCTTGTTGACATTGATGGAGCGTGAAGTAAAGAAGAATTCGAGGTTATTGAGATCATAGATGACAGCAATCCTTATCCTACATTATTGGGTATTGACTAGGAAATTTCTAACCTCGCAATTATTAATCTGAGGAAAAAACAAATGATATTTGAAGGACCGGATATCAGGGTCATCGCACCCATGGATCCTTCACAAGGACCTAGGTATGTTGAGCCAATCCGATAAGAATGTAGATCTCAAGAACTTGATAATATCTACAAGATGACAATGAATCAATCATATTACATTAATCCTATGGATGATGGAACATTGAGCTAGATATGTGATAGTTCTTGCGTATCAGAATCAGACGCGGGAATGGATAACTGGAAGAGTCGAATGCATGAAGTATCAGCAAGACGATGTACTAAGATAACAAAGTCACTACGCTAAATTGGAACAGAGGTATATCAAATTCCTACTTATGATGGTTTGGGTAATATCCACGCATCTCTTCATGAATATCTAGTGTCAGTTTTAGATGAACATAAGTTAACAGCTTTGGATATAGCATTGCAAGCTACACCTACTAGATGGTGGGCTGCGCATAAAGACAACCTGAACACATGGGAATAATGTAAGAACATGATGTAAATAATATTTGTAGAGCAAACTGAGATTGTACAAGTAAAATACAATGGATAGACTAACCCTAGAGATCACATAGAGCTTTACTTGAAAGCATGGATGCATACACCTAAGACATAATGGGTTCATATGTTTGTGCACACATTGGATCAGATACCAAAGAACTAGTATACGGAAGTAGAACTTCACAGAGGTACAACAGATTGGCACATCATGATAAATGACTTTCAATCCACTTTCGTCTTTGAGGATGATTTTTCGGGTGTCAATGAGGCTTTACAGATCATTAAAAAGAAGATATTTAATGATTGCTATCGAGAGGATAGCAATCAGGATACTATAGGAATGTGCGCATATCCTTTAATGAATTTTCTATAGTATCCTGTGTGCCTATAGTATCCTTTACAGCTACGCACTACATTGGGGCACACAGGATACTATAGGAAATTCATTAAAGGATATGCGTAGATCACTGTTACTATGGATAAATTGTTAAATAAAGAAGCAAAGTACAATTGGACTGAATATTGTCAAATGGATGAAATATTACTATATTTAGTTGGATTGGAGGAAGATCACTTCATTGCAGGTTTTCACCAATAAGTGCAAAAAGACAGAGAAAAGCTATGGCATGATAGACACATCAAGAATAAATTCTTCCAGGTAGGACACCTTTTCCTCCTCTATGATAGCAAGTTTATGAAATTTCTTAGAAAATTCAAAATGCATTGGTTAGGACCATACATTGTTAAGCATGTCACTAATGGTGGTGCAGTTCGGTTATCCACATTACTTTGAGAAAATTTGCAAGGACTTGTTAATGGGAGTAGACTAAATCCTTACAGGGTTGGCCCTACTCTTCCAAGTATCAATTAAGCAATGTAATAAAATTTTAAGTTTCAAGTGCAATTGAAATTGGACACTAAAAATAAAGGGCAGAGTCTGCACACAGTTTTGTTAAAACGCGCAGTTTCACAATATGGGAAGATGTGCTGCGAGCACACATAGCAAGCTAAGTTGCGAAGTAAAAGAAGGGAGTTTCTCTGCGAAGTTCAAGTTGAGAGAATGGAAATACGAAGTGAACCTCGTGATTCTCCTAACCATCATCAAAGTAAAGAAAACTAGCCGTTACAGTTTTTGGTTGGAAAGTAGTCATTATACAGTACTTTCGGGAACTAGATGTTTCCACTTTTAAGGCCTATTCATCCGTTGAAGACACATTAAAAGTAAGGAAAGGACCAATATCTAAGCAATATTTTCCAATGGACATGGCATTTAATTCTAATTTAGTCTTTTTTGGGCGCGCCTTAGTGTCGTTGCGCCTATAAATAAGTAATGACCGCATACTTACTGGTTTTACCATGAATTTTAATTTTTACTACCTATAATTTCCAAGTTTTTACTAGTCAAGAGCAAGAGTAATCCAATCGTGTATGTTTGAGAAATTGACATTAGATGAAATATTAAGAGACTTCTGACATTCTAGTTTGGAAGGAGTCATGAAGACACCAGTGAAGAAAGTAGTCCCAGAGAGAGGTGGAACATCTAGAGTTTAATTGCGGAACATTCCAGAGAATAAGCAGAAAGACAAGCAGAAGGCCACTAAGCAATAAAATCCGAAGGTAGCAAATATTCTGAAGCCATTTCCATCAGAACTAGCTCACGACAGGTTTATTCTACTTGTTCCAGAATAAATCCCTCCAAGAAAACATAATGCGCCCATGGTATTTCTCACAAAGATTCTATAGTATGAGATTTTGATGCCTCCCATGTCAAGTCATGTGCGCATTAAGGAGAATTTTCTTGGTAAAATTCCGGAGTGCAAATTCGCGGAGCATGACTTGCTGCAAGAAATGAATTACCCACAATTTCAACCAGACCAGTACATGTACAGGAAATATGATGAATCCAACAAGCAGACAACCATTCAAGAGAAAGATTGGATTGCATCGTTGCAGCCATCAGGGTTGTTGAACTTGCTGGGCATTTTGCACTTTGATAGGATCCCAGAGCTCACAGTGGTTGTGCGGACACTGCTTTCATGTACGCACCAGGGATACTTGTGGTTAGACTGCAAGATCGACATCAACATAGATCTAATATACCGAATCATGCACTTGAGCAAGATAGGTGTTGATCCCGCAGTTGAGTTTGTAGGAAAGAACAAGGATAAAGAGCTTGCCAAGAGAATGAAGAGAGAATTTGGTTTTCTCAAGGGAACCCATGGATATACAACAGATAGAATCAAGGATCAATCTATGTGTTTTATAGTTCAACTGTTCACAGGAAAAATCCTAACGAAATGCAGACCGAATGAGGTGTCGGCTGCTGCAATTTCCCTAGCTGTGAAGTCCAAGGATGGACTTCAGTACAATTGGGCAAGTTATCTGTTGAATGAATTTCTAGATGATATTAGAGACAAACAAGATGGTGGACATCAGTTCCATTACAATTGGTTGTTAGTGTTTATTGCCTTCGTAGGCTGGAAAGAGCCTAACTATCAGCAGAATGTCTCGGTATTCATTGGATATTGTCGAGGACCCAAGTTTGGGAACATGTGGGAAAACTCGAAGCCGAACAGACAGAGGATAAATAGCATACAGTTATTTACGTATTACGAGCAGTTATGCAAAGTCATCCAGAGGAATCTGTGTATCACCAAAGAAATAACAACTGTCTATATTCGCAAAATGACATTCAAAGTCGACCTTCATTTCATCTACATTCAGTCAAGAGCATAGCTAAAGAATCTTGAATGGTTTGAAGGGATATATCAATTAGATGGACAGAAAATTGATCTTATCATAGAAGACTGCCCACCAGAGTGGAATATCGATGCGCTAGCAATGCTGATCACCACATCAGAGGAACGCACAGCTGAAAATATGTAGAACCAAGAAGATGAGACAAAAAGTGCACAAAATACAGAATAGGATCAAGGAGAAGAACAACAACAAGTTGTTGGTTTACCAACAGGAGAGAAAAGGAAGGAACCCAACACAGCCATTCCAGAAGGAGCGCAAAGAAAGAAACAAAAAGTAAATAAGGCTCTTCTCGATGCGTAGTTGCATGATAATGATTATGACTACATCGCAGCCCGACTAAATGAGCATATTGAAGAGACACTTGCATTGAAGGACAACAAGCAAGAAGTAGTCCAAGCAAGCATGATGGAGAGCCTCACAGAGCTAAAGAGTCTGGTCACAAGAGTAGAACAAGTCCAACGAGACTTAGTCAAAGAATCAGATTCTGAATATAAGACAGGCGAGTCAATCCAAAGGAAAATAAAGGCACCTACCTTGACAATGATACCTCGGCTAGTCAAAAATATAGAGCTGATGAATGTCATATTTCCAACTTATGAGCTTACTGAAGGTGCGAAGCAGCTCGCACATCTGGAAATTAACGTTGGGATGTTTCCCATCGAAGGATTATATAATCTGCAGTTGCAGGTTGTAGAAGAAATCAAATATAGAGACATGGTCTCTTATAACTAGCATCTAAAGCTGGAAGATACCTACAAGGAGCTGAAGAATGAATGCGCACTAAAGACAAATGAGTTAGCATATATGCAAGAGAAGCAGAAAAAGTTGAAGAAAGTTGTCGGTGAATTCTGCGCGAAGATCCCAGATTGCGCAGAAGAACTTGAAGTAGAAGCCACCACCCCGAATATTGGTGCTATTGTGGACAATCTCAAATCTAAGACGGAGGATATGGAGATTGGCTACAAGAAGAATATTGCTGACTTAGAGTCTCGACAACAACCTGGCACTTTTCCAGATGTGAAAGAAGCAAGAGCCAAAGAATTGAAGACTTCAACAGAAAACATCTCCGTAGAAGTGGCGAGATTCAAGACCTACTTGAAGAAGTCACCAAGATATGGGCTATGCTGTAGGAAGAACCTGAGTCATAGAAAATTCAGGATGAAGTTCAGCAAAGGAAAAAGGACCTTGATTCTGTGAACCCGGCTATGAAGGATTTGCCACCAAGGAAAAGGATCCAGAAGTTCGCAGAGACGAAAAAACTTGAGAAGGATCTAAAAGCACTAAGGATGAAGGAAGCTGAAACTTCATCAAAGTTACAACCGATGCAGGAAGAGGCACTAGCACTTTCTAAGGAAATTGAGGAGAAACTGCAAGAACTCCGCACAACAAAGAATATAGTGAAGGAGAAAACTCAAGAACCCATCTCAGAGATTATGCTCAAAACGATTAAGGATTTTGAGCAAGAGACTAAGGAGATAGTTGTGAGGTTGTCGCAACTTTTCAGGAATTCGCTGCGAAGTCGAACATCCCATGGGATGCGCAGTCGAAGAATCCCAGTGAAAGTGGGTCAGGGGTGAGCCACAAGTAAGCATTAGGGGCATGTTGGGCACATCCCAAGTGCAAGAATTTTTTATGGAAAAAGTACTAGTTAGGCGAGGCCTAACATTGACCCATTTTGAGAGAAGCAACTCTGCAATTCTTGGGAGGAGGGAATGGAGCGATTCGAAATTGGAAGGAAAGGACATGTCCCCTTAATAAATACAAAGTACTAAGGACGATCAAGGGTAGTTGGAAAAGTTATGAATGAAGTGGAGAACTATCAGCTACAGAAGTGAAGAGTAAAGAAGTGGAATGGTGCAAAGGATGTGCCACTGTAGAGTCAGACTCACACGGTCAGAACTGCGACTATCAGAGGAAGCGTCAGAGGCAAAGAAGTGGCACAAAAGGACATCAGAGCTCCAACGAAGTTAAGACAAAGTGTGGTCAACAGGAGAACCATTCCATTTTGGGTTTAAGGGTACTATGGGGGTTTTCCCATAGTTATTGTAAAGATGTGACCTTCGGGCACAATCTATATAAAGGGAAATTTTGTATAAGGAAGGGTTGGATGTTAGAGAGTTGTTGGATTTTGTTAGATGCTAGATATAGACTGAGAGATATCTAAGAGAGGAAAAATACTATGCATTTGAGTGCACAGAGATCTATTGTAGAGAAGATTCTGCAACTGAGTGCGCAGATTGGAACTATTACCCCTTCCAAGTAATATAAGAACAGTTACCGTGGACATAGCTCCCATCTGGGGGGTGAACCACGTAAATATATATGTTGTGTGTGTGAATCTATGATATATTTTATGTTCATGTATGATTATGCTTGTATATTTACTTTCATATGAATGTGAATGAGAACGATATTTTAAGTAAGTGGAACACACATGTATGAACAATGCGAAGTCATGTTAAGTATGATGAATGCGTAGTTATAAGAGTAGAGATAGCAATGACTTAGTGAAGTATGTAAGTTGTTGATAACTACGAAGTGTGTTGTTACATGTTTGTATTGTTATGTTAAGAATATGTTGAGCAAGGAGTACATTACAAGCTCGCATAACACAATCGCGCATCACCAAGGTTGCAGAAACTTGATTCTGTAACCACCCATCTTCGCTTCGGGTGAGACTTCATCCTATTCGTAGGTTGATGCCAAAAGGGCCAGTGAAGGGGATTTTGTTGGGTCTACAATAGAAAACTTCACCGAACCCAGGTCAGCCCATAGTAAACAAACACATGACAATGTAACGTAGTGATTAATGATGTGATGGTTAATTTCATAACTTTATTTGTACAAATTATTTTTAAAAAGCTATTTACATTTCTTATGTTTATCTTTAAAAATATACACAAAAATTAAAGCATGAAAAATAGGGGAAAACATGACTGAAGGAAAAAATCTTAAATTACTTATATTGGAAAAAATTATAAAAAAAAATTTGGAAGATTGAAAAGTAAAATAAAAATCCAAAATTTCTAAAATACATATAACAATTAGTAATTTAATTCATAAAATAATCATCAAGTACATGAAAGTATAGAAATTAATATATTTGAAAAAATAGTTAGTATTAAACAACTCGTGATGAAATAATAATCAAGTTTGTCCATTTATCTATTAATTTGTTGTTTTTATATGATGTATAAGGCCACTAGATAACCAACTCGTGTGGGATAATAAAATTCTTATTATTAATAAACCAAATAACATATGAAATATAGGATTATTTCTCTCTCAATATATATATATATATATATATATATATATATATATATGTTACATATTTTTTTCAATGTGGTTCACAACCCTAGAGAGGAGTTGTTATGTCCACAGGAAGAATTCATAGGGGTTCCCACCTGAAGGGGTCTCAACCCTCCAGCTCTAATTACGAAACCTAACCCGGTGGGGACATCAAGTGAGGCCCTTATATATCAATGCATAGCCACCCAGGGATTTGATCTTTAGACCTTCTGCTTAAAACTCACGGCTCTCAACCACTTGAGCCAACCCATTGGGCTATGTATGTTTCATATTTACATGTATGTTAAGAGTTTTTTTATAAATATCAACCATCACACTATGCCTTGATATATTGCAAATTATTTTTTTATTTATGTCAAATATTAATCACTATATTTCATTAAAAAAAATCCAAATCTCATTAAAGTGATAAGTATCAATACTTTATAAGTTTTACGAAGTTGAATATAAAGTTTAAAAAAAATTACTTAAGACTCTTAGAAATAAATTGGTCAATATATTATACAACAATAAACTATATTTTATTCAAGGTCATACTTTAATGAAATCTATTAATGAACCACCCATGATGTTGAAAACAAAATAAATATATTATGTAGTAGTATAAACACTTCGAAAAATAAAAATATTGTATTCAAGTAAATATATAGCATTCATGACATGAATGTTTGTACAAGACCAACGGATTTCCAATAATTATGAATTGTAAGATAATTTATTTGGGTTTAACCTCCTTAATAAAACTCAATAATGTCTTTTTCGACAAATGTGTGAACAACTAAAATTAAATTCAAGGATTCTAATTATTCGGGAGTAAGCATGTTTGGTGGATTATTTATAAGTCTTAACAAAACAAACTATCATTCAATCATTTCTTTGATAGCATGCACTACAACTAGCATTATGAATGTGTAATTCCATAGTATATCATGCCTTATGAGTGTTTCAAGGTCATAATTTTCCATGACACATTATTGAACATTGGTCATGGGAGGAATTTGAATAGTAATTTTTAGAAAAGGTACAAATACTTTCCTTCCATGGACTATAATTAAACTTGAAAACAATTACAAATAGATAAGTTTCTTGTAATGTGAATCAACCTCAAAAATTGTTTGTGGTATTGTTTTTAAATGTTTTATATTGTTAGTATGTTAAGATTTTTTTTTTAAATTAGCTACTCATTTATTCAATCTATACAAAATAAAATACAATCATGGTGGGCTATGACAAGTCCTCAAAGGCGATTGCACCTCAATTATAAATTAAAAAATATGTATTTTCCCGGTCTTACCTCTTTCCAATATTGGTGAAATGTTTTAGATTACAAACTATAAATTGAAAATATAGACATAATCATTGACATAATGTTGACATCAACTTGAACAAAATGATATAGGAGATCTAGAGTTCATTCTTGAGAATCTATGTCCACTTCTATTTCTCAGTAGAATGAGAAATGATTTATCTATTAATTTGTTGTTTTTTTATGATGTATAAGGCCACTAGATAATCTAACTAATGTGGGATAATAATTCTTATTATTTATAAACCAAATAACATATGAACTAACCTAGAGAGTTAAGGTACAAAAGAATTTCCTTACAACATGAGATAATCAACACTAATAGAGGTGAAATGTTTTGAAGGTAAACCTACAAGTATAATGCATTATTTCTAGCATTAAAAGTTAGTTTCAAACATCTTAACAATGGTAGCATAACATTCTCTATGAAAAAACATATCATCTTTTATATAGGACTTATGAGTGTATTGAGAATCTCTTATCGTGCATTCAACATACATCCATGACTCATATAAGATATAGATTCTATATCAAAATCAAGTTCATATGTCATTCTTCTATTTTATATGTGGGACAATCCAATAGATTTGGCGAAAATTGCATCCCCTAGATTGTGTATATGATTAAGTGCTTGATCTTGGATCTGCAAGATTTAGGAAAGTGTGTAATGTATTGAAGATTACAATGAAATTCCATGTAGATCATGCCAAGAAATGAAAGGTGTATATAGGATAAATTATTTGAAGGATACCCTATGAATGAAATGCATTTTTTCTAACATCCAAAGTGAATTTGAAACATCTTAATCATTGACAACCTTTTTTTCCAAAAAATATATTTAAGAATTCTACACACAAATCTGGAGTTCATTATCTATTTCGCAATTTCATAAAACCAGTTTGGGATAGAGACATGGATCATAAAATATGTGGATTATCAATTGCGCCGAGAGGCATTTTCTACAACTCAAGTGAGTGAGATATGTCACGTCTGTCATGGTGATGTGGCATATATGTTGGCTCCAAAAAATAACACCAAAAAAAAATTAGATATTAAAAAATTTTAAAACCAAATTCATGTTGGCTCCAAACATTGGCTACATTGTAAAACATATTTACATAGATATATATTAAATTTCAAATTCAAATTCCATAAATAAATGTTTTTATAAATAGTTACAAGACAACTAAATCTATAAGATTTATGTGTTATTATTTACAACATGATTCTAAACTAAAATAGTTGGTGCTAGAGAATGAGTTAGATATTAGTTTTTTAATAATTTCAAGATAATTAATAATTATGTAAATTACAACTATTTTACTCCATCTTAACTATGGCTCTATCAAGCACCAAGAGGGATCAAATCCATTCAGTTGTGCAAGCATTTTTAGACACAACCGAAGAATTAGACTACTAGAGTATCATTACAACCCAAACACAAATACAAACTAAACATAAAATCAACCTTTGATTCAAATATTCCGTTTTCTATTTAAACATAAATTTAGATAACGTTTTTTAGCATAACGGTGTTCTTATAAAACTAAGATGTACCGGTGCATTTTTAATTCAAGACGCACCGTGGCGGAAAGAAACACACCGCACCAATTATGAACATTCGCTAAATATCCGCTAACTAAATCTTTCACTATATTTTTTAGCGGATATTTATATCTGCATTTTCAATATTGTAAATCTGGTGCATGAAATATATATGACCTCCTCAATGCTTTCATTTACTATGGGTGCACTGGTGATCAGGAAATTATAAAAAATTACATGGAAATCTTTGTTATGTTTATTTTCGTATTATGTCTTATCAATGCACTTAACTAGATACAGAACACTAGCGCGCTATCAATACACGTGCACCGGACAACCAAAAATTAATATAAAATAAAATAAAAGCTTGATTTTTTATTTTTTACAATTGAAAAAAGAGCGGGAATTTATTTTTTGAAAAATCAATTTCATAAACTGTTTTTAATACTTGAAGCCTAATCACTTTTTCATTATTTTGCCAAAATTTTGAGTGAAGAGTTTTGCAATAAAGACTTTTCAGGGCTAACTATGGAGCAACCAAATCATCAAGAAGATCGGAATTTTAAAGTTATGGTGTATCACATAAAACTCTTCATAGAAAATTTTAGAATTTTACTATTGATCTCAATAATAACATTTTTTACTATTTGTTTTAAATTTTTTCTATGTGTATTCTCATTGCAAAATTTTACATTAGGGTTTATCCCCATCTATCACTTTATAATTAGGGATTTTTATTTTATGAATTTTTTTATTGAATGGGTTTTTGCTTCGATAGATAAGTCGTTTAGCATGTGATAGAAGGAGACCACTTATTGCATGATTGGATCCCAAACCCTATCAGCCCTGTCATTTTCCTTTTTCCAAACAAATGCGATTGGCATTTCTAGTTCGTCATGATTTATTATAAAGCACCGATGCGCTTATATTTTAAGCGCACCGATTGGACCCGATTTTTTTTAATGCACAAAAAACAGGGCGTGAAATAAATAAAGGCACATCGTTGCATTTAAAAATTGAAATAACACTGGACAATGTCATAAGATACTATCTAATCTATGTCGTGGCATACTTTTATTTTCATTTTTTGTTATTTTAGACCGTACGTAACCCCATATTCATTATTACAAACATTAAATTTTTCAGAAAAATAATTAATTTTTTTCTTAAGAAAAATACTTATGTATTATTTAATGTGTACATGCAAATCCAAAAAATGAGGAAGATCGATGAGATTCTTTGCAATCTAAGTGCAGAAGAGCATAAACCTTGATGGAAAATTTGCATAATGATGAATTAGGTAAATCAAAAAGTAATAATATTGATCATTATGAGTTATTTTATTCAATTATTAGTGATAATATAAGTTTTAGGAATATTTATTTGATATCATGTTTCAAACTATCTATTTCACACATGTTTAATGTTTTGAGGGTGTAGCAAGGGAATGGAATGTCATCCTAAGAACATAAAAATTAAGGAAGATGTAAATGATGATGAATTGGCCTTGGCTCATATGTACATATAAATTAATAAGTCAACATTAAATAATTGTTTTCAATTTTTTTGTTGCAGAAAAGAAAAGAAAATGCAACCCAATCAGCACGTAAGACAAGACGTCAAGGAATAAAATGGTTGATAGAAAATTTTGTGAGTAATTATCATATCGTTATGACAACTTAAGATTTCATATTTGATGTAATATTTATATTTTATTTTATTTTACACTTACCATCCTTGGATGTATTCAAATATGTGTTAACATGAAAAGAATAGCCATCAGAAGATTTGATTGGCATTGGGTTAAGTATGGGTTGTGAGTAAATGTTGGCGTATCAAAAATTAATTGTGGACTTTGTATGTATACATGATGTTTAACTTCTCTCAGTTTTTATTTAATGGAACAACAAAAATATCTTATATTAAATATATGAATTTGTGATGGGGTATAAAACTTGCAGGAAACAAATTATGAAGTGGAGCCAACATAACAGTTGTTAAAAGAAGGCATGAGATTTGGTTTTGAAAGAATGTGTATCATTCAAGACACAGTTCTTTACTTGGTACATTTTTATATTTACGTAATGATCATCGTGTATATTATTTATTTTATTTTGCATTATGTCTGCCAATGTAGATGCACTCATTACACTTTATTTTTATGTATGTAGATGGAAGTTGAAGATGAGGAACTGAATCGAGGCAATCAACACAACATTCATCCAAAAAACTCAAGTCGTGCAAGTAGCTCAAGCACTGACAATTGTTCCAACCAAGAATGATGATCATCAATATAATTGGATGTTAATGCAAGCTGATGTGTCTTTTGAAATAATTGTCTGTGAAAATAAGACATTTTGTATGATGTAATGAACATAGTGTCCCAACTGAAAGACAACAGGTTGCCAATAAGTGTGACTTAAATATTGACATTTTGATTATTGTGGAATTTTATGTTGTCCCACTTGGTATGACAAAGAGATTTTTATTCATATATAATCAAATATATTTTTTATTCTATTGCATTGTGCAATGTCATTGTGAAATGTTACATCATTGATTAAATATATATGGATGATTAAAAATATTATAATGAAGAGGTGCGAAATTTCATGATATAACAAATTAATCCAAATATCATATCTAAATGCAATAATGAAAATTCAATTTATAGTAATACTATTACAAGAAATATGTCAATTTCTGCTATAAAAAATTTAAAAATTGCATTATCACTGGTACATTGTCATTAATGTGTCGCACCGGTGCTTCAATGATAAAATGCCCAAAATAATCACTATGGTTCCTTTTCATCATATTCACGCACTAGTATGTTTCAAGGTATAAACACACCAATGCTTTTAATAAATATGACAACACCAGTGCGCTGACAGAAATAGGTAGCATCGGTGCGTTATTATTACAACGTCCGAAGCCACTCGTCCAATGCATTAGTTACCTAGATTCACACTGGGTCTTTCATTAAGTTAAATAGCACTGGCATGATCTTCCTCTAAAGCACTAGTGCTTATAATATTGTAAAGCGCTGGTGGTTTTTTTTGTATAATGCACCATCTCTCATTATTTGTGTGAAGAAACGGTGCAATTTTTATTTTTATAACACTGGTGCATATAAGTATAAAGCACCAATGCTTAATATTTTACTATGCACTGGTGCTATAACATTTTAGTAAGCACTAGTGCATAGTTTTGTTTTTGACAGAAACGGATAGTTTTAGTATTAAAAAAAGATGGCAGAGCCATCATCAAGATTACAATCCCAAAACTGTATTAGGCCTATCAGTCTTCCATACATTGAATACAAATGCCTGTGCTTAGCTAAATCAGGACTTTTAAAAGTTTGGTACAAAAATAACCAGAAAAGGTCAGAAGATAGACTGAAATTAGCGCCGGTTTGCCCTTGAAGAAGGGTTTCCTTCAGAATGGTTCTTGCCCTTATCAGGATTTCCAGTCACCCAAAGTGTCGCCAGTGTTTTTTCCAGCTTCTGAAGCCTGAAGTCCATGCTCTCAATGGCTGCTGTGACCTTCATCTCCAGGGCCTCCAGTACTGCTGCGAATTCTGTTCTGATGCTTCCAATCTCCTCGTCCATTCTTTCAAGCCGTCGCCCACCATGGTCGTCCATTTGATGCATAAACTCCCCTTAACGTCTTACCCATCTGCGCAGAACTCTGATTTTGGCTTCCAGCTCCAACAATGGGTCTGGGGAGGAGGCTGCCGAATCACCGGAGTCGGCCATATCTCCACGCGAACACAATTTGTTTTCAAAAGGATACAGGAAGACAGAGTCGTAGAGCTCCGGATGTCTTCGCCACCCGGGAACGGCCACCTTCAGCACTAGAGGAGCTTTTCTTATTGAAGCAAGACGAAGACGATTGTTATTTATAATACTGAAGTCTTTTCGATGGCTTAAATGGAGCATAAATAACCTCGAAGTGGGGCATGCTGGAGAGCCTTTCATCCAACTTCGATGGTCCATATTACCGGTTCCCATACAATTCAGTAAATAACTACTCTTAATTCCGGGAGAGGGAACCGCCAGATAATCAATAACCTGGATGTCCTCATAACAGGGCTCAAATCCTGATTACCTAATAGCTTGGCTGATTAATGAATTCATACCAGTTTGCTCAGAGGGAAGTGACTCCGCACGCATAAGGGTGAAGAGATGTGAGCTCATCCGATTTTGTAGGATCTCTCTGCTTGACTGCTCCAGGACCATAGTACCGCTGAAGGTACACTCCATCATCAGCAAGGACAGAAGCAACTTCATCCTGAAATTTAATAGGCGAGCTACCTGGAGGGTGCTAAAATTCGAGATGGAGTAAGTGTAAGACGTCGCGAGAGGGAGGTCCATGCTGCATTCGTAGGCGGTCCCCAACCGGCTTCCGGAGCTCGAGACACCTGTCCTATGATCCATGCTCCTTAATCCCTTCCACCTGGTTTTCGGTTCCTCAACATTACGGAATGGAGAACAGATTATAATCATTATTGACTTTAAGGATCCCTTTTTCGAGGGATATAGCTTCATTAGCCGCCTTGTCAGCATGCTCATTGTTCTTCCGTAAGACATGATAGAACTTGATATCACGAAAAAGAGGGATAAGAAGTCCAATTCTTCGGAGAATTTGACGAAGGGGAATAGATGAGGGCAAGTTCTGAGAGTTTATGCTGTGGATAATTATCCTAGAATCCCCAACAACCGTTAGGATATGAATTCCATGATAGAGAGCTTGGTTTAGTCCTTGCCACAGGGCCAGAGCTTCCGCCATATTGTTGGATTCGATTCCCAAGTTCCAGGAGTAAGTGCAAATTCATTCTCCATCGGGGCTTAAGAGCACCCCTCCCCCTCCTGCCTCCCCTTTCCGAACTACTACACGTGCTGAGTGATCAGATAGAGCTAATAACATAGAATGCCATCATTCTAGCAATCAAACCAATAGGGAATATTACTCATCATTTCACTAGTACTAGTGCATAGTTATTATAAACGCACCGACACATTTGAATATAAATTGCATCGGTTTTGAAACCTCTGCTATAACCTCAGGTTGTCATGTTTTATGTACTTATACAAAATTCCATAAAAACCTCCACTAAAAATCCACAACTAGTAAAAGAGGTTATAGCGGAGATTTTTTTGACAATTTTGACCAATCTTGTAACAAAAAAAACCTCCTCTATAGGGACTTTTCCTTGTACTGCATCTTCTTTATTGTGTGTGTACTTTCTTATTTTGTTTTATTATTTGTAAAATTTGATCCAATTTTTAATTAAAAAGTTATGTTTATTTGAAAATCACCTTCAAAATTCAAATTATAACAGAAAGTAGGTCGTTAAGGTGTTGATGTGGCTATGGTCACCAGGAAGGATACCATTACAACGATGACATGGAAATTATGACTGGCCCATTCTATTGAATTGGCACTAATGGCATGGAAAATGTAATGACATGGTATTATGGCTAGTTGACACATGAAAAATGAGCTCTATGGCTAGTTCACATGTGGATTTATTAGTTAAGGCGTCACTATCAAGGTTGTTTGTCTTCGATCAAATGCAAGCTCTACATGGTGGGTGGTGTGAGGACTATGTTCAAAACAAAGGAAATGGAGGTTATGTGGGAAGTTGTACCCTAGGTAATGACCACCACAAAAGGAGGTTCCACTAAAGGAGGAAGGTTTGCATGGGACTCCTTCTCATGGAGGACACCAAGTAAACCAACAAGAACTAGCCCACCAAAGAAGGTCATCAAAAAATGATGATGGAAATAAAAAAATTCTCAATCCATGTAACATGATTGGATTATGGTCATTCGTGGGAGATATAAGATGGTTTTAACCCTCCAACAAACCCAAAAACTCAATCCCTTCAATCATAAAGAGCTGGAGGCATTTCCCATTAACTCTTGAAAACAAGCAACTCAAACTATTGTGAAATAATATCCACATCGAAGGAAAATGATGATATTTTTAGATGAAACAAAATACATATTTAAGTGTAATAAACATTTTGGATGTAATGGAATGACCATATGTCTCCCAACGTTCATATATATTTATGAGTTGATAAGAAGTTTGATTTCATAAACGAAGAAGGGTTTTAATGTTCTTACAATACTCATCACAACAACCTACATATAACATGAAAACAATGAGCATAATTTCATAATTAAAAAAAAAACTTTGCATTTTTCACAAACTATTGCAATCTATGAAAAACAAATGGTTACTCTTATAGGTGCAGCAATATCATATTGGAAAACACATTCAAGTAATGAAGGATCCAACACCATAGATAAATCACTTACACAAAGCAGAGATAGAGTCAACTAAATTTATGTGGTAAAACGTGAAAGAATGAAACATCTAAAAAGCAACATAAAAATTGTATTATTACTCTAGAAAAGAAAAGCTTCACCCTTTGTCAGGTGAACAAATGACCCTCTATGCTCTTTAAATATAGATCATGGACCAATCTAGTAATAAGTCATGAATCAATAATCATAAATCCAAAATAGTCAAGCAGTATTAGTCACCTAAACATACAATGAATGCTGGAAATGAGATAAAAACATATTAGAAGGTACACATGACTATAATTAATTAAAAAAAAAAATACAATTTTAACATTTACGTTTTACAATTAGATTTTCGCATAGATCTAGAATACTTAATTTTTGAATTGGTTTCTACTGGTTGGTTGTTCTGCGTGGCCACCTGAATTCAAAGCCCACAAATTAGTCAAAAGAAGACACTTAAGAACCCAGGTGATTTGGCGATTAAAATTTACCAAAAACATTTTGAATCAAGAGAAGACACTTAAGAACCCAGGTGATTTGACGATTAAAATTTACCTAAAAACATTTTGAAAAGGTATTAGTAAGATATAATCACTAATTATATTCCCTTTAAAATTTGTCATTTTATATTTATTTTTTAATTTATTATTTATTAATATATATTTTAATTATTTATATAAATTTTATAAAAATAATAGTATTTTTATATAAAAGCGTGTTTCAATCAATAATGAATATTATATTTATAAGAGATAATAGAGCACCATTTCGTTGTGATTCTATCTACATTAACAAAAAAGATCATAATATATTGGAATTTATATATTATTATAAATCATTTTTAATAAAGTTAATTTTATTAAAGATATATATAGTTACAAATAGAATGTTTTATTTAATTTTAAGTTATTTTAAAATAAAAATAATAATCAATGGTAAATTGAAAATTGAAATTTTATGAATGATAAATAAAGATATAGTAAAATTTTCAAATATTTAGAAAAATAATTACAATTAAATTTAAATAAAAGAAAAAAAAATTGCATTTTCAGAAAGTATTGTAATCTAGAATAACAATTATAAATCCACAATATTCAAGTAGTGTTGGTTTCTACTGGTTGGTTGTTCTGCATGGTGATCTGAGTTCAAACCCCATAAGATAGTCAAGTAAATGGTGGTTCACACCCAGGTGATTTTGACGACTTAGATGCCCTTTAAACATTTCCACCATTATCATTAATATCATTTATATGTAATTACAACCTATCCCTTCCCTCTTCTTGCAAGTATAGTTAAAGTTTTTCAACTATTCTCATTTATATGTAATTACTACAATTATCTTCTTCTTGCAAGTATAGTTAAAATATTTCAACTATTCTCATTTATATGTAATTGCTACAATTATCTTCTTACTTTTATAGAATGAAATCAACTCCAATAAAATTTGGATTATATTTGTAGGAGATAATAAGCACCATTAACACAAAGATCATAATTTATTGAAACTTAAATATTATTATAAATCATTTTTAATGAAATTATTTGTATAAAAAATATACATTTATAAAAAAAATACTCTATTTTATTTTAAGTTATTTCAATTAAAAAAATAATCAATAGAAATTATATATTATATATTATTTTTATTAAAAATATACATTTACAAAGAGAATGCTCTATTTAATTTTAAGTTATTTCATTCAATCAAGCAAGCCCGCAATAAAATCAATAAGTTCAGCGGGGTAGCTCAAACTTCAAACCTACGCATTCCAACCACCTCACATAGATTCAAGTAATAAAGTCAAAGGGGTATCAGCAGCAAAGAAGCAATTAGTTAAACTGCTTTTGGTGACCATCCAAATAACTTGTGCTATTTAGTGTATTCCCGGTTGTACTTGGTGTGCTTGGTGTTATAGTTTTCTAGGCTTATGTTGATTGGCTCTAGCCCTTTCCCTGAGGTAGGTGAGCCGTTTGGCTTGTTGTACTTGGCTAAAGGTTCCTGTTCTTGCAAAAGGCTTCCCGGCTTCTGTTTAATTCTAAGTTATTTCAGTAAAAATAATAACCAATGATCAATGGTAAATTGAAATTCTATGAATGATAAACAAAATTGAAATTCCACGAATGATAAACAAAGATATAGTAAAATTCTGAAATATTGAGAAAAATAATGATAATTAAATTTAAATAATGTGATTTTTGAAAAAGTAACTTTAGTGATCATGTAATGTTTGTGATATATGATCTGATTTAAAGTGTCATTCTTATGGTGCTATTGCTATTGAATGATATATGGTGTTAATGAATGATATACTTTGATTAAAAAGGAAACTAAAAGATTAAATACATGAGACTACCGCTCCATTTAACTTAACTATTAAAAAATTATTTAATAAGAATTTACAAACCATGTGCCTCGTTGTCAGTGTCAATTACTAGATATTCCAATGGAGTAAAAAGTATTCTATATCAAACTCGTTAATAAAAAATTATACTTTTCTCAATCACTATAACATTTTCAACAATCCAAACAAAAGTTATTACTCATTGAATTTGATATGATATGTAAAACTAGCACATTCACTTAATTTGTGGTGAGTAAATATTGATAGATTATAAATTAAGTGCCATGAATTAATACAAACATTAAATTAATATAAACATTAAACTAATTAATATAAACATAAAATAAATATTATTTAATAAACATATTCCACCACTTAATTGAAGCTTATTTAAATCTTAATCAAGATGTATTTAAGTATAACAAAATATGACGACCATGAAATTAATCTAGATTATACACTTGTTACACTCCGGTTAATCTTGTTGATCTACTCAAAAAAAATTCAAAATCTTTAATAATATCTAAACCCCTATCAAATATAATTAATATTAATCAAATTTGATATCAAATGAAATCAGTTCATCCAATTAATTAATTGGATCAGATATGGGAAGCAACCTCAAATCCCCTGGTCTGCAGATCAGATCAAGATATTGCGCCAAAGAATTTGCCCATGGACGAGATTATGCGGAGGATAACAATTAATTGCATGCAGAGTCAAATCCAATTTATCCAAGCAATCTCAATCAAATCTGCTTATTGGCAAGGCCTTTCCCAAGATTTTCGATCAATTCCGATTATTTTGGTAAGGCTTTTCCCTGGATTTTCGATCAAATCCGATTATCTTGGCAAGGCTTTTCCTTTCAGAAAATACTTGAACAACGTCAAAGCCCTGGATGGTTGAAACTGCGGAACTTCATGCCCCGCCCCCCTCACGGTGGCAAATGTCAAACCCTTGTAAATCTCAGTATATCCACCGACCTGTACCATCCACAAGAACGCATGAATTGAGTAGAGATAAAATCATATTATCATCAGGATTTTATTTGTGAAATTAATGAAACTGATTTGCTTATTTACCTCGTCGCCATTAACCCAGGGGTACCATGGAGTCCCAATTGGAAGCTTGAGCTCATTGATAGAGAGTTTTGTTGAGGTTACTGGAACTCTGGAATCCGTGTCTCCACTGAAAACCAAACAAAAAAACGCTGTTAATATATAAAATGCTTGAATGATCCATAACATTTTGGAAAAATGACCTAATTCAGAAATGGGCAAGATAGCAACAAATACTATTCACTTATTTTCGTTGAAATTGTCTTTTGTTATACCTGAAGACAAGTATTCGCAACCCATTTGCAATTAGTTGACGATAAATTGGTAACACAGTTGAAACAGAATCCGTCCAAGGAAGAACATTACTAGTACAGTCACATGAAACCATATTTCAGCACATCAAGTTGTGAATATAAGACGATTGGGAAATTAAATTTGTAGCAATAACAGAGATTAGTAACTAGGTCTAAAGACTTATACCTGCACGGTTCCCAGTCAGAACTTGTTATGTTTGTTACGTTTGCATGGAGTGCTTTCTGAACATCCGGCGTATTAAGATATGTGTATACGTAGTTAGCGATGCAAGGATCATATCCTGGAATTTCCGATTGCTATTTACAGAGAAATCATAAGTATAATCAATCTTAATTCGCAAAAACATTGAGATGTCAGCCTGAATAAATAAATAAATATACACAGAAAAATATACCCTTAATTTTGCACTTACCCTTGGCAATTTAGATGAATTAGCTATGCATGTGGGAGCATAGATACTGTAAAGATCAATATTTCCCATTTGACTATACACTTGATTTTCCAAATTGTTGCACAAGTTTGCATCGAATTTTGAATTGGTACAGCTGCTGATTACTTGCTGATAGACTTGATCCGATATCAATGCATGAGTCCATGTGTACTGATATGTTCCAATAAAATCAGTATCACTATTCATTACTCCGTTCCCCACCTGCATAAACAATTGAATGTGCATGCTTCAAATTGATTGTGTACATAAGTTTTCAAAATTGACAATTTACTATGGTTTTTGTAGTAAATTTCTAAATTTTATATCAAAGCATTAAAACAAAAATATTCTTGACTTCTCTTTGTATAAGTTTTGATCTTGAATTCCCCTTGTATAAGTTTTGATTCTGAGACCAACAAAATTTTCTAAAAAACCTAAGTCTGGGTTGGACTCACCATTATTCCTCTGAAATTAATGAACGATGCCTGCGAAAAGTTTTTGTGGTGCAAAATTGTTGAAGCCAACTCTGGAATGTAATATCCTACAATCAATAATTATCGTTAACACCTTGATGGAGAAATCTTTCTTGCAGCGCTGAGGTATTTCGTCTTATGATCACAAAGATTATCACAGTTAATATATTTCAGTATAAGATCTGTCAAAAAATCATGTCTCTAAAATATAAGACGCTTGCAATTACGCTCATCGAAGTTTTAATCATATCTAATGGAAACTGACAAATTGTTAAGGCAGCATAGTTATTACAAACGATACTACCTGCATAACTTTCGCCTGCTATGTAAAACTTTCGGTTTTTATACTGTGGAAACCTGTTGAACCAGTTTACCAGGAATGCATACGATTCTTCAGCTGGAATAAAACAAAACCCCATCACTAAGTTTAGATTTCACAGCATCGCTTAAATTTCTATTTTTATTTTCTAGAAAACCAAACAACTCACAAGTTACCCGTCAGTTTATCGCCAGTTTGCGAATAATCAGAGCTTGTGTTAGAGTACGAGAATCCTACACCCGCTGGAGACTCCAAAAACAAAACGTTCGCCACTGTAGGAAGCATGGATGTTTTAGTAATTGAGCCTAAAATCATAATCTAGAAAGAAAGAGTTTGTAGCAATATTGAGTTGGCATATATGTATCAAGATATATCTAAGTGCACGAGATATGAAAATGAGTGATTTAATACAAATTTGAGATGTATAGTGAAGGATGGAGGCAGAGAATTTTAACACAGAATTTTAACAAAGATTATGCAGAATGAGTTGGGGCTTTTTAATCTTTATTGATAAATAGGAGATCTAATAATTGATGGGTCCTTTCTTATGCTAACGAAGGCAGATGCAGTTAATCCCTATCTTACGCTTCTTACAAAAAAGGGTAGGTTTTATTGGGTGCTCATGAAGGAAGTAAAGAAGGTAGGTGCGATTGTTCTCCTTACCTTACGCTTATGAAGAAGGTGAGGCCAAATGGGTCCTAATTAAGGAGGGTAGACGAAATGGGTCCTTACTTTAAGCTTATGGCTCCTCACCTCGAATGAAAGCAACCAAAAACATATTAACTATCACGTACCCCTTGTCTGTCTACAGTTGGACGCTCTTGTTAGCTTTTTTTATCCTAAGCAGTGGGCAATTAACCTTAGAAAAAGACAGATCATTATTTTTCACACCTCTGAAAAAATCAGTTTTTTAACAGATAAAATAAGGGTCAGGTTTATATTATTGCAACCTACACATATTTGGCGACTCAATTAACAGTCCTTTTATCACCATGAGGCCTACTTTCCAACCCCGGCACTTACAATCAAATTCTGAAGGTGGCAGGTTTCTCAACTGAAATGTGGCATGTATTTCGATTTTCAAGTTGAAATAAACCAAAGCACTCCTAAAATAGATCTATAAACTAAAAATATAATATCGTACTACTCTGAAATGTTAAACCTATCCCAGATCTGAAATGTTAAAACTATCCCACATCCTATTTCAGATAGGACCGAGCTGGCGCGTAAGATAAACAACAATCAAAACGCCCCACTTTTTTGGTGATTTTGGGATATAAACTAGTGTAAATTATTGTTGGAAATTGCTATTATCGCATTTTTGCATTTTTGTAGTTTCAGTAATTGAGATTGCCTGTTGAGATTGCCTGTTATAGATTAATTACCTAATTTAAAAACTACTCAAAAAATTACAATATGAGTACTCCAAATTGTGATTTTGACAAGAATTCCTCTACCAAATTTCAGAGAATAGAGAGCGTTTTAGTTAGCCATTTTACAGTTCCCCCTACAGCTAGAGCTGCTCCCCGAGCTGGTGCTATTTTAATTTATACTCTAAAAATGTTAACCAAATCCTATAAAGATATGAATGAACGAATATGCATATATCTCTCTTCACTTCAAAAATTGTGATGTCCAGATAAAGAGAGAAATACTGGCCTCGGTTCCATGCGTGGCGATTGTGGCTGAGGGTTCTTCCGTCTCGGTTAACACGAAAAGGCCCTAATTCCGCCATTGCTCCATATCCAATCGACGAACATCCAGGTCCTGCGAGAATATAGGATAACTGAGCAATACAATTTTTTTTTGTTCAAATCTGAGAAAAACAAATATTCAAGCGAATTTACCGCCGTTAAGCCAGAGAACCAGCGGCTTCTTGGAGGGATTTCGAATAGCCTCGGCGAAATAGTAGAAAAGCGCTCTGCCTGCCTTGGCATCAACTGTTACATATCCAGAGTACTGTCGAAAATTGAAGCCAGCCGGCTGCCCCGGGAGGCCTTGTGGGAGATAATCGGCTTCTTGGAGGTGCTCCTCTGTCAAATAGTCGGAATCATTCTTGAAGATGATCCTGGCGCTCTCAGACCCCCACTCTATAGATTTTAGGGTTTGGCTTCTGTATCTTGTAGCATTTTGCCACGATCGCAGTGCGTCACCCTGACTGATGAGCTGATGAGAGGGAGCAACTGTTGCGACCAGAAGGATTGACAGAAGCAAGCAATGTATTCTCTGCATCTTGACAACTAACAAACGAAGGAGAAGCCCTGGTTCTCTCCTTGATTAGGGTTATCAAGCACAGACTAATCTAAATAGAGGCCACAGGCATTACTTATAGCAGGCTAATAGCAATATCCCGGAAAAATATGAGCGTAAGTCGGGGAGAGGAAGTCGGAGTCTGAGAGGGATTGGAAGTTGGGGTTGAAAGCAGCTCTTCTTCTTACGTTTAGATTGGGACAAATTGTTAGCTGACAATTCGGAACCTGGAGAAATCACGTATATATTTTGGGATTCACGTAATCAACAAAATCACCATTAACACGGCGTTTACTGAAGCTTCTCGTGTACTTTACGTTTTCTATTTGCAATGTGAATCAAATCCAGGAGCGATTTTGATAGTAAAATTGTTTGTGACAGGATATTTTGACAGTCAAATACAATCAGAAATTCAACACATTTGTTATAAAAATTAATTAAATATAACACGAAATTCAACATATTTGTTATAAAAGTTTGTTTAATAAAATTTTATAAAATAGTTTAGAACGACAAATTTGACAAATGAATCTGTTTACAGATTCCTACCAACATCTGATATTTTTTCCATGTATTCTAATTTAGTGAAGATCAACTTATTAAGGTTTTCGATGGAGATCCGGAAACCATTTTCAAGGTTTCTAATATACTAAGCTCAACTTATGAAGGTTTTCATTTTCAAGGTCTCTAATGTAGTAAGCTCAACTTATGAAGGTTTTTAATAGATCTCTAATATTGTGAATTACAATTTATGAAAGTTTTTAATTGAGTGAAGCTCAATTTATTAGTAAATAAGTCATAAGTTAAGTATTATTAACAAGTTACTGCATATTTGTAAGAAATGTTTGTTATTCATGTATGAGCTACTAGTTATTTATTCATTAGCTACCAATTATCTATGCATAGCTATCAGTTATTTTTTATATTTTTTTTTTATAATTGTTTTTTTCAAATTTGGAACCATTGCCAAACAGCAATAAAAAAATTACACCTCAAGAAATTGGATCCCTCTCACTTCTTAATAGATCTCGCATGGGAATGTTACGTTACGTAACATGACAAACGTGACAACATTTCCCCCATCATGAATTGTAAGCACTTGGCTACTCTCAATGCAATAAACACCTATCGATTTAATGAAGGTTTTCAATAGGTCTCTAATTTAGTGCAACTCAACTTATGAAGGTTTTCAATGGAGATAAAAAAACCATATTCATGATCTCTAATTCAGTGAAACTCAACTTATGAAGGTTTTCAATGGAAATTCAAGAACCAGGTTAAGGTCTTTAAGCACCTAAAACATATGGTTATGCAGTAATCAATATTCAAAGGAAAGTGTTATGGGATTTCTATATACTATAATAGGTTGCACATTAATCATTACTACAAAGAAAACTTTTAGATATTGTATAAAAAGGAGTTAAAACGTTACAAACCTCATATTCTTCTCAAAGGAAGAATGTTTGGGATTAGCATTGAGAAGTGAATAGTAATTAACTTTTACATGATAAGAGTCTATTGTTAAGATATATATAATTATTTCAAAACAATAAAATAAATTGTCCTTTAGGAGTCTAAATTAAAGATCATTTTAGGAAACTAAGTCGGGGATGATGAAATTAGGTTGGGAGTGTTGTTGGTTGTCCTCAACATGTTGCTCATTGGGCCCTTTTCCTTTAGGAGATTCTATGTCTTCCTCAACTATGACTATTTTCAGTCCCTAATGGACGCTAACAAGGGTATCATATTTAGCTTCCATAAATTCCAATTTTTTCAGTATTTTTTATTGATGTTGAGTAGCACTTTCCTCCATGTTGTGTGCAATTAGGGATTTTACAAGCTAGTAAATATTAGTCATTTTGGATACTTTCGTGTCCCTATTCTTGGAAAATCTAGTGCCAAGAATCCACTATAGAGCCTCTATATCTACCTCTTTAGTGGGGGTCATCCCTCTTTTTTTGGTGGCTTTCTTCTCAAAGTTGTTCATCTATGATTTGACTACCTTAGAATGCTTGAGAAAGTACATATTTGCGGCAATTGTTGCTTGATGTTGAGCTCTAGTAATATTCTTATGGTCTTGCTTAATTGGGATGTTGTTATAGTTCCTAACATGAACTCACCTTTGCAATCTATTTTTTTCTTCTACATCTTCCTAGAGCACGGATTTCCCTTTGTTTTCTACAGGATGGGGAATGCCCCTCCATTTCATGACTACATCCTCACCCAATGACCCAAAATAGACATATCCCTTTATGGCCAACACCATTACTCAATGACGAACTGCTAAGTCTAGACTATTGTTTAAGCTGAGAATTCCCCCCAAATGAATGCCTAGACAAAGTGTTTGGAGAACCCTAGACTCAAGGAAGTGAAGCTTGGACTCAAGGAAGTGAACCAAGAACTCTCATGGAGGAGTTGTGGATCACTAAGGTGAGAATAACAAAATAGAAACATACCTCCTCTCCCCAACTATTGATGAATTTTTCAATCCTTGCTCCATTCAATAGTCCTTTTAGAGATTGGAATAAGATTAAGGAGTCTCCTTCCACTATCATTGTGGTATAACCCTACTCAATTGATATTTAAATTATTTTATCCATGGTTTTGATTTATGCATAGTTGTTTGTGTCTATGCATAGAAAGAATTTAAAAACTCATCATTTCTTTCCTATGAAGACTCCCCTTGCCCTAGTGGTTCTAGGGTTTCCTTTAGAGGCCTCATTGAAGTTTAGTGAGTGTTGGGATATTATAGGACGAAGATCATTCAAGTCAATTTCCTATATGTGAATTAGTTTGAGTTCATGAGGAAGACATTTTTTTGTCTTCTTTCTGCTATTTAGTGAAGGGATTAAATGGTTTTTTAATTTTGTTTTTTTAAATCCTTCCAGATTCCATCTACTATGATCATTTTGTTTTGAAAAAATCATTTGTTTCTTTCTTTATATAACCCCCAAAATAAAAGTCTAAAAAATAACACCAAATGAATTTTAGGACCTAATGGTTGTAAGGAGTATCTCTCCATTCTATGATTGTCTTAGGTAGAGCATGTCTAGGACCTATCCATTTACTTGAATGTTTATGCATCTTGTCCCCAAAATTGCAATGCAAGAATATAATGGTTGAATAGATGTTCCATTATATCTTCTTATTGATCACATGCCATATAGACGTATAGTCCTACAAATCCCCTATGATGAATTGTATCCCAGTTTATTACCTTGTTCTGCACCAGTAACTAGAAGAAGGTAGAGATCTTGGGACATTGATTTGTGTTCCTAAATTTAGTCCAAATATTATCCTTTTCCATGTAGTAGTGACTAGCTTCTAGTTTGTAGGATTCCTTTCCCGGGTAATTCCCTTCTCCTTTTCCACCCCATCTAAGGATGTCATGTCTATGGTGATATCTAATTCTCCTATATTGAAGAACTGCTCAGAGTGGTTCCAAAAGTGAAAGAATTCCTATGCTAGAAAGGATTTTCAAAATTCTCCAATTATATGGGTTTGACCCTACCTCTTCTTTCCAATAATGAGAAATTATTGATTTAGTTGTTGACAATTCCCTTGGATTTATGAAAGAGAGGGGTTCTCCCATAGTTTGGGTAATTATTTTTAGGGATCATTCCAAAATAGTGTTGATTGTCCATTTCTTAGTTCCCAAAAATAGTTCGAATGAATTGGACCCCTACTACTCCAAGCATTATTCTAGATTACCAATCCAGCCACTGTGACATCCATTTGAATTAAATCTTGAGTGGGAATATGTTTGCAAATTTTATTTTCCATATTTGACTCCAAATTTCAGAGGAGTTGGGAGGTAGACTTTGTCCCAAGAAACAATAACCTATTTTTTTCTTCTCATTTGGCCCTCCCCATAGGATAGCTCATAATAGGCTTTGAATGGCTTTTAGAATCTTGGTAGGAGATCACAAAAAAGAAAAGAGGTATAAAAGAATCAATTGGAGAATAGACTTTGGAAGGTTGATTCCATTGGGAAGGTTAAGAGTTCTAAAGGTCCAATAGTTGAGATTAAGCTCTAGTTTGGAAAGGATGACTTTCCAAGAAATGTTTCTATCGACATTGAGGAATAGAGGAGATTCAAGATATTTTAATGGAAAGGAACCTATTTGGAAGCTAAGGATTCTTTCTATGTTGTGCTACGTGATGGGAGGAGTGTTGAAGAATAAAATATGGTATGTTTTATGATTAACTATAGTCCCAAAATCTAGAGGGAAGGATTCAAGGATATATTTTAGGGATAAGGCTTTAGTTGTAGATGGGTAATACATAATAAGGGTGTAAACCACAAACTAAAAGTGAGAGAGAGGGTCAATATTTCTATGAATGTGAAGCCCCTTGAGGTGTCCTTCAAAGATAGCATTGTTCAAGCATCTTCCTAGACCTTCTACCATAATAATAAAGAGGAATGGAGATAGAGGATTGCCTTTCCTAATGCCATAGGATGGAATAAAAGGTTTGGAAGTGGATCCATTGATGAGGATCACAAAGAATCCAAGGAGATGAGGTTTTTAACCCATTGGATCTAATGTTGACAACAAAACCCAAAGCCCATTAGAATTTGCATTATAAAATCCTTGTTGAGCTTATCAAAATATTTCGATAGATCGGGCTTAATGAACATACCTAGTTTTTTACAGTATATATAAGGAATGGAGGGCCTCATACACAATAATCATCTCATATAGAATATTCCTTCCCTATATGTAACCACCTTGCTTTCTTGAGGTGATTAGATTCTTGATGGGCTTGACAAGGTTGTCAATTATTTTAGTGATAATATTGTATATTACATTGCAAAGATAAACTACCCTAAACTTATTAACGGTATTGGATCTTTTTACCTTAAGAATAAGGGTTAATAAGGTATAACTAAGAGAAACCTCTTGGAGCCTTTGATTATATTACATTGCAAAGATAAACTACCCTAAACTTATTAACGGTATTGGATCTTTTTACCTTAAGAATAAGGGTTAATAAGGTATAACTAAGAGAAACCTCTTGGAGCCTTTGATTGGAGCCTTTGATTATAACTAAGAGAAACCTCTTGGAGCCTTTGATTTTTGAAGAGAAACCTCTTCAAAAATCCATACCCACTATAGACCAAAAATCATGGAATAAGTCCACTATGAAGTCATCATAAGGTCCTAGGGATTTCCCTAGAGCCAACTCCTAAACTGTATACTCGACCTCTTCCCTATATATTGTCATCATAAGATTGAGATTTTGGTCAAGATAAATTATTTTTGGAATATGCTAACGAACAACATCTAAGGATGTATTTCTATCATTTCTTTGCTCCATGAGGAGCTACCTCAATATGCTCATGCCTATCCAAAATGATGCATTGCGGATATTGAAGCGTAGATATTTTGTTTTGGTTTCTTCTATTGATCATGGAATATTTGTTAAAAAACTTGGAGTTGTAGTTTCCCTCGTTGAGCCATTTAATTCTTCATTTTTTACACTATAGATTCTCTTCTTGTTTTTACCTTAAGTATAGTTGATTTTGAAGTGACACCTTCTTCTTAGTGAAGTTAGGATATTTTCCCTGATTGATGATAATATATTGTACTTATTCTTTTTGTATTTCTAATTCTTTCTTGGCTTGGAAAATATTACCAAAGACTTATTTATTCCAGAGAGATGACACAAAAATCAAGATCAAATGATGTGGCAGGGTCTGGTTGTTTCTTAAAGATGGATAGTTTAGAAACCTTCTTAGTGTGATGCATATTCTCGGTTCGGCTAGAAACTTGATATTTGTGAGTAAAATGGGTGATGTGGTTGTGCATACTATATTTGAAAAGGATACATAAAAGATGGTTCGAGGAGTAATGGTTTTGTTGAGGGGAGTTTAGATTGGAATTAAGTACAATATGTTGGGAAGAACTATCACTAATAGGTGTAAAAATACCATTGTTAATGAGAATGGAATTGTAGAACTCCTACTCTTCCTATAGAAAATACAATGTTTTGTTATAAAAGAATAGCACATATTGGAGAGGAGGGACTTCATTATTTACATAAAAGACAATGCTTTGTTATAAAAGAATAGAACATATTGGAGAGGAGGGCCTTCATTATTTATATAGTAAAGGTATGGTTGAAGGTATCCTTAATTGTTCCTTAGATTTCATTTTTTGTGAACACTATGAATATGTGTTAAGCCCTAGACATTTCTATTATTATATTATTATTATGTTTATTGGTCATCTAGGACTTTAATTTTAAAGGCACCTCAGGATACATAGTTAAGTACCTATCGTAAAAAAATTAGATATTGGTTCATTATAAGTTTGGAGATATAATATGGGATAGTGAGGGTTTTTTACTAGTCCAAAAAATAGTCTCAAATAAGTGTTCTAGGTAAAACTATTATATCTAAATATTGAGAGATCCAAATTGAGTGAAACATATTGCATCATAAATCAAATAGACCATAGTATTATTAGTAAAAAAATTAGAAGAACAAAAATAAAATCAAACATAGGTCATTCCATACAAGTTCACTCTCCTGAAATGGACAAAAAACAATAAGTTTTAGGAAGTTACCATAACTTTTTCTTGGCACAACAGAATTTTCTCAAACCTGTGGCATTACAAAAAAGATATTCTAGATTAATACATGATGATTTTTTGTAGATAATTTAGGAGATTGCATAACCTTTGATTGGAATATCCATTTTTGGTGATTCAAATGTGTGATAATTAGGAAATAAAGGAGAATTCTAGGTAAATATTATTTTTGGCTCATATGAAAAAGGTTTTTGCAAAAAATTATACACAAACTAAACCTTTAGAGATCTCAGGTCAGTGACACATGTTCAATTGTTAAACACAAAAATATGATATAGAATTGAGTTGAAACAAAATATGGAAAATATGGAAACCATGGATGAAAATATGGAAAAGATGGCTAGTAAATAGGATCTCAAATATATGAAGGGGGTAATTCTAAATGAGATAAGAAATTTATTTACTCTTAATTCATCTGCTCAATAAGAGGATAAGGATAACAAGAGGGTATCATCCCATTCATATATTAAGAAAAGATAATAAAAAAATTGGAGAACAAAAGGTTTGAGTCTCAAACACTTGATCATTCATCACTCCATAATCCACTTCATCATGGGTTCAACTCAGAATCATGGAACTACTTCATTCCCAATATAGATATGAAGAATTTTGATGGTAATGATCCCATTACATAAATATTCCTAATGGATTAATTCATTAATATACATCATGTGTTTACTTTACAAAAGGTAACTATTTCATCCTTGTATCTAGAACCTCATCAATTTATGTGATACTAAGGGATTTGTGATCATAAAAAGCAGTCTAGAATCTATTGGTTTGTATTTATAGATGAATTTATATAACATTATGTGGATATTAAGAACAACACCTTCTTTATCCAATTGATAAATCTCATGCAAATAGGTATAGATACATAGCACATTAAGAACTTTTGAAAGTTGAGTCTTAGAGTGGAGAACATTTCAGAAGTTAATTTGTTGGATCTATTTATGGGCACTTTAAAGGAGATAATTTAGCATGAGATATGGCTCTTCGAACCTAAATAATTAGAATGTATTGAGTTTGGAAAGGAAAATTGAAAGTAAGAATATGGATACTAGAAGGGTTTTCACTAAGACCTGTAGAGAAGGATTTATCCCTCCCTCACCCCCCCAACCACGCAACCTCACTCAAATTACAAGGTTAAGACCTAAATAAGTGGATAAAAGAAGAGAAAAGGGACTAGACATTTCAATTGTGAAAACAATTATAGTAAGGGGAATAAGTGCATTAAGAAGAAATTATTCTATGTGTATTGTGAAGAGGAAGAAGATCCAAAACTAAAACAATCTCAATATGTAGAACTGGAAGATACTACTCCAACCATATCTTGTCATGTGTTGGATTTAATTAGCATTAATAAAACTCTCAAGATAGAAGGATATATTAAAAATAAAAATGTATTAGTGCTTATTGATTTTGGTAGCACCCATAACTTCATTAATTGCAAATTAGCCAAACTTCGCAATTCTTTATATAATCAACACTCTAGTTTCAAGTAATGATTGCAAATGGAGGTACCATAAATTGTTCAGGAAAGTGTCATAGTATTAATATTACTATGGGGGGGTATTTATTGGATAGTCCAATGATTACAATCCAAATGGGTGATGTTGATGTTATATTAGGGGACCAATGGTTACAATCATTGGGAACAATTTCTCTTAAATTTTATGAAATTTTCATGAGATTCTCCTCAAAAGGAAAGGAAATTGAACTCAGAGGTAATCCAAGGAAACCCTCTAAAGTGATTAGCTCTAATATTGTGACAAAATTGCTAAAAGGGGGACAACATGTGTTGGAAACCTAATCCTATGGGATCATGGTTACTTTTGTAAATATTTTCTTTAGTTTCAGTTATTGAATAAGGTGAAGAGTTTCCCACGTATCCTCTTGGAAGTTGAAAGCCAAAATTCATACCAGTGTATAAATAAGTGATTTATGCTCAATGAAAATCACCAAATATTGGGAGTTATTTCCAGTCCAAAGTTTTATGAAGGATTAACCACTACATTAAGGATCCTTTGATGCATGAGTTGCATGGGCATCTCCTTTTCCTATCCAAAAGTGAATTGGTGTTGAGGTTTATGTAATATCCTACCTTCTTCAAAACTAGAGATTGTGCCCAGATGAGACTCCTTTGTGCCCAAATGAGACTCTATTGTGATGAGGGTGCCTGGAGATGTTTGGTTTTGTGTGCAACTCAAACCAATGGGGGGATTTTCTACATCAACACACACCTATACATATTTTTGTTTACAGTATTCTCTTACCATTTCATGTTTGGTGCAAGTTGTAAAATTTTATAATTCATTTATAATAAGTGAGTTGTCAGAGGACTTGTCACTTACCACTTGAAGTTCAATGTTGACGTGAAGATTAAAATCATTGTATTGAAAAAATTGAATTCTAATTAAACTAAAATAATCACCTTGAAGAGCTTGTAGATTTTATTGTAAGCGTATTGTAGAGATTGTGTTGTAGGTCCTTTTTATTGAAAAATATTTTTTAAATATGCATTCCCTTGTCTCCATGATCGAAACAATGTTCATCGGCAAGGACAACTACCTATAATGGTTTAAGAATATCAAGCATGCACTCATCTTTAATGATTTATGGGATGGCATTTATGAAGGAGAAATTGTTGAAGGAGTGGATAGCCCTATAATCACTACACCAAGACAACTTATAGTATACAAAGAGATCTCCAAATGGAAGAGTAGAGATAGAAGGAATATGCATTGCTTGATACTACAGTAATTGAAGACATATGATGCCTTAATGAAGTTAAAATATTTGTATGGCTCACATTCAGAATTGGAGCTAATTCAATTGGTGTTGAAGCTTTTAAACCTAGAGGTGAAGGTAAATTATCCCTTGATTGCAACATCTAAGATCAAAGAAAGCACGCATGACATAAATTCCACTGATGCGAAGGTAGACCTTCCTCTCATTGCCTTCATCAAGTTCTTATACCACACATATTCACACTACCTTGAATCACTTCAAGCTAGTAGTAAATTGAAAGACCTCACTTTTGACACTTTGGTGGAGAAGATTGTGGAAAGAGATAAATCCTTTGAAAAGAAGATAGTTCATCCCACTACAGATACCTTTGTACCTTTTGTGGAAAGGGAAGAATCAATCAAATGATTCTTCTAAAGGAGAAAATAGTAAGTGAGGACGTGGAAGAAAGAGTTTCGGAGGAAGAGGGTAGAAACAATCACAACAAAAGACCTAATCTTCATTGTGGATGTTGTGGTAAGAATGGACATGATGTAAATTATTGTTGGGATATATGGGAGATGATTAAAGAGAAGCATAACCTGAAGAAGAAATACAAAGGTGAATCTCATGAGACTAGTAAAGCTCCAAAATTTGATCACTTTATTATTTCACATTGTAATGTTGGAATAAATGAACTCACATTCAATACTTTGTTTACATATTTGATAAATACTTGGCTTCTCAACACTGTAGCGAACTCCCACATGACATTTAGAAGATATTTTTTTGAATAATTGGATGACAATGTAGATGGTGTAGTGTATTTCGTGGATAAGTCCAACTCAAACCCAACAGAATTAGCTCCATTAGGCTCAAATATCATGTATTCCCTGACTTTATGTTGCATAATGTTCTCTAGCTTCCAGAGTTGCAGAGAAAATTCTTGTCCCTAGTGCACATTTGATAGCAAGTCCATTCCATCCACGTGTCCAATGGGATAGTTGAGATAAGGAGATCCTACAAAAGCAAGGTCATTATGACCAGATGTGAAGATGTGAAACTATGAAAGTTGAAAGGAACATTTGTAAGAGATCAAAAAATTTCCTATCTCTCTCAACATGAAGAAGGTACATTTTCTTCCAGTTTTTTATGGCATACTAGATATGGACACATCAACTATGATAGTCTCTAGTTGTTGAAAAAGAATGGTGTTTCTAGTTTTCCCGCCATTCCAAAGAAGTTGAAACAATGTGATTCTTGTATTCTTGGCAAACCTAGTAAGAATCCTTTTAATGAGTCAAATTTGAGAGCATGTAGAAAAATAGATGTGATACACTTTGACCTATGTGGCCCCATGCCCAATCCTTATGAAAATGGTAATAAATATCTCATGAATTTTGTTGATGACTACACCAAGATGTGTTGGGTCTATTTACTAAAGACAAAATATGAGGCATATGAAACATTAAAAAAATATCATGTATGGATTGAAAATGAAACACAATCTCACATTGGAACTCTTCATACCGATAATGGAAAAGAATACACTTCTAATGAATTTGACAACTATCTTCATCAATGTGGGATTAGGAATCAAAATTAAGTTCAATAAAATACTCAACATAATGGTGTGGAAGAGAGAATCAATAGAACACTCTTGAATATGGTACGATCCATGCAATTTTTCAAGATTGTGAAATTGATGTTTTGGGGTGATGCAATTTTATGTGCAATTTATTTGAGCAGTAGAATTCCAACTCATTATCTAGAAAAGAAGACTCCATACAAGACATGGTATGGCCATATTTCTTTAGTGAGGCATCTCAGGGTCTTTGGTTCCACCTATTATTCCTTGATCCCAAAGGAACAAAGAAACAAGCTCGGTGCATGAAGTCAGAAGTGAATTTTCTTGGGGTGTTTAAAAACCACCAAATCATATCATATTTATGATGTGGTAAAAAAAAAAGTGTCTACTTTACAGAGATGTCATTTTTATTGAAATGAATAAGAATTACAAGTCTATTGAGAGGCATCTTGATTGTCTAGAAAAATTTACCTTTGTAATGACCTTTCATGAACTTTATAATGAGATTCCAAATGTTGAAGGGGGGGTCCCTATATTAAATAAATATTTGGAATCTCCTTTTGCAGCACCATCTCCCCCTCATGAAGAATTTACATCCACTTGACTAGAATAGGAGGTTCAACTAGATGATATGATTGAGAGGATCGAAAGATTGAATCTTGAAGAGAATGAAGCACCACTGAGCAACCTGGACCTTCATGGAAAGTTCCAAAATGGATCACAAAGACACTTAAAAGTGTCCATCCTAATGAAGTAGGAAATACATGAACCAGAAGTTCCGCAAGGAAAGAATATGGAGGAGATGCAAATATTCCAAACTCAGGTGATGTAGAAGATATGGATGTTTCATATTATTTTGAATTGAATATATCCGCTAACCTTGAACCAACTTCCTTTGAATATGTTGTTTCTCATGATGAGCGGAAATAAGCCATGTAGTACGAATATGATTATCTCATCAAGAATGGCATGTGGAAGTTCCTAGACTGTCCATTTGGAACCAAATTAATTGGTTACAAGCACGCTACAAGTGGGTATACAAGAACAAGTACAAATTAGATGGCTAACTTGACAAGCATAAGGAAAATTTTGTGGCTAAAGGTTTTGCATAGAAATAAGGCACTGACGATGGGGATACTTTTTCCCCCACATCAAAATGGGATACCATCTGCGCTCTATTGTATTTGGTTGCACATAATGGGTGGAAAGTTCATCATATGGATGTGAATAATGCTTTCTTGAATGGAGACTTGAAAGAGAATGTCTTCATGTCATAGTCAAAAGGTTTTGTTGTGAAGGGACAAGAACAAAAGGTATGCAAAGCACCTCGTACATGGTATGAAAAGTTAACTGACCATATTCTAATATTAAATTTCAAACACTTTAATATTGATGATGTGACATTGTTTGTTGAGAAATGTGGAATATTTGTTGCATATCTTGTGGTGTATGTAGATGATATTTTGATCATAGGGAACAATGAAAGCTACATTGCATCCATAAAGAAATAATTGAAGTAGGTATTTTAAATGACATATTTGGGACATACTCACTACTACTTGGGAATTGAAGTGTCTCGAAATCAAAAGTACATATTCATCTCCCAGGGAGAGCTATTGAACAGATTTGACATCATAGAGTGCAACCCTCTCTCTACTCCAATGAAACATAATTTGAAGCTCACGTAAAAATAAGGAAATGAATTTGAGGATGAAACCAAGTACAAACATCTTGTAGGAATTCTTATTTACCTTACCACCACCATAACACATATTTAATTTACTATTGGGATCCTTTCCAAGTTTATGAAAAAAACCTTGGAAGGACGTTGATCTGCTACCAAAATATATCTAAAATAATTGAAGGGGCCTCAAGTACTCTAAGGTGGATTACTTCAAACTGATTGGCTATTCTAATTCATACTTTGATGGTAACAAAGAGAATGGGGAATCTACTTTATTCTCCCCCATGATTCTTGGATCAATGACTATCTCCTAGAGATCATGCAAATAGACTTCTCCAGCAGATTCTACAATAGAGGAAAAATATATGGATTTGGTAGAAGCAACAAAGAGATTGTGTGGCTCAAGAAAATACTTGAATATTTGCAAGAGAAATGGGTGATTTCTACTCCTCTGCTGATTGACAACACTTCTACAATCAATTTGGCCAAGAATCCCAAATTCCACGATTGAACCAAGCACATCAACACAAATTACAATCTAATTCGATATCATGTAGAGGTCAATACAATTCATTTGAGACAATGTTCCACAAATTAGCAAATTGTAGACATCTTCACCAAAGCACTTAGAAGAGAGAAGCTTTAAAATTTCAAAAATATGCTTGGACTCACGAACACCCCTTCAGATTAAGGGGGGAATGTTGGAAACCTAATCCTATGGGATTATGGTTCTTTTTGAAAAATTTTGTAAGTATTTTCTTTAGTTTCAATTATTGAGCAAGGTGAAGAGTCACCCATGTATCCTCTTGGAAGCCAAAAGCCAAGATTCATACCAATGTATAAATAAGTGATTTATGCTCATTGAAAATCAGCGAAGCTTGGAGTTATTCCTCGATCCTAGAACCATGGTATAATAACATAATTGGGATTAATAGATGTTCAAGCATCTATGCCCTCTATTCCAAGTGGATCTCCAAAGAGTTATTGACAATAATTCCAAGGTATTTGAAGAGATTCCTAAAGTTCTTCCACCCACTCAAGATCATGACCACGCTATTCACTTACAAGCAAGAATTGAACCTCCTAACATCAAATCCTATAGGTACCATGTGCACCAAAGAGTGATATTGATAATATGGTTCAAGAAATGTTATATGCATGCATCATTTATCCTATCCAAAATGATTTTTCTACAATGGTTCGCAAAAGGAAAGGTTCATGGTGTGAGTGTCTATATTATAGAGAGATCAACAAGATGAACATTAAAGATAAGTTTCTTAGTCCTATCATTGATGAATTATTAAATGTTTTACATAGAGAAATTGTAATTATAAAGTTGGGTTTCCATTTTGGATGTCATCAAATCGGAATGAGGCAAGAAGAAATTCCAAAAATAGCCTTTAGATTACATGAAAATCATCGTGAAATTTTGGTGAGAAAATCATCATGAAATTTTGGTGACACCATTTTTCCTTACGAGTTCTTCTTCCACATTTAGAAGGTTGATGAATTCTATTTTTAAACCCATCCTCAGAAAATTTGTGTCAATATTTTTTTATGATATATTAATTTATAGAAAATCTTGGAAATAACATGTACAACATGTTGACATAGTCTTACAACTATTGGAGGAGCATAAATTATATGCCAAGCCTTCTAAGTGTTCCCTTGGGATTTAGGAACTGGAATATTTGGATCAAAGTGGGCCCTTATAAATTTAAAATTGTGATGGAATTACCAATTCCCAAAAAAAAATCATAATATTAGAGGATTATCATAAAGGCATCAAAGTGGGCCCTAACAAATTTAAAGCTATGATGGAATGACCAATTCACAAAAATTTTGATAATATTAGAGGATTCTTAGAATTGACGGCCTATTAACACAAGTTTGTCAAGAAATATGGTTAAATAGTATAACCTCTAACATTGTTATTGAAAAAGGAGACATTTTCTTGGACTCAATAAGAAACCAAATATTTTGAAAAACTTAAAGAGGTGATGTGTACAACTCTTGTACTAGTCATGTCTGACTAGTACAATTCTTGTAATATTATGAAATGTGATGCCCTAGGGCATGGAATTGGTATAGTTTAATGCAAGAAAGAAGGTCCACTTCCTTTCAAAGTTTCCATCTTAAGGGAAAAAACTTACTCAAACCAATTTATGAAAAGGAAATGTTGACCATACTACATGCAATTAAGAAATGGTGCCCTTTCCTAATAGGAAGACATTTCAAGGTAAGAACATATGATTATAGTATTAAGTACATATTGGAATAAAGACTATATTTAAGAGAGAAACAAAAACAAGTTACAAAGATGCTAGGCTATGAATTTGAAATTATCTTAAAAAGAAGGAAAACAAAAGATGGTGGAAGATGCACTTTTAAGGAAAAAAGATGAGATAGAGGGATTACTTTGTGATATTTCCATTTTGAAATATAATTGGGTGGGAGAATCAAGGATAGAATGGAAGAAAAATAATTCAATAAGTACAAGAGGAACCTAGTTCATTAGATAAATGTGTGTGGAATAATCACCTGATGTGGTACTAGGATCACCTATATTTATGTAAGAATTCCCAACTCATAAAAGGTCCTTTTGGAATTATGCACTTCTCCTATAGGAGTACAGTCAAGGTTCTTGAAATCTTACCATAGGATCAAGAAGGATTTTTTTATCGGAAGTTCCTAAAACTGATGTTAGCCAAAAGTTTGAAGAGGATTTTTTGGTTCTCCAACAAAATAAGGAAGAGACAATCTAGACATCGGGTTTTCAACAACCATTAGACATACCAATTCAATGTTGGGAATAGGTCTTAATAGATTTTATCACAGGTCTACCAAAGTACGAAGGAAATAATTTCATCATGGTAGTGGTAGATCGACTCACAAATTATGCCAATTTCTACTCTTTTTCTCATCCTTTTAAATCAAGTATAGTAGTTGCAGCATTCATGGAAACAATCATGGAATCCCCAAGATTATTGTAAGTGATAGATATCCAATTTTCACTTCTAATTTTTGGAAGGAAATATTTTCTTTTTTTTGTACTAAAATCGCTGATATATCCTCTTACCATCCTTAATGTGATGGGACAACTAAGATTGTGAATAAATGTCTAGAAGGGCATCTTCATTGTTTTGTATTTGATAAACAAACACAATGGATCAAATAATTTCCCTTGGAAAAATGGTGGTACAACACATGATTTTGTACTTCATCAAAGATGTCCCCATTTATGGAAATTTACGGCTATCATACTCCATCCATTACATCATTTTTGAAAGACAAATTTAGGGTTCATTCAATGGATGATCACATAGAGAACCAATAATAGGTTATCCAAATATTGAAATACAACTTGGTTGTAGCACAAAATATGATGAAACATCAAGCAGATAAAAACTATAGTGAAAGTAAATTTGAAGTGGTGGACTGGGTTATTTTTAGGCTACAAACATAAAAACAAATGTCTTTCAAGCAACAAAATAAGGAGAACAAATTATCACCCAAGTTCTATACTCCCTTTAAGGTGTTGTAGAGGATTAGAATTATGGCTTACGAATTGGACTTGCCTCCATCTTCACCTGTACATCCAATATTCCATGTTTCTTTCCTTAAAAGGGGAATTGGAGACAATATCCCAATTCAGACTATTTTACTAGAGATTGATGAAGAAGGAAAATTCATCCTATAACCTAGAGAAATCCTTGAAACATGGTCAAGAAACTATGAAATCAAGAAATTACTGAGTACCTTATGAAGTGGAAGAACTTTCCAATAGAAGAAGTGATAGGAATATAATTTCTTCATGCAAAAACATCCACATGTAACCAAGTGTTAACGAAAACACTTGTTTGAAGGGGTGATGCATGTTAATCCATAGATATTGTGACAATAAATTTCTATTATTATATTAGTGTTGTCTATTCCCTCCTCTTTATACCAATGAGACTTAGTTTTAGACATCATCCCATCTTGTTGATATGATACTTTGTAAAAGGAGTTTGAACCCTTGAATGGGATTCTTATTCATCTCTTTATTTCATTCTCAAGGTGTTAGGTTACTCTTTCTTTATATTTTTATGCTATTTTGGGAATTTGGTCCTTAAAATATGGTAAACATAATCGGGTAATATTCCCACTTAGTTCTATAAGGGTGAAAGGGATCCTAGAGATGATACACAATGATGTGTTAGAACCTATACCTATTCCATCTCTACAAGGATCTCTATATTATATCTCATTTATAGATGTTTTTTATAGGAAATCTTGGTATGTTATTTCCTACGAAGAAATATAAGGTTTACAAAAGATTGAAAGAGTTTAAAGATCTTGTATAAAACTAGGTATAGAAGAAAATAAAAGTGTTGAGGACTGGATCATAATCAAAGAGAATTCTATGGGAGATGTTTTGAGTGTGAATATCGCATAACTAGGGAAGGATCATTGGATATTTGTAAAAAGTGTCTTTAGGTATTTTTGTGGCACTACAAATTATACAATTTACTTCTAAGGAATACCTATACTAGATAGAGTCATATATGTATATAGCTTTGTTGATGGAGACTAGGGTAGAGATCTTGATCACATAAAATCTACAAGTGGTTATGTGTTTAAATTGTTTCATGGATCAATTAGTTGGATGAGGAAGAGACAGTTTGTAGTTGCGCTTTCAACTATAGAATATTAATGCATGCCATCCACCCATGCAAGTCAGGAATTTGTATTATTGTATATATTATAGTTAGGTATTGGTTTTAAATAATACATTTTAAGGTTAAATTGCAACAATTGAAGTGGAATATTTATAACAAAGAAACTTGCTTATCATTCTAAGACAAAGTGTATTGATGTTTAGTACCACTTTGTGAGATACATGGTTGAACACAATAAGGTATTGTCGGAAAAGGTTGATACCTTGAAGAATGTTGTACAATCATTGGTAAAGTTTGATAGTATAAGAAGTCCTCTTTGTGTAGATAAGAAATGGGAATTTCTACCCTATAAATGTTGGATCCCTTATTTTGTAAAGAAAACAACAAGTTGAAGAATGTTGGTGATGTGTTATATTATTTGCATAAGTATTGCGCTAGGTGTAAATAATCAATATTTTATGGGGGGTCGTTTTTTTTGCTTGTCTGTGCATTTTCAACCAATGTTTTTTCAACCCATTGTAATATAATCCCAATTAAGGGATTAGGGTTGTAACCTCATTTTGGGATTATAGTTTAGGGTTTTTAATTTTATAGAATACCTAAATATCGTATTATGGAAGGTCCATTTAATACAATGAAGAATATAGAGGTGTGGAGTCTATGATATGTTGGTTTTCCCAATTAAGGGTTTCCAAGGTAAATATTTATGTATTGTGTATGTGTCATTGTTGTCATTTCTATTTTATTAAGAATATGTATGAACTGCTTCACTTACATATGTTTTAAATTACTTATAGATCAAATTAAGGTCACTGCTATTGAGAATAAAACATAAACATAAAAAAATTACAATCAAAATATCATCACCCACTCAGTAAGTATAATAATTAGGGCTATAGTTGCATCTAAAAGTTTTGAATTAAGAAAAAATAATTCCATCGTCTCATACCTTCTTGCTTGATTTTGAAGAGAGTTTTCTTTGATCAAAATACAATATTAGACTCACCTTGGATAAACACAATAAATTATTAAATTTAAATATTTTCCTCCATATCCTTATGCAAGAAGGTGACTTAAAGTCCATTTAATGGACCTCCCATCACTGTGAAGATATAAGTGATAAAACATGGTGAATGGAATATGCCTTAGTGATTGGTGCAAAGGCTTACAACTGTTTGATTCCTTCAATGAAGAGAACCCTTTGGCTACAAGTCATTCATTTTACTTATCCCCACTTCCATCCATTACATACTTAGTTCTATACACCCATTTAAATTTTATAATATTCCTCCCTTTGGTGAGAGGGACAAAATACCAGGTTTCATTTGTGGATAATAAATGATAATCTTCATTCATCACTTCGTGTACCATTCTATAAAATTTTATGCTTAATGGAAGGTAATATGACTCTAGAGTCTCTAAATATCATATTGAAAGAGCTAAAGAAGCACATTGGAGTTGTGAATGAGTTTGGTGAGTAATAGAAGGAGAACCAAATAAACTGCCGACAACTTCACTAGTTTTATGAAACCATATAATCAATACATTGATCCATAGGAGGAGGGGTTAAAGGGGTAGTAATGTGTTCCTCCTTGTTGTATCCATTAGAAAAATAAGAATCATCTATAATAGAAGCAATATCATGATAATAATTAGTAGAAGAAGAATTTTGCAAACAAGTAAATGGAAATTTTAGCTGACATATCGAAGAAGGGGAAATAATTGTTAAGCTAGAATTGAAGGCCACAAAATAATTAGAAAATAAAGAATATCCACTAACACTAGTACAAAAGGGTACCATTTTTAACATTCTATCGACACAATTTTTAACATAAGAACGCCGGACAACATTTACTGGTAAACATCAGAAAACATGCTTCATACTTTCATAATAACTTTGGTGCATTGTTCCATCACTAAAATTGAGACATCGTTATTTTTATAAGATCTATAAATTGTCATGCATATTCTACTGGAACAATTCTTCACAACAGATCTTACAACTTAGTTATCTTTATTAGCTTATTTCTATTGAATGCTTGATAAGTGCAACTGTAAGAAAGATAACTAGAGCAAATAAATGCACAATCCGTGCAAAAAACACAATATTTACCCTAGGAAAACCCACTATGGGGAAAAACCCAACCACAAATGAGGATTGTGCCTTTCTCTTCATATAAAAATGCAAATACAATAGAAATTGTACTCTTCATGGAGTTAGCTATGACTCTGCGACGAGAATGACAACTATAGGATCTCTTATCCTCTTTGTTCTTCTCTAATATCCACTCCTATGTTGCTGCAAAACTATGGAACAATACCATAACATCAAATAATTGAACCCCTTCTTCTTCTAACGGCACAATATCTAACATGGCCTGATATTTGTATAGGGTTAATTTTAGGTTTTTTGCATGCCCTAAATCCTTATTAGGGTTAGGGTTTTGGACCTTCTAGAATTTTTTTGAAATCCCACATGTGACTAGCTCCACATGTGTGATAAATGATATATGATGTGGAATCCACTACGTACCATGGTGGTCAACTGTATAAGTCAACTTATAGGAGGCATAAATTTTCATACAGTCTCCATTTAAGGTGATTCTTTAACTGTTGGAAATACATCAAAGCGTAGAATAACATGAAGGGACATGGCATAGAGATGGCATTTTTTACCCCAAAAAACATCATTTAGACCCTCAAACAAACCCCAAAAGGTTCTGGACAGCAAATCTACAAAGTGATACCAACCCCTAGACTGGGCCCTGCAAGCCAATTCATCCAATCTTTCGACCCTGAAAGCACAAAATTAGATGAAAAATTATGTATTGATCCATTTTAGATCACACCTCCCCATTTTGGGAGATTTAGGTCCCAAAAATATTTTATTGCATGAGGTGAGGAAATTTTTCCTCTACCTTCTCCTTAGAGTACCATTTAGCCTTTCCTGGATGTTGTCCTTTCAACCCTACCTGCTATATTTCATATTTTCTTCAATTGGTTTTTCAAACTTCTTCTGAAAAAACATGTCTTATGCTCACTCTTCCTGAGCCTTTGGTGCTAAGTCCTCTACAGAATCTAATACATGCTCAAGTTCCTACTCCAACATGGAAGGTTCATAGAGTTCAAATTTTCCACATTCACTACTAAGTAAATGCGCATATATGGGGGTAGAATGATTATGTAGGAATTATCTTCTACCTTCTCCAACACTTCAAAAGGACCATACCATAATGCCTTTATCTTCTTTCCAGTATCTTGCAAACTTCCCTTATTCAAGTGCAAGCATGTCTCCCACCTTGATTGTTTTATCAATCATATGTTGGTCATGTTTTTCCTTGTAATTTTCCTGTGACTTCTTTAGTGCGTCATGTAATGTAAATGAATATACCTAATATTATCAATGAATTTTTCATCTCTTAATGTTTCACCTATGGTGTATTTCCCCACTCCCCCTTTATATCCATAAACAACATCTAGAGGTGAAGATGGAAGGTATCCAAAACAAGTTTCAAAAGGGGACTTCCCAATGGAAGCGTGGACTGCTCTATTATAAGAGTGTTGGATGTAGATCACATTTTCATCCCAGGTATTTGGATGCTTCTAATTGTAACCCCTCAAAATTTGTATCAAAGTCTTGTTGACTACTTCCATATGTCCAATATATGTATGTGGATGGAATGTTGTAGATGTTTTCAACATAGTGTCCATCTTTTCCCAAAGTGTAATCCAAAATGTAATAAGAAATCTAGTATTGTTGTCTGGGACGATGCTCCTTGACATCCCAAAGTGCACCTAGACTTGTTCAAAGAACGTGTTTGTTTCTTCTTGTCCTTTGATGTCTTTTTACTAGGCATAAGAATGCACATCTTTTTGAATCCGTCAACTACCACAAATAATGCATTATACAACTTGATGAGAACTTTATACTCAAAACAAGAACTCTAGCCATAAAATCTCACTTTTTGCGTTAAAAACACCAATAACAACCCTCGAATCAAAAAATGTTACTATCGGTAGCAACCCTTTTTTTCGGGGCTAAAACTACAACTTTTTTGAAAGCCCAACCAATGCCATTGCAATCAAAACTGTAAATCGACCCCTTAATCGAAAAAGATACCACCAATAATACATGTTTTGGTGGCTAAAATTACCTATTCTTTGAAACCCTAGCCTTAATAATTGATGTCACTACAAATTATAACCCTAAATCATCCCCCAACTCAAAAAGTGGTGCTACCATGGCACCTCCATTATTTTTAGATTAAAATTAATTTTTTTTTAAATCCATGGCCTCAAAAGTCAGTGTGGTTTGAATAAAAATACCAAAATCAACCCCTAAATCAAAAAAGGTTGCTACCAGTAGCAAGCGTTTGTTCTATAAGGTTAAACTTACAGGCATTTCTAAACCATGACCTAAAAAATGTATTCCATTTTTTTTTTAAATCAATTCAAAATAATATAAAAAAAATTGACCAAAACCACAATTTTTTTAGAAAAACAATTAAATTTTAATAAAAATAAAACATTTTTTCAAAAATCTATTAAAAAACCATTAAAAATCAATATGAGTAGTACACTTGTCTCATCCTTGTGCAATCTAAGAAAAAAATAAGTGCTAGCCCACCCCAAATTCTAAGTTATAAACATCCATCAGTGTAATAAACGCCTATTAATGTAATTAAAAACGTAAATAATTCGAAAGCTTAAAAAACTTTAAAACTAAAAAAGAAAAATTAAATTGAACTTTAAAAAGTTAAAAAATAAAATAAAACATAAAAAAAAACAATTTTAAAAATTAAAATAATAATAATAACTATTATTATTATTATTATTATTTAAAGAGGGTGGGGAGAGAGAAATGGAAGGGGTACGATTTTCCCATCCCCTCTCCACTCTCCACCCTCCACTCCATCTCCACCTCTCCCCAAGTCACTCCATCATGGGGCGATTCTGAGAATCACCCCCTTCCATCTTTCCCTCCCCACCCCCTTCACATTATTTATTTTTTAGTTTTTTAAGTTCTAACTTTTTAAATATTTTTACTTTTACTTTTTTTTAAATTTAAATTCAAAATTTGTAGTTTCAGGTTTTTAGTTTTTTTTAATTTTTAATATTTAATTTTTTGTTTTATATTTTTAAGTTTGAAGATTTTAAATTTTTTTAAAATATTAGTGAGATTAAAACACTAATGTCTTAAACAAATTTACTATTACTTTTTAAAAAAATATTTTTAAATTTTTTAAGTTTCAAATTGTTTTTTTTCAATTTTTATTTTTATTGGTTTTTTTTAAATATATCTTTGAAAAAGTGTTTATTTAAAAAAAAATTGCTTTACAAAAAATGTGGCTTTGATCACATTTATCCTTTCTATTGTTTTTGAAGTGGTTTTAAAAAATGAATAGATTTTTTAGGTAGTGGTTTCGAAATGTCTGTAATTTAAACATTATAGAACAAAGGATTGCTACTAGTAGTACCCTTTTTTATTTAGGGGTTGATTTTTGTATTTTCGTAGCAACGACACTGTAATGTCCCCTCCCATCATACCAGTATGATAGAGAGAACGTGATGCTAAAGCTGGGCATCTAGCCCCATGAACTTTTAGCTAAGCATTCACATAATATAAAAATCATATGGAAATGTATAATTATAAGAAAACACAGCGGAAGTAATTTCAATTAAACATCCATCATACATTCAAGATATTCATCAAATAAATAAATGCAAAGTTAACACAAGAGAATACTTATCTTAACAAAGTAGTCCCAAGCGACTGGCTATGCAACTACAACGTTCCACCCAACCATAGGCCAGTTGTGATCATCAATATCTCCACACACTGCCACCCCCGAGCTGGGCATGATCTCTACAAGGAATCAGGGAACAGCAGACTCACACATAGCCAAGCATACACCAAGATGAGCCAAGCCAATCTACAATTGGGTTTATCAGGGGTCTAGGAAATGGAAAGGAAGAATTGCTAAGCTACTGAGCTCAAGCACAGATCCAAGGATACCTCTACAAGATCTATCTAGCTTGGCACCCACAATGCCTACACACCCCACTCAAGGAAGTATTCCCTTCACCAATGCATAGTCCCGCAGGCCATACCTTCCAATCTAGAGTGTCTAAGGTGTGCATAGAAGAGTAGCCTGCCCTCTTGATCTTCTTGAGAGGTTATTTCCCCCCCACTAGGTTTATCAAGCCAATTCTGTCCACTACCACTCCAAATCTCTAACTCACAGATTCAAACCAAAACAAGGATGCACATAACAGCAGAACCACAATTATTGGGCATGATAAAAACATTTTTACAGTGAGATTCCCAAAGATGGGGTTTCTACCAGCCCAGAAAAACATGGGAAGACCCAAAAACGAAATGGAAAATGGGGATTCAACCCTGGAGAGCAAAAACCGCTTTTAGAAAAATGCCCATGGGTATTTTGGGGCAAAACCGACCTCCTTCACAGTTCCAAATTGTGGCCCTCCTCTCCCAGCTGTTGTACAATGCAAAAACAAGCTCCCAAGCATGGAAAATGCAGGGAAAATGGTGAAAAACATTATGGGGAAATCCCTGCTAGCTCAGACTGCGTGAGAGAGGAAAGACTATGGGTTTAGAATGGATTTGGGCACCATTTCGTGGGTGTTTTCTTTCCCCAGAAGAAAAAGTACATTTTTCCAGGTTAATGGCTTGCCCATGCACGAAATTTGCTGCCATACCTCTTCATTCCCAAGGCATTAACTACCTCAACCAATTTCTGGAAGAATTAAATGATTGGGTGCATAACCCAAAATAGGTAGTTGGTGGTTTATGGTTTTTTTCTCATTGACACATGGATTAACACCATTGGCTCAAGGGTTTGAATAATTTCCCTCCCTATTCCTTGTAGAATCATGCCCCCATCTCTTTGTTGCATTGCATAGCTAGTTGTGGATTTTTCATTAAAATTCTTATTTACATGATGTCTTAATTTACATTGTGCCTATCTAGCACAAGAACCATAGGCATCTATTTTTTTAATTGCCGATACATAAAACACTAAATCAATGGTGGGGCCTTGGCCTTGAGCTCCTCACCATGATTAAATAACAATATTTACATCATTTACGATTTAATGCGAAGGGGGTCAAAATGGGGACATTACATTCCCCTCTCCGTACATTAGCACTGTCCTCAGTGCTCATCAAAATTGAACAAAAATGGATATGCCACCCTCATGGCATCCTCCAGCTCCCATGTAGCCTCATCGAGACCGTAGTGCTTCCATTACACCTTTACCTGTCCGATGGCTCGGTTCCGAAGCAATGTTACCTTCTTGTCTAGGATGCGCAATGGATCGGTTTGGAACTCTCCCTCGGGTTCCACCTGGATCACATCCCAATTAATCACATGGTTAGGATCATGCACATATTTCTTAAGTAAAGAGACATGAAAAACATTATGAGCTTTAGTGCTAGCAGGCAATGCAAGTCTATATGCAACTGGCCCTATTCTTTCAAGCACTTCAAATGGCCCACAATATCTAGGTGATAGCTTGTCACAACTCCCAAGCTTCAAGGAACTCTTCCTTGATCTCACTCTAAGATACACATGATCCCCAGCATTGAATTCCCTATGCACTCTATGTTTATTTGCATAGCTTTTCTATCTATCCTGGGCTGTTTTTAAATTCTGTTTGATCTTGGAAACTTCTTGCTCCATTTCCTTAAGCAATTCTGGCCCAAGTACAATTCTGTTCACTGGATTGTCCCAAGTCACTAGTGTCCTACACCTTCTGCTGTACAAAGCCTCATAAGGACTCATTCCCAACGATGCTTGTTTCCCATTGTTATATGCAAATTCTACCAAGTGTAGTTAACCCTCCCACTTGGATGGTTTGTCCATTACATACATGCGGAGCATGTCTTCAAGCACCCGATTTACTCTTTCTGTTTTCCCATCTGTTTGAGGATGGTATGCAGTACTAAAGCTTAGCTGTGTACCCAAATCTGCAAAGAGACCTTTCCAAAAATTGGAAGTGAACTTAGTATCCCTGTCAGAAATTATTGCCTTAGGAAACCCATGTAATCTGAAAATTTCCTTCATGAAAATATTTGCAATGGCATCGGCTTTATGTGTGGACTTAACCAGTATAGAATGTGCTTCCTTTGTTAACTTGTCCACCACAACCATGATGGAATCATGTTGTCTCACAATCATTGGCAATCCTATAATAAAGTCCATGGATATTACTTCCCATTTCCATTCTGGAATTGGCACTGGGAGTAATAAACCTGTTGGATGTTGGTTTTCACTCTTCACCTGCTGACATTCCATGCACTTAGAAATGTACTCAGCGATGTCCTTCTTCATGCCTAGCCAGAAATAATATTTCCTTGCTGTAGCAATTGTTTTATGATATCCTAGGTGACCAGAGTATGGAGCTTTATGGATTTCATCCATAACAATTCTCCTCAAATCTGCCGCATTTGGAATATAGACTCTATTCTTATAAGTAAGAAGTCCACCTTCTTCCAAATGATAGTCTTCATACATCTTGCCAAGGTCTTGCTGCTGCAATTTGTCCTTTATCTGCACGTATACTTCATCCTTAACAATATGGTTAACAATCTGTTGCTTCAAATCTGGTTGGCAAGTACTAAGTGCTGCCACATGCATTTCATGTACCTTCCTACTGAGTGCATCAGCTACCTTATTTTCTTTCCCTTTTATGTGTTTGATTTCAAAATCAAATTCACACAAAAATTCCAACCATCTAGCTTGCCTAGCATTTAAAGTTGGCTGATCAAACAAGTATTTTAGACCACAATGGTCTGTCCTTAACTCAAATTTTCTTCCCATTAATTAATGCCTCCACATCTTTAAAGCATGTACTATGGTTGCAAGTTCTATATCATGAGTAGCATAGTTCTTCTCATGCTCCTTCAACTTTCTTGACTCATAGCATATCACGTGGTTGTATTGCATAAGAACTCCTCCAAGTCCTTGATTGCATGTATCGGTACACACCACAAAGTCTTTTTCTTGGTTTGCAATTTTCAAAATTGGTGCACTCGTAAGAAGATTCTTCAACCATTGAAAACTTTCCTCACATCTTGGTGACCATTCAAACTTTATCCCCTTCTTTTGCAAAGAAGTGATCGGGTTTGCAACCTTGGAGAATCCTTCGATAAACCTCCTGTAGTAACCAGCAAGGCCCATAAAAGATCTCACATCAGTCACATTCCTTGGAGTTGGCCAATTCATAATGGCTTCAATCTTCTCAGGGTCTACAGATATCCCTTTGTCAGAGATGATGTGACCCAAATAATGAATTCTATCTTTATAAAAGTCACATTTGCTCAACTTTGCATACAGCTTATGCTCCCTTAGTAATTGCATTGTCATTCTCAAATGTTCTTCATGCTCTTCTTCATTCTTAGAATAGATGAGAATGTCGTCTAGGAATACAAGAACAAACTTGTCCAAATACTTGCTAAAAACATTATTCATGAGACACATGAATGTATCTGGTGCATTTGTGAGACCGAATGGTACCACTACAAACTCATAGTGTCCATACCTCATTCTAAAGGTTGTCATATGAATATCTTCTTCCTTGATTCTTACCTGATGGTAACTAGACCTCAAGTCAAATTTTGAAAATACCTTTGCTCCTCTCATTTGGTCAAAAAGGTCATCAATTTGGGGCAATGGGTATTTGTTCTTCACAGTGACTTTGTTCAACTGCCAGTAGTCAATACATAACCTGAGTGTTCCATCTTTCTTTTCAGAAATAGAAAAGGTGCTCCCCACGGGGACACACTTGGCCTAATATATTTCTTTTCCAGCAACTGTTGTAATTGCATTTTCAATTCTAGCAATTCTGGTGTACTCATCCTGTAGGGTGTCTTAGACACTAGTGCAGCTCCTGGAACAAGTTCAATTGTAAATTCAATGTCTCTCTTTGGAGAGAGTACTGGAATCTCATCAGGAAAAACATCCCTGAATTCTTGCAATACATGATAGTCCTCCAATTTAAGAGTTTCATTCTCTGCTGCCTCTAAAATGTGGGATGCATACAGTTGACATCCATTCCTATAGAACCTCTTCAGCTGCATGGCTGAAACCTATCTAATAGAAGTCACCTTTGGAATGCCTTTTACAACCCTCAGGTTTCCTTCTTCGTCCATGCATTCGAGTGTTTTATTGTAGCAGTCAAGTTTAACCCTGTGTGCTTCTAACCAATCCATTCCAATGAGAATATCATAAGAACCAAGTGGAAAAATATTTAGATATGCATAAGTGAATAGCCCATCCATCTCTAATGGACATTTATCTACTATTTCACTTACTTTTCTCTTGGTTCCAGTGGCTAGTTGAACTAACCATGATTTACTATGCTTTAATTTCTTGAAAGCACAAATCTCAACAATTCTAGGAGTGACATAACTGTGAGTAGATCCAAGATCAATCAAAATAGAAACAGATTGCTTAGCAATCTTACCTTTAACTTCAACCACAGTTGACTGATGATCTTCCTAGCGGTCATCTAGTGCTGCATAGATTATAGGGATTGTCCTCGCCACTTGAACCACAGTTTCAGCTCCCTGGATGTTGTGGACTTGATTTGCATTCCCATTCTGATGTGGACAGTTCCTAAGCATGTGGTCTCCTCCACAACCCCAACATTGAAGTGATTCTCTTGGCTCCTTTGGATCTCTTGGCTTGTCTCCCATCATCCTAGTTGACTTAGTCACAACCTATGATGGCTGCCTTTGCTGATTCCGGAATTGAGGAGGCTTGAACCCCTTCTTCCTTTGATCAAACTTTTCATTTTTCTTATCCTTCCATGCCTTATGGAATTCTATTTTGCTTCTATTTTGATCAAAGCAATACTTGGCCTTTCTTATGGCCTCCTCTAGAGTTCGAGGTTCATCAAACTCAATTCTATCTTTATATGACTGGGGTAGTCCACTTAGGAAACGCTAAATTTTCACCTTATCATCTCGAATGTACCTGACATATCTTAGCAGCTTCAAGAATTTGTTTGCATATTCTTCCATTGTCAATTGTCCCAATCTCAGCTCATGGAATTCTTTGATCTTATCATCATAGTACCTGTCAGAGAGGTACTTCTGCTTGAAGTATTTCTTGAACTGCTTCCACACAATCTTCCTTTCATTGATCTTTTTCACTTGCCTAATGTGTTCCCACCATATAGATGCTCTTTCATTCAAGTTGAAGATGGCTACCCTTGCCTTCATATTTCCCGAGTAGTCTTGGACTTGGAAATACTTTCTCATCCCAAGAAGCCAAGCTTCAGCTTCTTGACCAGACTTTACCTCTCCATCAAATGTAGGAGGTTTCGCCTTCTTAAATTCCCCATGCGAACTGTTCTTGTAGTGCATCTTCCTCTTGCTTCTGCGGGATGAAGAGCTTGAACCCTCAATGGATTCTTCAGAGTCAGATGATTCATTAAAAGAGATTTCTGGAGTATAAGTTCGGTCTGTAGAAACTCTTCTTGAGCTACTAACCCTCTTACGGGAATTCCTTCTAGAACTACTCCCACCCCTTTCTGGATTTGATGTATGATGCCCAGAGTTTATTTTCCTTTGGATGTCTGTCAAACTCTGTAGAATGGATGCATTCAACTGATTTTGTTCTTCCTAAGCTTTAATCATCCTTTCATTATCTTCTCTACAGCTTTGCAACTCCACCCTTAGGCTTCTCATGGTGGCTGCAATATCTGGAAGAGTCTCTTGATTTCTTCTCCCATTAGATTCTGTTTCAGCATTTTTAACATGTATGTTCTCCCCCATGGCATCTTTCTCAGGCTCATAGGGATCCTGTGCATCATCCATGATGTTGAATTTCTTGGCCCAACCAAGATCCAAAACTTTCCAACTGTACTATCTAGAGTGTTGCCATGATGTAACTGTGATTCTGCAAAATGTGTTCATCAACACAATTGTTAGCTGCATTATATTCTCAAAAATTCATAAACTACTTTCATGCACGTGGGAAAATATTATATTGACAATTTTTCAAATCATAAAATTTTCTCATAATCAACGACATATGAGGGGGACAACGGGGGTCAAAGGGGTCAAGGGGGCAGCGCCCTCAGTTTTTTTTTTTTGTAAATCTTTCCATTTCGCGCAATCTGGCGCATAAGTTCCAAGCCATTTTTCAATTTTCGGTGCCTGAAATATCTCCCTGGAAAACAACTGAAATTCCCTATTTCGGAGCAATTCACTGAGTTCTTCCACCATTGCGGACGAACTCGCTAAGTTTCTCCGTCGAAACTCATCTTTTCTTTCTGACAGCTTCGGCGCAACTCGACAGTTCTTTCCATTGTTGCGGAAAACTTTCGCCAACTCTTCCGCTATTGCGGAAAAATTTCACCAACTCTTCCGTTGTTGTGGAAAACATTCGCCAACTCTTCCGATGTTGTGGAAAAAATTTGCCAACTCTTCTGCTGTTGCAGAAGACTTTCACCAACTCTTCCGCTGTTGCAGAAAACTTTCAAGTTCCTTCCGATACAGACTTAGACAAAATTTTCAAAAACACTTAGAACAATTTCAGATTTTTCTTTCTTTCAGGGATGCTCACTGCTCAATAGGAGGTGATCTTACCTCTTCAGTTATCCAACTTAGCCCATTTAGTCTTGATACTGTAACATGTGGTGATCAGGAAGGAATCTTCCCTTGTAATTGTAATCAGATTTGGCCCATAGAGTCCCAATGCTGCAACCAAAGGCTCTGATACCAAAATGTAATGTCCCCTCCCATCATACCAGCATGATAGAGAGAACGTGATGCTAAAGTTGGGCATCTAGCCCCATGAACTTTTATCTAAGCATTCACATAATATAAAAATCATATGAAAATGTATAATTATAAGAAAACACAGCGGAAGTAATTTCAATTACACATCCATCATACATTCAAGATATTCATCAAATAAATAAATGCAAAGTTAACACAAGAGAATACTTATCTTAACAAAGTAGTCCCAAGCGACTGGCTATGCAACTGCAGCGTTCCACCCAACCATAGGCCAGTTGTGATCATCAATATCTCCACACACTGCCACCCCCCGAGCTGGGCATGATCTCTACAAGGAATCAGGGAACAGCAAACTCACACATAGCCAAGCATACACCAAGATGAGCCAAGCTAATCTACAATTGGGTTTATCAGGCTGCTAGGAAATGGAAAGGAAGAATTGCTAAGCTGGTGAGCTCAAGCACAAAGCCAAGGATACCTCTACAAGATCTATCTAGCTTGGCACCCACAATGCCTACACACCCCACTCAAGGAAGTATTCCCTTCACCAATGCACAGTCCCTCAGGCCATACCTTCCAATCTGGAGTGTCTAAGGTGTGCATAGAAGAGTATCCAGCCCTCTTGATCTTCTTGAGAGGTTATTTCCCCCCCACTAGGTTTATCAAGCCAATTCTGTCCACTACCACTCCAAATCTCTTGCTCACAGATTCAAACCAAAACAAGGATGCACATAACAGCAGAACCACAATTATTGGGCATGATAAAAACGTTTTTACAGTGAGATTCCCAAAGATGGGGTTTCTACCAGCCTAGAAAAACGTGGGAAGACCCAAAAACGAAATGGTAATTGGGGATTCAACCCTAGAGAGCAAAAATCGCTTTCAGAAAAATGCCCATGGGTATTTTGGGGCAAAAACGACCTCCCTCACAGTCCCAAATCATGGCCCTCCTCTCCCAGCTGTTGTACAATGCAAAAACGAGCTCCGAGGCATGGAAAATGCAAGGAAAATGGTGAAAAACATGATGGGGAAATCCCAGCTAGCTCAGACTGCGTGAGAGAAGAAAGACTATGGGTTCAGAATGGCTTTGGGCACCATTTCGTGGGTGTTTTCTTGCCCCATAAGCAAAAGTACATTTTTCCAGATTAATGGATTTTCCATGCACGAAATTGGCTGCCATACCTCTTCATTCCCAAGGCATTAACTGCCTCAACCAATTTCTGGAAGAATTAAATGACTGGGTGCATAACCCAAAATGGGTAGTTGGTGGTTTATGGTTTTTTCTCATTGACACATGGATTAACACCATTGGCTCAAGGGTTTGAATAATTTCCCTCCCTATTACTTGTAGAATCATGCCCCCATCTCTTTGTTGCATTGCATAGCCAGTTGTGAATTTTTCATTAAAATTCGTATTTACATGATGTCTTAATTTACATTGTGCCTATCTAGCACAAGAACCATAGGCATCTATTTTTTTAATTGCCGATACATAAAACGCTAAATCAATGGTGGGGCCTTGGCCTTAAGCTCCTCACCATGATTAAATAACAATATTTACATCATTTACGATTTAATGAGAAGGGGGTCAAAATGGGGACATTACAAACACTGGTTGTTAAGGCCACGGTTTCAAAAAAGTTGTAATTTCAGCCTCAAAAAAATGGGGCTACCATAGTAGCACCACTTTCGATTTGGGGGTTGATTTAGGGTTTTGATTTACAGTGACATTGGCAACTAAGGTTAGGATTTCAAACAATTTTATCCCAAAAGAAGGGCGCTACCAGTAGCGCCCCTTTTTCTATTCAGGGGTCGATTTATGGTTTTGATTGCAATGACATCGGCTGAGATTTCAATATTATTGTAATTTTAACTTTGAAAAAAAGGTTGCTACCGGTATCAACATTTTTCCATTCAAAGTAAAAATAGCCACTAAATGCATCCATCCTATAAGAAAACAAGAACTCTGGAGGGTTCTTGTCAAGTTGTATAATGTGTTGAATAAATAGTCATGTCCCTTCCTAGTGGTTGGAATACCACCCACAAAATTCATGAATATGCTCTCCTGTTGTCTCGTAGGAATAGGTAAGTGATGGTATAAACCTTTCTTCCTATTATTGGGCTTACTTGTACAATAAGGTATGCATCCTCAGATAAACTGAGCTACATTCTTCTTTCATTCTAGGCTAATAAACATACCTTTGCAAGTTGGCTATTGTCTTCGCAACATCAAAATGCCCTACAACTTTGGAGGTGTGAGCCTCTCTCATGTTGTAATATTTCACCTTTAGGAACACAGAGCTTGTCCATCTTGTAGAGTAACCTATCCTAGAGATGATAGTCATCCTTGGTGTCACCTTCTTCTACATGGAATTGAACTTGTAGCTACTGAAATACCTCCTTGAAGTCCTCATCTTCTACGTATTTATCCTTTTGTGCATCATGGGTGAAAGGATCCATATGCATAAGAGTACTCAAAGCTGTGGTCTTGGTTGTAGGTGGCCTTGAGAGCATGTCTTCCAACTTGTTTGTAATTCCCTTCTTATATTGATAATTAAATGGAGTTTTGGTAGGAATCCCTTCCACTTGTACTGTCGTTTTTGTTGTAGCTCACTATGTGCATGCAAATACTGCAGCAGTTAGTGATCAATGTGAATGATGGCCTCCTTTCCAATCAAATAGTGCTTCCACTTCTTAACATATTGAACCAAGGCATAGAGTTCCTTGTCAAAAGCAGGGTAGTTCAGGACGTTCCAATGAACATTTCAAAATGGTAATGTAGGAGAGTTTGAGTCCCATGACTTCAACAACTTCTGTTGAGATGCGGGAATAAAAAGACAACTGGTTGCACCCTACAACCCCTAGAAAAATGGGGTTGTTGAGAGAAAGAACAGAACAATATGTGAGGATGCAAAATTCATGATGTGTGAGTAGGATCTTCCCACAACTTTATGGGAATAATCCTCCAACATAGCAGTTTATATTCAAAACATAATCCCTCATGCTGTCTTGGGAGAAAAGACTCATGAATCTTGGATTTCGCTGGTGAAAAACAAGATGTTGGACACTTAAATATTTTCGGTTGTCTTGTTTACATTCACATACCAAAAGAGAAGAGGACAAAGATGGAGGCATCCAGAAAGAAAGGAACATTTGTTGGATATAGTGAATCCTCCAAAGCCTACAGAATCAATGTTCCAAGACAAAGAAACATTGAAGTCGGAAGAGATGTAACATTTCATGAAGAGGTTTCCTTCAAGTGCTCCAAATAAATTCAGTGTGATTCAGAAATGGAGGAGAATGATAGTCCTATGATGGAGGATCTAGTTTATGATTCTCCCCTTTCGGATCGTGAGAGGGAGAAGTCATATTAGTATGTATATCCACTTGATCATCAAGAGACAAAAGATCTGATAGAAATGTATCTTGATGAAACTCCTGCTAAGAGGAGATCTGCATAGAATCGAGACATTCTGCAAGAGGCAGAAAAGCATGGAACACCTCTAGGCTCATCTAGAGAGCGAAAGAGACCTGAAATATTTTTTTGGATATGTAGCACAGATGGGTCACATCAGTAATTCAGAACCATCTACCTATGAGGAAGCCTCAAAGCACAAGTATGGAAATATTCCATGGTAGAAGAATACAAATCTATCATGAAGAATGATGTGTGGGAAGTGGTTCCTAAACCTGATGGTAAGTCAATAGTAACTGCCAAGTGGATTTATAAAATCAAGCATGCAGCTGATGCAAGTATTGAAAATTATAAAGCAATATTTGTGGCCCGTGGTTTCTCACGGAAGGAAGGGATAGAGTATAATGAGACATTCACTCATATCACCATGTACACTACTATATGAACCATAATTTCCCTTGCTTCAGTTTTGGGTTGGAAACTTCACCAGATTGTTGTGAAGACTACCTTCCTCAATGGTGAGGTTGAGGAAGAGGTTTACATACAACAAACTGAGTGGTTTGTAATTCATGGGAAGGAAACCCATCTATGCAAACTTAATAAATCATTGTATGGGATTAAGCAAGCCTCGAGGGCTTGGTATTCAAGGATTGACAGCTATCTTTTGAGCTTGGGATTATCCAAAACCGAAGCTCACTTCTGAGTTTGAAATGAAATACTTAGGTCTTATGAACTATTTTCTTGGTCTAGAAGTTTGGCAAAGGAAAGACGAGATCTTTCATTCTCGAGGAAAGTACACAGTTGATGTATTGCAGAGATTTGGTATGATGGACTGTAAGTCCATGTCTGCTCCATTGGTGTCTAATCTAAAGAATCTACATGAGTCAAATTCCGGATCAAATCTAGTGGATCCTACCATGTATAGACAGCTCATTGGTTCCTTAATGTATTTGATACAAAGTAGACCAGACATATGTTATGCAGTAAGTGAATTGAGTCAGTTCATGTCTAAGACAAGACATAGACATTAGGTTGTTTCCAATCATGTGCTTAGTTCGAGGTATTATTGCTTATGGACTCTGATATGCTTCCAGTGGTGGACTGATGTTACTTAGGTTGCCGACTCTGACTGGGGTGATAGTATTGTGGACCGAAAGAGTACATCCAAATTTTTTTTAGCTTGGGATCAACTATGATATCTTGGTCCAACGGGAAGTAGGGATCTGTATCCCAAATTACAATAGAAGCGGAGTATATTGAAACTAGTACCGCCTGTAGAGAAGTTGTGTGGCTTAGGAAGCTACTTGTTGGGTTGTTCAGTGAGAAGCTTGAGACTACAGTCATTTTCTCTAACAATCATAGCTGCATTAAGCTCTCAAAAAACCTTATGTTTCATGACAAGTCAAAACACATTGAGAAGAAGTATCACTACATCAGAGACATGGTTATAGAGGTGCCATAAGACTGCAGTACATTTCTACTGGTGAATAGATTGTATATATGTTGACTAATCCTATGTCTGTGACGAAGTATAGGTACTTCCGAGACAAACTTGGCATGGCAGAGAATTCCTCCCTCGCTAAGAGGGAGTGTTAAAGTTACAAAATCATGAGTCATTCTCCAGGTCAATGTTGTGTTTCAAGATTGAGCCTCGTGTGTTGAGGTAGTGCCTTATAGGAGCCTGATTTGGACTCAGGAAACTTGGAGAAGAATATTGATTTGGACTCAAGAATGGTTAGGCTTCATGTGTTGAGGCAAGTGCATTGTTTGTCTAAGTGATGATGTTGTACAGTCTTGATAGTCAAGGCTAATTTCTTATTTTTCAAGACAAATCCTCATGTGTTGAGGTGGTGCCTCATGTGTTGAATTGACGCTTTGCATGTCGAATCATGTATGGTGTGTGATGTACTACTAACCACGGTTGAGCTATTAAGTCTCCTCTAGATACCGGCCACCTCTAGAGTGAATTAAATTAGCATATAACCACTTAGAACGATAGTAGGACAATATTATCACATCATTGGGAAAATATCCTTAGTATATTTGATATGATAATTAAGCTGGCACATGTGGACCATGCAGATAAGACAAGAGATAAAGATAAGATATGAGAGAATTTGAATTCCACATAAAAGAATTAAATTAAGAGAGAATTTGAATTGTTAAACTTCAGTGAAGACTTCAGTAAATAAAAGGAGAACTCAAATTGATCACTACAGTTATGTTAACAAGAAACAATCACTTAAGAGAGTTAACTCAGTGATAACAAACAAGATCTAGTTAACTAAGTGTTATTACATGATGACACTTATGTTAAATTAAAAGCCAGACACTTATGTTAAACAAAAAGAAAACACTTGCATGACGACACTTAAGTTAGCCACCTAACTAAGTGTGCAAGCTTTCAGCTAAGGGGTGAGTTCATCCTAAGACTCAGTTCAGTGAGTTAATTCACTGCATGAGAAGTGGGGCACTCTTCTTCATGCAAGATTGATACATCTATATGGAGGGCGAGTTCATCATGAAGTCAGAAGATGAAAATAGAAGTATATACATGTGAATAATATATAAATATGATATACAGGATTGATGAATTCAATGTGAATCAAATTCTCTTCTCCCTTGAAGGAAAGGCACTTCTCTTTGTGCAAAATATTATTCCGAGTCTCTCTTCTTTATCTTTCTCTTTCTCTGTAATTTCACCAGGGGTGCTTGGTGTAAAAGACATTCTCTGCTATCTATCAATATACTAAGGAAGGTTTTGTTGGGGTTTCCTCCCTCAAGTCATAGAGGGTTTCCCCAGGATAAATGCATGTGTCAAATGTGATTCCTTATGTGTATGATTGTTATTTTATTTCAAGTATTATTGTGGCTCTGAATTAAAAATAAAAAATTAACAATTCCCAAGGCCTCAATACATGTACATATAGATAAAATACACCTAATTGCACCAACATCCTCAACCATATGCTAATGATACCCTCAAGAGACCATGTGTGGTTAGTGAAGGAAACCACCTTACCACTAGAAGGGTACAAGATTCCTTTAGTGCACAAGGTTCAAGTCTACTCCACTAACCATTTCTAAGGCCTCAAGTCACCAACTTGGATACGTAGTGCCAATGATACATTTGTGAAGTCATGTGTCATTCTTTAAGGAATTATGTGTGTTTCTATATGCCTCAATGGTTTCTTTAGGGACAAATACATGGTCTTGTTCCTTGGAATTTCATTCCCAAGGCCCTAAGATACCTACATAATACTCAAAAATACCTAATGGCACTAACATCCTCAATCATAGGCCATTGATACCCTTAGTAGGCCATGTGTGGTTATTGGAGGCAACATTCTTGGACTTGGATGACTAGAAGATTTATTTAGGGCCTGAGCTTTAGGTCTACTCCACTGACCATGTCTAAGGGTGGTCTAAGGCCCCAACACCACAACTTAGATCCATAGTTTTTTGGATACCCATACCAAGACATGCATCGTGATTCGAGGCATTTTTCAAGGCTCTAAATACCTCAATGATTTATTTAGGGACAAAGGCATGGATTTCTTCCTTGGAAAATCATTCACAAGGCCATAAGGCATGTACATACTACTCAAAACCACCTAATGGCATCAACATCCTTGAGTCATAATCCAATGATACCCTAAGAGGCCATGTATGGTTGATGGAGTCAACCTTCTTAGCCTTGGATCGTTATAATATTACTTCAGTTCCCTAAGTTCAGGTCTTCTCCCTTGAACATGTCAAAGGCTCTATGTACCCAATACTCTATTAAATTTTGGGTCAAGTTAGGGTTTGATGCAGAAAAATCAAAATTTCTATACTTTAATAAATTAACAAACTAGTACAGAGAGCATAATAGTACAGCTGTAACAAACCAAGATAAATTAGAACATAATTTTCATCTCTTCAACTTTAACACTCCTGAAGAGGTCCCTGTGTTAAAGTTGAAATATTCAGTAACATGTAATCAGCAACAATAGTAAACTAATTAAACAAATATATAACAATATTAAAGTATCTAATGAACAATTTTGATAACTTATCTTGAGATTGAAGACCTTCCTTTATACTCATAAAAAATAACTTTCATAACAAATGCAAGTCAAACAATATGAACAATCTGACCCTTACCAGAGGGTTAGTACATACCTGAGAGAGAGAGATGGACTAGGTTGTAGTACATTCAAATAGATAAGGACATAAACACAACAGTGATGGTCAATGATAGTCAAATCACATTGGCAGCCCCAAGAAAGGCTCAGCACAATAGATCTAACCATAATCTAGGCTCAACACAATAGATCTAGCCATAATATAGGCTCAAGATAATAAATATGATCACAAGCAGAGCTCAATAAAATAGATATGATCCAAAACAAATCTCAGCATGTAGATCTGACCCAAAGTAAGTCTGCAATCTTCATAAAAATCCCTAATAAAATGGCAGCCTCTATAATAAACAACAAGTTTACCATAAAACAATTCATAGGGGTTGTGGTCTACTCCCAATATGTCCAACAATCCACGGTGAGGTTTGGTGGGAAATCCAAATACTGTGACCCACCCTTAACAGTCCACAACGGACTGCGGCCAACTCTCAGCATGTCTTGGCAGGCTCAACAAGCCTCAGCAAGCTCACAGCTACCTCACACAAGCTCACGGAACCCTCACAAAACTCAAATTGGATCACGACATGCTATATCATACCATTAGTGCTCACGGAAGGCACAATCAATCTCACAGTTAGGAAGATAGGGACTCAACAATATCACAGGTAGCATACCAGGCCTCAACAAGATCTCAACAAGATCACAGGTAGAAGATCAAACTTCAACAAGATCTCAACAAGCTCACAGGTAGCAGATCAAACTTCAACAAGATCTCAACAAGCTCACAGGTAGCAGATCAAACCTCAACAGGCCACAACTCAGTCACAAAGGCAGCAACAAAAGACTTCTTGAGCTCAACCTTAGAAGTGTGCCACAAACCCAAGAATCAATCCCAATCATATCAAATCTAAGATGTGTGATAATGATTATCTTCAATGAGGGATTAGAATTTAATTTATAGACTCTTGAAGGCATCTAGAAGGGTCATGCTTTTAATTATTCATTGAGTTAGGAGTGAGTACATACATTAAGGAAAGTCACCACACATTAATATTATAATGTTCTTAGGTAAGGCTACTAATGTTATGGATAAGAGTGGAGTGACTTAGCACAAGGACCAACACAAGACCATATGTCAAACCATAAAAAAAATGAATAGTACATGACCCACAACCCATAGGACCAAAGTTGTACTAATAAGGTGGGTAAACAACCCTTTTACCCATAAGACCAAAAACATCAAGGTGGTAAGAGTTAAGACAACTCAAGGTGGGTACACAACCCTTCTAACCACAAGACAAGGTGGTAAACCTTCTAACCACAAGGTAAAGAAAAACAAGGTGGGAATACCAAGGGTGAACAACCAAGGTAGGATTACAACCATACATCTCTCTCTCAAATGTACAAGTGTTCCATATACTAACTGAAATTTCATCATCACAATATAAGGAAGGTCCACACTAGATGATGTGATCTTTTGGTCCTCCTAACTGCTCCTGAGGTCAAGTTCTAGTGACTCCATCAAGGGGTGGCCATTCCCTTGAGAATACAACATAGATAAACCATCTCGAAGACCTAGGAGAGGACAGAATCACACATCATCATCTTTCTTAACTAACCAAGATCATCCATTCATAAAGAATGGCTCTCATCCCAAGGCTGAGTTTCAGTCCCAGATTGAATCATGTTGATCAACCCCCTGGTATCTGACCAAGTCCTCCATTCTCCTGGATAATGGTCCTCATCCCCAGGATGAGCTTCATCCCTAGACTAAATGTTGATCAACCACCTGTAGAACCTTCTTGGTCCTTGACCAAGAATCTTCCTGGTCCCAAACCAGGATGTCTCTGTCTCAACCTGTAGAATCTGCTTGGTCCTCGTGACCAAGAAACAATCTGGTCCCAAACCAAAATACCCTAGAGACAAATCAGGGCCCTGGCCACATGCTAGGGACTTTTCCATGGCATCAACTTGATTGGTCCCTAACCAAGAACCCCAGGAGACTATTGGGGGGCCTAGGGTACCTTATAGGGAATTACTCTACCTAGTTAACTAACCAGGAACCCTTGTTAATTTACTAGGTTACCACCCTCCCTAAGAATGGGTCTCACAGCTGCATTAAATTTAACACTCCCTCTTATCAATAGAGGCATTCTCAGGAACACTGAGCTTGTCTCGGAAGTACCCATACTTCATCGTGGAAAGAGGCTAAGTCAACACATCAGTAAACTGTTATGCTGACAAATCATACTAAACTCTCTGCACCATGTCCTTGACATGGTGATACTTCCTCTCTATGTGTCTCGACCTGTCATTGAATACAATATTTTTTAAGAGCTTCAAACAGCTCTGAATGCAGCAAGAAACTTTATCTTATAGATCCACTTGGAAGTTACAACTAAATTCCCTTGTTGTCTGACAATCACTTTACACACATCATTATCCTTTATCAACTAGATATCTTCTATCTTGCCATATTTCCAAACCTGATGTTTGGTTGTCTCCACATAAGTGGATGATCCTGAATCAGTGACATGGCTCACATGGAGCACCCTCGAAACCTCTCAATGGGCTCCTCCTCAATGAGATCAACTTAAGTCTTCTTGGCCTTCTCCCTCTGCTTATCTAAACGAGATGTCTCATAAACTTCCATATATGAGTCACTAGAAGACTCCATGGTCTCCTTCCTCTGCTCATCTGAGAAAGATGACTCATGGACTGGTGTATCTTGCACTTCCATATCTGTAACACTGGGAGATAATGAGAAATAAATTCCTCATTAAATTCACGTCTCTTACTTCTTTTCTACAATCCCACTCTGTTGGGGATTGAAGAGCATGGTTTGATCCCTTTTGATCTCAGAGTTTTGCCAGTTGTTCCTCGAAACAAATCATTAATATCAAACACTTGGAAAGATCTCTTCTTTTGCTGACACTTGGTAAGATGAACATTTAGTAACTAATCCTGGAACTACCTACTCCATGTGTACTTGAGAACATAGGTCCCTCTGTGACTATGCATCTGAATCTGAACATAAGTAGGATCTACAGACTTCATCATTTCTCATCAAAGCAAGTCATATCAACCTCAATTTAAATTCATTCCAATGGTCAGCAATAACCAAATTCTAATGTAATATCAATTTAGCATCCATTCATATACTAGGTAGCTATCTAGTTGCTATCAAAAGCATATCAATCACATATATGCAATATGTCACAAAGCTATGTTTCAAACAAAACAGAGTCCACCTTCTTAATTTATGCCTCTAAATAGAGTTCTCATGATCAAGTGTCTTGAGTTTTTTGTACTTTACACCAGTGTCCTTTAGACCTGATCATGCACTTCTTAAGTGTGCATAATATCATTCCCAAGATCTCATGCATCATCACACTTGTCAATATATTTTGATGATATCATAATCCTGGATAATTTAACACATAAGATCTTGATCATTTCATAAATGGACTCTAACTTCCTTACACTTGCATATTCTGACCAATTTTTTACACAGCAAAATTATCAACTAGAAGGTATCATGTTTATGTACGCCCTTAATTTATTAATGATCATAAGTCAAGATCCAACCATATGAAGAGTTAAGTAAGATTCTTACTTATCACAGAAAATATAATTGATTCAAACCTTTTGAGATTTGCTAGTTATAACTGACATACATCTTCAAGGAGTCATCAAAGCCAAGGCCAGTCAATTCCAATTTCTGATATCACACTTACGGCATAGACTGTCAGTACCACTGAAATAAACACATCCTTTGAATTTAATTCTCGTAAATTAATGATTCCATCCAACTATGTGCATAAATAGCATATATTTACCAACTTTATTAATTTTTTGGCCAATGAACCCACGTGGCCAAGTGTTCAAACCATTCTTTCTAATTTGATGAACTTTGCCAAGAAAATATTGGGCTCAAGTTGGTTAGTACTCAAACCCTTACCTTAGGATCTATGTAGATTTTGTTAGCTGCAAAATAGAGTTAATTACAATCCCTAAGCTCTGATACCATGTTAAATTTTGGGTTAGGTTAGGGTTTGATGCATAAAAATAAAAATTTATATGCTTTCATAAATTAACACTCTAGTAAATAGAGCATAATAGTACAGCTATAACAAAGCAAGATAAATTAAAACATAATTTTCATCGCTTTCAAATTTAACACTCCCAAAGAGGTCCCTTTGTTAAATTTGAAATCTTCAGTAACATGTAATCAGCAGCAATAGTAAACTAATTAAACAAATTTATAATAGTATTAAAGTATCTAATGAAAAAGTCTGATAACTTAGCTTGAGAGTGAAGACCTTCCTTTGTACTCAGAAAAAATAACTTTCAAAACAGACTATGCCTCTCAGAGGCAAGTCAAACAATAGGAACAATCTAACCCTTACTAGAGGGTTAGTACATACCTGAGAGAAAGAGATGGACTAGGTTGTAGTACGGTCAAATAGATAAGGACATAAAGGCAGTAGTGATGGTCATTGACATTCAAATCATAGTGATAGCCCCAAGCAAGGCTCATCAAAATAGATCTAACCATAATCTAGGCTCAGCACAATAGATCTAACCATAAGCTAAGCTAGACACAATAAATATGATCACAAGCAACGCTTAGTACAATAGATATGATCCAAAACAAATCCCAGCATGTAGATCTGAGCCAAAGTAATTCTGCAAACTTCATAAACAACCCTACGAAGAAGGAGGCCTCTACAATAGACAACAAGATGACCATAAAAAAATTCATAAGGGTTGTGGTCTCCACTAAAGTCAACAAGCAACCCTAAATTAAGAAGGGACAAACCAAAACCCCCACAAACATGGCATAGGCATCCCATAGATAGTCTTTAGAGGTTTTGGTTTGTTCCCAACAGGTCCAACATTCCACGGTGAGGTTTGGTGGGAATTACAAAGACTGTGGCCCACCCTTGACAGTCCACAACAGACTGCAACCAACTCCCAGCATGTCTTAGCAGGCTCAACAAACCCCAACAAACTCACTACTACCTCACACAGGCTCATGGAAACCTCACAAACCTCAGATTGGCTCATGACATGCTAGATCATACCAACAGTGCTCACGGAAAGCACAAGCAGGCTCATGGGTAGGCAGGTTGGGACTCAACAAGCTCACAGATAGCATATCCGACCTCGACAAGCTCTCAACAGGCTCACGGGTAGCAGATCAGACCTCAACAAGCTCTCAACAGGATCACAGGTAGTAGATCAGACCTCAACAAGCTCTCAACAGGCTCATTGGTAGAAAATCAGAAATCAACAAGCTCTCAACAGGCTCAAGAGTAGCAGATCAAACCTCAACATGCCATGCCTCAGTCACAAAGGCAGCAGCAAACCTAATAGCAGCAAAAGACTCCATGTCGTCAACCTTAGAAGCGTGCCACAAACCCAAGAATCAATCCCAATCAAATCAAATCTGAGATTTGTGATAATGATGATCTTTAATGAAGCAATTAGACTTCAATTTATAGATTCTTGAAGGCTACTAGAAGGTTCATACTTTTAATTCTTTATTGAGTTAGGGTTCCATTAATTAAGGAGGGTACCAACTATTAGAATATAACTTTAGGATTAGGTACATACATTAAGGAAGGTCACCACACATTAATATTATAATGTTCTTAAGTGAGGGTACTAAGGTTATAGCTAAGAGTGGAGTGACTTAACACAAGGACCAACACAAGACCATATGTCAAACCATAAAACAAGGAATGGCGCATGACCCACAACCCGTAGGACCAAAGGTGTACAAATAAGGCGGTTAAACAACCCTTTTACCCATAAGACCAAAAACATCAAGGTGGTAAGAGTCAAGACAACTCAAGGTCGGTAGAAAACCCTTCTAACCACAAGACAAGGTGGTAAACCTTCTAACCACAAGGTCAAGAACAACAAGGTGGGAAGACCAAGGGAGAACAACCAAGGTGGGATTACAACCATACATCTCTCTCTCAAATGTACAAGTGTTCCATACACTAACTGAAAGTTCATAATCATTGTATAAGGAAGGTCCACACTGGATTATGTGATCTTGTGGTCCTCCTGACTACTTCTGAGGTCAAGTTCTAGTGACTCCATCAAGGGGTGTCCATCCCCTTCATAAGACAACCTATCTCAACCATCTCGAATACCTAGGAGAGGAGGGCATAACACATCATCATCTTGGTTAAATGACCAAGATCCTCCATTCATAAAGAATGGCTCTCATCCCAAGGATGAGTTTCAGTCCTAGACTGAATCATGTTGATAAACCCCCTGGTCTTTCACCAAGTCCTCCATTCTCTCGGAGAATGATCCTCAGCCCCAGGCTGAGCTTCAGTCCCATACTGAATGTTGATCAACCACCTACAAGATCTGCTTGGTCCTTAACCAAGAATCTTCCTGGTCCCAAACCAAGATGTCTATGTCTCAACCTGCAGGGTCTGCTTGGTCCTAGTGACCAAGAAATTGTCTCGTCCCAAACCAGAATACCCTAGAGACAAATAGGGGCCCTAGCCACATGCTAGGGACTTTTCCATGGCATCAACCTACTTAGTCCTCGACCAAGAACCCTGGGATACTGCTGGGGGGTCTAGGGTACCTTCTAGGGACTTACTCTACCCGGTTAACTGACCAGGAACCCTAGTTAACTGACTAGGGTATCATCCTCCCTGAGAATGGGTCTCACACCTGCATTAACTTTAACATAGTCAAGGGTGCATAACACCATGGATCCCCCTAATGATGTCATGCATGGTGATTTGAGGCATTATTAATGGATTTGTATGCCTCAATGGTTTCTTTAGGGCCAAGGGCATGGTCTTCTTCATCAGAACATCATTCCCAAGGTATTAACACATATACATATTTCCAAAAACTACCTAATGGCACTGACATCCCAAATCATAGGCCAATGATAACATCAATATTCCATGTGTGGTTGGTGGAGGCAACCTCCTTAGCCCTAAATGTGTAGAAGATTCATTTAGGGCTCAATATTCAAGTCTCCACTCACCTTGCCCAAGGCCAAAAGTCCCCAACTTCTATACATAGTTCATGGATATGCTCACAAAGTCATGTATCATGCCTTAAGGTATTATTCATGGATTTATACCCTCAATGGTTTCTTTAGGGCCAAAGGCATGGTGTTTCTTCCTTGGAACATCATTCCCAAGGTCTTGGGCCACCTACAAACTGCTCAAAACCACATAATGGAACCAACATCAGCAATCATAGTCTAATGATACCCTCAAGAGGCCATGTGTGGTTGGTGTAGGAAACCTTATTATCCCTAGATGGATAGAATATTCCATTAGGGCCACGCTTTAGGTCTCCTCCCTTGACCATGCCTAAGGACCTAAAGATACAAAAACCTAAATGCATAGTGTCGTTGATCCCCCTATGAAGTCATGTGTGGTGTTTTGGGGCATTATTCATGGCTTTGGATGCCTCAATGATTTATTTAGGTACAATTACATGGTATTCTTCCCTGGAACATCATTCCTAAGACCCTAAGCCAAGTAAATACTACTCAAAACCACCTAATGTTACTAACATCCTCACTCGTAAGCTAATGATACTGTCAGCATACCATGTTCCCTTGGTGGAGGAAACCTTCTTATCCCTGGATGGCCAGAAGATTCCTTTAGGACCTGAATTTCAAGTCTCCTCCCCTGACCATGGCTAAGGCCCCAAGTCCCAAGGACTTGGATACATAGAACCATGGATACCACTTTCAAATTATGTGTAGTGATTTGAGGCATTGTTAATGGCTCTAAATGCCTTACTGGTTTCTTTATGTCCAAGGACGTGGTCTTATTACACAAAGCATCATCCCCAAGGCCCTAATACATGCACATATTTCTCAAAAACACCTAATGGAACCTACATCCACAATCATAGGTCAATGATACCCTTATGAGGCCATCTATGGGTTGTGGAGGAAACTTTCTTAACCATGGATGGATATAAGCTTCCTTTAGGTCTCTAGCTTTAGTTCTCATCCATTGACCATGTTGAAGGCTCCAAGGCCATAAGACCTAGAAACATAGGTCCATGGATACCCCTATGAAGTCATATGCGGCACTTCAAGGAATTTTTCATGGCTTTAGATGCCTCAACAATATTTTTATGGATAAAGGCAGGGTCCATTTACCATGTTGAAGGCCCTAAGTCCACATGACCTAGATACATAGTGCCATGGATACCCCTACAAAGTCATGCATGTGCTTTAAGACATTGTTCATGGCTTTGGATGTGTCAAGGGTGTCTTTAGGGAAAAAGGTATGGTCTTCTTCCCTAGAACAACATTCCCAAGGCCCTAAGACACCTACATACTATTCCAAACCACCTAATGTCATCGACATCCTCAATCGTAGGCCAATGATACTATTAGGAGGCCATGTGTGTTTGGTGGAGGAAACCTTCTTAGGCATGGATGGCTGGAATATTCCTTTAAAGATTGAGGTATAGGCTTCCTCCATTGACCATGTCCAAGGCCACAAGACCTAAATACATACCACCATGAATACCAATAGGAAGTTATGTCTGGTGCTTCAATGCATTGTTGATGGATCTAGATGACGCAATGGTTTCTTTAGAGCCAAAAGCATGGTCTTCTTCCCTAGAACATCATTCCCAAGGCCTTAATAAACCTACAGAAGGATCTTGATTTCCTTTGATGACTCCATTCAAGGCCTTTAGACACATCCCACTATTAAAAACTCATGATTGTGCCCATATCCAACTTTTTTCCAAATATTGACTTTAAAGGATGTATGTTATGGTTCATGGCCTTGATCATTTCCCATTACCTCAAGAATCTTACCTTATGGTACAATTCCCTCAATTTCTTCTCCAAGAATGGTCCAAGACCCATCCCTAATGCACAAAATCAAATAATGCCTCTCATATCACATTTTAAAGATAATGATCTCGTGTACAATGCATATCTTTTGGTTTGAGGCCTTGTTTACAGTCCTTGGTCCTTAAACACTTCATATAGGGCTTGAGGGTCTTATATTCCTCCCATGCCCATTGTTAAGGCCTTAAAACCCATCCCTACTATACAAGGCATTATAGGAGCCACCATACTTAGCTTGGAGGCCAAACATCCCCTTTAAAGGGCTCATGTGATGGTTTGAGTTCTTATTCATGGCACAAGAGCCCTAGAGATTCATTGGGAGCCTAATTACCTTTTTTTCCTCCCTTAACAATATCATGTTCCTAAAACCTATCCCTTATTTAAAAAAACTCATAAGAGCTCCCAAATACCATTGAACACCAATTATCACCATTAGATGGACCATCTAGTGTTTTGAGGACCTAAACATTTATATTCTATTATTTTTAAAAAATTTAAAAATGATTTTTGTATACACATAAAATAATAATCACATAATCATATACATCTCTTCAATACCTTTTCTATAAGCTAAAGAACACTAAAAACTGATGCCTGAAAATTTATGGCCAAAATACTAAAGTACTTTTTCTATAAGAGCACCCAAATATCATTGAACACCAATTATCACCATTAGATGGACTATCTAGTGTTTTGAGGACCTAAACATTTATTTTCTATTATTTTTGAAAATAAGAAATGTTTTTTTTGTATAAACATACAATAATAATCATATAGATCTCTCTCTTCAATACCTTTTAGATGAGCTAAAGAACTCCAAAAATCGATGTGTGGAAAGTTATGACCAAAATACTATAGCAATTTTTCTATAAAAAAATAACACATGCAGGCACAATTAAAGTGTGCAATTTCCTAAAGCGTGTGCACATTCTTATGCATGTCTACTTGGAAAAAGATGTGGCCATCTGCTTGTTGGTTGGAAAGGCACCAAATCTATAGAAAAAGGAATGTGCTGCACATTTTTATGAACACACACAAATTCTCATTGCCTTTTTTGAGACCATCAACTTTATATATATATATATATATATATATATTACAAGGAAAGCTCACAAACATCATCCAAGCTAGTTGGTGGATGGAATGCAATCCATCAATGCCCACCAACCATAAGTTAATATTTTTTATTATTATCAAAGGTATTTTTTTTTTTTTTCCTTGGAAAAAGTCCATAATTTTATTTCAAAAAGATGATTAAAATTACATATTGCACATGTAGTAGAATCAACAAGGATCCCCACATTTTCACATATTTCTGTCCCATATAAGCAAAAACAACAGCTTATTAAGAGCTGAACCAAAAAAGAGAAACCCAAAGTAAAACTTCGCCACAATAAGATGTAAATCTTGAACAGCAAAGAGAAACCCAAACGATGCCATAAGAATTCCATCAGTACCGAAACCCTCATCAGAAGAAATAGTAGATCCAAGTCTGTGGACGAGCAGCAAACTCTATGGATCTCCCAAACCGGCGAACTCAGCCAGCATCTCCTGATGAAGAAAACGGCCAGACATAACCAGAGCACCGCCGTAGCATGTGCGCCCCGGGCCAAAATCCCCAGACGCCTCCACCGACACCGACCCAATGGGTGCGCGTCGACCTCCTTCAGATAGTAGACGAATAGGTGGTCACCAGCACCGATGAAGATGGTTCTTGATCCCTGAGCGTTTGGTGCCCGCGGGCCAATATCGGCAGAGCAAGAGTCAAGCACGATACACCACAAAATCAAGAAATCTTCCGTTCAAGAAAAGGAGGTATCGTCTGGCGAGAGAATGGTGAGGTTCGAGTAGACCGTCAACGGGCATAGCAGTAACCCTGCGTTAATGATAACCTGTAGCGGCGGATTCATAGCCTCCCAAGGATTCGCATTCGAGAACGCATTTTTCTCTGGATAAAACCCTTCCACTGGTTCCAAAAGTATAGACATTTTGGGCCAATTCTTGGACTGTGGATTGAATGATAGATTCCGCATTGGGGCAGCTTAAGTGGTAGAATCCATCTACTAACCCTAAAGGTAGGGCTAGGAGCAGGAGCAGTAGCGGAGCCTGAGTTCGTGTTGGAGACTTGGAGGTCGACGTGATCAGAGCCTTTGCTGCGATAAAAGCACCACGAACAACGAACCTTTCGCCCAGTTTTGGTGCCGCAGGGGATCGATCTCTCGCCCTCTCTGATCAAGAAAATGAATTACTGTAAGGCGCGTTTGACGACCATCAGCTCCATCCTCCCCAAATGCTGATGCAACCATTTCTCGCTTCCGTTCCTGAGACCAAGACTGGCAGCTTTCAGGGACATTATCAAAGAAAGCCATGGGTGAAAGAAACCCTCGCCCAAGATTGTGGCCTGGTAAGCCGCCGCAGCCACAAGAAGTCCGCCATTACCGCCGCCGTTGCCAGGAGAACATCGCTCGTCTCGCCGCCATCTGCCACCGCTGCCATTAAACCTCGGGAAGCTGCTGCCGCCGCCATAAAAGTAGGGTGTGCCCATATCCAATGGAACCGCGCGAAAGAGCCGCCCCGCCCACACCCAGGCGCATGGTACGCCATCGATCCTCAGTTAAACACGGTGTGGTGGCCATGGGAGCCATGGCCGCCGAGCACTTCCCTCAAACCCTAGATGCAGAGCTCCCCTCCCACTTGTTTAAAAATATTATACCATTATCAAAGGTATATATATATATAATAAAAAATATTAAACTTCCAACAATTGGTGGGCATTGATGGATTTATGATCCATTTGTAAGCTTTCCTGTACTAAAATTATATATATATATAATTTAATAAAAATTTAGTATTTATATATATAATAAAAAATATTAAACTTCCAACAATTGGTGGGCATTGGGCATTGATGGATTTATGATCCATTTGTAAGCTTTCCTTGTACTAAAATTATATAATTATATATATATATATATAATTTAATAAAAATTTAGTATTTTTGCTTTCTTATAATTATGAAACATTAATATAAAAATCATCATATATTAAAATTTACATGTCATTACTTGTATCACTCACCTAATTAGAATTATTTTTTTACGAAACAATGCACTGTTAAAATTAAATAGATTCTCTAGTACATTGCATTGTTTTGAAAATATGTAGTGCATGCAATGGGTCAACGGTAGTGATTATATAACGTTTGTAATATATGAAAATAAGCTTCAAAGGAAATATGTTAAAATACTCTATTATTTTATAAAGAAATTACGTATTGTTTGTTTGATTTAAAGGTGCCATCCTTATAGTTTGATTAAAAACTGATATATGAATCTCTGATTTAAAGGTGCCATCCTTATAATTTGATTAATAACTGATATATGAATCTCTGATTTAAAGGTGCCATTCTTATGGTGATTTTGATTGATATAATCCGATTAAAAAGAAAACTAAAATAAATGAAATACATGAGACTAATTAACTAAACTAGTAAAACTAGTCAATAAAAATCTCTAAACCTTGTGCCTTGTTATCAGTATTAACCACAAAATCATACTCCAACGAAGTAAAAATATAAATTGGTTAGTTAAAAAATCTCCATCTCCATCAATATATCATCTCAATAAAAATCTCTAAACCTTGTGCCTTGTTATCAGTATTAACCACAAAATCATACTCCAACGAAGTAAAATATAAATTGGTTAGTTAAAAAATCTCCATCTATCTCCATCTCCATCTCCATCAATATATCATCTCCAACAGATTCAAACAAAAACTATTGTTCATCAAATTTGATATGGCATGTGGCTAGGCCAAAATATTAAAATCATGCTGGAAATTGTTATTAAAATTGGATCAGCTAAAATACGGGCAGCAACCCCAATTCCTCTGGTCGGCAGATCAAGTTATTGCGCCAAAAAGTTTATCCAGGGAAGAGATTATGCGGAAGATAACAATTAATTGCATCGAAAGTCAAATGCAAGCAATTTCTATCAAAACTGCTTATTTTATTTTAGCGAGGCCTTTTCTAATTGCAAGCAAGGCTTATGGCAAGGCTTATCCGTCCAGAAATACGATTATTTTGGCAAGGCTTTTCCGTCCAGAAAATATTTGAACAACGTTAAAGCCCTGGATGGTTGAAATTGCGCAACTTCATGCCCTGCCCCCCTCACGGTAGCAAATGTCAAACCCTTGTAAATCACAGTATATCCACCGACCTGCACCGTCCACGAGCACGCATGAATTGAATAGAATAAAATCATATTATCATAAGGATTTTATCTGTGAAATTAATGAAACTGATTTGATTATTTACCTCGTCGCCATTAACCCAGGGGTACCATGGAGTCTCAATTGGAAGCTTGAGCTCATTGATGGAGAGTTTTGTAGAGGTCACAGGAACTCTGGAATCCGTGTCTCCGCTGAAACCAAAAAAAAAACGCTATTAAGAAAATGCTTGAATGATCCATAACGTGTATAATTTGAAATCGTTCTTGGGAAAACGGTCTAATTCAGAAATGAACAAGATACCAACAAATCTTATTTACTTATTTTCATTGAAATTGTCTTTTATCATACCTGAAGACAAGTATTCGCAACCCACTTGCAATTAGTTGACGATAAATCGGTAACACAGTTGAAACAGAATCCGTCCAGGTAAGAATATTACTACAGTCACGTGAAACCATGTTTCAGCACATCAAGTTGTGAAAATAAGACGATTGGAAAATTAAATTTGCCAAAATATCTGAGAAAAGCAACTAGGTCTAGAGACAGATACCTGCACGGTTCCCAGTCAAAAGCTGTTATGTTTTTTACGTTTGCATGTAGTGCTTTCTGAACTTCCGGCCTATTAAGATACGTGTATACGTAATTATCGATACAAGGATCATATCCTGGAATTTCTGATTCTTCTTGCTATTCACATAGTAACATCAGCATAGTCAATCTATGTTTATTAAAATTTGATTAATATTTATGATTTTACTATACATTATACATTGTAGGATGAAACAACTCTTACTGTTTATAGTAAATTTATGAATTTCATAATGATTTGATAAGTATATTTTTTACAATAATTTTATTGTAATAGTTCAAAATTCGAAATAAACAATTATAAAAAAAAAAAATATCAAAAATAACTAATAACTGATATATAAATAACTCTTAACTAATACATCTATAAACACCTCCATAAAATTACTAAAAACAAAGATAAAAAATTAATACATGTGTAAGACATCCTTACCCCTGGCTCTACTTAACTTATAACCTATTAATATAAATTAAATACTTGTAATAATAAATAAATATACAAAAAAACTATATCCTCTAATTACACTTACCGTTGCCAATTCAGATAAATTATCTGTGCATCTCGGAGCATAGATACTGTATATATCGATATTTCCCATTTCATTATACATTTGCATTTCCAAACCCTCGCATACCGTTTTATCGAATTTTAAATCGGTACAACGGTCGATGACTTGCTCATAGAGTTGATCCGATATCAATGCATGAGTCCATGGGTACTGAAATGTTCCAATAAAATCTGTATCACTATTCATTAGTCCGTTCCCCACCTGCATAAATTGAATGTGCATGCTTCAGATTGATTGTGTACATAAGTTTCCGAATTTTGAGAGTTTAGCACTTTTGTTTTCAATAGAGTTTGCAAGTTTTATATCCGAAATCTTGACATGGCTATTGAACAAAAATAATCGTATATTGAATATTTCTCTTTGTATGAATTTTGATTCTGAGACCAATGCGATTTTCTAAAAGTTATGAGTCTGAGTTGAACTCACCATTATTCCTCTGAAATTAATGAACGATGCCTGAGAGAAGTTTTTATGGTGTAAAATTGCTGAAGCCAACTCCGGAATGTAATATCCTACAATCAATAATTATTGTTAACGCCTTCGTGGAAAAAATAATAATTCACTCTAATCAAACCAGCTTGAGCAATCTTTCTTGCAGCGTTGATGTATTTCATCTTATAATCACAAAGAGTATCACAGTTGTTTTAATAAATTTCAGAATATGATCTGTCAAAACATCAAGTGTCTAAACTTTGTCACTAGTGCATCAGCTTGCAATCACGCTCATCAAAGTTTGAATCGTATCTAATCGAAACTGACAAATTGTTAACGAATCATAGATATTACAGAAGAAACTACCTGCATAACTTTCGCCTGCTATGTAAAACTCTCGGAATTTATACTGCGGAAACCTGTTGAACCAGTTTACCAGGAATGCATACGATTCTTCAGCTGGAATAAAACAAAACCCAACACAAAGTTTAGATTTCCCCGCATACTTGGACGGATTTTCTCTCTAGAAAACCAAATATTTCGCAAGTTACCTGTTAGTCTATCGCCAGTTTGCGAATAATCAGAGGTTGTGTTAGTGTACGAGAATCCGACGCCTGCTGGAGACTCCAAAAACAATACGTTCGCCACTGTAGGAAGCAATGGATGCTTTAGTAATTGAACGTCAAATCATAATCTGAAAGAGTTTGCACTAATATTTTGTATTGTATCAAGATATATCTAAGTCCATGCTATATTTTAATATAGCTGAAATAAGTGATTCATACGTTCAAATATGAGAAGTAGTATATTTATTTGGATTGAATATATTATGATTTTATTTTTTATATTACTAGTATAGTTATAAGTAAAGTGGTCGGTGAATACTATAGATGTAGCTAACCACTTAGTTTTGTGGAGATGGCTGGTTGTTAAACAAAGACTAAACATTAAACTAATTAATATAAATACGAAACTAACATAAACATTAAACTAATTAATATAAACATAAAACAAATACTATTTAATAAACATACCACTTTTCTTAACCACCGCTTAACTTAAGCTTATTTAAATCTTAATAAAGATGCATTTGATCATAAAAATCACTTTACTATTCCTAAGGAATCAAGAAAAGTCGAGCAAAAATGTCTCAACCGAATTGAACCCACCCCACAAAATAGTTGTTATCCATAAATATTTAGAAGTGACAGTCAAACTTCTTACCATATAGTTTTTATGTAACAATGATGATGAAACAACTCATCATAATAGTTAGTAAGTTGATTAGTAAATAATAGTTAGTTGACTACCTTAGAAGTCAACTTTCTTACCAACCATATTGTGGTTTTCATTAAACAATGTAGATGAGTCAATACTCAATAATAGTTAGTAATGATTATCTGAAGTCAACATTCTTAATAATAGTTAGTAATGACTATAAGTCAACATTCTTATTAATTATGTTGTAGTTTTCATTTAACAAAGTTGATGAGTCCATTTTGAATAATAACCCGTAATAATTATTCTCAATGTTAATTTGACAACTGAGTTATATAATAAATTTTGTTACGATTAAACAAAATAAATAAATAAAATATCATTATCTTCTAAATTATATATTTTAAATATAACATGTAACCATGTTTCTGAAGTGAAATGTACAACGTACTCGAATTTTGATGAAAACCACCAGAGCATGAATAAAAAAGATATATGTACAACGTACTCGAATTTTGATGAAAAAAACCAGAGCAGGAATAAAATAAATATAACTAAGAGCATATTAATTCATACTATGAAATGTTAAACCATCCTAAATCATACTCTCAAATGCTAAACCCATCCCAGATCTAAAATGTTAAAACTATCCCAGATGGAACTAAGCTAAGCTGGTGCTATTTTAATTTATACCCTGAAAATGTTAACCTGTTCCATTCAAAATGTGAGCCATAAAGATATGAATATTCTTCATATGTGTATGTATGTTTACGCTTCAAAAATAGTTGTAATGTCGGGAAAAAAAGAGAAATACTGGCCTTGGTTCCATGCGTAACAATTATAGCTTAGGGTTCTTCCGTCTCGGTTAACGCGAAAAGGCCCTAATTCCATCATTGCTCCATATCCAAATGACGAACATCCAGGCCCTGCGAGAATATTTGTTTGTGAGAACTATGAGAATTGTGCAACACAATTATTTCTGCAAACCTAAGAAAAACAAATATTCAAGCGAATTTACCGCCGTTAAGCCAGAGAACCAGTGGCTTCTCGGAGGGATTTTGAGTGGCCTCGGCGAAATAGTAGAAAAGCGCTCTGCCTGCCTCGGCATCAACTGTTACATATCCAGAGTACTGTCGAAATTTGAAGCCAGTCGGCTGCCCGGGGAGGCCTTCCGGAAGATAATCAGCTTCTTGCAGGTGCTCCTCTGTCAAATACTCGGAATCATTCTTGAAGCTGATCCTGGCGCCCTCAGACCCCCAATCTATAGTTTTCGGGGTATGGCTTCTGTATCTTGTCGCATTGCGCCACGATCGTAGTGCGTCACCTTGAGTGGTGAGCTGATGGGAGGGAGCAACTGCTGCGACCAGAAGGATTGACAGAAGCAAGCACTGTATTGATCTCTGCATCTTGACGACTAACTAACGAAGGAGAAGCCCAGGTTCTCTTCTTGATTAGGGTTGTCACTTATCAAGCACAGACTAATCCAAAGAGAGGCCACATGCATTAATACTTATAGTTGATCGAGCCGGCTATATCTCGGCCGGAAAGAGATGAGCAGAAGCCGGAGTTGGAAATGGAGGGACTGGAAGTCGGTCGGAGTGAAACAAGTTTTTCTTACGTTCAGCTGACCTGGAGAAATCACGTATACATTGTGGGATTCACGACATCATCAAAAAAGTATTAACACAACCTTTTTGCTTTCATTCACATCATCAACAAATAAGTATTAACACAGCCTTTTTGCTTTTCTGGCAGGTCGAGAATATTCGATACTTTTTTAACAGCCACAAAGTGGAGATATTTAGAATTATTTATACAATTTAAAAGGGAAACTTGGTTGAAAGCGTTCCCCATTTTCTAGCATAAAACGTTTGGAAAATGGCAACAAATTTGATAGTCAAATTATTTGTTACGAGGAGTCAAAGATTTAATATATTTATTATAAATGTGAATTAAAATATAATTAGAAATTTAATATATTTATTATAAAAATTATTACATTTACTTAACTTATGGTTTGTAAATATTGATTGGTTACTTTTAACTTGATATAATTAATTAAAATATTTAATATAATTAATAATAAAATAGTTTAAATAGTTAATATTTGGGTAGAATCTCAGGTGATTTTGACCGTTTAGATGCCCCTAGGTCGTGGTTTCTCAAACCACAAGCTATTACCACAAATCAAAAAGATTGAAGTAAACAAAAATATATATATAATTTAAATAAAAAAAATGAGTTCTTCAATTTTCTTTGAGATAAAACCATATTTAAAATCTTTGACCAACTAAACCATAAGGTTGCACTATAATCAATATTCAAAGCAAAAGTTTTGGGATTTCTCCTCTTTAATTTTGAAGGCTTGACATGAATTTCTAAAAGTTCTTCTATTAACATAGAAACATGGATTTTAATCAAAGTTGTATGAGTTTTTCTATTAACATGCTAACATAGATTCTAATAAAGTTATATGATAATCATAATAATCATTATTCAAAGGGAAAAAAATTCCATTTCAATTCTTCCTTTGTTACACGATTACCATTTTTCAAAGAAAAACCTTTCAAGATTCTTCCAAAGGAAATGTAAAATTTGTATATAAATGAATTTAATATTTAATAATAACTAATTTTTTTATGTAATTTTAGATAATTCAAAGATATGATACAAAGGTTTCAAAGAATATATATATATATATATCACATTATTTGTTTTTAAAATAATGTTTACCATTAAGTTGGATATTTTAAATATATTTGTTTCTTAGAATTTAGTATAGGAGACGTGTAATTCTTTCTATGCTCATTTTAGAGTTGACAAGTGTCATTTTTTAAAAAAATAAAATATTATAAAAAATAGCATGTCTTCTCAAATTAGATTTAAAACATTTACATTTACAATGGCATATATATAACTAAATAAATAGATAAATTAAAAAGAGGTTTGAGCCTTGAGAAATCTCCAACAACACAATGATTTCCAACAACATGATCATGTTTCCTTACCTCCAAAGAAGATAGTTCTTAACTTATCAAAATATATATGACCAATATATATTTTGATTTATGAGGATAAAAAGTACATACTAAATTTATATTAATATTTTTTTAAATATTAGGTTGGATAATTCCTTACCCTTCTTAAGGTCAATAAAACAAAGTTTACATCATCATCAAACAATTAAAAACATAAGTATGGTTTTGACTAAAAAAATTACTTAATTAAAAATATGTTTTTAAGAGAGTTGGGAATCATCATCAAAACAACTATTAGTTATAAATATAGTTTTGACCAAAACCATTTAACCCGAAGGACCCAGAGAATTGAACCCCTAACCTCAACCATGTGTCATCTTGGTCCCACAAGATCCAACTAACTTGAGCTGCCCCTCAAAGCTAAAAATAAAATGTTATTATTAATTAGAGATACCATTTAATTAGTTATAAATATGGTTTTGACCACAAACAATTTGTTATTACTAAATAGAGATACCATTTAACTGTTTCATTGAGGTTAGGTTCTATTATCATCTTCAAACAATTAAACATAACTAACATAGCCACTTAACTTGTGGTTGGTGAACACAGATAGGCCACAAGTTAACATAACATTTTATCCAACTCTAATATGTATCCTAATTGATTAAAATTGCTAAAAAAAATATTGTAAAAGTTGTTTTTTTAAATTAACTAGAATTAAAAAATACCAAAAAAATGCTTTTTTTTATTCGCTAGAAATAATGCCATGTTTACCTCATAATTCCATGCTATTCAAATCTTTCAATATTGTATGGGTAAGGAGACAATGAAGGAGTGTGGTTATTTTTACTTAATATAAAAGTTGCATAATACATGTTCAATATCCCGTTATTAAGAGAGAGAGGTTTTCGAAGTGGCCAATTTTTTTCAAGAAATGGCATACTGAGATTCAGAAAATCTCTCTATATAGAGAGCAAGGGGCCAAAAGTTGAAGTGGACGATGCTGGCAATAGCGTAGAGTCTAGATGGCTAACGTGTGAGTTTGTATAAGTCATGATGCAATCTACTTACAAGATACTTTTCCAACATTAAACTATAAAAGTTTATGTATTTAAATATGTAAATTATCTCCTGCTTTCTTTCACATGGCTTGACATTCCATTTATATAGTACATAATATCTTCTAGCAGCAATACGGGAAAGGAAATACATCGAGAACAAAGTTCAAACATGAAGAAATTTGTTAAAGATAGATTTTGTCTAATCACATTATGCATGCTTCTTTATGTCACCAATCTTGTAATTCCATGTGCATCTCCAACACAATGCATGCTTGACTAGATGACATCTTTGCAATGCATTACTCTGTCCATCACTAAATTCTCACCTTTCGTCCATTACTCTGTCCTTCTACTCTGCCCTTTTTTTCCAGGTGGTATACATATCTAAAGCTGGGCTTCCATATCCAAATTATCTTTGGTAAAATTTGATACCTTCTCTATTGATTCCTTGACATGGTTTTTTTTTCTTCTTCTTTTATTTAGGGTTTAATTTTTTGTTTTTGTTTTAAGGGGTCGACATTTAGGACTTGCCCCCCTCCTTTATGGTTGCAACGACCATGGCTTGGCCCCTTGGGGCATGCACCTAGTCGCAGCTTGCATAGGCACCATGGTTATGGATGACCTCAAGGGGCCTAGTCATGGCCATGGTGGACCGTGCCTATTCCACAATTGCGTGGTCACTATGGCCATGGTCAACGTCATAGGGCCTAGCCATGGCCACCATGGCCTATGCCCGTGATGGTCATGACCAATAGGGTGGGTGTTTAGGGGCTTGAACATGGATGCCAACTTGTAGAACATTTTTTAATTAATTTAATTGTTTAACAATAGTATATTTTGGGTTTTTATTTGTTTATATATATTCTAAGGAACAACCTCGCCGAAAACCCTCCGAGTACTTTCTCATGATTCATGGATGGTTAACGAGATAAACTATTGACCTTGATTATGGAACCCTAAGGAGATCAAGAAATTCGAACCCAAACTATTGACCCTGATTATGGAACCCTAAGGGGATCAAAAAATTCGAACCCATGACCTCCCCGAATTTAAGGGAGAGATATCACATCTGGCTCATGACCGTTTGAGTTAACCCTTAAAACTATATATATATATAATTTTGTTTTGGTTTTTATTTTTATTTTAAAGAAACCCTATTTTTTGTTTTGAAATGAATAAGTTTAAGTATTCTCTTTTTTTAACATAAAAACCCAAAAAAAATTAAGAGATTTTGCAAAAAGCCTAATCTCTAAGTTCTTATTTTTCTTGTCTCTCACAAGTAATAATGGTTTCCTTCATTAAAAAAAAACACTAAGTTTGTTTTCTCTATTTTGTTCGAAGGTGCTATATGGGCAAGTTTACAAAAGAATGGAGACTTCAATTTACTCCAGTCATGGAGGATACATGTTCTTCTTTAACTTTTCTTCTCAAAGTAGCCCCTCGTTGACTCGCTAATACTCCGCCATGCATTAATAAACCTTGTTACACTCGATGGCCTTTCTTATGTAATAATTTAATTCTGTAGAAGTTTATTTATGCTTCTTAATAAATTAAAGTTTTTTTTTTTATGGGTTAAAATTTGCTCACGGGGCCATAAAATTAACAAAGATAGAGGACGAGCTTTGTTGATCCAAAAACCCACCATCAAGCGAGTTCATGGTAGAGCTACGTTATGCTGCCAAAGCGGAGGAATACTTTGTAGGGAAAAAAAGTCGTGATCGATGGTGGTACAAAAATTACCACGACCGTTGTAAGCAAACTTTCTCCCATGGTTGGCTCTAGCCAACAAACTCTTGACCTGGGACAATAGAATGAAGAGGGGTTGGGTCAATCCGAGTAGATGCGTTCTATGTTCGTGGGACTCTATGTTCCTGGGACGCTGGAACATGAATACCTTAGAAGGATGCATTCAAGAGTGTCTTTCGGATGGTGCAATAAAAGACTACAAAGCTATGCCAAGCTTGATGGTTTACTGGATCTGGTGAGCATGCAATTAGTTGATCTTCCAATATAAGAATATTTCAGCTACAGTAATCACACACGTGGTGACTAAGACTTGGAAGGAGCATAAAACCAATACAAAAGATTAAAAAAACAAGAGTCTCAATGATGCCATGTCTAGATTACGAGATCCCATGAGGGATTTTTTCCATGGGGCAAGCCAAGGGAACCCTATGATTTGTGGGATGGAAGACATACTTCATAAGAACCCCAAGAATTATATACATCTTAAATTTGCAATAGGATGCTAAACCAATACGTGTGCGGAGCTTTGTGCCCTTTGGTTACTCCTTCGTTGTGCTCAACAAAATGGATGCAAAAAATACATGTACTCGGGGACTCAAAGGTTGTTATTGATTGGGCTAACAAAAAGAATAAAATTGAGATCCTTGGTCTTAGACCAATTATGAATCTGATTGAAGCTGAAATCGCTACTTTGATTGGATTTCCTTTACCTGTGTATTCAAAGAACTAGACAGAGTTGCCAATGATATTTCAAAGCAAGATCTTGTGTTAAATGAAGGCACCTTGGTCGGGATGGAATATAGGAATGGGTGAATTTAGTTCGAGTTCGAAATTCCTCTTTACTCGTAGATGTCATCCAAATGGTCCTTTGGTAGTTAGTTTTTATGTTGTTTGTTCATTTCTTGTATGAAGTGTATAACTCTTTTTTGTTTTAAAAAGCTCCTATGGGACTGTAATTTTTTAGGAGCCAAAATTCTCAAACAATATTTTAAAAGAAAGGTTGGTAATGTTAAATATTGTATCCTTGAGGTGAAGAAGAACACATCGTTGGGCCTCTTTAATCACCTACAGGATAGTCTATGCATATTCACTTTTTTGAATATATAAATCTTTTTCTATGGAAAAAAAATATGCATAAGTGTAAGTTTGTTTTACATTCCCTTGTAACAATCATATCACTTAAGATAAGGTGGTTATAGGTCAAGGAAATCAAAAAATAACAAAACTCCAATCTTTCCCTAGGTATCGTATCGTCTCTACCACTTCGCTAGTTACCAAATGTCGTATTGGATCTCCCCGACACATGTAACTGCTAAAGCAATTTCTACAATCTGAACTCTATCGTAATCCTATTAAAAAAAGTAAATAATTTCCTTACTAATTAATCATTTTAATTTACCTCTGAATTTGATTATGATGATGATGGTTAGCATCCATTGAGACTAACTCTGGTCTATCGAACATTAAGAAGATTACTTTGCTTGTTGTAAAATTTTATTTCTATGCTCAAAAAGCTTGGAGAGAAGTGTTCCTAGGTCTCCATAGTTTTGACAAGTTAGAAGGTTAGGGAGGTTTGTATTGGAGCAAATATTATGAAACTATGATCTAATGTGGGTGTACACAGCGCAATCTAAGAGAAAATGATTTCCATCCTCAACACTCATAGTCTTGTACAGATATAAAATCCTTTTCCCCACGGTGTTTTAGGAATTAGCCAGCACCCTGTTTCACTATGAAGCTCATGAGAGTTCGTTCTTATCTTGGCTATATTAATTTTCTTGTTTGAACTAGTTAAAACAAAGAGGTAATTTTGATCATCTAGATTAGGGTCGATGACCTCCTTATAATATCATAATTTCCTCTTAACCTCTAATTCTTTCTTGTCCCACATTTTCTCTTTAAACTTAGATGTGATAGTATTTCTAATGTTATCGATATCTTGCAAAGTGGCATTTTTGCCTGTACCCCAATGGTTTAAGCATGCCATGGTGTCTTTATAGCAGCCTCTCTTGAGCCGGAGTTGGTTCTAACTAGACTATAAGGAAACATTAGGAAGTCTTTTTTCTCCCATGTTATTTATCATGTGCTTGTACATCAAGTATCTAGTCATAGTGATGCTCTCGATGGGGGAAGACCCACTTCTAGAAGGAGAATAGGATAGGGTGTATTGCTTTTAATCTTGAGGTTATGCGTTATGAAATGCTTATGGATTTGTTCAATATTTCTTCAGGATTCTCTAGAGATGTTGCAACCCCAAACTTCATAATCATACAATATAACAGGAGTGACAAGAGTTCCAAAATGAAATTTCTTTTTATCCCACATTACAAGGTTTGTCTATTTGCAATTGTTTTCAAGACCTAAATAATATTTCCACCCTCCATTGGTCCTTTTATTAATGCTATAGTTCCATTTAAGCTTATGATGAATATCAATTCTGATATACTTGTAGGAAGACACCTCCTCCAAGTTGCTATTGTCATATACAAATTTAGCATAAGTGACCTTCTTGGACTTAATAATCATAACTTTTATTTTTTCGGTGTTAATAGTCATACCCATCTTAGAGCAGAAATCCTTGAGAATTCTTAATTGCTTATCAAGATCAAAGGGGCACATTGCCATAAGAACAATATCATCAACATAGAGTAGGAGGATGACTATTATACCAGTTAAGGTCGTCCCAGTGCATCCTACTTCTTCTAAACAAGCTTCTAGCTTATCGATGTAAATGTCTAAAAACGTAGGGGAGAGGGGACAACCTTGCTTAACTCCAATATTATAATAATATATTTCGACCACCCCTCATTGCTCTTAAATTTTGAAATGACAGTCTCCTACAACCTTATCGCAACAGCTCTCAACTCGAAAGGAACCTTTAGCTCTTCCAACCGACTCCACAAGTTATTTCTAAGCACCATATCGAAAGCTTTCCTAAAGTTTACAAATCAGTAAAATAGGTTGGATTTACTTTAACGACAATCCTCCGCAATGATCCTAAGTGTGAAGAGGTGGTATGTGGTAGAGTGATGTCTTCTAAATCCTACCTAACCTTTATCCCTCTTACCTTCACTTTCTATCCATATGTTGATTTTCTTGTCTAGAATGATATCGTAAAGCTTGGCTAAGAGAGGGATAATCATGATGGTTCGATAATTAGAGGGGTTATTTTTATCGCTGCTTTTAAAGACAGTAATAATGAGGCTCTGAGTCCAATGAGTAGGGAAACCTTGCTTGAACGCTAGGTTGAAGAGATTATAGATGTGAGGGATGAGGGCTGGCCTACCAATTTTTAAGATTTATGCTTGGTAACCTTCAATGTCCTTAGCTTTTCCGTATGCAAGGTGCTTAACCCCGAAATCAATGTCTTCTATTGAGAAAAAAAAATTATGTTATGAGGAGGGATTAAATATTATCAAGGACCTCCGGGGATTCATAAATATTTTTAGGATATGCATTCTAATCTTCCAAAGAAAACTAATTATTATCTTTAGTTTTGCTAGTTATAATATTCCTCCAAGATTTCTTAGGTGCTACCCTAGAGAGGTGTAAGAGATTTTCCTTATTTTTTTATATATTGTCTTTTCTTCTTTTAATTAGGGATTTGTAAATATTTATCTTGTCAATTTTTAGAGACGTTTTTTTTATAAGCTCGTACCCACGGAGTTTTGAACCGATGACCTTATGCAAGGAGTGCCTTAACAATACACCCAATCACTATCTATTATATGCCCTATGGGATTTTAGAGACTCTTCAATATATATGTATGTATGTATGTATGTATGTACATACATACATATACATATATATGTATATGTATGTATGTACATATATATATATATATATATATATATATTAAATAAGTAAAAAATAAATCAGATTTATTTTAAATGTTCTAAAACCAACCTAGATCCAAATCCTAGGCTCTTTTAAGTGCAAAGAGGGATAAAATCTCTCGAGGTGAAAACCTTTCCCGCAAAACCATTTTTGAGTGCAATACTAATACTTGAGCAGAGGTTTGCACCTCGAGAGATTTGATCCCTCTCGTCGCTTGATAGTGCCTAGGATTTGGATCTAGGCTGGTTACTTATTTTTTCAGCATAATGTCTTTATAGCAACCTCATAAGATAGACACCCTCACTAAGGAAAAACTCCTCATTCTTTCTCCATATATCCAATCTCTTTGACCGCAATCACAGTTTGAATTTTAATACATGTACTTGATTGAGAGAAATCACAATGTTAACTTTACTATGTATCTAACCAAAAGTTCACGCTTTTGTGTAACCAGAGACTTCCTTTTATTGATATGCGATATTACCATTTTAAAACTAGCATTTGCTCCATGAGGGGCAAAAATGAATGCCGGTAGGAAAAGAGGAAAGTTAGAAGGAACAAAAACATAAGCACATGCAGTGAAGGATACTGGTAGGAAAAGAGCAAAGTTTGTAACAATCTTAGATTACAAGGACATAGGGACTCAACCCATAATAAAAAAATAATGTTAAGTTCATCAACACAGTGAGCCAACTACAATTGCTTTTCTCACAATCTCTGTAGTAGTAATCTCAACACTATAGATTACTACTATATCTGGAATATATAAGCAATTTGAAAAAATATTTTTGCAATAATATCAATGAAAACAATGATTATAATAGCTCCTAAACTACACAAACTACTTGTTCCTTCCTCTCATTGAGGATTTCAAGTCCACAATAAAAACTAAATACATCCTTCTCAACCATGTAAAGGCGAAGAGACTTGTCACTACATGAACTAATCTTCTGAAAATTATTAATAATCCAAGGAAACTAACCATGTGCTTCGGTCGCTTGTCTTTCAACTATCTCGCTGACCGTTTCGCGTTTTTTATGATATTATTGCCAACCCGCGGAGCGACCAAGAATTTCTCGCAAGGCGTTCGTTTGTCTAATCGCCCCTTTTTGAACAACGACGGCCGGGCCTTTCGCCAGTTTGAATTTTTGTCACACCAATTGGTCGCCACAACTAGTGCTTTTGTTCCGATCGTTTTGCAGTGGTTAGAGTGAAGTCGTCGAAGCCATCGGCGGGCTTTGTTTTGGGAAGCATGCTTGCATTTATGGCCCATTCTATTTAAAGGAAAACGAAGTTCGTTTGTTTATCATTGTTTGTTGGAAGAAGAAGAGGGTTTTCCATTTGAACGGTTGCTGGTCGCGTTCCATATGAAATCTCGCGAGTCAACTGAAATGCGCTCTGGCGGGTTTCTGCCGATCGCCGGAGTTAAGTAACCAAGGGGTATGTAGGCATTAAACCTTGGTCGCGATTAGTCGCTGCGAGCAGACTCTCGCCGGTCGCTGGTCGGTTTGAAAGGGATAACAAACGAAAATTTGTATTGTGCGGCAAGCAACCAGCGACCATCGACGAGGGGCTTTTCGCTGGAGCGAATGGCGGCAAATTTCGCAAATAGTTTTTTTGTTTTTCTTTGTCCTTGGACACCAACAGGCGACCGACGACCAGCGACACAGTCAGGCACCAGAACGATCTTCCATCTCAGCAGCGACCGCCGACCAACGTGATTATTCTATTGGCCAAGTTTCCATTTTAGTCACTGCAGAATGATCTTTCCAAGCCAAAATCTGCAAGCTTTATTCTATAAAGTCTACTATATGAATCATAGACATCACAATTTCTTTCTTTTCACAATCTCTCAATGTATAGATAATTCACATAAGCACTATTCAATTATTTTGTGTATATCTAATTTTAGTATTTATTTTTGGTACTATCATTTATTTTCAAGAGCGTTGTAGAGGATACTCGTTAACTACCTAAGGAGACACAACAACACTGGTAACTACGAAAATCATGTGCCATGCAAGGTGGTTTGGTAAATCCAATGTGATTATTTCATGTGACAACCTATTATATTTGTCAACGTAAGCAATATTTTATATATGGTTGAGGCATATACTTGGAACTTGGAATGTGTGCATTCCAAACTTCCATTTCATAAATATATTTAAATATAACGAATGTAGTAGTGTTATACACATCACAGTTGATGCCAAATCAATTAATGATTATATATTAACTTTTTGTAAATAAATATACATGAAAAGTTAAAAAAATATAGTTACGAGAAAATACTGTAAAAAAATAGAACAATGACCATTGATTGACCATAGGAAAGAAATCTCAAAATAAAGGAGAAAAAGTAATTCAAACCCTCAATTGGATAGTTCGTATAATTATTAGATAAGGGTCTTTGTATTACAAATTGTGAAAGAAATCTATGCTGGAGCAGGGTTACCATTGAATCGACCATCACATATGCCAGAAAACAATAAGGAAAATCCTTTGTGGGGGCGATGCTAATTTCAAAATTGCAGAATGTGTCTTGACCATTATTTTTTGTTCGACGTGGTGGCCGACAACTTTGTATGCTACTTCCTTTTGAAAATTCTACGGACGTGTGGCGGTTAGTGGCTTTTCATGCTACTTTGAAAATTCTATCACTGGAACAAATCCTTTGCGCTTTGTCTAAGCATCACTACAGAAAAAAGATTGCAAGATTGTTCAGCTTATGGACACCAACTACCATGCTTTCATGCTTGCAGACACGTGGAATTACTACTTTTTTGAAATCGAATCCTGGACAACTAACCCTGAATGCGAGGAAATCGCCATCGCTGAGAGAACTCAATAATGAGCATGTAATCTTTGGCGTGTCATGCATTCTATTACATTACAACACTGTGATATGAAAACTTACACCCAATAGCAATTGTGAATCCATTTCAGAGTATATGAATTTCTGTTGTCTTCTTTGTTCACTTGACTCGTTTTTCTAATTTAGAAAATTTTGAAAAATATTATTTATTCAAACTGGAACATCCTTTTTGAAACGCATATGGTAGAGCTATGGAAAATGGTTGGAAGGAATGAGAAAGAAATTGGAATGTATCCATTGTTATGCAAGACATCATGCAGTAATAGCAGTATCGGAGAAGCATTAACAGTCATCGGGAAGCCATGCTCCATTAATCTTCTTATCGTTACAGCAGCCAATTTTGTGATTTATGGTGGTGTGACTATCGTTGTATTTTGGATGTGATTTGTGTATCTTTCTTTGAATTCCATTAATAATAATACCTGGTGTTCAACAGAAGAGAAGCTGCTCTTGGATTTCAACAAAGGCTCATCCAAACACCTCAAGAGAAGCTACTCCGAGATTTAAATAGAGGCTACTCCAAACATCTCCAACATCAGCTATGAAATTACAAATTACAAATAGGTATATAAATCCATGGGCTATTAGTAAGAGGGTAAATATAACTTCTTTTAAATATCAAAACTTGGTTTTCAAATAATTTCTTAACAATATTGATATACACGCTATTCACAATTATAAGATTTAGACATATAAATATGTCCCACAAATTACATATATTTCTATTTCTCCACATACACGTATTATAGAAGATCTTTGGGAACATTAATCCCCTCAATGTCTACACAAATTTCTCCATAATTGCATTATCGACAAAATCTTTTCCTTTAACAACAATATTTAATTTCTAACTGTAAGATTCATCGAAATTAATAACATAGACATAAATACATGAATTTTCATTATATATATATATAATTAGGTCATTTCTATGTTTATTTGTGCAACTTAAAAATATATTCGTGGTACGTATGTAATGTTGGAACATAGAAGTCTAGGCTCCTTATCTTCTATGACATGTTGAAGGAGTTTTCTAAATATAATTTAAACGGATATGTATTGAAAATTGATATGTAGAGTTGGGGTAGATTCCCTATATTCGTAAAATAGAGGGCAAGTATGGCATTTATAAATTCAAGCATTCTATGAATTTTGTAAAGAAAAATATATATAATTCTAATATATGTAATGTTCTTTTAAATTGAAGATATATGTTAATTATTTGATCGTATATTTATAAGAGAAGAATGATAGATATTTATTAAAAAATTTCAAGAGAAAATTATTACGCCTAAGTTAGATAAAACTATATTTTTATTCAGCTTTTCTTTTTCATGTTTTCTCTGGTAAAACTATATTTTTATCCAATTTTTCTTTTCTCATTTATGTAGATACCATTGGCCACTTTAGAAGAAACCATATTTATTTCGTCAAGAAGGGCCATTTTTGTTTGGAGAAGGTGCATTTTTGGATGGAAAGAATAAGAATAATAGAGCGTGGGTGAGGAAGTGTGGTGTAAAATAGTGGAACCTGGGTGAGGGAAAGTGTCTGTTTGTCCCAAAAAAAATAAAAATGCACAAAACATAGTGCATAGTGGTGAGAGGGATATGTGTTGTAGTTTAGTGGTGAAAGTCGAGCGCTTTGTATAAGGGGAGTTAGATAGGTCTATAATTTATAAAATAAAAAATTTCACCAAAAAAGAAGTTGATGCAAATTAATATAGTGTGGGTTTTTTGGAGTGCATTGTTATAATTATAATTTTATGTGTAAATATATAACTTTGTCATCTTTTTAAATATTGAATATATATACATTGTTTTGTATTGATGTATTTATAAAAGGATTATGTTTTAGAAATTATTTTACTTTTGTCTTATATATATTTAGTTTATCTTGTATTAAACCATTTTAAAAATTAAAATATTTTGTATTGTACATATTTTTTATGCTCAAATGTAAATAAACTCACAAATCATATTCAATATCAAAATTACAATATCTTGTTAAAAGAATAAAAGTCAATTAATTTAATTAAATTATTAATTTTTTTAACTAATTTATTAAAAAATATTTAAAAACTTCGTTCTATTAATCTAAGAAAATTTTATGTTTTTACTGAAAACATTCAGAAATATTTTTTATTTTTTATATGTTCTATTTTCTTTTTTCTTTTTAAAACCTGTAACTATTTGCTTGCAATTTTACCCTTAATTAAAGTTCTTTGAACTGTATTATCTTCTTCTTAATTTGAAAAAAAATGATTTACAATTCATTAAAGCACTTAAATATCTAAGATTTTTGCACATTTATTCATATTAAGACTTTTGTCTTCTATATATTTAGTTTATCTTGTATTAAACCATTTTAAAAATTAAAATATTTTGTATTGTACATATTTTTTATGCTCAAATGTAAATAAACTCACAAATCATATTCAATATCAAAATTACAATATCTTGTTAAAAGAATGAAAGTCAATTAATTTAATTAAATTATTAATTTTTTTTTAACTAATTTATTAAAAAATATTTAAAAACTTCGTTCTATTAATCTAAGAAAATTTTATGTTTTTACTGAAAACATTCAGAAATATTTTTTATTTTTTATATGTTCTATTTTCTTTTTTCTTTTTAAAACCTGTAACTATTTGCTTGCAATTTTACCCTTAATTAAAGTTCTTTGAACTGTATTATCTTCTTCTTTATTTGAAAAAAAATGATTTACAATTCCTTAAAGCACTTAAATATCTAAGATTTTTGCACATTTATTCATATTAAGATTATATATTCAATTTGTTCTTGTATTTATATCAAGATTTACATTAATTATTTGGATTCTTCAATGAATTATTTAAAGTTTTTATTTACTTGATTCAGATGGTCTTCTCAAAATTTATTTTTTTATTATTGGAATTAATATATATTTTTATAAATAAACGTTTAATTTCTTTACATTTTGGTATAATATTTAAAATTTATCTAAATGTCAACAACAAATCATCTACTTACATGATAATGGTTCTTGTTAAAAAACATAGAATGAATTTGTAAGTTTCTTTAGTATGCTAAATTTTTGGTAAGAAATGCTTCACCTACTTATATAACAAAATTGTGTCAATATACATCTTTGCTAATTATTTTGGATTTCAAACATCTTTGCTAATCATTTTGGATTTCAAAGTTGTAATAGTGGTTTTTTTTTTACTTGAATTCTTTTGGAATTACCAAAGTTTCTATTCGTTTCTATTTGATGCGAGAGATATGAAACATACATAATTGATGTGTTCAAATCTACATTATGAACCCTATAAGTATATATAAATTTTATTAAATATATATGTTTAGTATAAATGTAAATAAATTTTATTATATCAAAATAATATATTTATAAATTTATTCATTAAACAAAAGATAAAACATAAATATAGTGAAAACAAAACCTGACTACTTTACAGCTTTCCTGTATTATTCATAAGATAAAATAATTTTGCTCCTCAATGACAACACCAAGGTAGAGAGTGTACAATAAAAAGTGAGAATTTTGTTTGACGCTTATGCTTATGCTTAGGTTGTTTAATAATTCGTTTTATAATGGTTGATTGGTTGTGAATTGAGTATGTTTACTTGCTTAGTTGGCCTTTCTCTCTATGTGACAAAATAAAAACCTTAAACAAAAAAATGTACCATAACACCTTTTTCCAATCAAAAGTTCAACCTACACACATTGGCTTTGGTTTAAATTTTCTTGGAGTCATCAATTATTGTTGGTTGCGTGCCACATGGGGTGGTACCATTCAATGGATCCAAGGCCCTATTGTTGGTTGAGACTTACCTTACTAAATACTTTTTCACTTACACTCTTAAAATGCTTATTTTATTTTAAAATTAAATGAATAATGGATATGTCCAAATTCATTTTTTTAAATATTTTTTATTAAACTTATAGTTTTATTTAATTGAATATTATAAATAATTTTTATTAAATTTATAATTTTATTTAATCGAAGGAAATTTCGATTATAAATAGGAGCTGTATAAAAATTCGGACGACCATTTTATTTTTTTCCAAATCTCACCGAAAAAGAAAGGTTACTTTGTTATGCACTCTACACCTTTGAGTGTGGCAGAGCGCGGGGCATTATCGCCACGCCTTCATACACTACGTTCATAGAAGATTGCTTAGTTCCACACTAAAGATCATCGAATTCAGAAAGAAAAGATTGAGGCAAGGCGAACAATGAGAAAGAAGAGGAGGATTCTAGCTGCTAGAGTGGTCCCCAAAACAACGGAATTAACCTCTCAGCAACTCAAGAAGCCAAATTCAAAAAGAAAAGATTTGGGAGCAAGGCAAACAATGGGAAAGTGAAAGTTAAACTGCGATCAGCAACCAGCGAAGCGACCATAGACGAAAGTGTATATCGGCCGACGGTTGCGGGGCGCAGCATCAGGATGCGGTCATACAATAATATATATTGTGCGACCAATGACCAGCGACCATATGAGTAAAGTGGAAAGTCTGGGACGAGGGGCTGGTCACTGGAAGCTGAAAGAAAAATATATCCAATCCATTCTATTCCGCTGAAATAAGATAGCACGAGTTAAATTTAATTGCATGGGAAGCTTATTGGGATGTTAGAAATCAAAGACTGTATGATTGAATTTGAAGTCCCTCATTGAGAGTGTATTTTGCGAACTACCCATTGTCCATTCATCAGCTACTAATTATCCATTCATCAGCTACCGATTATCCATTCATCAACTACTAGTTATTTTTTATATTCTTTGCTTTTATAATTGTTTATGTCGAATTTGGAATGATTACAAAAGCATAAGCCCTAATCCACCCCAAATTCTAAGATATAAATACCTATCAGTGTAAAGGCAATCACAATGCCCAACCTTCATTCAATGTAACATTCATTATTAATTCAAATGGGTTGAAATATATTTCAAACTTTAAATCATAATAGCAATGTGATATACACAAACTGTTTAACTTGATTTGTTCATCACGTGAGTATTAAAATTTAAGACATGAGTGTTTAAAAAGATGGAATTTAAAATTAATATATTAATATAAATTATAATATCAAATAAATTCAAATTTTTATATTATAATAATATAAATGTAATATATTTATATAATCATTTAAATGTAATCTTCATCAATCAAGATCACTATTTCACTTTGAGGCTTAATTGTGGTACTGGGACAAACATGAAAGTTTATGGGGATTCAAGGATCACCATAAAATGGGCTTGTGGAGATTATAAGTTAAAAGTTATTGCTCTTCTACATTGGTGCAAAAGGATCAAGACGATTCACCAACATTTCATTTGAGCACATCTACAAACAACATAACACCATGGCAGATAAACTCTCCAAACAAGCAGTGGAAGGAGAAGAAGGGGTCATTATTTGGGAAGAAGTTTTGGAATCACATATATGTGATATGGGAATTGTAAAGTCTTTTGAATGATGATACAACACTCTTTTATGCATTTTGTTGGACAAGAATTTTCAACACAATGGGCATTTCTTCAATACTCTTTCTCATGTATTGAAAAGCCAGTTTTATGTCAAAAGGATAAGTGACAATATGTATTTATGCTGACCAAGTCTTGAAGAGGCTAGAACATCTATGTACTATTTGATTCAAATTTTGAATATCAATAATATGTTTTTTTTGCTAAAAAAAACTTAAATATATATTATGGATTTTTTTGTCATATAAATAATTGAGGCTTTCCAATTCTTACCAATAAAACTTGTTTTTAACAACAATACCAATTTTATTTTATAGTAATTTTACATATCTTGCTCAAACAAACCAATACATCAACCTAAATAACTCTCTACATAAATAATTAACCCCATTAATTAAAAAATTAATCTAAATAAGTATAACGTACACCCTATAATAAGTATAACGTACACCCTATCTTTATGACACTCCTATTCTCTTCAAATTACATGGTGCTCATGTTGTCCATAATATACAATGATTCAAATGACTTCACTAACCTGTATTGTAGATCGAAGCATGCAAATTGTATGAAAATACCTTTTTATTAATTATAATTTATAAAATTATTTTATAGTATTTGAAAGATTAACCATAAAAATGCTTTTTAATTTTGAATTATTAAATAAAATTCGAAAAGAATAAAAGTAAATGAGTTTTCATAAAGATTAGGTTAATATCCATGTAAGTCTAAAGATCCAATGCTCGGTTAAACCACAAATTCAATCAGCAAAATTACAATCCTCTCAATTGCTATATCGGATTGCCCTAGGGATTTAGTAGGCAAGTCGCATATCTCTATTGACAACAATATAAAACAAAATGGATCGTTCCAATATCTCTACCGACGACAATACAAAACAAAATGGGTCATTCCCCTGAAAACTTGTCATGGAACTTCTTCCTGCCCAAGAATCGAACATACGTCCTTGCAATCTGTAAAGGGTGGAGCATATATGTATGGTTGTTTATGAGTTCAATCCAAGCCAGGAAGCCAGCTGAGAAGGATTCACAATGCCGGGGAGGTGGACGTCGCCGGCTCAGAGAAAATCCGCGAGCGTATGATACAGCCTCTGTTTCTCCCTTTTGATTTCATCGTCGTCCTTATCAAAATAGGCAGACATAGCCTTTGATTTATCATTATTTTCATGGCAGCATTTCGCGTTCGAATCTTGTGGCAGCCACAGTGTTCCCAGCAATGTCGCGCGGGTGAGATACTCGCTAGCCATAAAGCAGGCCAGCCACCAACTGACCGCCTTCTTTTCGTTAACTACCCACCGAAGTGGCAAATTGGGGCCTCTGACAGAGGTCAAGGGATCGAATCCCAGCCAGATTGACCGGCCTCTGGATAGTCGAGCTAGCTTCCTTTTATCAATGGCAAATGTAGAGACACGTTGGAGTGGGTCCATTTATTTAACAATGATGGACGGTCGAGATGTGATATAAGAGATCAAGAGACGAGATCATCTCCGCATCGAAAAAGTGTGCACTCGATAAAAGGGAAGGTGGTTGCAGAATACAAAACACCATCACACGTGTCCATTCTTGATACGTCCGCATGTGGAAAAATGGTATTGCAAACCGCTCAAAGGGCAATGCGGAACCACCCTTCGCACATGCGAAAAGACCATTTCCAAAAGTTATTTATTAGGTTAAATAATCCATTGTTTTTGTTATTTGCTCGATGGTTACAAATCAAAGACTGTTTTTTTTTAGTACAGCTGCAAGATCGTTGTCGCAGCCTAAAAACATATCGCTGGAAACTCGCTAGAATGCAGCGACACGTTTCCAGGAGCAGTTCGGGAGAAGCATAGCCTTCCACGTGGCACGATTCCATTGGCTCTATGAGCGAGGAATCTTGATGATGTGGAAGTAATGCTTCTCCATGGTGAATGCCTACGGCGTAAAAATAAAGTTATTTGCATCCCACGTTATAAACTATATCTCATCTTTTTGTATACTAGATATATGAATGATGGCTGAAAGAAATTAATATCCCACATTATAAACTATATCTCATCTTTTTGTATACTAGATATATGAATGATGGCCAAAAGAAATTAATATGCACCCTTCTAAAATTCATCAAACCTAAAAAATTTATTAAAAATAGGTTTACCCACATGATATTAATATTAATGTTTATTTTGTAAGAAAGTTGCACTAACATTTTCTCCTTATTGAACTATTGTATTTAAAAACACAATTGTGACAATTCATCAAAAATTTCATGTAATAACTTGGCAGTTGAGACAATAAGGCCCATGTTTACCTCATAATTCCATGATATTCAACTCTTTCAATATTGTATGAGTAAGGAGACAATGAATAAGGAGTGTGGCTATTTTTGCGCTCTAAGCAGAAGTCTAGTTTAGTTGGAGAACAGAAGAATGTTTGTTATTGGCTATACTTAATATAAAAGTTGCATAATACATGTTCAATGTCCCCTTATTAAGAGAGAGGTTTTCGAAGTGGCCAATTTTTTTCAGGAAATGGCATAGTCAAATTCAGAAAATATAAAGCAAGTGGCCAAAAGTTGAAGTGGACGATGCTGGCAATAGCGTAGATTCTAGATGGCATACGTGTGAGTTTGTATGAATCATGATGCAATCTACTTACTAGATACTTTTCCAACATTAAACTATAAAAGTTTATGTATTTAAATATGTAAATTATCTCCTACTTTCTTCCACATGGCTTGACATTCCATTTATATAGTACATAATATCTTCTAGCAGCAATACGGGAAAGGAAATACATCGAGAACAAAGTTCAAACATGAAGAAATTTGTTAAAGATATCGTTTAAGATGTAATTACGTCGTAGGCGTTTCACCACAGAGATGCATAACTATCTACGTCGGCTAGATTCCTCGCTTGGCTAGATTCCGCGCTCATAGAGCGAATGGAATTCTGCCACGTGGATGGTTATACTTCTCTTGCCGCCACGAGCTCCTTCCTACTGCCTCCTCCCATCATCGACCTCCTCCGCCTCCTCTCTGCGCGAGCTCTTGCCCTGCTCTCTCCCGCGACCTCGTCGCCTCCCTCCACCTCCCCTCGGCCGCATGTACCATCCTCCGCCTACAACCTCCTCCCTCCTCCCGCTGTGAGCTCCACCCCTGCTCTATCCCACGAGCTCCCTCCTCAACAATGGCCTTTAACACCGACATATTCCACATAAATAAGTTGCAGAGATAATTAATCGCAATAGACGTTGAAACAAAAATGGTTTCCCTACCTAGTACGCATTTATCTTATTAAAAAAAACCTGTGTCATGCTAGATTTCATTGTGAATATTATGCAAATTTAAAGTCAGTTGAGATTTGGTGGAATTTTATTATAATCATTCGCAGGTATGTGACATCATCTTGCATTTACATTATTTTGAATCATCAATTCTAACGATCCAAACCAGCCATCCAACAACCAATAAATTAGCTAGCTATGTCTCTGACTCCATCGCTTTCTATGTCTCTGACTAATGCAGCCACCTTCAATCGGATGGTGCCGTTGGCCATCACACATACTGGGTCTACTACGGTGCCTTTGACCTGTGGCACTTGAAACATAAGGCAGACTTGCGTTGATCTATGGCACTTGAAAAATAAGACGTGGCCATTGATGGCTCATCCTTGACATAGCGTCCAAGCAGGAGGAAAACATAGACACTCCGGTCTCGTGAGATCTCTTTCCTCCCTATTACACATCCCTCATAGCTAGCACTCTCGTTGTAGAGTTACAGAGCCAAAAATAAAAATAAAAAATAAAAAAATAAAGAGGAGGCACAGAGTTGTCGAGCCAGAAAGGAGAAGAAATGTGAGTTCACGCGCGTGCGAGGGAGGTGGAGACTTGATATAAAGAAGATCGCCTTTAGCTGGGGCTCCTCGCTGGAGTCCACCTGGTAGCATGCACACTGGCGCGTGGCAAGCATGCAGGAGACCCTCACGTGGGGGCACTTGAACCATAGGTTGCGCTTGGAGGTGAAGGGATGGGGATCTCGAGGCATGGAGAGAAGGTGGAGGTCACATGGGAGGAGGGCGGTGAGGTGCAGGACTTGATTGGAGGATGGGGCGGTGAGGAAGGGTGGAGTGAGTAGGTGGGTTGGGCAGCTGGGGAGGCATGGGGCAGGCAGTTTGGATAAGTGAATGGTGGAGTCAGGGATGCGTGGGAGATACAGGCTGTGTGTCCTGTGGAGAGAGTGAGCCCTAGGCTAGCTAGGGTTTAGGCTAGGCGTTTAGAAGTTTAATATCATTTCGTCATCAATAAAACGTAAATGGCCACTAGTTAAATATCACAAATAAGTTACTTGTTGTCTGCTATGAATTATTTATCTATGCACTAGCTAAGATTTATCAATGCATTAGCTACCAGTTATCCATACATCAACTACTAGGGGAGGGATGCCAGTAAGTGAGAGTTTTTTTTACCCTTTTTTAGGTAACTTAATTGTTCATGTTCCCGAGCTTATTTTTCCTCCAAATTTTTATGACATATAATTTGGCGTGTTCTCTATCTAACCATATTGGTCTTGAGGTGTGACGAATCCAAATGGATGCCATGTCAGCCACAAAGTTACAAGTTGTCTAGTCCTAATGTCACCATAGTGTATTTTTGCTTGGGACCAATAGGTGAACATTGATGTGACTTAAAGTAGATGGGACTTAAAATGAAATTTCTAATTTCAAATATTCATTTTATTTCAAAATGTAGAAGAAAGTTTTTTATTGAGTAATTTTTAAAATATGAAAATATTGACATTTTCTTGTGCATAAAGTACTTTTATGAATAGCAAAATGGTACCAAGTATTTTCAAAATTGATGTGAGCCAACACCATTTCTATCTCCACTACTAGTACCCAGTGCAACTACTGGCTTCTCTCCCCTAGTTATTTTTTATATTATTTTTTCTTTTATAATTGTTTATTTCGAATTTTGAACCACTGCCATAAAATCAATCTGGATAATACACTTGTCTCATCCTCGTAAAATTTAAGAAAAATATAAAAGGTAGTCCACCGCAAATTCTAAGATATAAACACCTATTGATGTAAATATACATACATAAAATATCAAGAAAAACTTGTTAGGCATTCTTTGTTACAAATTTACAAACTAAAGCAAATACAGCAAATACTACAACAAATATTGGTAGTGTAGAATTGGTGTTAAATCCGGGTCCTCAGATTCTTTCAGCGATTTAAGCAAAGTCTAAAAGCAATAGCCACATAAACGAAAGCAAATATAATAAATGGCATTATAGTCTAATTACTAATTTTTTATTTCAATATATATTCATTTATTAATTTTTATTATATTTATTAATTTAAATTGGACAAGTGAAGAGTAACATTAGAAAAATGAGAATACCAAAGTTTAAATGCGTTAGGATCATATTCTAATGTTTTACTTTAAAATATTTTTTTTTAAATTTGACATTATAAAAGAAATTTGTAAAAACAAAGATTTGAACTTTTCAAATTTATTATTTATTATTTTATTTTTATAATTTAATTTAGGCAAGGTGAAAAATAATAATAGAAGAATGAGAATATCAAAATTTAAATGCATTTAAATATTATTTTAATATTTTTATTTAGAAATATTTTTTTAATTTCATATTTTAAAAAAATATTTAATTTTTTCAATACTTAATAATTATAATATACCATGATCCATTTTAATTTTAAAATACTATGTATAACTTTATCCAAAGTCTCATAGAGATTTCTCAAGATATCTTATAATTAAGTTTGTTATGTCACACTTATGAGCTTTCTTATAATTAAGTTGGCTATATCACATTTGTGTGAAAATTTAATTCAATATTTATCATGTAAGTTAGTTTTATTTCAATAAATAAATTTGATTGTTTATTGTTTAGTTTTTTTAGTTTATTATGAAGAAAATATGTAATTATATAATATATTTTTATAAAAATATTAAGATTAATATATTTTAAATATATATTTTTATAATAATTATAACTTATTATTAATACTAAACAATGTGACTTAAAAAGATTTAGGTTAAATTTTGTTATATAATTGAAGTGTAAAAATTTGAAGAGTTAAATTTTGTTATAGACCATCTTTTATATATTTTTAAAAAATATCAATACCATTTTATTTTAAAGTGATTGTATAAAAAAATTAAGAAGCTATAATTTTTTTATATAATTATCGTTTTATAAAAATGTTTATATATTATCATTTTAAGAATGAGTAGAATTAGTCAAAATTTATATATTTTAAAGAATAGATACTTAAAATTTCCATATGTTAACTATTATAAACCTATCTTAGTTTTAGCTTTATCATTAATCAAAAAAATCAAATCAACATAGATTTACATGATATCGAAGAGTTACGAATTGTTTCATTTTTCTTATTCTAAAATTATTTTGAAAAGGAAAAAAATCCATTTCTATGCTATGTATGAAAATAAGTTTTAACTGCCACTATTACAATATTGATTAAAAAGAAATTACTCCATCGATGGTATATATTTTTAAAGAATTTTAATGATTCTATAATTAGTGATTATTCTTAATGTACAAAGCCATGCAGATAAAACAAAACAATAAAGAGAAGTTCTAAAACTAAAACAAACAAAAAATCATCATTTTTCAAATTGCAATACACATAGAACACTAAGAAAACATGTAGAGAATCAATGAATGGCTTTTCATTATCATGACAAAGAATAGTAGATAAATATGCACCTTTGTACAATGAAGAGGAAAGAGAGGGTTTTCCATGTGTCTTTTTTGTGACCTCTCAATCTCCAACCAACTGTCACAAAGTAGATCTTCTCAATGGTGAAGTAAAAAGTAGGCAATGGTCTCCTTTTAGTTTAGGTAGAATTTTGGTAGAGTAACAGCATGAGTATGATATGGAAATTGTGTGTGTAGAATGGTGACACTGAATAATTTTTATAGGCACAAGAGTGGCCAAGAAAAGAATCTATAACCAATGTGAACAGTCTCCATTTCCTTGATTGGTTAGAGGAGAAATCATGTTTTTGAGCCTAAATCCATAACTAATTTGGGCCCGTGTCAAGGTATGTGTCCACTTTCAGCCCCTTCTTCATTAGAGAAGCAGGAAATAACAAAATTTTTGACGAAAAACATTTTTGGGACTAAGTCTCACTTATGAGGGGAAAATTTGTAACGAAGGTCGTTGATTTCGAGGGGAAAGCAGCGAACCCCTTCTAGGGTGGTCAATTTATGGTTTGACTTTCATTTTTTGTCACTTTGTTACTTCCTCGGGTCATATGGATGGAATGATATGGAAAGATGGTGCTAATGATAATGCATAAGGATTACGAAGCTAATGACATGGCATGTGAGCAAATTTGGCTATTAACACTTTATCAAAAATATTTTCTTTTGAATTTATAGACAAAAAAGGAAAATGCAATATCAAATAAAGGTAGAGTCAAAGGTTCTTTTCAAGTTGAAATCTATTGCAATAAGGTTGTGCGAGAATGTCATTACCAATTTTATGAGCATTCAAAGGTTGATCGAAAAATATTAATCGTAATATAGGAGTTTGATCCAGGTGGATATTGGTGGCCACCCACCTTTCCAACTGGCTCAAAACAGTTTTATGGCAATTTTGGTATTGTACTATTTTTAGCAGTTTTTCGGGTCCTGAACTTCCGGGGCCATTTTGAGGCCCTAAACGACCTTTTTTGACAATTTGGGGGGCCAAATGGTTGCCTCCAGCGTAAATCTACCCCTGTCGAAAGTTGTAAATCTCGGATAGACCTTTCCAACGGGCTACCGAGCACCCCAAACGGAGATCGTATGCAAAAGTTACGACCCCGGGAAGTTGATGTACTAACTTACCCAAACGGGGCCCACATGACTTTTGGCGCTTCATCTCCTAGGGTTAGGTTTTTGGATGTCTAGGGTTTTTGACATTCCTGTTTGTTGTAAAAAGGCCTTGAGAGCCTCATTGTAACCATCTTCTTGCGAAATGAGAGCAGCCGTCACATCTCTTCTCAGAGATAAGCCGCCACCATTCCAGCAAGCTTGTTTTCCGCTGCATTTTACAGTTCTAGCTTATTTCCTTATTGAATAGAAAACCAGTTTTACTGTATCTCTGTTATTTTGTGTTAAGCATCTGATAATAATCTGTATTCATTTCGTTCTGCTCATAAAATCCGGATCAGTGGTATCATAGCGGTCTGCTCCTTGTCGTCTTAATGCATGTCCCCAACGAGGTCAGGGTACAAAGAATTGGGTCTCGAGCTTGTTTCTCTTGAGGACAAAAGCTCTCGCACGCCCAAGCGACCTCTCATGGCAGGAGAAAAGAAAGATGACGGGACAGGAGATCCTATCAAAATGTTGCTTGAGGAAGCCCTCACGCAGCAGAGGAACGAGATGATGGATAATTTCGCGCAAATCCTTCGGCGACTACCAACAAGCGACGCATCTTCCTCGAGCGGAGGCGCCGCCCCCTTCAAGGTACAAATCAACTTTGATATCCCTATATTTGAAGGACAGATAGACGCAGATGCTGTAGATAAGTGGTTGAATCTACTAGAAGGGTATTTTTCTGTCCATAACTTTTCGAATAAAGAAAAGATTACTTTTGCGCTGCTCAAAGCCGTTCCCCATGTCAAAGATTGGTGGGAAACATTCTATGAGCAAAAGGACACAGAAGAAGGCTCATTATTTTCAGTCACGGCCACCTGGGAATCCTTCAGGGATGCTATTAAGGAACAATACTACCTTGTTGGAAGTTATGACGATTTGTATACCAAATGGACCACACTGCGACAAGAAAGAGACCAAGCAGTGCCAGAGTTCACAAATATCTTCCATACCTTGCGCACCAAGATGGGTATCAAAGATTCAGAGCGACATCTGGTTCTCAAGTATCGTGGTGGTTTGCATAGATACATCCAGACCGAAATGGAATTTCTGGACATCTCTTCCTTGGGCGCGACCTACCGATATGCTATCAAAATCGAGCAGAAGCTCAAACAAAAGACACGGCAATTTGGGCCTGGTAACCCTTCACAGCAAAAGACAGGAAAGGGCAGCCCCAACCCACAGAATAAAGGACAGAGCAAAGATGGACAGCATCAGGACAACCAATCCAAGCCGCAAGCAAAGAAGGACACTGGAAAAACAAAGAAAGATACTGGGAAGTGGTGCGACTTCCATAAGAGCCCTTGGCATAACACTGCTGATTGCCGCTCAAAGCAGTCGCTGGTGGCCGAAGTGAAAGCATCTGAATCAGATGTGGGTTCTGACTCTGAGTCCGAACCAGAAAGGGGAAGACGGATCATTGACGCGGAACCCAGTGCCACCGTTGCCACCACCAAACTCCAGCCTGATGAACCAGACGAGCCAGAAGAAGGAGAATGCCTCTTCCATTCACAGATGTGGATAAAAGGCACCCCGCTGCATTTCATCGTTGATAGCGGTAGCCAGAAGAATCTCATCTCAGCAGAGGTCGTCAAGCGCCTGGCCCTACCAACAAAGCCACACCCACAACCCTACACCATTGGATGGCTCCGCAAAGGAAGCGATCTCCGCGTCAGCCAACAGTGCCCACTACCATACGGCATCAAGCCCTTCAAGGACGAGGTATTGTGTGATGTTGCTCCTCTCGAAGTTTCAGATGTTCTTTTGGGCCAACCTTATTTATGGAAACGTCATGCTGTATATGAGTCCAGGCCTCGTAGTGTTATTATTTCTTTGAACAGGAAATTGTACAGGATACCCGAGGCAATCCCTCCTAGTGCTATTTCCTTGATGCCTGCCAAGCAATGCAGGAAGGTCATCTCTCAGACCGGGAAATTTGTCTTCTTCGTGATTCGCTCTCAGAGTGAAAGAAAGATCGCAGCCACATCTCGGGCCCCTGCGACCGATCTATCCACACAACAGAAGCAAGTGGATAAGGTGGTGGAAGGATACTCAGATATCTTCTCCTCTCCGACCGGGGTACCTCTGCACTGCCAGGTCAAGCATCCCATCGATCTGACCCCAGGCGCACCGCTACCCAATGGGCCAGTCTATCGCCGCTCTCTGTCGGAAAATGAGGAGATCAAGAGGCAGATCCAAGAATTACTCCACAAGGGGCACATCCGTCCCAGTTCATCACCTTGTGGGAGCCCAATCGTGCTGGTGCAGAAGAAAGATGGGACCTGGCGACTCTGCATTGATTACCGGGCCCTGAATAAAATCACAGTCCGTAACCGGTACCGGATTCCCCGAATCGACGACCTCCTTGATCAACTCACGGGGGCCAAATACTTCAGTAAGATTGATCTGAAGTCGGGCTACCACCAGGTCCCAATAGAACAGACAGATGTATGGAAGACTGCCTTCAAGTCAAAAGAAGGTCTTTTTGAATGGCTGGTCATGCCTTTTGGTTTGAAAAATGCTCCAGCAACTTTTATGAGGATGATGGACGATATCCTACGACCTTTCACCAACAATTTTGTAGTGGTGTATCTGTATGACTTCCTCATCTACAGCAAGACTTGGGAGGAACACTTGCAGCATATTCAGCAGGTTCTGCACACCTTGCGGAAGCACAAACTATATGCAAACTTGGAAAAATGCTCCTTCGGCATGGACAGGGTCCATTACTTAGGCTACATCGTTGATCGACATGGTGTGCATGTGGATCCAGCTAAGATCCAGGTCATCCGTGACTGGCCAGCACCAACCACAATCACTGAACTTCGGAGCTTCTTGGGCCTCGCCAATTTCTATCGCCGGTTCGTGCTAGGATTCTCTCATATCGCATGGGCCCTCAGCGAAGTGACCAGGGGTGGTGGTAAGGCAAAATTTGTGTGGGGCCTGTCCCAACAACAAGCCTTCGATGACTTGAAGAAGCGTTTGTGCTCATCGCCGGTACTCTCATTACCGAACCTGCAACATCCCTTTGAGATCGAGACAGATGCTTCAGATTATGCTGTGGGTGCCGTTCTCACTCAACATGGCCACCCCGTGGCATATCATAGTGAGACACTATCAGATGCTGTTCGCAAGTACCCTACCTATGACAAAGAAATGTACTCCATTGTACAAGCCTGCCGCCAGTGGAGACATTACATTCTTGGGAAGGAGACAGTCATCCACACTGATCACAAGCCACTACAGTTCATGCAGACCCAGGGAAAGTTGCAGAATGACCGCCATCAGAAGTGGCCAACATATTTACAGCAGTTCCACCTCAACATCAAATATAAAACAGGGAGAACCAACCGAGTTGCTGACTGCCTCAGTCGACCTCCAGTCGCGGCACTTACCACGGTGCTAGACTCTTGTGGCCAGGAGACCTCCGGATGGCCTCACCTCTATGAGACAGACCCTGACTTCTCCGCCACCTATCAAATGTTGGGCACCAACTCAGTGGTTGCTAATTTCCATCTTCAGGACGGGTTGTTGTGTCATCTGGGCCATCTCTGCGTTCCATCAAGCGAGCGTGCGAAGCTGATTTGGGAAGCTCACTATAGTCGGGTGGCAGGACACTTTGGCATCGAAAAGACAGTGGCAGTGTTGCAGAAACATTTCTACTGGCCGAAACTTCGACAGGATGTCGGCAAGTATATCAGGTCCTGCACCGCTTGCGCTATTGCCAAACCGACCACTAAGAAACAGGGCCTATACACCCCTCTGCCTACTCCTAACAGGCCGTGGGAATCCATCTCAATGGACTACATGTCGGGCCTCCCGTCCACCAAGAGGGGAAACGACTGTGTTTTCGTGGTTGTTGATCGCTTTTCCAAGATGGCGATTCTAGCCGCTTGCGAGAAGAACATCACAGCAGAAGCCACTGCCAAGCTCTTCTTTGAACGAGTATGGGTACATTTTGGGATCCCACAGACCATTATCTCAGACCGTGACAGTCGGTTCCTCAGATCATTCTGGTCAAGCCTCTGGTCACTGCTGGATACCAAGCTCACCAAATCCACTGCCTTCCACCCCCAGACCGATGGACAAACGGAGGTCATCAAACGGATGGTCGTACATATCCTGCGCATGTACAATTCAACACACCCCCGCACATGGGATGAGAGTCTCCCCTATGTCCAACATAGCTACAACCGAGCCTTGCATAGCTGAACTGGCCACAGCCCCTTTCAGGTGGGGTTGGGATTCCAACCATTAGGCCCCCTGGATGTTGCACTTCCCCTTGCGACCATCTCGGCCGACTCGTCCCCAGAAGCTGACAAAGCCTCCCGGTTCATTGAACGGATCCAGCATATCCGCCAACAGGTTCAGGATATTCTACAGAAGTCTAATGCCAAGTACAAGCAGCGCCATGATCAACATCGGGTGCCACATAAGTTTCAGGTGGGCGACAAAGTTTGGTTGCATTTGCAGAAAGAACGCCTTACAGGGCCCCATCGAAAGCTTCGCCCACTCCGTTATGGGCCGTACACCATCACCAAGGCGGTGGGTGACAATGCTTTTGAGCTCAACATTCCCCCCTTCCTGGGTCTGCATCCAGTCTTCAACGTGGCTCTCCTTCGGCCATATTTCCCACCACTATTAGACACCTCAGAGATAGCAGAGAAGTTGACACCAACAGAGCTCAACCCTGACTGCCTACAACAAGCATCCAGTGATCATATTGCAGACACACAGATCAAGGGCACTCGACATCAAAGGATCCAGCTTTATCGAGTTGTCAAAGCAGGGCAGCTCCTGCACCAAGGCAAGTGGCTCACCCAAGGCCAAATTCAGCAGAAATTTCCTCATCTGATGGGGGAGCTCAACGCAATGGAGACCATTGCTTCCTAAGGAGGGAGGATTGATCCAGGTGGATATTGGTGGCCACCCACCTTTCCAACTGGCTCAAAACAGTTTTATGGCAATTTTGGTATTGTACTATTTTTAGCAGTTTTTCGGGTCCTGAACTTCCGGGGCCATTTTGAGGCCCTAAACGACCTTTTTTGGCAATTTGCGGGGCCAAATATTTTTCTCTGGCGTACATTTGGCCCCAATCAAAAGTTGTAAATCTCGAATAGACCTTTCCAACGGGCTACCGATCACCCCAAACGGAGATCGTATGCAAAAGTTACGACCCCGGGAAGTTGATGTACTAACTTACCCAAACGGGGCCCACATGACTTTTGGCGCTTCATCTCCTAGGGTTAGGTTTTTGGATGTCTAGGGTTTTTGACATTCCTGTTTGTTGTAAAAAGGCCTTGAGAGCCTCATTGTAACCATCTTCTTGCGAAATGAGAGCAGCCGTCACATCTCTTCTCAGAGATAAGCCGCCACCATTCCAGCAAGCTTGTTTTCCGCTGCATTTTACAGTTCTAGCTTATTTCCTTATTGAATAGAAAACAAGTTTTACTGTATCTCTGTTATTTTGTGTTAAGCATCTGATAATAATCTGTATTCATTTCGTTCTGCTCATAAAATCCGGATCAGTGGTATCAGAGCGGTCTGCTCCTTGTCGTCTTAATGCATGTCCCCGACGAGGTCAGGGTACAAAGAATTGGGTCTCGAGCTTGTTTCTCTTGAGGACAAAAGCTCTCGCACGCCCAAGCGACCTCTCATGGCAGGAGAAAAGAAAGATGACGGGACAGGAGATCCTATCAAAATGTTGCTTGAGGAAGCCCTCACGCAGCAGAGGAACGAGATGATGGATAATTTCCCGCAAATCCTTCGGCGACTACCAACAAGCGACGCATCTTCCTCGAGCGGAGGCGCCGCCCCCTTCAAGGTACAAATCAACTTTGATATCCCTATATTTGAAGGACAGATAGACGCAGATGCTGTAGATAAGTGGTTGAATCTACTAGAAGGGTATTTTTCTGTCCATAACTTTTCGAATAAAGAAAAGATTACTTTTGCGCTCCTCAAAGCCGTTCCCCATGTCAAAGATTGGTGGGAAACATTCTGCGAGCAAAAGGACACAGAAGAAGGCTCATTATTTTCAGTCACGGCCACCTGGGAATCCTTCAGGGATGCTATTAAGGAACAATACTACCCTGTTGGAAGTTATGACGATTTGTATACCAAATGGACCACACTGCGACAAGAAAGAGACCAAGCATTGCCAGAGTTCACAAATATCTTCCATACCTTGCGCACCAAGCTGGGTATCAAAGATTCAGAGCGACATCTGGTGCTCAAGTATCGTGGTGGTTTGCATAGATACAGCCAGACCGAAATGGAATTTCTGGACATCTCTTCCTTGGGCGCGGCCTACCGATATGCTGTCAAAATCGAGCAGAAGCTCAAACAAAAGACACGGCAATTTGGGCCTGGGAACCCTTCACAGCAAAAGACAGGAAAGGGCAGCCCCAACCCACAGAATAAAGGACAGAGCAAAGATGGACAGCATCAGGACAACCAATCCAAGCCGCAAGCAAAGAAGGACACTGGAAAAACAAAGAAAGATACCGGGAAGTGGTGCGACTTCCATAAGAGCCCTTGGCATAACACTGCTGATTGCCGCTCAAAGCAGTCGCTGGTGGCCGAAGTGAAAGCATCTGAATCAGATGTGGGTTCTGACTCTGAGTCTGAACCAGAAAGGGGAAGACGGATCATTGACGCGGAACCCAGTGCCACCGTTGCCACAACCAAACTCGAGCCTGATGAACCAGACGAGCCAGAAGAAGGAGAACGCCTCTTCCATTCACAGATGTGGGTAAAAGGCACCCCGCTGCATTTCATCGTTGATAGCGGTAGCCAGAAGAATCTCATCTCAGCAGAGGTCGTCAAGCTCCTGGCCCTACCAACAACGGCGCACCCACAACCCTACACCATTGGATGGCTCCGCAAAGGAAGCGATCTCCGCGTCAGCCAACAGTGCCGACTGCCATACGGCATCAAGCCCTTCAAGGACGAGGTATTGTGTGATGTTGCTCCTCTCGAAGTTTCAGATGTTCTTTTGGGCCAACCTTATTTATGGAAACGTCATGTTGTATATGAGTCCAGGCCTCGTAGTGTTATTATTTCTTTGAACAGGAAATTGTAGAGGATACCCGAGGCAATCCCTCCTAGTGCTATTTCCTTGATGTCTGCCAAGCAATGCAGGAAGGTCATCTCTCAGACCGGGAAATTTGTCTTCTTCGTGATTCGCTCTCAGAGTGAAAGAAAGATTGCAGCCACATCTCGGGCCTCTGCGACCGATCTATCCACACAACAGAAGCAAGTGGATAAGGTGGTGGAAGGATACTAAGATATCTTCTCCTCTCCGACCGAGGTACCTCTGCACTGCCAGGTCAAGCATCCCATCGATCTGTCCCTAGGCGCACCGCTACCCAATGGGCCAGTCTATCGCCGCTCTTTGTTGGAAAATGAGGAGATCAAGAGGCAGATCCAAGAATTACTCCACAAGGGGCACATCCGTCCCAGTTCATCACCTTGTGGGAGCCCAATCGTGCTGGTGCAGAAGAAAGATGGGACCTGGCGACTCTGCATTGATTACCGGGCCCTGAATAAAATCACAGTCCGTAATCGGTACCCGATTCCCCGAATCGACGACCTCCTTGATCAGCTCACGGGGGCCAAATACTTCAGTAAGATTGATCTGAAGTCGGGCTACCACCAGGTCCCAATAGAACAGACAGATGTATGGAAGACTGCCTTCAAGTCAAAAGAAGGTCTTTTTGAATGGCTGGTCATGCCTTTTGGTTTGACAAATGCTCCAGCAACTTTTATGAGGATGATGGACGATATCCTACGACCTTTCACCAACAATTTTTTAGTGGTGTATCTGGATGACATCCTCATCTACAGCAAGACTTGGGAGGAACACTTGCAGCATATTCAGCAGGTTCTGCAAACCTTGCGGAAGCACAAACTATATGCAAACTTGGAAAAATGCTCCTTCGGCATGGACAGGGCCCATTACTTAGGCTACATCGTTGATCGACATGGTGTGCATGTGGATCCAGCCAAGATCCAGGTCATCCGTGACTGGCCAGCACCAACCACAATCACTGAACTTCGGAGCTTCTTGGGCCTCGCCAATTTCTATCGCCGGTTCGTGCTGGGATTCTCTCATATCGCATGGGCCCTCAGCCAAGTGACCAGGGGTGGTGGTAAGGCAAAATTTGTGTGGGGCCTGTCCCAACAACAAGCCTTCGATGACTTGAAGAAGCGTTTGTGCTCATCGCCGGTACTCTCATTACCGAACCTGCAACATCCCTTTGAGATCGAGACAGATGCTTCAGATTATGCTGTGGGTGTCGTTCTCACTCAACATGGCCACCCCGTGGCATATCATATTGAGACACTATCAGATGCTGTTCGCAAGTACCCTACCTATGACAAAGAAATGTACTCCATTGTACAAGCCTGCCGCCAGTGGAGACATTACATTCTTGGGAAGGAGACAGTCATCCACACTGATCACAAGCCACTACAGTTCATGCAGACCCAGGGAAAGTTGCAGAATGACCGCCATCAGAAGTGGTCAACATATTTACAGCAGTTCCACCTCAACATCAAATATAAAACAGGGAGTACCAACCGAGTTGCTGACTGCCTCAGTCGACCTCCAGTCGCGGCACTTACCACGGTGCTAGACTCTTGTGGCCACGAGACCTCCGGATTGCCTCACCTCTACGAGACAGACCCTGACTTCTCCGCCACCTATCAAATGTTGGGCACCAACTCAGTGGTTGCTAATTTCCATCTTCAGGACGGGTTGTTGTGTCATCTGGGCCATCTCTGCGTTCCATCAAGCGAGCGTGCGAAGCTGATTTGGGAAGCTCACTATAGTCGGGTGGCAGGACACTTTGGCATCGAAAAGACAGTGGCAGTGTTGCAGAAACATTTCTACTGGCCGAAACTTCGACAGGATGTCGGCAAGTATATCAGTCCCTTCACCGCTTGCGCTATTGCCAAACCGACCACTAAGAAACAGGGCCTATACACCCCTCTTCCTACTCCTAACAGGCCATGGGAATCCATCTCAATGGACTACATGTCGGGCCTCCCGTCCACCAAGAGGGGAAACGACTGTGTTTTCGTGGTTGTTGATCGCTTTTCCAAGATGGCGATTCTAGCCGCTTGCAAGAAGAACATCACAGCAGAAGCCACTGCCAAGCTCTTCTTTGAACGAGTATGGGTACATTTTGGGATCCCACAGACCATTATCTCAGACCGTGACAGTCGGTTCCTCAGATCATTCTGGTCAAGCCTCTGGTCACTGCTGGATACCAAGCTCACCAAATCCACTGCCTTCCACCCCCAGACCGATGGAAAAACGGAGGTCGTCAACCGGATGGTCGTACATATCATGCGCATGTACAATTCAACACACCCCCGCACATGGGATGAGAGTCTCCCCTATGTCCAACATAGCTACAACCGAGCCTTGCATAGCTCAACTGGCCACAGCCCCTTTCAGGTGGGGTTGGGATTCCAACCATTGGGCCCCATGGATGTTGCACTTCCCCTTGCGACCACCTCGGCCGACTCGTCCCCAGAAGCTGACAAAGCCTCCCGGTTCATTGAACGGATCCAGCATATCCGCCAACAGGTTCAGGATATTCTACAGAAGTCTAATGCCAAGTACAAGCAGCGCCATGATCAACATCGGGTGCCACATAAGTTTCAGGTGGGCGACAAAGTTTGGTTGCATTTGCAGAAAGAACGCCTTACAGGGCCCCATCGAAAGCTTCGTCCACTCCGTTATGGGCCGTAGACCATCACCAAGGCGGTGGGTGACAATGCTTTTGAGCTCAACATTCCCCCCTTCCTGGGTCTGCATCCAGTCTTCAACGTGGCTCTCCTTCGGCCATATTTCCCACCACTATTAGACACCTCAGAGATAGCAGAGAAGTTGACACCAACAGAGCTCAACCCTGACTGCCTACAACAAGCATCCAGTGATCATATTGCAGACACACAGATCAAGGGCACTCGACATCAAAGGATCCAGCTTTATCGAGTTGTCAAAGCAGGGCAGCTCCTGCACCAAGGCAAGTGGCTCACCCAAGGCCAAATTCAGCAGAAATTTCCTCATCTGATGGGGGAGCTCAACGCAATGGAGACCATTGCTTCCTAAGGAGGGAGGATTGATCCAGGTGGATATTGGTGGCCACCCACCTTTCCAACTGGCTCAAAACAGTTTTATGGCAATTTTGGTATTGTACTATTTTTAGCAGTTTTTCGGGTCCTGAACTTCCGGGGCCATTTTGAGGCCCTAAACGACCTTTTTTGGCAATTTGCGGGGCCAAATGGTTATCTCCATTGTACATTTGGCCCCAATCGAAAGTTGTAAATCTCGGATAGACCTTTCCAACGGGCTACCGATCACCCCAAACGGAGATCGTATGCAAAAGTTACGACCCCGGGAAGTTGATGTACTAACTTACCCAAACGGGGCCCACATGACTTTTGGCGCTTCATCTCCTAGGGTTAGGTTTTTGGATGTCTAGGGTTTTTGACATTCATGTTTGTTGTAAAAAGGCCTTGAGAGCCTCATTGTAACCATCTTCTTGCGAAATGAGAGCAGCCGTCACATCTCTTCTCAGAGATAAGCCGCCACCATTCCAGCAAGCTTGTTTTCCGCTGCATTTTACAGTTCTAGCTTATTTCCTTATTGAATAGAAAACAAGTTTTACTGTATCTCTGTTATTTTGTGTTAAGCATCTGATAATAATCTATATTCATTTCGTTCTGCTCATAAAATCCGGATCAGTGGTATCAGAGCGGTCTGCTCCTTGTCGTCTTAATGCATGTCCCCAACGAGGTCAGGGTACAAAGAATTGGGTCTCGAGCTTGTTTCTCTTGAGGACAAAAGCTCTCGCACGCCCAAGCAACCTCTCATGGCAGGAGAAAAGAAAGATGACGGGACAGGAGATCCTATCAAAATGTTGCTTGAGGAAGCCCTCACGCAGCAGAGGAACGAGATGATGGATAATTTCGCGCAAATCCTTCGGCGACTACCAACAAGCGACGCATCTTCCTCGAGCGGAGGCGCCGCCCCCTTCAAGGTACAAATCAACTTTGATATCCCTATATTTGAAGGACAGATAGACGCAGATGCAGTAGATAAGTGGTTGAATCTACTAGAAGGGTATTTTTCTGTCCATAACTTTTCGAATAAAGAAAAGATTACTTTTGCGCTCCTCAAAGCCGTTCCCCATGTCAAAGATTGGTGGGAAACATTCTGCGAGCAAAAGGACACAGAAGAAGGCTCATTATTTTCAGTCACGGCCACCTGGGAATCCTTCAGGGATGCTATTAAGGAACAATACTACCCTGTTGGAAGTTATGACGATTTGTATACCAAATGGACCACACTGCGACAAGAAAGAGACCAAGCAGTGCCAGAGTTCACAAATATCTTCCATACCTTGCGCACCAAGCTGGGTATCAAAGATTCAGAGCGACATCTGGTGCTCAAGTATCATGGTGGTTTGCATAGATACATCCAGACCGAAATGGAATTTCTGGACATCTCTTCCTTGGGCGCGGCCTACCGATATGCTGTCAAAATCAAGCAGAAGCTCAAGCAAAAGACACGGCAATTTGGGCCTGGGAACCCTTCACAGCAAAAGACAGGAAAGGGCAGCCCCAACCCACAGAATAAAGGACAGAGCAAAGATGGACAGCATCAGGACAACCAATCCAAGCCGCAAGCAAAGAAGGACACTAGAAAAACAAAGAAAGATACCGGGAAGTGGTGCGACTTCCATAAGAGCCCTTGGCATAACACTGCTGATTGCCGCTCAAAGCAGTCGCTGGTGGCCGAAGTGAAAGCATCTGAATCAGATGTGGGTTCTGACTCTGAGTCGGAACCAGAAAGGGGAATACGGATCATTGACGCGGAACCCAGTGCCACCGTTGCCACCACCAAACTCCAGCCTGATGAACCAGACGAGCCAGAAGAAGGAGAACGCCTCTTCCATTCACAGATGTGGGTAAAAGGCACCCCGCTGCATTTCATCGTTGATAGCGGTAGCCAGAAGAATCTCATCTCAGCAGAGGTCGTCAAGCGCCTGGCCCTACCAACAACGCCGCACCCACAACCCTACACCATTGGATGGCTCCGCAAAGGAAGCGATCTCCGCGTCAGCCAACAGTGCCGACTGCCATACGGCATCAAGCCCTTCAAGGACGAGGTATTGTGTGATGTTGCTCCTCTCGAAGTTTCAGATGTTCTTTTGGGCCAACCTTATTTATGGAAATGTCATGCTGTATATGAGTCCAGGCCTCGTAGTGTTATTATTTCTTTGAACAGGAAATTATACAGGATACCCGAGGCAATCCCTCCTAGTGCTATTTCCTTGATCTCTGCCAAGCAATGCAGGAAGGTCATCTCTCAGACCGTGAAATTTGTCTTCTTCGTGATTCGCTCTCAGAGTGAAAGAAAGATCGCAGCCACATCTCGGGCCTCTGCAACCGATCTATCCACACAACAGAAGCAAGTGGATAAGGTGGTGGAAGGATACTCAGATATCTTCTCCTCTCCGACCGGGGTACCTCTGCACTGCCAGGTCAAGCATCCCATCGATCTGACCCCAGGCGCACCGCTACCCAATGGGCCAGTCTATCGCCGCTCTCTGTCGGAAAATGAGGAGATCAAGAGGCAGATCCAAGAATTACTCCACAAGGGGCACATCCGTCCCAGTTCATCACCTTGTGGGAGCCCAATCGTGCTGGTGCAGAAGAAAGATGGGACCTGGCGACTCTGCATTGATTACCGGGCCCTGAATAAAATCACAGTCCGTAACCGGTACCGGATTCCCCGAATCGACGACCTCCTTGATCAACTCACGGGGGCCAAATACTTCAGTAAGATTGATCTGAAGTCGGGCTACCACCAGGTCCCAATAGAACAGACAGATGTATGGAAGACTGCCTTCAAGTCAAAAGAAGGTCTTTTTGAATGGCTGGTCATGCCTTTTGGTTTGAAAAATGCTCCAGCAACTTTTATGAGGATGATGGACGATATCCTACGACCTTTCACCAACAATTTTGTAGTGGTGTATCTGTATGACTTCCTCATCTACAGCAAGACTTGGGAGGAACACTTGCAGCATATTCAGCAGGTTCTGCACACCTTGCGGAAGCACAAACTATATGCAAACTTGGAAAAATGCTCCTTCGGCATGGACAGGGTCCATTACTTAGGCTACATCGTTGATCGACATGGTGTGCATGTGGATCCAGCCAAGATCCAGGTCATCCGTGACTGGCCAGCACCAACCACAATCACTGAACTTCGGAGCTTCTTGGGCCTCGCCAATTTCTATCGCCGGTTCGTGCTGGGATTCTCTCATATCACATGGGCCCTCAGCGAAGTGACCAGGGGTGGTGGTAAGGCAAAATTTGTGTGGGGCCTGTCCCAACAACAAGCCTTCGATGACTTGAAGAAGCGTTTGTGCTCATCGCCGGTACTCTCATTACCGAACCTGCAACATTCCTTTGAGATCGAGACAGATGCTTCAGATTATGCTGTGGGTGCCGTTCTCACTCAACATGGCCACCCCGTGGCATATCATAGTGAGACACTATCAGATGCTGTTCGCAAGTACCCTACCTATGACAAAGAAATGTACTCCATTGTACAAGCCTGCCGCCAGTGGAGACATTACATTCTTGGGAAGGAGACAGTCATCCACACTGATCACAAGCCACTACAGTTCATGCAGACCCAGGGAAAGTTGCAGAATGACCGCCATCAGAAGTGGTCAACATATTTACAGCAGTTCCACCTCAACATCAAATATAAAACAGGGAGAACCAACCGAGTTGCTGATTGCCTCAGTCGACCTCCAGTCGCGGCACTTACCACGGTGCTAGACTCTTGTGGCCACGAGACCTCCGGATGGCCTCACCTCTACGAGACAGACCCTGACTTCTCCGCCACCTATCAAATGTTGGGCACCAACTCAGTGGTTGCTAATTTCCATCTTCAGGACGGGTTGTTGTGTCATCTGGGCCATCTCTGCGTTCCATCAAGCGAGCGTGCGAAGCTGATTTGGGAAGCTCACTATAGTCGGGTGGCAGGACACTTTGGCATCGAAAAGACAGTGGCAGTGTTGCAGAAACATTTCTACTGGCCGAAACTTCGACAGGATGTCGGCAAGTATATCAGGTCCTGCACCGCTTGCGCTATTGCCAAACCGACCACTAAGAAATAGGGCCTATACACCCCTCTGCCTACTCCTAACAGGCTGTGGGAATCCATCTCAATGGACTACATGTCGGGCCTCCCGTCCACCAAGAGGGGAAACGACTGTGTTTTCGTGGTTGTTGATCGCTTTTCCAAGATGGCGATTCTAGCCGCTTGCCAGAAGAACATCACAGCAGAAGCCACTGCCAAGCTCTTCTTTGAACGAGTATGGGTACATTTTGGGATCCCACAGACCATTATCTCAGACCGTGACAGTCGGTTCCTCAGCTCATTCTGGTCAAGCCTCTGGTCACTGCTGGATACCAAGCTCACCAAATCCACTGCCTTCCACCCCCAGACCGATGGACAAACGGAGGTCGTCAACCGGATGGTCGTACATATCCTGCGCATGTACAATTCAACACACCCCCGCACATGGGATGAGAGTCTCCCCTATGTCCAACATAGCTACAACCGAGCCTTGCATAGCTCAACTGGCCACAGCCCCTTTCAGGTGGGGTTGGGATTCCAACCATTGGGCCCCGTGGATGTTGCACTTCCCCTTGCGACCACCTCGGTCGACTCGTCCCCAGAAGCTGACAAAGCCTCTCGGTTCATTGAACGGATCCAGCATATCCGCCAACAGGTTCAGCATATTCTACAGAAGTCTAATGCCAAGTACAAGCAGCGCCATGATCAACATCGGGTGCCACATAAGTTTCAGGTGGGCGACAAAGTTTGGTTGCATTTGCAGAAAGAACACCTTACAGGGCCCCATCGAAAGCTTCGCCCACTCCGTTATGTGCCGTACACCATCACCAAGGCGGTGGGTGACAATGCTTTTGAGCTCAACATTCCCCCCTTCCTGGGTCTGCATCCAGTCTTCAACGTGGCTCTCCTTCGGCCATATTTCCCACCACTATTAGACACCTCAGAGATAGCAGAGAAGTTGACACCAACAGAGCTCAACCCTGACTGCCTACAACAAGCATCCAGTGATCATATTGCAGACACACAGATCAAGGGCACTCGACATCAAAGGATCCAGCTTTATCGAGTTGTCAAAGCAGGGCAGCTCCTGCACCAAGGCAAGTGGCTCACCCAAGGCCAAATTCAGCAGAAATTTCCTCATCCGATGGGGGAACTCAACGCAATGGAGACCATTGCTTCCTAAGGAGGGAGGATTGATCCAGGTGGATATTGGTGGCCACCCACCTTTCCAACTGGCTCAAAACAGTTTTATGGCAATTTTGGTATTGTACTATTTTTAGCAGTTTTTCGGGTCCTGAACTTCCGGGGCCATTTTGAGGCCCTAAACGACCTTTTTTGGCAATTTGGGGGGCCAAATGGTTGCCTCCGGCGTACATTTGGCCCCATTCAAAAGTTGTAAATCTCGGATAGACCTTTCCAACGGGCTACCGAGCACCCCAAACGGAGATCGTATGCAAAAGTTACGACCCCGGGAAGTTGATGTACTAACTTACCCAAACGGGGCCCACATGACTTTTGGCGCTTCATCTCCTAGGGTTAGGTTTTTGGATGTCTAGGGTTTTTGACATTCCTGTTTGTTGTAAAAAGGCCTTGAGAGCCTCATTGTAACCATCTTCTTGCGAAATGAGAGCAGCCGTCACATCTCTTCTCAGAGATAAGCCGCCACCATTCCAGCAAGCTTGTTTTCCGCTGCATTTTACAGTTCTAGCTTATTTCCTTATTGAATAGAAAACCAGTTTTACTGTATCTCTGTTATTTTGTGTTAAGCATCTGATAATAATCTGTATTCATTTCGTTTTGCTCATAAAATCCGGATCAAAGTTATGCAAGGCTACCCCCTCTCCCCTTCCCGTTTTGGTATACACGTTGATAAGTTAGAAGGTTGTTTAATAGAGGCAAGATGCACTGGTATGGCGTTAGCAGGAATTATCATCATCCTCCTTCTCTATGTTGATGATATTGTTCTTCCAGCAAGATGTCCCTCTGATCTTGATAATCAATTAAGAATTCTAAAGGATTTATACTCTGGTATGGGCATGATCGTCAATACAGACAATACCAAAGTTATGTTGATAAAATCTAATAAGGTCACTTATGCTCACTTTTCATATGATAATAGCAACTTGGAGGAAGTAACTTCCTACAAATATATTAGGAATGATATCAATCACATGCTTAACTAGAAATACAACATCGATACTCAAGGATCAATAGAGAGTGGAAAGCTTATTTTAGTCTTGAAAACAGTTGTAAGTCAACAAACTTTATGATGTGGGTAAAAAGAAATTCCACTTTGAAACTCTTGTCATTCTCGTTCTATTGTATGGGTGTGAAGTTTAGGGTTTCATCCTCCCTAGAGAATCTCGGAGAAGGATTGAGCAAATTACTTATGATAATCGCCCAGGATGGATTAAAACGAGCATTGAAGCAACTAACTATGTAGAACCATGAGAAAATTACTTACTGTTAACTATGTACAAAAAGAAGCCACTAAGCAAAACGAAGCTATAATAAACCTACAACCAAAATATACATATAAAACCAACCAAAACCTTAATTCAAACCGGAGAGAGGGAAACCATCCAAGCTTGAGAGATGTAAGAATGATGGGCATTAGGCCCCTAAGAAAAAATAATACATAGCTCAAAAAAACATTAAAAAAAAAATCCTCCATACCAAGCAAGTTAGCAATGCTAGCATCATAGGGGCCTGGGCATCAAATTTTTTTGTTCAGCACTTCTTGCAACAACATACGGGTATGGGATGGAGGGGAAATGAAATCAAGCCTAATTCAATTGGAGCCTTGCAACTCACTGCATGTTTGAGTCTCGACAGTCTACCTGTTAAATTGAACCAGAACAATAAAAGAAGTTTGTTAATGGCTCGATTTGCGAAAACTATAGATACATGAGTAATTAAGAGCTCGAGGCTATAAAATTTGCTATGTTTTTTACCAATCCATGATTCATTGAATTCGTAGTCATGGGCATGAAATTTAAGTTATTTAATGAAAGAATTAATCTATATACCTCTATGTTGAAACTATTTTCCATGCTGATGCGAGCCACTGCCCTCCTTATTGTCTTACTAGAAGGCATGAGAACGAGGAAGATGACTTCAAATTATGGACTTCACGATCAAAGAGGCCTTACAATCACATTGGTAAGGAGTCATAAGAAGATCACAACAATCCGATGCGTCAAATCTCATATGAGAGTGCCAATTAAAGATTTATATGGTAAATTTAATATAAGACTTACTTATAGTTGTCTCCTACTCTTTCTGTCTTGATACATTTGATAATTTATGGTTTTCTCTACCCCTTGACCCAATTGATATTATAGGGTGAGGATGTGCATGCATAATAAAATTAGTTATGACTATGCGATGAGGATTTAAATAGAAGAGGATGTAAAGACATGCAATTTTTATACGTATTTTGGTGGTGAGTTTTGAAGATAAACGTGGTGAGAAACCACATATGTTTGGAAGGACAGAGGGAGATTACACGATAATGATCATGCCACCCATCAAATTGAAGACAATTCCTGAGCCAAAAAAAAAAAAAATTAATTTTTATTAATAACCATTGTGGTACTTTGGTCTAAATTTTTTTTCTAGCTCAGTGTTTCTCCCTATTATGTGCCCGGTGCCACCTATCTATCTCGATGCATAAATCAACCTCTGCTTGGTTTGTGGTTCTAGCTGCATGTCATTATTTGTAGTTGCATGCCATTGAGTGTTGTTTAGAGTTGTCGTGAGTTGATGACATTCGTGCAAGAAATGAAGTCTTGTAGAGGAGGACTCATCAAAGAGGCAATATGAATTTCATTTTGACGAAAAACGAGTGGACATTGGTAGCTAGGTTCACATAGGAGGCTTAATGGAGATTTATAAGCATCTCAGAGAGGAGGTTGGTGCTGAGATAGTATCCAGAGTAATTTGTGTATACGTATTAAGCATTGCATTACATTGCCAAAATCCCACATTAATAAAAATAATGTAGTTACCGTACTTACCTTTCTGCTTTGCATAGAGGCTTCATTTTCCTTTCTGCTTTGCATAGAGCCTTCTATCTATGTTAATAGCCCTAGATTGTTATGGCTATCGTAGGATTTAATGCTCAACCAACTGATTGCTCTTTTTAAAATTGAATTTGTCTTGTTGTTTATAGCTTAGTGGTATCCATTTCCTAGCTTTTGCATTAGACTTTATGGTGATGGTTTCTGATACCCAAAGGCATCATACTCCATAACATTACGAGGTTCACAAAAAACGTACAACAAGTTTATTGGTTGATAATTGAATTTTATAAGGTGAATTTTATTGTAGGCAAAAAGGTCAATTAGCTACTTGCATGCATTTACTTTATGTGAAAAATACAATTGAATGGAGAAAAAAACTATTTATTGCCTTTTTGGTTATTGCACTACTTTCAACTTGTACACAGCTTACCTTCAATTTTAATGGACAAACAAAAAATAAATTGCATTGATATTTACAATCATTCTATTTTTTCTTCATTATTTTATTATTTTTCTTCAAAATGTTTTTTTTAACACTTTTTTTCCTCTGAATGATGTTTTTATGTTTTTCTTGGAACACCTTTTAAATTTATTTATTTTTCCATTTCTATAAAAATAGAAAAATATTTAGTCGACAATATTTTAAAATTTTAACTTTTTTTATCTTTTTTCCTGAAGATGTTTTTTAGTTTTTTTTTTTTTTTTTCAATAAAAATATAAATATATTTAGTTGACAATTTTTTAAAATTTGTATTCTTTTCTATACAAATATAAATATATTTAGTTAACAATTTTTATTTTTTTTTTAAATTCTTAATTTTATTTTTTTTTTACTAAAAATGTTTATTTTTTATTTTTTGGAACACCTTTGAAATATGATTTTTTTTCTTTTCTATAAAGATATAAATATATTTATTTGACAATTCTTTAAAATTTTATTTTTTTCTTTATTATTTTATCTTTTTTCCGGAAGATGTTTTTTGTTATTTTTTTGGAACACCTTTGAAATATTTTTTTTTCTTTTCTATAAAGATATAAATATATTTAATTGACAATTTTTTAAAATTCAAATTTTTGAAAAAGACAAATATATCTTTTCCAAGAATTTGAATTTAAAAATTCTTAGAGAAACATCTCCATTCCTTTCATAATAATACCGTGCTTAGTGATTTGTTTCAATTTCATATTGTCACGAGTGACATGGTGTTCATTATAAACTTTTTTTCCTATACTTTTTTTTACTTATTCCTAAAAAGGCATTTCCATTCCTTTCAAAAGCATAGCGTGCTTAGTGATTTGTTTCAATTTCATATTGTTGTGAGTGGAATGGTGTTCATTATGGTGTGCTATGGTGTTCATAGTCGTTTCCGACACTATAACGTATATGAAGTCTTGGCTTGATCGTGGATTAGATTTCATGGTGTGGTTTGTTGAGAAATTTAGTGTTGTCTTATAAGGCATTTGAGTCTCTTGGTATTCTTCTTAGATAATGGTTTCTTCATGATAATATGGGACAGTAACTTCCTCAACTGTTTGTTGCTTTTTATCTTCTTGAAAATCTTTTTCATACTCACTTTTGTAATGTTTTTTCCCTTCAAGTTCTTTATTGCAACAATCTTCTAGAAGAACTGCAACTAATTTGGACTCTTTATTATAATGCAAGAGGGCTGGATTTGTGGTTGCATTTATTCCCAATTAATACTCTGGTGTTGGCATGCATGGTTTCACTCATAGATGAGCACAAGGATATAAAGTGTTATGGATTTGTAGTTGCATTTGTTCCCAATGACTATTTTGTTGTTGGAATGCATGGTTTCACTCATAGATGAGAACAAGGATATAATGTATTTCAATAAATTCAAGGGTTAGGTATGCAGTTCAAAACATCAAGGAAGATTTGATTACATATCTTTGCCTTTTAATGTCCATATGGAGACTTTCCTGCACTCTCATATTTAGAAGATCACATATCTAAGAGTGATTATTAGCAAATGGACTGTCAGAGCAAGATCTCATCAAGGAACTTTCAAGATGAAATGAATTGAAGCGAGGGTGTACCGCGATCAATGACCTTGCTGTTGATATTGTCTATCATGGCTATTGTAGTTGTTGGTGAGACACCTTATGCATAAACAAATGGGGACAATCTGAATTTGACAATTCCCTTAGGTGGAGGTAACACGATTAAGAACTTCTGTGGTTCCTTCAAATGTCTTGTAATCTTGATTTTGGCCTACGAGTTTCGAGAAAAGGGTGATTTTTCAACTAAGTACAACTCATGCTTTTATGACGAAACATGTCACAGTTGTTTTGTGAATTTTCGCATCATTTTGACGAATCTGGGCGGAGAGTTTCGCATCGGTTGTGCGAGTTGCGCCAATAGTTTCTCATCATCTGAACGAGACACGCCGACTAGCTAACGACGAAAGTTTTCGGCAAAAGTAAATTGACACCAACAACGGTATAAAACAACAAGGTTGCCAACCGTTTCGCTGCAAATGAGCAAATCATGTCGATCGCGGACAATTACAATAGATCAAGGTCGAGCCTTTCACACAAGGAGCCAGATGCGAGGGTTGATAAACGTAACCATGAACAGAGGAGGGATGATGAAACTCCTAGAAATGGAACAGTAGGGGCAAGAGAAGGAAACACTACTGTAGAATTTCCAAAAGTGAATCCCCCCGTTGTTTCAACTCGAAAAAAGAGAGTTGCAGGTCATGTATGAAATCCCAAATGGTATCACCTGGATTTACTAATGTTTTTCACTGCCTTGGTTGCTGTGGTGAATACAAAGTTTCCAGAAGTTGGTAATCTGCTTTTGAGAAGAATTTTTTCCAGCTTAAAAGGGCATTCAAACGCAATGACAACGTTGGTTTTCCTTTATCCTATTAGCTAATTTTTGGCCTTGTCAATTCCTGTTTTATTTTGAAACTATCTTTTGCATGATATGTTTATTTTCTATTTAACTATTATGCAGCCTCTGTTATTGGCAGCAACAAAATTCATAGCTCATCTAGCGAACCAACAAGTTGCACATGAGATGATTACTTTGGATGAGCTAAAAACTCGAGTCTATTTTATTGTGATTGGAGCAACAAACAGCCAAATAGTATTGACCTGTCCCTTAGAAGGTTTGGAAGGTTTAAGTTGTGTATATAAACACTATGGTGCAATGTTGTCTTTCTATCTTTATTTGTTTATTTATAGTAAATAGTGTATAAATAACAACATGTTAAGAATTGTTCGATAGTTTGTTGAGGTGCCCAATGTTTGGAAAATGTCAAGAGGAACCTTCAAACGGTAAATCACCAATGATTCAATGTTGTTTTGTAGGCTGTTGTTTTATGGCTCACCTCGTTGTAGGAAGACTCTACTTGCAAAAGCCATTGCTAATGAGTGTCAAGTTGATTTCATCAGTGTAAAAGGCCTAAAATTCTTAACAATGTGGTTTGAAGAAACTTAGGTTTATGTACAAGAGATTTTTGACAAATCTCGACAATCCACACCATGTATCTTGTTCTTTTATGATCTTGATTCTATTGCCACACAGGTCAGATGTCATATCTTTGATTGGCGTGATACTTGAGAATAGATTTACCCCTATCTTTGTTTCTTCTAACTTTCCTCTTTTCCTACCGGCGTTCAATTTGCCCCTCTGGGGTCAAATGCTAGTGTTAGGATTTTGTCTTATAACACTATGCATGCTTCTTTATGTCACCAATCTTGTAATTCCATGTGCATCCCAACACAATGCATGCTTGACTAGATGACATCTCCACAAACCATTACTTTGTCCATCACTAAATTCTCACCTTTCGTCCAATGGAAGCGAGAATTTTTTTACAATTCTAAGATTATAAGATTTTCACAATTGTAAACCAAATTCCTACAGTATATGAAAATGAAATTCAAGCAAACAAAATTTCTATAGTATATGAAAACGAAATTCAAGCACACAAAATTCTGAGGGTTACCTCTTTGTGGCAGGGTCACGGGTCATTCTTCTTTAAGTTGCTTAAAACGAACCTCGACTACTACTTTTTCAATAGCAAACTTGTTAGATTCGTCATTGCCACGGATTAAACTTTCAATTTCAATGGCTGGACAGTTAAATCTTTAAAATTTGGATTAAGTTTTGATATATACGATATATTTATATAGTTATTGAACGAAAAGACATGATTTATTTCAGGCAGACTTTTTTGGGGGCAAAACTTAATACTTTTGTATTTCTTTATTATTCCATGTTATGAATGTTAGGAACATGACAACGTCTCCCCCTACTGGGCCAGAGAGCACCTCTCGGCGCAATAAAAGAAAAATCAAATAATTAACATAATTGTATTGATTAAATTTTACATTTTTTTTGAAATATGCTAACTTACTTGAAGCCTTGTCTGAGGCCCATCATCCTACCTAGCCCTTTCCACATCTTGAAAATATATTATTTCATTAAAAAACAAATGATGAATACAAAATCCCCTCCTCCCTCCATTCCATTAGTTTTCACTCGTGAACCCCTCTAGGTCTAGACTCTATGCCAGGGTTTCAAGGGTTTCATTGCTTCAACCAATGGCCCTGGTTATCCTTTCTCCCTCACTCCTAGGTTCATGGTGGAAGTTTCCTCTTTTCTTTGCAAGTGGAGAGGTTTCAAGTTTCAATGGCATCTTCGTCCTTCTACTCTGCCCTTTTTTTCCAGGTGGTATACATATCTAAAGCTTGACTTCCATATCCAAATCATCTTTGGTAAAATTTGATACCTTCTCTATTGATTCCTTGACATGGTTTTTTCTTCTTCTTCTTTTATTTAGGGTTTAGTTTTTTTGTTTTTGTTTTGAGGGGTCGACATTTAGGGCTTTCCCCCTCCTTTGTGGTCGCAACGACCATGGCTAGGCCCCTTGGGGCCTGCACCTAGCAGCAGCTCGCCTAGTCACCATGGTCCTAGATGACCTCAAGGGGCCTAGTCCTGGCCATGGTGGACCGTGCCTATACCACAATTGGCGTGGCTAATATGGCCATGGTCAACCCCGTAGGGCCTAGCCATGGCCACCATGGCTTATGCCCATGATGGTCATGACCAATAGGGTGGGTGTTTAGGGGCTTGAACATGGATGCCAACTTGTAGAACATTTTTTAATTAATTTAATTATTCAACAATAATATATTTTGGGTTTTTATTCGTTTATATATATTCTAAGGAATAACCTCACGGAAAACCCTCCGAGTACTTTCTCATGATTCATGGATGGTTAACGAGATAAACTATTGACCCTGATTATGGAACCCCAAGGGGATCAAGAGAGTCGAACCCATGACCTCCTCAACTTTAGGGGAGAGATATCACATCTTGCTCATGACCGTTTGAGTTAACCCTTGAAGCTATATATATTGGTTTTTGTTTTTATTTTAGAGAAACCCTATTTTTATTTTGAAATGAAGAATCTTAAGTATTCTCTTTTTTTAACATAGAAACCCTAAAAAATTTAAGAGTTTTTCTAAAAATCCTAATCTCTAAGTTCTTATTTTTCTTGTCTCTCACAAGTAATAGTGGTTTCCTTCATAAAAAGATAATACTAAGTTTGTTTTCTCTATTTTGTTCATAGGTGCTATATGGGCAAGTTAACAAAAGAATGGAGACTTCAATTTACTCCAACCATGGAGGATACATGTTCTTTTTTAACTTTTCTTCTGAAAGTAGCCCCTCATTGACTCGTGAATACTCCGCCATGCATTAATAAACCTCGTTACACTCGATGGCCTTTCTTATGTAATAATTTAATTCTGTAGAAGTTTATTTATGTTTCTTATAAACTAAAGTTGTTTTTAGCAAATAGTCTTTTATGGGTTATGATTTTTCTTTTCTGGGCCATGGTCCTAGTTTGTTTTGTCTCCGTTTGCTTATTTATAAGACTATAATACAAGTTGTTTATAGCTTCAATCTATAAATAATTTCATACTTTTACCATTCAACGGCTAGGCCCTTAAGGATTCAGTTTTAGAACGGTAGCTTTGATAACATGTGTAACACCCTATTTCCTTAATGAATGTTCTTAATCGTTTACATATAACTAATTTATATGCTAACATTATTTCAACTAAAAAGGTTCTGAATATACAGAAATTTCTATCCTTCATGACAACATAATTATTAAGTTACTATCTAAAAACATAATCTATTTATTTGCTCTCTAACAACATAGTTGTGCAATTACTAAGTTCAAACTTGAGAATTTGTGTAATGAAATAATTCAAAAGTGATAATTTTAGTAATTCAACATATAAAACTTAATCAAGATAGTGAGATGATAAAATACCTCTTATATTCCAATTCTTTGCAAATTGCTCAACCAAGTGTCACCCAAACTAGGATTAATCTTCTCAACAACTAGTAGCTTGTCTAGCAATCTACTTCTAGGAAACGTGTGGGTTTCCTATCCCTCCATGCATAACAACAACAACAACAATAGTCGGTAACCACACTTAATGTTTCAAAGTTGAGTTCTCCCTCACTTAATTTTTTCCCCTTCTCATTGATAATTCCCTCCAAAAGATCCAACCCTAAACCCTTCTCCAAAAATCTTCTTTATGCATTTTTCCCACTACCTTCCTAGCCCCTTAAGAAGAGCTCTAGGAGGTTCATAATATAATAAAATACTATCTCAATGACTTAACATTAATAATTACCTTGACATTTCATTCAACAAAATAAAATCCAAACTAGTCAAATCATATCTTGATAGGTTTACGAAATCTAATCTCCTACTAAAATGAAACTAAATTAAAATGAAATGTAATTTCCATTTTTAATAATTAAATGTAATTAATTCTAAATGAAATGCAAATTAATCCCAAGTGAAGGTTAAATCAAAAGCATATCATTTTAGCCTCCTACTACACCCTCCATGCATCAACTATTAACAATATTATTTTAATGTGTTGGAAACCTAATCCGTAGGGATTAAGGTTCCAATGTAAATATTGTAAATATTTTCATAATCAACTGAAATATTGAGTCATTGAGAATTCCAAATATCTCTTGGGAGATGAAACATGAAGGTCACTTCCACTTGTATAAATAAGTTATTCTCGTAAAATACAATTCATTCATCCTTGGATTTATTCCTCCATGCCTGACATCAATATCAGAGCCCTGGCATTTTTTTTTCATAATTCCATATTTTTTTCAATCTGCAACCTCTTACGTTCGGCATATTCCCTCTACTTGGAATTGTCTCCTCAAGTTCCAGACCTGTGCATCACCCAGCTTCCTCTCAATGTTTCTATGGGCACCTGTACATTACCTCTGCGTCTTTAATTTTGTAGACCCTAATTTATTCACTAAGCACAACCTCTCACAACCTGGTACTAACCTATGTGATTTCATACTTCTCTAGATACTTCTACACGTGAGCTACTTTCTTCACTGCCATCATCTCAAGGTTTCTTTTGTGTATTGGGAATACTCTTCTTAACATCTCCTTTATTCAAAAGTGTGAATACATGTGGATACACCTATGCCTACATTCTCTCGCTCGTCGCCATTACCCTCTATGTGTTATGTCTCTTCCCTGTAACTAGTCTCCTCTGTCTGCAATAGAACCTCCCCACAACAAGTCTCTATATATCCATGGAGTCTATATGTCACTAATACATTAGGACCAAATTCCAACTATAGGGTTCCGATGGATGTCAGAAAATTAAAGAGAAAATGTAAAAAAAAATCTTCTTTTTTTTTACCTCCTCAATATCCTCGATATTGTGATGGATTATCCTTAATCGTCGGTGTTGCGACTGTGAATATCATACTGTCGCAATAGCGACGACATAAGAGTTCATCGTTGTTGCGACTTCATAACCCATTCGGTCGCAATAACAATGAACACAAAAGTAATTGTTCACGTTCCAAATGGTTTGCCACAGTTTAAGGAAGTCAGCGTTGACTTGGTCAAATTTCGTCGGAATACCGACGGTTTAAAATTTATAAATACGCTCCCATTTATAGTGGTTGCGACAATTTTTATATATGAACGACGGTTTGGAAAGGATATAAGCTCCTATTGTCAAGCAAAAAGTGGATTTTTTTTATAATCATCACTATACTTTTTGTGGGAAGAATGTCAGAAAATATTAGAGGTAGGGAAAGAGATGAAGAGGGTGAAAAGGGTGATGGTAGATGTTTTTTCCCTTGCAATAGTTGTTTTATGAGATGTCCCGTCAGAATTTTAATAACAACAGCTAGAAAACATTGTAGGAAATATGGTCACATGGATGGGGGATTGACGGAATATTGTCCCATGGTAATAGATCTATATATATTAATTATATTTCTTAATATTGATTGTATTTGTAAAATTTTATATTGTTTTAGTATATGTTATACATGCACTAATATTGCATGATTGCTTGTAATTATACATTTAGATTTGCCCTCTAACTTTTTGCAGAATGCCCCAAGTAGTAGTAGAAATGATGTTGTACAAGTTGAGGAACATGAAGCGAATAATGAAGGTCAAGTTAATGATCCCATGGAAGTCGATGACGACCATAACATAGTTGAAGATGATGGGACAAATCAAATGATCCAAGACTTGTTCGGTTAGCTAGATGAGGATAGGGACAGTGATGGTATTTATGATGAACCCTTGATGGAAAATGCCAATAAGCGGCTTTATAAAGGGTCAAGAGCAAATCTTCTCTATGCTACATTGCTTATGATGATCTTAAAGGTTATGAATCATTTGTCAAACACTTGTATGACACAGATCCTAAGGTATGTAATATGTTTCATCAGATATACATAAAGGTTGACCTTTTCTCCTTTTTTTAACGTTAATTAATGTGTTAAATAAGAATGTAATATTTACGATTAATATTATTTTCATTAACTAGTTAATTTTTATGATGTAGATTGTTAGGTGAATTTTTGTTACCATCGTCAAATATTTTACCTCGCACATATCAAGATTTACTTGTCGTTATGAAAGACATTGGAACAGAGTATCAAAGTATAGATGCATGTCCTAATGACCATATTATAAATTATGGACAACATGCATCGAAAACTGAATGGCTGGAATGGTGCTGGAATGTCATATTAGTAGATATCGAACCGATCAAGTAACAAAAATGGTTCCTCGAAAGGTTCTTCGTCATATTCCCATAATTCCACATTTGTAGCGACTGTTCATGTGCAAAATCATAGCATAGATTATGGATTACCATGTGCGGAATAGAAGTGGAGATGGTGTTCTTCGAATGCCAGCAGATGGATATGCATTTAGGGAAATTGAGGGAAAATGGCCAGATTTTAAAGATGAACCTCGTAATATTAGGCTTTCATTGGCAGCCGACGGTGTTAATCCATTCAGAGAGCTTAGATCTGTTTACTCGGTGCGGCCTGTTTTTGTTATTAACAATAACATTCCTCCTTGGATATCAATAAAGAAGGAGCACATAATGTTGACAATGATTGTTCCAGGTATTTGTCTATATTAATTTTTCGAATGTGACATTTTCATTTGTCTTGTTTTTTGCATACTATAGTTTATTTATTTACTTACTTATATATGCATATCATGGTAGTAATTATGTGTAATTTCAAACAATTAGGCAAGTACCAAGTTAAAGATATGAATGTATATATTGAGCCTCTTATCGATGAGCTAATACAATTATGGAACGGTATAACTATGTATGACATTTGTAAACCAATTGGGAAAAAGAGATTTCAATTCAGTGGAATGCTTGTATGGACAATTCATGATGCCTTCGGACTAACACATATTTGTGGTATGTATTAACGTTTCCTTGCACTTTAATACTTCTTAATTATTTTGAAGATATCATGCATGTTTTTTAATAATCCATCGTATAATTGGCATTAATCCATATGTTGCAGGTCTTCAAACAAAGGGTAAATTTGCATGTCCAATTTGTGGTCCTAAGATGAAGTATCGTTATTCAAAATCTTTAGGAAAGATGGTTTTTGATGAGTATAGGCACTTCCTGTCGAAGTCCCATAGGTTTCGTACTACTGAAAAAACATATTTTCAATGGGAAAGAAGAGACTAGATTAAAACCGCGAAGATGGAGGTTGGAGTATAACAGAAATCGTCAAGGTACACAATTTGTTTATGTATTGTATATGTAATATTGTTTTGATTTTGAAATTATATTTTAAGTATTAAATTTATTTATTGTGTTTGATAATTATTGTTGTCATATGTTTTATGCTTCATCAATGTCATCGTCGTGAAGGTAGAAATAATGGGCTTCCATGAGGAATGAAATGTTATCCCACTCAATTCACGAGGTTGCCCTATTATGAGTAGCTAAAAATTTCTCATTTGTTTGATATGATGCATATTGGGAAGAATGTGATAGAAACATTATGGAGAATCATAGATGACAAGAGGGATAAAGAAAAAATTATCAAAATTTGTACTGACATTGAGGAATCCAATCATGCAATGCAAAGTGTGATTCGATCAAATAGTGATGGAGACTGAAATAACCTTCCATGGTTATTAACAAAGCAGCAAAGCAATGATGTAAAATAGGTCATTCAAAGTATTGAATTTCCCACAGGTTTTTCTTCAAACATAAATAATATCTTAACCAAGAAAGGTGAATTTGGTGGGGTTAAAACCCATGACTAGCATGCATTCATTAAGGTAATCATTTTTTTATTCATATTTATATATTTGGCGTATTTACCTTTTTGGATTTTTGTTTTATTTTTGTCTATTTTGAAACAAATAACGTTTCTTTTTTATTGTTACAATATGTTCTACCTCTATCTCTCCCAGACGACTTTAACAACAACGTCAAACAAGTTATATATGATCTTGGCAAATACATGAGGTAAGTTATAGAGGTGACTAATATATATGAAAAATGTTTTTTTCAATTTGTTCTTGTACTTAATGACATGTGTTTTACAATTTATGTTTTGTTGAAACATGTTATTTTATTGTGCCATAATCTGTAGATGGTTGTCATTGAAAGAAATCCATCAAGATGATATAGAGTATTGGAAGAGAGAAATCCCTCGGCTAATGTGTGAAATGAAAAAGTTTCTACCTCGAACTTTTTTCAATGTACAAGAACACTACCGCATACACCTAGTTGAGGAGATTGAAATGTGTGGACCTGTACACACAAGGTCAATGTGGATGGTGGAGAGGCACTTGAAATCATTGAAGGTTTTATTTAGACATAGAGCACGTCCTGAGGGTTCTATGGTGAGGGGATATATGGTATATCAATCCATGGTGTATATTAGTCACTATCTTCCTAAGTTAGCAGAGGGATCTATGTATGCAGTGGATTGTATTTGGGTTGTGAACTCCATCAAAAAATTTGAAGGGGAGCAGTTGTTGGGGAAAGGAAGAATGAAGAGACTGAGAGGTAATTAAATTGTGTAGATTTATGATACATACAACTTCTTTGTTTTTTTAATATATGTTCATACTCATTTAATATGTATTATTTCATCATTTATTAATATTTACCATGGTTATAAGTAATTTATAATATTGTTGATTTATGTTTTTTTGAGTCAAGTCAACGAGATTGGGAGGCACTACATTTATACATTGCAAACAATCTCTATTAGATGAAGGTATGGATTGACAGATGCAAAGAACATCATCATGGTGGTAGGTTATCATGGAAACAATTGTCTGAATTTGTTAGAGATGTTGGTCGTCATGGAGATGTTGATGTTACACAAAGGGAAAAATATTTAGCATATGATCTGAAAGATGGCAAGGCAAGCAAAATCACCCATTTTATATAGTTATTTTATATTATATTAATGTGTCTGTAGGTGTGATTTTTTTCAGATACTTTCCAAGTTATATGAATATGTTTATTAATTGTCAATCCATGTTTTACATGTCTCGCATATTGCAATTGAAACACCACAAGGCTATGTGGTGCAATGGCCGTAAATTTCGTATCAAAATGTTGGATGACACCAGGAAAAATTCTAATAGTGGGATAACTGTAGTATTCCAGGTCACAAATGTTTCCTCTAGTAGAGACAGACATCTCCGAGAAACTGAAAATCAATACTATGGGTATTTGGATGATATAATTGAGTGTGACTTTAATTCCTTCAAATTAGTTATGTTCGATGTCAAATGGTATAGATTACATTACATGGAGATGATGAGGAGAGAATTGTTATTCAGCATTTGAATGGATTTCCGATAATTAAAACAACAGTGTTTGAAAATAAAAAATGATCACTACATTTTTCCAAGCCGGTGTGAACAGGTCTTTTACTCAAAGGTTCCAAGTAAGAGGGATTGGTCATCTATTGTTAGATATGATCCAAGAGGAAGGCCAGTAAAGTACATTGTAGAGGAAGAAGATGATATTGAAAAAAGATCAATATGATGCAGGTCAGCCAGAGCAGGATGATGTGTCGATAGACAAAGAAGATGGAGAAGATGAACTAAGCGTAGGAGGCGACGTAGTACTAGATATTGATGATGATATCAATGAATATATGCTCGAAACTGACAGTGATGTCGATCATGATGATATCAACAATCCTTTGAACATTTTCTATATTTTAGATGTTGTAGATACAAATGTCGAGTTGGATGAAGAAGAAGATACGAAAGAAGAATGATACGGATATTGAGTTGGACGAGGTACGTAGCTATATATGTTAATTTGTATGAATTATTCTCTTTAAATAATTTACATATGTGGGTTTATTTCATTTTTACAAGTTTTATGCAATTTTTTATATCCTATGTTATATATTGTTTTTTTTGGTAGTTTCTATTCCATTCATCTTTATACCATTGAAACTTGGTTGTAGACGACATTTCATTGTCATCGTCATCATCATCTTCATCATCACCATCATCATCGTCATCACCATCAGCATAATCATCATCATCATCATCATCATCATCATCATCATCATCAACATTATCATCATCAACAACATTATCATCATCATTGTTGTAGTCGTCTTCATCATCATTGTCGTTGTTATAATCATCATCATCGTCGACGTCATCACCATCATCATCATCATCATCATCCTCATCCTCATGATCATGATCATTCTCATCCAACATTGAAATTTCCACAAATTGTTTCAGTATGCACTAAAATTTGACCTAGGAAGACTGTTCGCATGCCTTCAAGATATGGGAGGCTTTCTGTACTCAAAGATGACTCACCCAGCCAGTAGTACTATATATCACTGTTGACATGCGAATGGGGCCAACGTTGAGATTTTTTCAATTTGTGCTTGTATGGACTGAAATTTGACATGGATAGAGTAGACACGTGTGTTGACGGTATGGGAGGAGTTTGAGACTCAAACATCACTCACACAAACAAATATTCAACAATCAAACAACAAAATGATAGAATAAATGTGCGAAAGTGATGAAAGTGTACCTCTCCATCTTGTTTCGACCCACCAATGCTTTGTATTCACTATTTAGACATATTAACAAGTGGAAACATTAGTCATCTTTGAGAGAAATCCCTCACTATAATTGCATGAAGGAACAAAGCTACACTCCCATTTATAGAGTTTGGAGGATTTATTTTGAAACTTCAAAATTTGCTAAGAAAAATCTCTTTACAAAGTTTGGAGGATTTATTTTGAAACCATTTTTAATTACTTGAATCTATCCATTGTCAACATTCTTATCACTTTTTAAATGTCTCTTACTTTCCATATTTCAAGTACCTCCTAATGAGATATAAACACTAGTTATAAATATAGGCTGTCTTCCACCTCATTGTCTAGTAGGTTGAGGTCCTTCATTGTTTTAGGGCCTACCTGTCTAACTTAGCATAATTAACCTATGTAGATTTTTTAGTTGCAAAACCCCTAATCCGTTCCATTAATAAGATGTTATTTACAAGCCAAACATATTTCTTAGTTTTTTATTCATCCATAGACATAAACATGTTCCTTCGCCTTCTATATCCAAATGGATCTTAGTTCATTCAATTCCAAGCCACCCTCTTTCCCCTGATCTATTTCCTTTAGAATATATGATTTGGATCTACTTCAACGAACCCTTTGTACCCTGTTGACTCCCTAAAGATGAATAGTTGGTATTCAATATACTACTACATTTGTTAAAATTGGACATGACATACCTTATTTCACCCCTTTAAGGGGTTCTCATTGATCATGGGAGAGGATAAAACCTCCTTAGAGTTTTCATCCATGGGACTTAGAAATGAGGTACTTTTCTTACTTAAAACGTGATCCAACTCCCTATCAACCCTTAAATTGGCCATTTTTTCATAATAAACTATAGAAGGATTGAGACTATGCTTACCTAGTATCATGGTAGACATGTTGATGCAATGAGTCAACCTTGAATCATTAATATTAGGCATTCTCTTGGCATTGGATGGAATCTAGGTGTGAGGGATTTTGAGTCTCATATAGAAGTCCCCCACATTATAATTTATCTCGGCATTAACATATATTTCATACACATCGCTTAAGAGATTCCTAAGCAACGCTAAAGCTATGCTAAAAGACAATGTATTGTCAGTAGACGTGGCCAACATCAATGGCCTCTGAACAGGGCCAACGTTGAAATTTCCACAAATTGTTTCAATATGTGATCCAGATTTATGTGGGAACGAAATAAGATAGCATAGACAGAGATATATTGCAAAGAACACAGTGATACAGTAAACACATATTCTATTAAATAGTGGAAATAGAACAGACTGTAAAATACAATAGTTAGAATGGTGGTAGTTATCTCTAAGGAGAGATGTGGCCGCTATGCTCATTCGTGCCAAGATCAATACAAAAAGAGGCCGAAAGGGCCTATTTATCATAAGCATGAGGGAAAGAATCCCAAGCATCCAAAAACCTAACCCTAGAAGATGAACCATCATAAAGTTTGCGGCCCCAAGGTGGTTAGTTGAACAGTCAACTTCCCGGGGTCATAACTTTTGCATACGATCTTCGTTTGGGGCGCTCGATAGCTCATTGGAAAGGTCTATCCAAGAGATACAAGATGTGAGCTTTGTCTAAATGTTAGCGTTCAACTAACATTAACAAAATGGTTCGCAAAAAAACATCATTTAGGGCCTCAAAATGGCCCCGGAAGTTTAGGACCCGAAATACCATAGAAAAATTACTAGAAAATTGTCGAAATGGGAAACTGAGCTAACATTAAGAAAATGGATCACAAAATAACATCAGTTAGGGCCTCAAAATGGCCCCGGAATTTTAGGACCCGAAAAACCATAGAAAAATTACTAGAAAATTGTCGAAATGAGAAACTGTTTTGAGCCAGTGGAATAGGTGGGTGGCCACCGATATCCATCTGGATCAATATGCACTGAAATTTGACCTGGGAAGACTTTCTGCATGCCGTCACAATATGGGATGCTTTCCAGACTCAAAGATGACTCACCCAACAAATAGTACTATATATCACTGATGACATGCGAATGGGGCCAACAATGAGATTTTTTCAATTTGTGCTTGTATGGACTAAAATTTGACATGGATAGAGTAGACAAGTGTGTTTACGGTATGGGAGGAGTTTGAGACTCAAACATCACTCACACAAACAAATATTCGACAATCAAACGACAAAATTATAGAATAAATGCGTGAAAGTGTACCTCTCCATCTTGTTTCGACCCACCAATGCTTTGTATTCCCTGTTTAGACATATTCTCAAGTGGAAACATTAATCATCTTTGAGAGAAATCCCTCACTAGAGTTGCAGGAAGGAACAAAGCTACACTCCCATTTATAGAGTTTGGAGCATTTATTTTGAAACTTCAAAATTTGCTAAGAAAATTCTCTTTACAAAGTTTGGAGGATTTATTTTGAAACCATTTTTAATTACTTGAAGCTATCCATTGTCAACATTCTTATCACTTTTTAAATGTCTCTTACTTTCCATATTTCAAGTACCTCCTAATGAGATATAAACACTAGTTACAAATATAGGTCGTCTTCCATCTCATAGTCTAGTAGGTTGAGGTCCTTCATTATTTTAGGACCTACCTGTCTAACTTAGCATAATTAACCTATGTAGATTTTTTAGTTGCAAAACCCCTAATCTGTTCCATTAATAAGAGGTTATTTACAAGCCAAACATCTTTCTTGGTTTTTTCTTCAGCCATAGACATAAACATGTTCCTCCACCTTCTAGATCCAAATGGATCTCAGGTCATTCAATTCCAAACCACCCTCTTTCCCCTTATTTATTTCCTTTAGGATAGATGATTTGGATCTACTTCAATGAACCCTTTGTACCCTGTTGACTCCCTATAGATGAATAGTGGGTATTCAATAGACTACTACATTTGTTAAAATTGGACATGACATACCTTATTTCACCCCTTTAAGGGGTTCTCATTGATCATGGGAGAGGATAAAACCTCCTTAGAGTTTTCATCCATGGGGCTTAGAAATGAGGTGCTTTTCTTACTTAAAACATGATCCAACTCCCTATCAACCCTTAAATTGGCCAATTTTTCGTAATAAACTATAGAAGGATTGAGACTATGCTTACCTAGTATCATGGTAGACATGTTGATGCAATGAGTCTACCTTGAATCGTTAATATTAGGCATTCTCCTAGCATTGGATGGAATCTAGGTGTGAGGGATTTTGAGTCTCATATAGAATTACCCCACATTATAATAAATCTCAGCATTGACATATATTTCATACACATCACTTAAGAGATGCCTAAGCAATGCTAAAGCTATGCTAAAATACATTGTACTATTAGTAGACGTGGGCAACGTCAATGGCCTCTGAACAAGGCCAACGTTGAAATTTCCACAAATTATTTCAATATGCACTGAAATTTGACCTGGGAATACTGTCTGCATGCCTTCACGATATGGGATGCTTTCCAGAATCAAAGATGACTCACCCAACCAATAGTACTATATATCACTAATGACATGCGAATTGGGCCAACGTTGAGATTTTTCAATTTGTGCTTGTATGGATTGAAATTTGACATGGTTAGAGTAGACACATATGTTGACGGTATGGGAAGGGTTTAAGACTCAAAAATGACACATACAAACAAATATTCGACAAACAAACGATAAAATGATAGAATAAATTAGTGGAAGTGATGAAAGTGTACCTTTCCATCTTGTTTTGACCCACCAATGCTTTGTATTCCCTATTTAGACATAATCTCAAGTGGAAACATTGATCATCTTTGAGAGCAATCCCTCACTAGAATTGAATGAAGGAACAAAGCTACACTCCCATTTATATAGTTTGGAGGATTTATTTTGAAACTTCAAAATTTGCTAAGAAAATTATCTTTACAAAGTTTGGAGGATTTATTTTGAAACCATTTTTAATTACTTGAAGCTATCCATTGTCAACATTCTTATCACTTTTTAAATGTCTCTTACTTTCCATATTTCAAGTACCTCCTAATGATATATAAACACTAGTTACAAATATAGGTCGGCTTCTACCTCATAGTCTAGTAGGTTGAGGTCCTTCATTGTTTTAGGTCCTACATGTCTAACTTATCATAATTAACCTATGTAGATTTTTTAGTTGCAAAACCCCTAATCTGTTCCATTAATAAGAGCTTATTTACAAGCCAAACATCTTTCTTAGTTTTTTCTTCATCCATAGACATGAACATGTTCCTCCACTTTCTAGATCTAAACGAATCTCAGGTCATTCAATTCCAAACTACCCGCTTTCCCCAAGTATCTATTTTCTTTAGAATAGATGATTTGGATCTACTTCAACGAACCCTTTGTACCCTGTTGACTCCCTATAGATGAATAGTGGGTATTCAATAGATTAGTACATTTGTTAAAATTGGACATGACATAACTCATTTCACCCACTTAAGTGGTTCTCATTGATCATGGTAGAGGATAAAACCTCCTTAGAGTTTTCATCCATGGGGCTTAGAAATGTTATTAAACAAAATTTAATTTTAAAAAAAATGTTGTTAAATATTAAAAATTAAAAAAAATATTAATTAAAACAAAAACAAAAACAAAAATCAAAACAGAAACAATATTATACCTCATTCTCCCGCCCAACTCTCGCCTCCTCCACGAACTCTGCCTCCCATCGTCCAACTCTCGCCTCTTCCACGAACTCTGCCTCCGATCACCCAACTCTCGCCTCCTCCACAAACTCTGCCTCCCATCGCCCAACTCTCACCTCCTCCACGAACTCTACCTCCCGTCACCTCCTCCATGAACTCTTCCTCTCGCCTTCTCCACAAACTCTACCTCCTGTGACTAGAACCGGAGCTGCATAGCAACAAGGCACCAGAGCGGGATAACACAGTACACCAGGCACCCATTAAGGAATACCACGAACATGAACACCTAGCACCCACAAACACCAACACCAGACACCAGGAACACCACGAACACAGAGACTCTGCTAGCAATAATGCCTCCTAGATCGGTGATTTTTCTCTCCGTTTGGGGTTTTCCCTTTTTTGTTACCCTAGACGTCATTTTTCAGTCATCACCGACTTGGTTCAAGCATAAATACCATCGTAAAAACATGTGATGTATCAGGGCTTTTATGATTGGGTACCTGGTAATTATTTTCAACAAGCGTCTGGATCATTTCTCCCTTCCATGGTTGGGAGATAGTGGTGGCATGGAGGAAGGGTCGTTCTCTACATAAATCTAGTATTGAGGGTTTTCTGAATAGTTAATGAGAAGTTGCATCCATTTTTGGAGGTATTTCCAGTATTAGCGCTTAGATCCGCACCTTTGTAAGCCTTCTTACCCAGTGGGAAACCTTGACCCTCTACAAGAATCATCATTTTGATAATATGAAGGGTCCCCAACTTTTGTGGAGTGGAACAATGGTCCAAATTGACTCTATGAAATCCTTTTTCGTTGGTATGATTATCCCAAAGAATATTTTCAAGGTATTTTTGTAAGCATTGATGGAAAGGATCCAATAGAGATTGTAGTAAACATGAGCCACTATGAATATGATTGTAGTAAACATGAGCCACTATGAATATTTTGGTACAAATATGAAACTTGGTTGCTATGGATAAGGACCTAGTCATCCATTTGTCAACCTTCTTTTCCATTTTCTAAATCATCCCATAATTTAATGGACAAGCATTGGAATGCCCATGAAGTTAAACACTTTCCTATGTTGAATACAAGCCCAATTTATTGAGTGCAACTAGTGTGGAATTTCCCATTCACTACAATTGTAACATAAGTTCTATGCCATTGAATGTCACAACCACGCAAAGGAAAAAATTATTGAGGCAGTATCCCAAGAAGGTTGATCATTTAGTATGGTTAGGAAATAATCATTAGTGAAATAGTTGTTCACCAACTAGTTCGCACCCAACTCAATAAGAGGGATAATTGATAAGACCCATCCTTCCTTTGCAACATAGAATGTATCCTATCATATCTAAAACTAGAACACATAGCATTGGTTCAAGTGGGTAACCTTAACTAATAAAGAAAAACAAGGCCACCTCCTTAAACTTACACACATTGATAGAAAGGCAAGAAAATACCTCAAAAAATAAGGTTTCACCAACTATAATGAAGGAGTCAAAGCTTAGAGCCTTAAGCATTACCATAATCAAAAGTCATTCCACTCCATCATAATATTTTTCAAAGTTCATATTTTCAAAGAGAGTGATATGTAATAGGTTTGGGCTAATAAGGGGGCCACATGTGCCCCCCTTACTAGGTTGACCCTATTACATATAAATTTACATACATTTACCCATATATATGCCCCCCTTGGGGTCATATGATATACATTTACGCACATATATGCTCATTGGGTCATATCATTGATTAGCGACAATGTTTACGCACATTCCATGCATTTCCATATAGTGATGACAATATCTAGGATGTAAGGTCCTCGAATGAAGCTCATTTGTTCCAACCTTGGGAATTGTTTTACTAGACGTTTTCATTACTTATGGTGGAAATGAATGGTGTAACCCTAGACATATCGTACATATGTATCTGAATGCTTGTGTCGGCAATAAATGGGGTAGCCCCAAATGGGGAATGCCACATGTGAAATAAGGTTTGTACAAACCCCAAATTGGTGCATCGTCTAAGCTAATATGTACACATGTCAATAACTCCTCTAAGTGAGATGTTATGTCCTCCAACAATGGCTCTTCAACTCAAGTGTTCCTCCTCAACATATGTCCAAGGTGGCTCCAGCGTTCCAAAGGTTCTAAACCCAACCTATAAGTGAAATAATGTCGTCCTCCAAGGTGGTTATTTCATGTCTTCCAAATGCCCATCTTCATAAAAAAAATACCCTTGTAAAATATGTCAGATCTCCACGTGTCAACTACCACATCAAGAAGTGTACCTCCCTAACATTGATCCCAATATAAATGTACATTGTAATGTGCTTATATAACATAAGTACCAAATGAATAACAATATATGAAAAAATTCAACTGTCGTCATTGGTTCAAATGTGTGTGTTGTCTATTTTTTACCCTCTTATTCAAACTTGGGTTATTTACATTGAATCAAATGGCCTTGAAGTGGACATATCAGTTCTCTAAGGATCCCGTTCTCTCGGGATCCTTTGTGTTGATTAATTGAAGTCATGTTGTTGTCATCACCTAGGTTTTGACCTTTTGTGTTTACAACTATTGGACATCCTTTATGTTGGGATTTGATTGTGACTTTCACTGTGTTTTCTGACTTTCATTGAGCATCCCTGTTTGAATGTACCTCAGCTCCATCATCTCTCTCTCTCTGGTTTGTACTTACCCTCTAGCAGGGTTAGCTAGTTCCTAGTGTTGATTGGCCTCTGAGAGGCTCATATCATTCTAAAAGTAAAATTTCTGAGTATAAAATAAGAAGGGTCCCACACTCTAGGTAAGTACCCTAACTTCCTCTTAAGTAGACTTGTTATTGTTAGTCTTACTTTAACAAAAGGACCCCTTGTAGAATCCTTCAAAGAACTAAATTTTCTAGTTTCCTTTTCCTAGACTCTTATCCCTTTTGAAAGACCAAATTATTGTAAGACCCTCATTTGAACTAATCTTGTCAAACATCGCTCTATTTTCCTCTTCTGACACTATATTGGGAACAAATGATTCCACCTTGATAATTTCTATTATCTTTGGTTAGGGACGTTCCTCATACATTTTCTAAAATTTATGAATGAAGAGCTCTGGAAAGTCCTTATAAGACTTTTCTCATGATCCATCATATTTCTCCAATTGTTCTTTCATTGGGAAGAAATATTGGGGATGAATGTGTTGTTCTCATTTTTTACCTTTAACTATGTCTCTCTACATTTTAGCCTCATTTGTGGTTCTTTTTCCTTAAAAATATTGAGTTTCTATTGTTCTATTTTTTTTAAAATATGCATGTTCAAGTCATTAAAATCCCAATAGGTGGGGAAATAGTAGTTCATTGATATCACCTTCCACTTCATTGATATGGCTACCTCTATTTTTCTTCGATTGCGAGATCATCCAGTTTGGACCTTCCTTATATGGTGATGATAAAAACTCACAGTTATTGTACTGAATACATCTAGACAATATACCTTGAGAGGGCATGGATTTAATTATTCATCAATTTCAAAGACTAATTAAATCAACATCAAAGATGAATTGCATTTGTTAAAGGTGCATGGATTTAATAAGACCTAGAGTAATGAAGTTGAAAAGTCAAAGGATACACACAATATTACTTTTCTTGATGTGGAATTATATGTCATTGATATGCCCTTATTCTAATTTTAGCTAACTATATATCTAATTTGATCGACTGAAGGTAGAACCAAATAGGCACATGTCAGATATTTCTTCGTCGAGTGAGGGAAGCTCAAGACAAACAGAAGGAAATGTGTCTACATCTAGTAGATCTGATAGGCGAAGAATGACCAGAGGTGAAAAGGTCAAAAGAAAATTCCATAGACGTATGGAATTTTTTCTTGACGAAGGAGGATCATGCTCCTACGATGATGAGAGCATAGGAGACATCGAGGTACCACTCAGGTATTAGCATTTGGTGAAACAATGGGTACCGAAGGAATTGCCTCCTTTGAACACTGACTTCAGTGTCGACAATAGGATGCATCGCATTGCACCATCCTCACTACATGGCCTAGGGTTATTTTCCATGGATGGAATAACTGTAAAATACAATACAGTGATTGAATTCATGGACTATGTCGGACCATGTTACGACTACAATGATTGGATTGTGTGGTTCGGTACATGCGAAGTATGCGGAGATATGCACTCACCGCAAATTATATACATGTAAAAGACAACCATAAAAATAAGGGGCACACTATCTATATTAATGGAAGGGCTAAATCTTACGGCAATATCGTAGGGTTTATAAATAGCACACGACCCAGAACAACAAACAAGCAACCAAATTTCCTATTTGAGGTAGGCGAAGGAAATCGAGTAGTTGTGTGCGCAATAAAAAAGATAGATCTCGGGGAAGAGTTACTAGTGGATTACCATTTGAATCGAGTAGATACATCGAATAATAATGTGCGGGTACTTATGCAACACCTATTTAAGCAACATATACTTATTCCATTATATATTTTTTTTCTTAAATAATGTATTAAATAATTCGTGGTTCTAATTTCATTTTATTGTGGCAGGTTGATCATGGGAAAGGAATTGCCTTGGAACAAGTAAACAATTAATAATTTTGTTTTTCATTTAACATGGATTTTATTATTTGTCTATATAATGTTATATTCGTGGCGATCAATTTTTTTGTTATCTTTACTATTTTTTTATATATTTCGCAGTTGTAATTATGTTATAACGTGGCAGGATAATCGAGGAAAAGAAATAGCCTTAGAACCGGTAAACAATCAACAATTTTAATTTACATTTACTATGAAATTTATTATTAGTTTGTATAATTTTACTTGTCTGGCAATAAGTTTTTTTTATCTTCAACATTTTTTTAAATGTTTCGCAGTTCTAATTATATTATAATGTGGTAGGATGATCGTGGAAAAGGGCCATCCGTAGAACATGTAAACCAGTGACAATTTAGACTTACATTTACCGGGAATTATATTATCCAGTTATATAATCTTATTTCTACGCCAATCAGTTATTTTATTTTTTTAGAACATTGAAATAACACTTCTTTTGTTGAAATATGTAGTCTGCGGGCCATGATGCCCATGATTCGCTTGGCGAAGTGGATTTGTACTCATCCCCCAACCCAAACGTACTAATATATAAAAAGATCAATAAAGCCAACATGGAACTTGATCGTTTGTTAGACATTGTAGATCAAACTCCTGAAATCGAGGAAAGGATCTTTCAAGTTATGACACAGCTTGACACATATAAGGTAATAACCATAATTTAAAGTGATATTTTTATTTTGAATAACAATTATGATAGTTTTTTTTTTTTTTTTTACATTATCTAAACAAAGAAACATTTTCCTTTCTTATACATATATTTTTGCAACCTATGGAACCCGACATGCATGGTCTCGGTAGTAGTGGGGCTACGCAAATGCCACATATTCTTGACACATGAACTCGTATACCTTCCAAGCTATTCAATTCTCCACCTTCCACACATGTAATTGGTAGCCATGACACAGACCCCCAGGGAGCCACACAACCAAGCACTGGAGGCGCTAACAAAGATGAGGCTGATGATTTCGTTGATTATATGGTTTCATTTCCTGGAGCAAGACGTGTTACCTCCACGGAGACCCTTTAGGGAACATTTATGGTTAATGATGAAGGACTTCCATTAAAGCAAGTAAAACTACCAGGTAATTTTTAATATTTTACCTGTTTCATGTTGTCCATCTCAAACATAAATCATCTAGATTATTATTTTTAAATTAATGATGATATATTTCTTGTGAGTAGGAAACAATGATTTTTATAGGCACTTTGAGACCAAGGCGTTGTTTATTTTTGTGTCCACCATATGCACAATGTGGAATTCGCAGACTTCCAAACTCAAAAAGGAACTTTTGGATTATATGGAAGGCCTCTATGGGGTGGACACATTTAATAGAGACGCAGTCAGCTCCGCAGTTGGCCAACATTTAAAATATACATGCGACACTTATAGGGTTCACTTGGAGAAGAACCCTAGGTACAAGCGGCCTCTCGTGATTCCAAAGAGGGATTGGAAGGCACTGATTGAGGATGCAAAAGAGAAGAAATTAAGAAAAGAAGGAAATACACCACCTGGTCCCACAAGGTAAATTACATCTTGAATTCATTACCTTCAATTTTATTTAGATCTAAAAAAAGAGTGGTGCATAACACACAAGAAACTTTTGATGATAGGTCGCTTGACACTTCGAAGGAAACAAAAGCAAGGATTGTCAAACATGGACAACACGAGCTAGGCCAAGGCGGCTACTTGAAGTTACAATCATGAATTGTAATTACCCAAATACCTTAACAATATCATTTGTATTGCCTTGCAACTTTTGGGTAATTGCATAATACCTCCAGCCCTCCTAATGGAACTAGGGTCAACAACCTATTAATAACCATTTGTTATTGTTGTTGTTCTTAGAGATACACCGTTGAATGATCAATTTGGGAAACCCTAAAAATTCAAACTTTGAATTTCAAACTTTTGATTGGATGAAAAGATATGCCTTGCTGAGCTGATTAAGTTGGTATACTTCAATTTTGAAAACTGCAAAATTTGACCCCTCAAAATTGCCTTTGAAGCTTCCGGATCTTCTAGACATGATCTCGAAATAGGGTTTGATAAAGCCCAGTCTTCTGCCCATCCAAAAGGTTTGATCTTTTCTTCTAAACTTCTATTTTTCTGAGGGGCTTCCAACTGTGGTCACAGATTTAAAAACCATGGTCACAGATTTAAAAAATTCCAACTTTTGCAGAATCACTAATTTTCCACCTTTCTGATCAAAATCACGAACTAGGGTTTGATCAAACCCGACCTTCTGCCCAACCAAAAAATTCGATCTTGGTCTCTAAATTTTGATTTTGATGAGGAGCATTCAGCCATGGTCTCCAATTCAAAAAATTAGAACTTTCATCGAAGCCCTAAATTCCCGCAGCAGTGACAAGCCAAGAATGAAGGTGTTCATAATCCAATTATGTTTTGACAGAAATATGTGCCTTATTGTTTCTAGTACATCTCTGAAATTACAAATCCATAGGGTCTAAAACTTTGGCTTGGGGTATCCTGACCTGACATATTTCCAACCCCATAGGTCTGACCTCAATTGGATTCTCTGAGAGAGAGTTATGCCAAGTGTCACAACGTGACCTGTTTATGGTATAAAACAGGAGAGCAAACTTGTACGAGCGTTCTGCGTGTCATTGGTTCAACTTCAGCCTCTGAAAAGCTTACCTGAGAAACTACAGTCTGTTCTCTTACTATCACTTTTTACAGAATTTCATTTGGAGCTTCCTAGCCCAAGTTGTGACCTTTTTTCCTAGGTCACCTGTTTATGACTGAGATCTGGAAGAGGCAGAAACCCTAGATTTTACGGATCATATCTCACAAATTACAACGAATCAGATGTTTTGCTTCGGACACAAGATACATGAGGATGTTACCTTCGACTTGTAAAAGTTTTAGATCCTGAACCTTCTCCAAAATGTATTTATAGTGAAAGTTCTACGATGACTGTTTTTTTCAATATCAAGCCCTAGCTTACGATTTGTCGCAAGTGCAACAAGTCTCATAAATGCCATAGCATGCCTTCCTTCAGGCTAGCTCTGATACCATGTTATTTTTTCATCATATAATTCAATAGATCTAGGATCTTAACTGAAAGAACAACATGTACAACATATCAAGCATAAGAGATAAGAGACAAGAGACACAAAACATTTCATCGGGGAAAACCAAGAAGGTGAAAAACCCCGCAACTTCCTCAAAGATAGAATAAGCATCAATACAAGGATCATAATCATCAAACCCAAGATATAGATATCTTCAGAAGTATGCTCCTCCTCCACTTGTGCGCACTCCTCCTCTCTCCCACTAATGCGAAGTGAGTGAATAATAGAATGTGTAAAATGAGAGAGACACACTCTCTATTTATACACTAACTTTCACTTGACCTTTACTCAACTAGGTCGGCCTCAACTTAAACACTTAACATAATGACTGGGCCGACCCCTACTAGGGTGGTCTAATAACCCTTTGACCCACATGACTCATACAGGGCCGACCCCATCAAGGTGGTCTAATAACCCATCAAGTATAAGTTACGACACTTACAATATAACTTGCGACACTTGCAAGTACAACTGACGACACTTCCAATCGGAGGAATAATACATCTCTGTTGGGGATACAATAAAGTACAAATGTAATACATACAATATACAAGTGAATATCTTCCGAAGTTACAAATACATCAACATATGACACTTAGATTATGCAATTTGCACAACTAATATATGTGACTCTAAGATTTTTTGAAGATTTCCAACCGAAGTACAAACAAAATAAACCTAAAAATATACCCAAAAAAGGTAAAAAAACGTAGAATATTTAGACTACCCCAATTTATTTATCATGTGCATAACACCCATTTATCCATGTAAATGTAATTTAAACTGGTATCCACATACCACAATCTTCTATTTAGATTTACATGTTGGAAGTAAATCACACATCTATCACCATTAACAACATAAACAATATACTTAACATAACTTCTGCATGTACGTAGGTCCATAAATCCACAATATAGTTCTCTTAGTTGACTTGAGTTCAACAGATAATAAGCAAAGAAATACAAAACAGGTCATAGTGTAGTTTAGTTGTCAAAGTCAAAATATGGACTATTGCAAACTCTTAATGATCAACTTTATAGAAAATATAGGATAAGCTTGTGTTTAATGATTCACATAAGGTATCAAGCGCAAACTCAATGGTGTTGACTACAACAATTGACCCAACAAAAACATTGAGTAAGGCGTGCAATATGACAAGTTTGCACTCTCCCCACTTGAGTTTAAATCCCCAATGAGACATTGCCCTACTATGATAAGGCTGGAAGGGTAGGTGCCCCCCTTTTAGTGGGACCCATATTGGGTGTGTCTTTAAACATCTTAGCCCTAGCTAAGTCATGCATTTCCTACTAGGTGTTGGCTTGTGGGATCTTGACACTAGCCTAGGGTTTTTTATAGTGGCAACCAATTAGATTTGAACCTCAATCTTGCCCAAGTAATCTTGACTACTTAGAGATTCTTATGAATCTCAAAAAATACAAATACTCTTATAGAAATTCACCCCCTTTTTATTTATTGAAATGAGGCCATTCTCTAAGAACATGTTGCTTCAAGGATTCTCAATAGATATATATGAAATACACTAAGAATTGAACTTGTGTTATTAATGATAAACTCTTATAAATTTATAAAGGACATTTCAACTAACTCTCAGTGATAGGTCTTATAGAAAATATAGGATAAGCTTGGATTTGATGATTCACATAAGGTGTATGGTGCAAACTCATTGGTGTTGATTACAACATTTGACCTAGCAAAAACATTGAATAAGGCATGTAGCAAACACAACATGCATAGTCGACAAGCAATAGCTGGAATGGTGAGGAGGTAAGTTTTGCACCCTCCCTACTTGAGTTTAAATCCCTAATGAGACATTGGCCCATTATGATAAGGCTGAAAAAGTAGGTGCCCCCTATAGTGGGACCTCATCCCAGGTGTGTCTTTGGACGTCTCAACCTTTGCTAAGTCATAAATTTCATGCTAGGTATTGTCTTGTGGGAATTTGACACTAGCCTATGGTTTATAGCGGCAGCCAATCATAGTTGTACCTAATTCTTGCTAAGTAATATTGACCAATTACCAATTCCCCTAGATCTACAAAATAATAATGCTATTATAGAAACTGTGCCCTTTTTAATTTATTGAAATGAGATCAATCTCAAAGAACATGTTGCTTTAAGGATTCTCAATCGAACTATATGAAATACACTGAGAATTGAACTTGTGTTATTAATGATAAACTCTTACTAATTTATAAAGGACAATTCAACTAACTCCCAGTGAAAGGACTTATAGAAAATTTAGAATAAGCTTGGGTTTGATGATTTGCAAAAGGTACCCAGGTGCAAACTCGTTGGCATTGACCTAGAAAAAACTTTACAACCTGCAACAAAGTCAATGAGCACAATAAAGGGGAAATCTCTTGAATAATAAGGAGGTAGGTTTTGCACTCTCCCCACCAAAGTTCAAATCTCCAATGAAACATTGACTTGTTATGATAAGGCCAGAAGGATAGGTGCCCCCCCTTGAGTGGAACCCTCATTTTAAAAGCCTTATAAAAAATATATGTTAAACTTGAGTTTGATGATTCACATAAAGTACCCAATGCAAACTTGTTGGTGGTCATTACAAGTAAAAACAATGAATAAGATATGTAACAAAAACAACAAACCCCAAAAATAAACTCCAAAACTTTTACATGAAATTCAAATCACTTGAACATTCAAACTAATCCACCTAATTAAACATAGGAATTATAAAACATTAAATATATACATAAAAATAATATCTTATAAGGTTGATTCCTATCTTCCGTTATCTTACATATACCATACCAGCACAACCACTTAACTTGTGGATAGTGAACACTTATAAGCCATAAGTTAAGTGCCATGAATAAATTATATAGAGAGTATACTTGTCTCATCCTCCTACAATTTAGGAAGAACATACTTTTTTTTTTTGTAAGGTTCGTATCCACGTAGTTTCGAACCAGTGACCTTACGCAAGGAGTGCCTTAACAATACACCCATTCACCATCTATTTTACGCCCTGTGGGACCATTTTTTTTGTAAGCTAGTACCCACGTGGATTTGAACTTGTGACCTTCCATGTACAACTTCTCCTATCATTTACTCATTATCGATTGCTCTACCCCTCGTGGGCCTTTTTCTATACTAGAGGAATCATGGATGGGGCTAGTACTCGCTGTTAAATTTTGAGCATTAATTCACAATACTCTAGGATATTTACTGAGAGAATAACATATACAGTATATCAATGCATATCAATCATAATAAGCATGTCAATCATCACAAGAAGCAAAAGCATGAGAGACAATAGACACACAAAGTTTCCGTGGGGAAAACCCTAAGGTGAAAAACCCCACAACTTCCTCAGAGATAGATAGAGCAATATCACAACCAAAGTACAAGAGATAGACTCTTCTTAGCAGTTGATCCTCCTCCTCACATGTGCGCCACTTTTCGAGTGAAGGAAGTGTGAGTTTTGAAGTGATCCAAATAGAGATCTCCCGATCTCTATTTATACTTGTCATGTTTGCCCAATAACCTTATGGGGACGACTTGTCTATCTAGGTACAATAACTTCATATTACATTATATCGGGCCGACCCCTTACAAGGTGGTCTAACAACCCATCGGCAAGTTAACACACTTGCGACACTTGTCAATACAAATGACGACACTTCCATATAGAGGAATAATACATCTCTGTAGGAGTACAATAAATATATAAGTGAAATACATTCCGAAGTTACATATACATCAACACTCGCGTGACACAGGGTCCAGGGGTTCAATCCCGTCCGCTAACACTATACCCCTAGGTGCAACCACCGAGCCTGCCACAATGGTGCACGGGTTATTCAGGGTTTGAACCAGCGACCTCTTACAAGGCTTATAGGAGCTTTTCCAACTGGTCTACACCCCGAACGAAGAAAAAATATACTTGTTAATCCACCCCAAATTCTAAAATATATACACTTACCGATCTAAAATTACCAAATAAAACCCTTCAAAATATAACTTAGCCAATCATTTAAAAATACAAATACAACTTACTCAATCAATTAAAAATACAAATACACCATGAAAATATAACTTTTATCATTTAAATACTCATCCCAAACATTCCTCTAAAACCTTTCCGTGCTCTAAAGAAAAGGCAAGCCCTACGGTCACACGTTAGGGTGGAGCTAATGCACGAGTTGGTTCAATTTGAATATTTATGTTCCTCAACGATGTCGGATGTGCTATCATTCTCTTTTCTTTAAATCTGCATCAGCGAGAATCGAAGGAGTGTGCCTAAGTCAGTCAGTTTGTCAGGTTCTAGGTTTATGATTTGATTCTGGAGGTCACTGAGGGCACTGTTCAGAAATATCAGCAAGAACCCAAGTCACAGTAAATGGAAACGGAGGGGGAGAGCAAGAACCCAAGTCATAGTAAAGTGTTACATCTTGGTTTTAATCGGGGGAGAAGCACTATGAATGATCCCATAAGTAGTACAGATCAGTGCACGGATAGTGAAGTGCCACCAGAAGATGCTTCTCCCATGCAGCCCCACAATGGTGCTACGTTGACTGAGCTCCATGACGGTAATATGGCTGGAACTTAATCATATACGTAATAATTTCGTAGTTATCGATTTTGTACTTTTTAAAAAACTTTTACATCTAGCATTGTGTCCTTAAAATTTTTGTGGTTTCAATGGCAGAGAATGTTGTAATCGAGGGTCCTTGTCATGTCCCAAAATTTTGCATTGGGTCACAATGGCCTAATCCCCTTGGCCATACTCATGATAGTTTGTCAAATGGATGCTAAGGGTCAAATAAATAACAAGAATGAAGTCCAAGTTAGTAATAATGTGAAATTCGATCCAAATGGACAAGGTGGGTCACATTAAGAGAAATTCCCAATTCAAAGTTGTAATATACCCATCCAAATGAACTGCCATGGAGGAAAATTACTAGTTCCCTAGGTTGGGGGATGGAAGAATTGGGATTTGAAATGAGACAAGAAATTTAGAAACATTATTCCATTATTTTTTTAAATAAATAACCATGTAACCATGGAGTCTCATCTGGAATCAACTCACAAAACACAAAACAAACATAGCATTCATAACATTCATCAAACCTTCATGGTTCCAAGGAGAAAGGAAACCAGGGATGGCAAATATCATTGTCACTAGTGTCATTGCAAAAAAATATACTAAGATCCTACATAGATAGAGTAATATTGCATTCATTGGAGCCCTGAACACATCTCCATGGACTAACTTCCATCATGTTTCCTCCTAAGCTTCATCATGTGTTTCTAATTGGTTGTATTTTGAGATATCTCGGTACAATGTTCGCATCATGATCATTGCAACAATTCCAAAAAGAAACAAAACAATCATCAATGAGTTGATGATAGAGAACTAATGGCTCTAATCATCTACCATAAGAAGGTAAGTATCCCAACAAGATGCCCATTTCATAGGGCTATCCTGCAAGATCCAACTATAATCAGAAGCAAAGAAAAAATCATAGGTTTAAAAGGCAAAAACTCAAGAGTCAACGTATCTTGAAAACACCATAAATAAGATGAAATTATAGTAATAGGACAATGGGTAACACCCATAATGTAACATCATACGTGAATATGATTTCTTTGTCTTCCGCAACTTATTTCCAGGGAGTCTTAGAACTTAAAACTGTGCGCTTGGTATTTGGATCACAGGTTGTCACTTGTTGTGCTAAATACAATGGGAGACAACATTAAATATTTTATCCTAACCTCATTTGCATGTCTATCATAATCAGTTGTGTTTCTACCAGAAATTATCTCCATGAGAAACACCCCAAAATTGTAGACAATACTGCTCTCATTGAGCATTCTAGTATTGGCATACTCAGGTGCTACATACTTGCAAGAAATACACCAGGCAAATGGTATTCATCATTAACAGATTTTACTTTTTTCTAAATATGGAATAACATAAGATTTATAAATTGCATGCATTAAACATTGATGAGAAGAGGAAAAACCAACCCAAAAGTTCCCATAACACAGGTTGTGACATAGCTTCTCTCAGACCCTATGAGTTTGCAAGCTAGAAACTAAATTTAAAAAAACAAAAGAAAAAATGGGGAAGAAAAAGTAACAAGCAAAGGTAAAGGATGAGAGAACCTTGTGTTTCCAGTAAACAAAGACATGAATAAATTAAACCCTACAAAAGCAAACCGGAAACTAAATTTAAAAAACAAAACAAAACTCTTATCCTTACTTCATTATTCTACACTTTGTCCTGAAAGAAGTGATACCTTGTATAAATGTGTATGTTTTTTATAAACCACAAGGTTAGATGCCATCTTAATGAAACATTCATTATCACAAAATATTATCAGTAGATGGTCCTAAATAATTCCCAGCTAAAGTAGAAGCTTCCTTAAAACAACTCCTTCTTGACATGTTGAAGCAGTTGCAATGTATTTAGCCTCTGTAAAAGACAAGGATACAGTTTGTTTCCTCTTACTGCTCATTGCAGAGGTCCCAAACCTAATGAGAAGAGGTAACCAGATGTACTCTTTCTAGTAGCACAACAACCATCCTAGTCTGAATCCACAAATCTAACCAACCTAAAATTTGTGTTATGTATATATTGTAAACAAATGAAGCAGCACCCTTAAAGTACCTCAAAATTCATTTTGCAACTAGGGTTTGGACAATGATTTAAGAACTACAAAGAACTCATAGTAAAGGAATTGAGTCAAAGTATAATATTACCCTTAGTATATAGAATGAAATATTCCAATAAATTGAGCCCATTATTGAATGATATCAACCATCATAACCATGAAGAATGACTGAGACCGAAAAGATATGTAACGATATGCACCAATATGCAACAAGGACACCATGAGTGTAGTGTTAAGATTACTTTATACACCGATATGTAACAAGGATTATTTCTTGAATTCATTAAGAGTCTCTTATAATATAGTTAGGGGATAGGGTTCCATGGGAACATTTATGGAAGTTAATACAAAGAAGGAGAATGTGCAACTACAAATTGAGTTGAGCATTGGACATGCACATGCAAATACAAAATACTATCCCTTCTTTCTAGTTGCATTTGGATGAATAATTTTATTGCTTTGAACAAGTGAAAATTGAGGATGATGCCCCTACTACCCTTACTACTCATTGCTCTAGATGCCATGTGAGTGGCAACAAAGAACCACTAGATACCACGTTCAAATATAGGGATATGACATGGTATATGAAATATAAGAGTAATCTTGCTGCAGGGAAAACCTGACCATTGGAAACTATCAAAGCAAATATTATGAAAGAGCTCCAAAAGCCAAAGTCTGAGTCACAATGCATTACTGAGATAAAAGAGATTAAGCATAGAGTTGGTGAGTTTGTTTGGGACTATGACCAACGATTCAAGATTCTATTGGAACATCTGAGTTTCCAAATCCAAGATGTGTAACACCGTGAATGGTTCATTAGGGGCTTGATGCCACATATCAAAGTACCGTTGACTGAGCACAAGGTGGTTAATCAGTCACAGGCCTTGGATATTGCGATACGGTTAGAAGTGCTCCAAGAATGGTGCAAGTACAAATGCAACTTGCTATGCTGACTGCATAATTACAACAGTTGTCTACTGGTAAGGCAGTAAGAGAAAATGTGTGGTGTAGCTTCTATCGAACAAAAGGCCATCACAAAAATGAATGCCCGACACTGAACAACTACATGGGTACTGACACACCTAGTCCTTTTCCTGCGGCACCCAAAATTGAGTGGTGCGATATCTGTTGAAGTTGGGGCCACGCAACTCCCAATTTCTTGATGTTGTAGAAGTACTAGAACTCTACACATGCACCTTTTTGTGAATTTTGCAAATCAGTCGGACATGATGTGAATAACCGTCGTGCTCTACAATTGATGAAGGATAACATAGTAGATGCCTACTAGGTCCAAGGCATGGAAGATAATAGAGGGCTCGATCCCAAAGGATAGCAAGGGGAAATTCATAGTGGGTTTTGAGGCCATGGAAGAGGCTATGGAGGAGGCATAAGACAAGTGATTTGTTTTAGTTGCGGGGATCCAAGCCACTTGGGAAGATTTTGTACTAATCCTCATACCCTATGTGCATATTTCCGTAGTATAGAACATGTGATAAAGGATTGCCCCGACTTGCTCAAGAAATGGGAAGACAAGAAAGGTTGTTGCAACATGGTGACTGTTGAACCAATGGAGTAGAATGATGGAAAGGACCCAGCATAGGTGAACATAGTGACTCGAGGAGGCACTCGAATAGGTGAAGATATTTCTGGAGAATGCAGTGTAGAAATAACAGTTGAGCACAATATCATGAAAGCTACGTAGCCCCTACCCAAGTTTGAAGCTAAGGACCTGTTACAGTTCCTATATGATGCACAAAAGGCAGTCGAGGACGCTGCACAGTCAGATGAAGACCTGCACCAGGAAAGGCTGTGTAAGGAGGAGCAATAGCGTAGACTGTGCAAAGAAGAAGATCGTAGAAGAAGGTTGCATGATAAAGAGCTATTGTGCATTATGCATAATGAAGAACAAAGGCAGGCCGCGCAGAATAAGGAAGCACAGCACATGAAGACGTACAGTAGTCACCAGGAAGACCCCATAAGTGCCTTTCTGCAAAGTTGTTTAAATATATTGAATGATCCTCACGTTGTCAATAAAGTGAATAATATGATTCAAAAGTTATTAATGTCAAATGAAGTTGAAGAACCCATTTCTGCACCAATTCCCGAAAGGAATGCACGCAGAGTGGGCAAGAAAAGAAGAACTGGAAAGGAATTCATGTTGTCTGTTGAGCTAGGGGGATTTGAGATGAAGGATGTAATGCTCGATCTAGGGGTGGACATGAACATTCTTCCCAAGAAAACGTGGGAGTTTCTGTGGAAGAAAAAAATAGTATGGTCTCCCATACAACTCAGACTAGCCAATTAATACAAGGTATACCCCATCGGGAGGCTGATTGATATACAGGTGAAAATTCATGGATTTAAGACAGTGGTAGATTTTGAAGTCATTAAGATATTCGAGGATTTGGAACTAGAGAAATATTTAGTTATTGCAGGGTTTAGTCAGGTCATTAAGAAGCAGAGAAATCAATCCTAGCATGATAGAAACATCAAGAGAAAGAACCTAGAACCCAACACATTGGTTCTGATGTATGACAACAAATTTCTAAAGACTCCAGGTAAATTAAGGATGAGATGGCTGGGTCCATTTCGGATCCTATTCATCACAAAATCAGCCGCAACCAAGCTTTCCACCCTAGCAAGACAACCTATGAAGGGGCTCATCAACGGAAGTCACCTCAAGTTGGACCAAGGCTCACAGGGGCAACAAACTTTGTAAGTTTGTATCAATTGTAAAAGTAGTTAGGGTAGGTTAGAGTCTAGGAGTCAGTGTCAATCATGAGGGAAGTAAAGTCGCATAGTTGTAATAGTTGAGTCGCAAATCATTCCGTCCAACTAAATCTGGCACAAAAAGTTGGGAAGTGTCTTTTTGGGTTTTTCAAATAAAGGTACAACCGATAGGGATCAACATCGCAGCCAAATAAAAGGGGTTATATTGTTGTAGTTATTACAAAGCACATCAATCGCTTTAGGCAATTACTTGACAGTTGTTTGGTTTGATAGGTCATAGAGTCATTTATTTCCATTTTTGGTCGATTTGATGAGTTGGGTGGGTAAGTAGATTTGAAATTTTGAAAAAAGAAAAAGCAAAAGAATAAATGCAAGTAGCTTGTTGCATTCATGGAGAAATCAACAATCATTCCAAAGGACTGATGCACGGTCAGTTCAACTAATCATTGATCACAACAAGGATGGATTGCACTAAAAAAATGTGGATTCACCATATTGCATAGTACACATAAGCAGTTCTGATAGAAGATGCCATCAACGAGCCACGTTTGGGTTAAATTCAGCAGTACCAACATAAATAGGTCATTTTGGTCCAAGTGTGAGAGTAGAAATAAAGAAGAGATATTGTAAGAGAGTTACCGTGAGAAAGCACAATGAGTAAAGGGATTACAACCGAATGTCGAGAAGTTGCAGAGCTACGCCATACCATGTTGACCTCCACTACACCCAAAGCGCAAACCAAGGCCAAGGCTGTGGATGATGCATAGATGCTAGTAGTGGAAATTGACATTAGAGTGGGTATCCAAGGGCCACTATTGAGCAAAGTACCAACCATAACATTTATGGATTTTAATCTATAGGATGAAGCCATCTTCCCAGCCTTTTCTTCTCTGAGTAAACAGTGATCAAAGAGGAGCTTGACGACATAGAAGTGTGCGTCATGAAGAAATGGGCAAAGAAGTTATACAAATAAGGTATTATGATGTTGTTGTAGGTGCCTCATTTTGTGTGCGCGTCGAGTATTACGTGGTGCATAAGGTTTCTGTTGAGCAGGCTACATGGAGGCTATCTATGGTTGGACCAACCCCACACCATCAATAAAGGTCTAATTCAAAAATTAAGTTGCATGCTAGACATAGGAGAAGACCCCATGGAAGCTATTAGAGCGCATGACCTCTAGGCAGCTAAGGTATACAAGAAGTATGGCACACACAAGGGTACCATAGGTGCAGTCATCTCAACCATCTTGGATCATCGAGCTCAGTTCGCCACACAAGTCCTGGCGGGTAAAGTGGTGCACAAGTGCCACAAAGATGAATACTCGGTTGGGGTGTTGTTTGTCACCGACCGCTGCACACGAGGCATAAAAATGAATTGGACAAAGTACATGTTGCGATAATTCATCGAAGACTGCCTAGAGATGTAGGACCTAGGTAAAGAGTATCACCTTAGTCAGGTTTTGTTGTTCAATGCAATTGTAAGTTTTAAACATGTGCAGAGAAGCAAAGCATACAAATTCTTTTAAGCAAAATAGAGATTACACCACAACATTCACACATAATACACATAGATTTATCCTGGAAACCCTTAACTGGGAAAACCATCAAAACTTAGAGCCGCACCTCTTATTTTCTCATCTTGATTATTAATTACTCACAATACAAATATAGTTATTCGTCAACATCCAAAACCCTAATATGTTAACCTAGATTAGAAAATAGACTCCAATCCCTTAACTAAGATTAAACTACATATTTTTAGAAAGAACCCAAAAATAGGCCAAAAATAGGCCCAAAAATTCCGAACTTGCTTCACGGAAGGGGGAAGGAATCGACACAACCCCCTTGTAACCCCCCCTTAGCCAGTGCTTCGCATAACGCCCGATGCATACGGTAGAGCACTAGATGAGGAGATCATCAGGTGCATGGTCAAAGATGCACCCCCTTGCACACACACATGCAAAGAATATAACAAATACCCAACATTCTCCCACTTATTGGTTTCTTTGCATACAGGGGGTACAATATTTTATTGGATCATCAATCCAAGGCATGAATTCCCATTGCTTCTTTACACTAGGAGAACTTCTAAGTTCTCATAGATTATGTCAATGAATCTACAACATTCTTCAAAGTGTTGACTTTCTCCAGTAACACCTTCTTGATTTCAACCATGTCTCTTACAAAGTGATATTGCACATCAATGTGCTCCATTATTGAGTGATAAGAAGGCTTTTTTGCCAGAAATATTGCACTTTGACTATCACAATCTAACCTTACAGCTTGTTGTTCAAACCTAATGTTTGAACAGAATCTCTGAAACCATACAACCTCTTTACTTGCATGAGTGGCTTCCATGTATTCAAATTTTGTAGTTGATAGTGCCACTACAGCTTGTCCCTTACTAATCCAACTGATAGCACCTCCAAATAGGTTAAATACATACCCACTTGTAGATCTTCTACGATCCAGATCTCCAACGTAGTTAGCATCAACAAAGCCATGTACATTCAACACTCTATCTTGTCTAGTTCTTCCTTGATAATAGATTGCATTATCTGTTGTTCCACGCAAATACTTGAACACCCTCTTCAAAGCTGTGTAGTGCTCCTTTCCGGGTTTTGACATATACCTGCTCAAAACTCCCACTACATGGGCAATGTTTGGTCTAGTGCATACCATGGCATACATCAAGCTTCCAACTGCAGTAGCATAAGGAACATGGGACATGTCTTCTTTTTCTTCTTCAATTTCGGGACATTGTTCTGCAGATAATATTACATCTATAGGAATAAGAACTTTTATTGATTTAAATTCCTGCATATTAAACCTATGCAGTATTGTTTCAACATATTTTCTCGAGTTTAGCCAAAGTTTCCTTTCTACACGGTTTCTCTTGATCTCCATCCCCAAGATGAAATTGGCAGCACCAAGATCCTTCATGTCGAACTTGGAGGATAGCTACGTTTTCACCTCCTTGATAACCTTCATGTTGTTTCCAACCAACAACATGCCATCGACATACAACACTACATAAACAAAATATTCTCCAACTTGTTTGCAATAGACACAGTGATCAACTTTACTTCTCACAAATCCTGGTCTCAATATGTATGTGTCGAACTTCTAGTACCACATCCTTGGAGACTGTTTTAGACCATAAAGGGACTTCTTTATCTTGCAAACCAACTCCTTCTTACCCTTTATAGTAAATCATTCAAGTTGCTTCATGTAGATTTCTTCTTCCAAGTCTCCATGTAGGAATGTTGTCTTCACATCCATCTGCTCTACTTCAAGATCAAGAGCAGCAACAATAGCAAGAAGGAATCTAATAGAAGTTAATTTTGCAACTAGAGAAAATATTTCACCAAAATCAATTCCCTCTACCTGATAATATCCCTATGCTACCAAGCGAGCTTTGTACTTCTCCACTTTACCTTTTGCATTCAACTTCTTTTTAAACAACCATTTGTTGCCAATGAATTTTCTTCTAGCTAGTAACTGAACTAGATCCCAAGCTTCATTTTTGTCCAAAGCATCCATTTCTTCAACCATGGCCTTTGAATCAACAACTTCCTTCAGAATTCTAGGATCATCATTAGTAACAGATAAAGCAAAATTAGACCAAAAATTAGGAGGGGAATACCTTTCTAGTTGCCTTGTTGCACGAGTTGATCTCCTCAAAACTAAGGTATGAGGTTCTTCTTCTTTTGATTTAGCTTCTTCTATTGAGTCAGATTCTTCATCTTCTAACTCAACCTCTAATTTATTTGGTTCCTTTTCCATTGGAGTCACTTCTTGTCTCAGAACTTCTTTGATCTCTCTAAAGACAACATCTCGACTATAAACAATCTTCTTAGTTACAGGATTCAAAAGATTATAACCTTTCATACCAACTTTATAACTGATAACGATACATTTTTCAGCTTTGTTATCCAACTTACTCCTTTTCTCCTTTGGAACATGTACATAAGCATCACAACCAAAAACTTTCAAATTTTTAATAAATGGTTTCTTTCCAGTCCACACCTCATGTGGAGTTTTTTCAACCAATGCTGATATGGGTGATCGGCTTACCAAGTAACATGCAGTATCCACTGCCTCTGCCTAGAATTCTTGTCCTCTCCCAACACTACTAAGCATGCTCCTTTCCTTTTCCATCAGCATACTATTCATCCTCTATGCAACTCCATTTCGTTGAGGTGTGTATAGAGTAGTATTCTCCCTTGTTATACCGCACTTCTTAAAGAATTCCTCGAATTCATTCTCGCAAAACTCCCCACCGTTATCTATCCTCAACACCTTTATTTTCGTTTCTGTCTTATTCTTTACAAGAGCCTTAAATTCTTTAAACTTAGCAAATATTTCAGATTTCTTTCGAAGGAAAAAAATCCACGTGTTCCTTGAGAAATCATCTATAAATGAAACATAAAACACATATCTACTTAATGATGGAACATGAACAGGTCCAAACACATATTATATATTAACTCTAAAATTCCCTTTGCTCTTGTAGCACCAGATGCAAATATTACTCGATTCTATTTTCCATATATGCAATGTTCACATAAATCAAAATCACGTGTGCAATCAGACATACCTTCAACCATACCTTTACCTCGTAATGGTCGAAGGCCCTTTTCTCCGATGTGCCCAATATTTGATGCCATAGCATTGTCTTTCCTCTTGATGCAGTCATGGTTTTGTCTTATGTATCTCCTCCCTCAGGAACAACAGAACTGTTACATTCATCGATGATGGTTCTTCCCAATAGTTTGTACAGAGTTCCTAACTGAGCTCCCCTCATCGATACCATTGATCCTTGAACAATTTTTCATTTTCCATTTCCACACATAGTCTGTACACCTACAACATCTATATTTCCAATAGATATCAAGTTTCTCACTAGATTTGGAATGTGTAGTACTCCAGGGAGAGTTATGATCCTTCCATCCTTGAGTTTCAACTTGACTCTTCCACGTCCAATGATATTGGCTAGTGAATCATCTCCCAAGAACACATCTCCTCCATTGTACTTTTCATATTCACAAAACCACTCCCTATGAAGGGTCATACGAATCGACGCACCTGAGTCAATCAACCATATATCACATTCTGAATGATTATCTGTGGAAGCTAGGTACACATCCCCTCCTTCTTTTGAGGAGGTCTCTGCCTCTGTGGAATGGGTATCCTCGTATCCCTTTGCTTTCTCCACATTCTTAGATCTACAATCTTTTTTATAGTGCCCAACTTTACTGCATTTCCAACACTTCCTTATAAATTTTCTTGGTGATTTAGATCTACCCTTAAATTTAGATCTCCCCCCATATCCCTTATTTTTGTTTCTCTCCTGGGGGCGACCTCTCATAGATAAAGCATCCATGCTATGATTATCCATGGATTTCCACCTCATCTATTCTGACAATAGGGATGCTACTATGTCATCAAATTTTAAGGTTGCTTTACTAGCACTACCTATTGCTATAATTAGGTTATCCCAGGAATCTGGCAAAGAGCACAATAATGTAATACATTTATCTTCTTCAGCCATTTTAATGCCAACATAGGTCATTTGACTTACCAGAGTATTGTATACATTTAGGTGCTCTGTCATTATGTCGTTCTCATCCATTATGAGGTGATACAATTTCTTTTGCAGAAAAGACTTGTTTACTAGGGATTTTGATTGATACAAACTCCCTAGCTTCATCCACATATTTAACGCACTATCTTCTCCAGACACGTTTAACAACATAGATTATGATCAGCATAGTCGGATTGTACCCCTTGCCCTTCTTTCTAATTTTTCCCAATCTCCTTTCGACATTCCATTGGGTTGTGTATCTGGATCCACAACAATCCACTGTTCTCGATCTATAAGAAGATCATCCATTTTGAGCTTCCATAACTCAAAGTTCTAGCCATTAGATTTCTTGATCTTGATTCTCAAACTGCTTTCCATTCTCTTTCAATGCACAAATTAACGCTGCAAAGCTCCCATTGAACCCAGGTTTACCAGACCCAATATCTATCAATTACGTTGAACCCTCATCAACAAAGGCGTCCCCCTGAAGCCAATAATCGAGCTCTGACATCACGTGTAAGTTGTAAACTTGTGCAGAGAAGCAATGCATTTTTATATTCTTTTTAAGCAAATTAGAGATTACACCACATCATTCACACATAATGCACAAATATTTACCCTGGAAACCCTTAACCGGGAAAACCAACAAAATTTAGAGACACACCTCTTATTTTCTCATCTTGATTATTAACCACTCACAATACAAATATAAGTATTATGCAGCATCCAAAACCCTAATCCGTTAACCTAGGTTAGAAAATAGACTCCAATCCTTTAACCGGGATTAAATTACATATTTTTAGAAAGAACCCAAAAATAGGCCGAAAATAACCCAAAAAATTTCGAACTCGCTTCGCGAAAGGGGGAGGGGGTCGGCACGCCCCCCCTATAACCGCCTCGAGCCAGCACTTCACGCAGCGCTCGGTGCATATGGTAGAGCACTAGATGAGGGGATCGTCAGGTGCGCTGTGTCAAAGACGCATCCCCCCCCCACACACATGCAAAGAATATAACGCATAGCCAACAACAATGATGGCATGGAAGCCACCTAAATGGATATTGTTTGAGACCCTAGTGACCGATGAATTCCCAGCGCCAAAGTTTAGTGTGTGGCAAACCAGCAGTGATAGGGAACTCTAGCGCGCAATAAGTGTGGCGCTCCAAAACTAGTATATAGAGATGATTCAGGTCATAACTATATTGACCTAACCCCATATATATCCCATAAGTGGAAGCATCGATCGTATCAACCTAACTTCCCAAGCAGGAAATTAGTAGCACCATTACACATCTTGGGGAGTGTGGTTTAACACGACCCTCCTATGACTCCAAATTCTGAGGGATAAACGGTGCATAATACCTCCACCCCTCCTAATGGAACTAGGGTCAACAACCTATTAATAACCATTTGTTATTGTTGTTGTTCTTAGAGATACACCATTGAATGATCAGTTTGGGAAACCATGTTTTTTGCAAAACCTGCAATGGCCCATATATCATAGCAATGTATCGAATACAAAATTAACTCACAAATTAATGCTTCATAGTATACCATTTCCCTTTCGATGTCAAGAACATCAAGTTCACTTTAGTACCACAAGTATTTGGCTATCACTTAACCCATTTAACCTGTGGGTTAGTATACCCAAAAAACAAGATCATGGATAACCATATATTGCTTTAAGGTGATTACTAAATTATCAATCAATAAACAATGTAAACAAACTAATTTATTTAGGAGTAGTCTATTTATTCTACGTTTTGGACTTTCTGGTGGTTTTTGGTCGGAATCCAGTAATTTGTTTTGGTAAAATCCAAATTTGAAAGTGTTTAAATTGTGTTTTTGAATGCATAAATGGATTCAACACCCTCAAATACCCCTATGATGTTAGTTTTTCATCATTTAATTCAACAGATCTATGATCTTAACTGAAAGAACAACATGTACAACATATCAAGCATAAGAGACAAGAGGCAAGAGATAAGAGACACAAAACATTTCGCTGGGGAAAACCAGGAGGTGAAAAACCCCACAACTTCCTCAGAGATAGAATACGCATCAATACAAGGATCACAATGATCAAACCCAAGAGATAGATATCTTCAACAACATGTTCCTCCTCCACTTGTGCGCACCCTCCTCTCTCCCACTAATGCGAAGTGAGTGAATAATAGAATGTGTAAAATGAGAAGGACACACTCTCTAGTTATACACTAACTTTCACTTGACCTTTACTCAACTAGGTCGGCCTCAACACCACTTAACATAATGTTGACTGGGTCGACCCCTACTAGGGTGGTCTAATAACCCTTTGACCCACATGACTCATATAGGGCCGACCCCATCAAGTATAAGTTACGACACTTACAATATAACTTGCGACACTTGCAAGTACAACTGACGACACTTTCAATCAGAGGAATAATACATCTCCATTGGGGATACAATAAAATACAAATGTAATACATACAATATACAAGTGAATATCTTTTGAAGTTACAAATACATCAACATATGACACTTAGATTATGCAATTTGCACAACTAATATATGTGACTCTAAGATTTTTTGAAGATTTCCAACCAAAGTCCAAACAAAATAAACCTAAAAATATACCCAAAAAAGGTAAAAAAACGTAGAATATTTAGACTACTCCATTTATTTATCATGTGGATAACACCCATTTATCCATTTAAATGTAATTTAGACTGGTATCCACATACCACAATCTTCTATTTAGATTTACATGTTGGAAGTAAATCACACATCTATCACCATTAATAACATAAACAATATACTTAACATAACTTCTGCGTAGGTCCATAAATCCACAATATAGTTCTCTTAGTTGACCTGAGTTCAACAGATAATAAGCAAAGAAATACAAAATAGGTCATAGTGTAGTTTAGTTGTCAAAGTCAAAATATGGAGTATTACAAACTCTTAATGATAAACTTTATAGAAAATATAGGATAAGCTTGTGTTTAATGATTCACATAAGGTATCAAGCGCAAACTCAATGGTGTTGATTACAACAATTGACCCAACAAAAACATTAAGTAAGGCATGCAATAGGACAAGTTTGCACTCTCCCCACTTGAGTTTAAATCCCCAATGAGACATTGCCCTGCTATGATAAGGCTGGAAGGGTAGGTGCCCCCCTTTTAGTGGGACCCCATATTGGGTGTGTCTTTGAACATCTTAGCCCTTGCTAAGTCATACATTTCCTACTAGGTGTTGGCTTGTGGGATCTTGACACTAGCCTAGGGTTTTTTATAGTGGCAACCAATTAGATTTGAACCTCAATCTTGCCCAAGTAATCTTGACTACTTAGAGATTCTTGTGAATCTCAAAAAATACAAATACTCTTATAGAAATTCACCCCCTTTTTATTTATTGAAATGAGGCCATTCTCTAAGAACATGTTGCTTCAAGGATTCTCAATAGAAATATATGAAATACACTAAGAATTGAACTTGTGTTATTAATGATCAACTCTTATAAATTTATAAAGGACATTTCAACTAACTCTCAGTGATAGTTCTTATAGAAAATATAGGATAAGCTTGGATTTGATGATTCACATAAGGTGTCTGGTGCAAACTCATTGGTGTTGATTACAACATTTGACCTAGCAAAAACATTGAATAAGGCATGTAGCAAACACAACATGCATAGTCGACAAGCAATAGCTCGAATGGTGAAGAGGTAAGTTTTGCACCCTCCCTACTTGAGTTTAAATCCCTAATGAGACATTGGTCCATTATGATAAGGCTGTAAAAGTAGGTGCCCCCTATAGTGGGACCTCATCTCGGGTGTGTCTTTGGACGTCTCAACCCTTGCTAAGTCATAAATTTCATGCTAGGTATTGTCTTGTGGGAATTTGACACTAGCATATGGTTTATAGTAGCAGCCAATCATAATTGTACCTAAGTCTTGTTAAGTAATGTTGACCAATTACCAATTCCCCTAGATCTACAAAATACTAATGCTATTATAGAAACTGTGCCCTTTTTAATTTATTGAAATGAGATCAATCTCAAAGAACATGTTGCTTTAAGGATTCTCAATCGAACTATATGAAATACAATGAGAATTGAACTTGTGTTATTAATGATAAACTCTTACTAATTTATAAAGGACAATTCAACTAAGTCCCAGTGAAAGGACTTATAGAAAATTTAGAATAAGCTTGGGTTTGATGATTTGCAAAAGGTACCCAGGTGCAAACTCGTTGGCATTGACCTAGAAAAAACTTTACAACATGCAACAAAGTCAATGAGCACAATAAAGGGGCAATCTCTTGAATAATAAGGAGGTAGGTTTTGCACTCTCCCCACCAAAGTTCAAATCTCCAATGAAACATTGACTTGTTATGATAAGGCTAGAAGGATAAGTGCCCTCCTTGAGTGGAACCCTCATTTTAAAAGCCTTATAAAAAATACATGTTAAACTTGAGTTTGATGATTCACATAAAGTACCCAATGCAAACTCGTTGGTGCTCATTACAAGTAAAAACATTGAATAAGATATGTAACAAAAAACAACAAACCCCAAAAATAAACTCCAAAACTTTTACATGAAATTCAAATCACTTGAACATTCAAACTAATCCACCTAATTAAACATAGGAATTATAAAACATTAAATATATACATAAAAATAATATCTTATAAGGTTGATTCCTATCTTCCATTATCTTACATATACCATACCAGCGCAACCACTTAACTTGTGGCTAGTGAACACTGATAGGCCATAAGTTAAGTGCCATGAATAAATTATCTAGAGAGTATACTTGTCTCATCCTCCTACAATTTAGGAAGAACATACTTGTTTTTTTTGCAAGGTTTGTATCCACGGAGTTTCAAACCAGTGACCTTGCGCAAGGAGTGCCTTAACAATACACCCATTCACCATATATTTTACGCCCTGTGGGACCATTTTTTTTTGTAAGCTAGTACCCACGTGGATTTGAACTTGTAACCTTCCATTTACAACTTCTCCTCTCATTTACTCATTATCGATTGCTCCACCCCCCATGGGCCTTTTTTTGTACTAGAGGAATCATGGATGGGGCTAGTACTCGCGTGATACAGGGTCCAGGGATTCAATCTTGTCTGCTACCACTATACCCCTAGGTGCAACCATCAAACCTGCCACAATGGCGCACGGGTTATCCAAGGTTTGAACCAATGACCTCTTACAAGCTTACACGAGCTTTACGAACTGGTTTACACCCCAAACAGAAAAAAAAAATACTTGTTAATCCACCCCAAATTCTAAAATATATACACTTACCGATCTAAAAATACCAAATAACACCCTTCGAAATATAACTTAGCCATTCATTTAAAAATACAAATACAACTTACTCAATCGGTTAAAAATACAAATACACCATGAAAATATAACTTTTATCATTTAAATACTCATCCCAAACATTCCTCTAAAAACCTTTCCGTGCTCTAAAGAAAAGGCAAGCCCTACAGTCACACGTTGGGGTGGAGCCAATGCACGAGTTGGCTCAATTTGAATATTTATGTTCCTCAACGATGTCGGATGTGCTATCATTCTCTTTTCTTTAAATCCGCATCAGCGAGAATCGAAGGAGTGTGCCTAAGTCAGTCAGTTTGTCAGGTTCTGGGTTTATGATTTGATTCCGAAGGTCACTGAGGGCACTGTTCAGAAATATCAGCAAGAACCCAAGTCTGGAAACGGAGGGGGAGAGCACCGGAATGGATCCTACTACAAAGAATGAAGAACAACCCACTAAGGGGAGGAAGAGGAAGAAATGGCAAAATCCAGAAGTGCAGTTAAAATTTGCTTTGGGCAATTGTTCCAAGCTCAAGGATCTGGCACAAGCGATTTCAGTGTATGAGAAAGCAATGTTGGAAGGGATAAAACTCAATCAATGTCACTACAACCCACTTCTCTATCTCTGCTCTTCAGAGGCCATGGGTCTTCTGAGGCCTGAAGAGACCACTGAAGAAGCCGCAAAGGAGTTTGCATTGAAGAAGGGGTTTGAAATATATGAACACATGATAGCCTCCAACATCCCTCCAAATGAGGCCACATTCACAGCAGTTGCCAGGTTAGCTGCTGCCAAAGACGATGGAGATATGGCCTTTGACCTGGCAAAGAAAATGGTAAGTCATAACCTATCCCCGAGGCTGAGGTCCTACAGCCCTGCTCTTTTTGCTTTCTGTAAGAAAAAAGCGGCAGATAAGGCATATGAGGTGGATGACTACATGGTGTGTAGAGGTGTTCAGCCCGAGGAAGACGAGTTAGAGGCACTCTTGAGGCTGAGTGTTGAAGTGGGTAGAGTGGATAAGGTATATTCATTGCTTCATAGATTGAGGGTTAGGGTGAGGCAGGTCTCTGCATCTACTTGTAATGTTATTGAGCAATGGTTTAAGAGTAAGATTGGTTGTGAGGTGGGTGATGAGAACTGGGACGCAGGCAGAATTAGTGAGGCGATGGTTAGTACGGGTGGAGGTTGGCATGGGCAGGGATGGTTGGGGAAGGGGGAGTGGAAAGTTGAGAAAACAAATATGAGTTCAGAAGGGGTTTGCAAGAGCTGTGGGGAGCAGTTGGTGAGTATTGATATCGATCCAGTAGAGACCGACAACTTTGCAAACTCCTTGGTGGAGTTGGCATGTGCACGGGAAGTCAAGTCAAATTTCAAGAATTTTCAGGTAATTTTTCTGTGCCTTTTTCTTCTTCTTCTGAAAGTTGCTTCAAGAAACGCTCCCGAAGGGCTGAAACACATAACATGGACTTCCTTCGGCTTTGGTGCCAGCCTGCCAGGTCAGAGGAATACATTATTCTCTCAAATCAACATGAGGTTTGCACCTGGTCCCACCTCTTATTTGACATGCCATTTAGGTGTTGTAAAGTTGCAAAATGAATACTGTACTCAGCAGCAATCCTTTACGGCTTTACCCAAAAGGCTCTGGCATATTCCCCCCCCCTCAACATTAATTCTAATGGTTTTAGAAGCCCTGGAGGAAGGGATTGATCCCAAAATTTTTATCTGAAAACTGCAGTAATACTGAATCCCAGTATGAGTAATTGTTGATTGAATCAGATTTTATTTGGTTTTTAAATTTCTCTGACTTTGATGGGATTTGAACTTGTGAATATTAATGCTTTTAAGTTCTAACTGACCTCTAGATCATAGTCTGGTGGACCATCGGCATCTTAAAATGGGTATTGCTAGATTTTGAAATGCTTTGACATGGAAAATTATGTGATATACTTCATCCTGGTTGGATGAATGCTTGGGAAGCTTAATATGTTTATATTAGGAAACTGCAAGAAGCTTACAGGAAGTTTGATTCTAATTTGTAATTTTATGTTACTTGTATGTCATGTTTTAAAATCAAGTTGAGTCACGAGCTTTAAACATATTGCCTATGAATTTAATATTTGTCAGAATAATGTGCTTCCTTTCATCCAGGAGTGGCTGGATCGCCATGGCCCATATGACTTTATTGTGGATGGTGCAAATATAGGCCTTTATCAGCGAAACTTTGCTGATGGCGGTTTTAGTGTCTCTCAGGTTAGTAAGAAAGTAGTCAGTTTATATCCATTTTTATCTTTCATCACACTTTGCGGATTTGTATGTCTGTTAGATTTAGTTGGGTATGGAAATACATTTCATTGCTGCTAATATACCTTACTCTCAATGCATCATTAAACTTTTACTGTCTATGCAATTTGTTTATTACTTTACAGTTAAGCTCTGTAGTCAATGTGTTGCGCCAAAGAAGCCCAAAGAAGAAATGGCCTCTCATTTTATTGCACAACAAGCGTGCCAGAGGAGTGCCAGCAGACAACCCTTACGATAAACAAGTGATTGAGGATTGGAGAAAAGCTGGTTCTTTGTATTCAACACCAACTGGGTCTAATGATGATTGGTGAGTAAAAAACATGTCTTTGACTTGTAAGTTTTTATTTTTTATTTTTCATAATTAAAAAAGTATTCGATTAGTTGGAATTTACTAATTTAGGTTACATCTGCACAAAAGCAGGGGCAACTTGGTTTCCTTCCTTTGTCTTTTTTCCAAGGATAACCTTGTGGGGACCCAAGGGATGCTTCCCCACATTTGTGGAAGGCATTCGTAGTAAACCTGTCACTGTAGACTAGTGCACTTCACCCAGTGGGATTTTAACCAGGCACATACCTGCTGGTACAGAGCTAGCCAAATGCCCAGCAACATTGGAAACAACTGGTTGAGCTAACCTCTTGGGCTATTTCCCTCCTCTATTGTATACAAATTTCAGGCTTTTATATATTCTATATCAGCCCAAGCCAGGGGATTTGTCATTAAGGAAGTCTCCCCCTGTTTCTACCTAAGACTGCCAAAATTTGAACTTGTGTCTTGCTGCCATCTAAAAAGAAGACTGAATTACATTTGTCCAATATTTTTTCGAAGCATTCAAGGCAGGAGAAAACTAGAATGAATACAAGAACAGAGAAAGAGAGATACTACTGCATACTAATGGAGTAGTGTAGTCGAGAGGCTATTGGGTCTTCCTCATTTGGACTTTCTATGCTTCTTTATCCTTTCCTCTGTTGCATTCACCTATTTATATTATCCTGTCACTGCTATGAGTTTTCTTTTATTCCCTTTCCCTTTCAACTCCATTTGTTTGCTGTTTCTGATCTGTAGACAAATTCCTTGTGTTACTATTCTGCCAGGGATAATTTTTTTCCATCCTGTGATTAATGGCCATCACTGTCTGTTGTTGTGTCACTTCCTTTGTGGTCTTCTTCAATCAGATAAGTGATCGTATTTTCCCTCCTGCCTTGTTCATGTGTTCTTCAGAACTCTTGTCCTTAAGAGGGGCTGATCTTTGGCTTCAGCGCTGGTCTTTAACTGTGATTTTTTATGATATGTTCTTGGGATTACTTGTTTGCAAGATGAGTTAAAACTTCAGAAGAACTTGAACTCTCTGTATTATATCTGAGTTCTAACTTAGTATTTATAACCTGGGAATTGAACTATCAAATATTTGCTTCCTCGAATATGCTATTTTAAGTTTAAAAGGCTGTTAATTGAGTATGAACCTAGAGCCTGTTTCAGGAAACATATGGATACAGAATCTAGCTGCTAGTCCATAATCTGAAGGAAACCAATGAATTAATTGAAGTGTCCATTGCAGCACACATTTAGCAGGGGTCCAAAAACCCTAGGTGTTATATGTCAGGCAGCTTCTCGCAGGTGTGTTTCTCCGATAAGTGCATTGACTGCTTCATCATTGTTTCAGCAAGGTGTTCTGGCAAACCTTATATGGACACTGAAACAGTCAATGCTTGCTATTGATGCAAATCATGCACTTGCATGTCTGATTATGTACTGTTGATTCCAGCTTTTGCTAGAAGCAACTTTCTTAAAGGTAAATGTTTGGGCATATTCAATCTTAAATAGTGCATCATACAAGCCATAATGCAGAAGAAAGTTTTTATCTGTACTTATGACAGTTGTAGATTGTTACAATAATGCAATTGATATTGTGACAATGGCACATAAAAAAACAGCATACTATTGCATCCGTTAGCCTAACACAAGCATGCATTGAAGGATGTAAAATGGACATAAAACAATAACGTTACGGTTAGAGTGCATTTTAAAAGAAGATTGCCAAGTGAGGAATTCTTGGAAATCATTCTTTTGAACTTTCTGTTCCAAGTTTAATGATATCTGTTGTGGTCGATTAGGAGAAAAAGAGGAAAATGATCTCTTATTTGAAAATGATATCAATTAGTCTATTCTATAATGACTCATGGAGTGCCTTTATATACCCATTTAGACTTTTGCAAAGTCTCCTATATTATGTCTTTTAAACAAAAAACTTTTGTAAAAGATCAACTTTGCCTTGCTCCTATAGTTAGAGTTTGGTGACACCAAGAAGACTATGTTAGAGGAGGGATTGGCGGCTATAAGTTTATTTTATATGTGTTGAATTTTTGGTTAGGGTTAGGGTTAGATGCAGAGAAATCATAATTTCACATACTTTAATGCAACAACCAGAATAGTACAGCAAATAGTACAGCAGTAACTAAGCAATATAATTTCAGACATAATTCTCATCTCTTTCAACTTTAACACTACCAAGTTGGTCCTTGTGTTAAAGTGAAATCTTCAATAACATGTAGTCACCAGCAGTAGTATAAATAACAAAGTACTAACAATAACAATTACATGAATGAAAGAGCAGGTTAGAGTACTTACCTGGAGTGTGGGACCCTTCCTAATTTATACTCAGAAAATTAACTTTCAGAACTGAATGTGCCTCTCAGAGGCAAGTCATCCATTAGGAACATCTGACCCTTACTAGAGGGTAAGTACAGACCCGAGAGAGAGAGAGATGAAAGGTTGAGGTTCACTCAAGTAGAGATGATCAATGACAGTCAAGGAACACAATAACAGTCCCAAACACAACTCAGCAAAACAAAACTGACACAGATCTAGACACAGTTAAGTATGAGCAAAGAGTGTTTGATCACAAACAAAGTCTGAGCACAGAGTTTAAGTCTCAGCAGTAGATTTGGTCAAAGATAATTTACAACAGTCAGCAGCCTCCTTAAATAGAGTTGCGGCAACCCATACAAGTCCATAAAGGATCATGACAGACTCAAAAAAAGAAAAAAAAAAGAAAAAAGAAAAAAAAGTCATAGCAACCCCAACAAAACCCAACAGGGTTATAGCCTCCTCTAGTTGGCTCACGTCAAGCAAGGTCAAGCTATTAAGGCTCACAGCTCCCACAGAAGGAAATATTAGCAGGTATGACCAGACCAACAAGGCTCATGGCCTCCACAAGATTCAACATTATGGTCTCTAAACAATTAACATGAGGATGTGACCTCCTCACTCAAGCTCACCATGTTGTGGTGATAACAGGCAGATCATAGCAAGGTAGATCGAACTTCACCTAGACTTCAACAAGACAGATCGAGCCTCAGCAATGTTCAACAGGTTCATGGTTTAGCTCTTTAGGGCAGGCGGCCTTCAGGACAGCCTAAAGAATAATCAACAAAAGAGACTAGTGCATGTGGCCTCCACCAACAAGCTCACGGCGGGCAAGTTAAGCCTCAGCTAGGTCACGGTTCAGTCAAAAAAAAAAGTAGCAGCGAACCCTAGTAGTAACCAGAACATATCAAATCTGAATGATAGTGTTCTCCAGCAGGTAGACGTCCTAAATGGGTGAGCAAGCAGATCTTAAACCCTTGAATTAAATCCAAAAAACAGAGTTGAGAAGTGAAGATGAGATTATAATAAATGAGAAACAAGGATCTCAATAAATAGGATTTTGATCTTCTAAAGAGATCATTAAATTAATCCTTTAAATTAGGATTTCATAGATTTAGGAAAGATGTCAAAATAAATAAATAAAAAGAATAAAAAAAATATAAAATAAAAATAAATAAAAGATAAATAAAAATAAAAGATAAAAATAAAACATAAATAAAAAATAAAAATAAAAATAAAAATAAAATAACCTCATAAAGTGGACAAACATCTAAAGTACCCATAAGATCAAAACAACAAGGGTGGTATAAATAAAAGATGGGTCAGTGACCCTATTTACCACAAATCAAAGACAGGGTACCACAAGACTAATAAACAACAAGGTGCAAGGACCAAAAGTAAATCACCCAAGGTGGAAAGGTACAACCAGTCATCTCTCTCTCAAATGTACAAATGTTCCATATAACCTGAAAGTTCATCATCACTGTATAAGGAAAGGTTCACACAGATGATGTGATCATGTGGTCCTCTCAACTGCTCCTTAGGTCAAATGTTAGTAGCTTCCACAAGGGGTGGCCAGTCCCTTGAGAAGAACAACCAACTCATCCATCTCGAAGACCTAGGAGAAGAGGACATCACACATCATAATCTTGGTAATTGATCAAGTGCCTCCATTCTCAAGGAATGGCTTCTCAGCCCAAGGCTGAGCCTCAGTCCTAGATTGGGACATGTTAATCAACCATCTAGTCCATGACTAGGTTCTCCATTCTCCCAGAGAATGGTTCTCAGCCTCAAGTTGAGCATTCACTCCTAGACTGAATGTTGATCAACCATCTTTAGGACCTAGGATGTCTCTATCTCAACCTGCAGGATCTGCTTGGTCCTCGTGACCAAGAAACTGTCTGGTCCCAGACCAGAATACCCTAGAGACAAATAGGGGCTCTAGCTACATGCTAGGGAATTTGCCATGGCATCCATCTGCTTGGTCCTCGACCAAGAACCCCAGGAGACAGCTGGGGGCCCTAGGGTACCTTCTAGGGTCTTACTCATTACTTTGCCTGGTTAACTTGACCAGGAACCCTAGTTAACTGACTAGGGTACCATTCTCTCTGAGAATGGGTCTCGCAGCTGCACTAAAAATTAACAATATGTTGGGAACATTTGGATTATAATCTGTGTTTAAAGTGTTTGATCATTAGGAGCAACTTTAGATTCCATAAAATGAATCATGTAGAGTCTGTATTTAGCGCATTCTCATCTAATATGCTTTATTCTTTTAGATGGAGATCCTACTCTAAGTAGTTATATTTTGTCCAAGATAATTATGCAGAAATTTGTCCAAGTTAATTGATAACTTCACAAATTAGTGTAGTTGAAATCCTACTCTAAGCCGAATGCCAAATTATACCTGTTCCATCCTTCATGCTTGCAGCATAGTCAGAAAGAGGCTTTTCAAATTCTTCTCGAGTAGTTTGTGATTCGCCCATGCTTAAAGTATTTGTAGGTTTTGTTATCCCTTGAAAATACATGGTTCATTTTGCATTTTCATGAGCGTTTTTCTCTCTCATAGAGCACAGAAGAAGGTCCTTGGAGTTCAGTAGCAGTTTGATGGAGAGGCTTGTTCCTAGGCCAGCCCTGGATCACATTGGTGATTGATGGAAGGAAGCCCTAGAACAGGAATGCCCTACACATGGGAGGTCAGGAGTGTTAATGTTTTAGGGTTTTAAACAAAAATTAACTAAATGCAGAAAGAAGTAAATCATAAACATTACTTTTAAATTACCAAAAGAAATAATACTAAAATAAAATTACAATTTACAGTGCAACAGTAGTAAAAGGTCTTAATCAATAAAATAAATAAAATTCACAAACAAGATCTGATAACCTACTTGATTGTGAGAACCTTCCTTATACTTAGAGTTAACTTTCAGATTTGATCTTGCCTCTCAGAGACAAGTCACTAAATGGGACCAAATAACTGACCCTTACCCGAGGGTATGCACATATGAGAGAGAGAGAGAGATAAAGTGATGTAGGATAGGGTTAGACCAGCAGAAAGAACAACAGCTTACCGAGGGTACAATATATCCAAGATCAACCCCAAGACAGCTAACAAGTGCCCAAATTTCACACAACAGTGTGTGGCAGCTTCAAAACCCCCTTAAGAGTGGACTGTAGCTCCCAAAACCCTCACGGCTGCTCCAAACAACCCACATTCAAGAAGCGGCAGCCTTTACTCAGTATTAAACAAGTAGCAACACCCTCATAATGTTGATGTATATGTAACTTCGGAATGTATTTCACCTATGTATATTGTACTCCTATAGAGATGTTATTATTCCTCTATACGGAAGTGTCGTCATTTGTATTGACAAGTGTCGTAACTTGCAGTGATGGGTTATTAGACCACCAAGTGTGGGGTCGGCCCTGATTAGTATAACCATGGGTTATTAGACCGAGTTAGACAAGTCAGCCCTGCTAAGTTATTAGGCTGGTCAGGTCATGTATAAATAGAGTGTGGGAGGCACTCTATTTGATCATCTCATTATTCACTTGTACACTACTCGGAAAGTGGCGCACTAGTGGAGGAGGAGGTTCAGCTGCTAGGAGGACTATCTTTGTGTACTTGGGTTGTATCATTGCTCTTTCTATCTCTGAGGAAGTTGTGGGGTTTTTCACCTTTATGGTTTTCCTCAGTGAAACTCTGTGTGTCTATTGTCTCATGTGATTGCTTGGTGTGATTGATATGCATTGTTATATTTGATATGCTGTACATGTTATTCTCTTAGTAAAGATCCTAGAGTATGTTGAATTAATACTCAAAAATTAACATGGTATCAGAGCTAACCTGAGAAGAAGACACTGTGCGGTTGCGGAAACTAGGGTTTCTCTCCATAGATCTTGAAAGGCAGTAGGGTATTTTGACTCTCCTCAACAAGGTGCATCTTTTTGTCCAATCATAATTCAATTCTGGGCACTTTAATTTTTGGCCCTAAAAATTAGGGTTTCCACAAAAATAGGAATTTCTGAAATCTGAGGACATAGTTGGAAGCTCCTTGGAAAAATTGAAGTTTAGAGCTTTGGATCGAGATTTTTGGTTGGGTGAAGCTCTGAGAAACTCAAACCCTAATTCAGGGTCTTTCCCAGTGAATCTGGGAGATTGAAAAGCATTTCTGAAGGGTGAATCTTTGCAGTTTTCAATTTTTGAGTATACCAAGCTGATCAGCTCATCAAGGCGCATCTTTCTATCCTTTTAGAAAGTTGAAATTCACATTTTGAGCACCAGATCTAGATTTCTGCAAATCAAGTGGTAAGACCTAAATCTTTTCTATTTCCATTTGAAGTACTCTTTAATATGTCTCACCACACCAAGCTTGAGGATAAGCTTGAAGGGGCTGATAACTTCCGAGCATGGAAGTATAGGATTGGGTTAATCCCGGAAGAAAATGAATTGGACACCTACATAAGTTCTGAGGTCCCTGTCCCAGAGGATGAAGAGGCTAAGGCCTTACATAAGAAGAACTTGGTCAAGGCAAAGAGGATCATTGCTGATTCTATCAAAGACCCTCTCATACCACATGTGTCATCTCTAAAGACACCCAAGGAGATGTTTGATTCCCTAACCAAGCTATTTGAAGGGAAGAACATAAATTAGAAGATGACTCTGTGGAACCAATTGAAAGGGGTAAAGCTTCAGAATGGAGAGACCATTCAATCTTATTTCTCTAAGGTCTCTCAGATCAAGGAACAACTTGAAGCTGTGGATGAAATAGTAGACAATGGTGAAGTTGTCATGACCACATTGAATGGCCTACCTAGGTCATGGGATTCCTTCATCCAAGGAATCTGTGCAAGAAGGAAGTTGATCTCATTCAATAGACTATGGGAGGAATGCTCACAAGAAGAAGCAAGGCTTGTGGCTCGAGAAGAGAAGATGGGGAATGAAGATCAAGCTCTCACAGCACACACCAAGGGAAGCAAGTTTAAGAGGGAGAGATCTCATAACAAGAAACATTTTCGCCCTCGTCACAAGAAGGAAGATCTATCTCATGTTCAATGTTTCGATTGCAATGAAGTAGGACACTTTGCTTCAAATTGTCCCAAGAAGAAGAAAGACAACAACAAATTCAACAACAAGAAGAGATTTCATGCTCATGCTGCTGAGGATGATGAACCTCCCAAGAAGAAGGCTAGGGCAGAAAGTGATGCTTCATCAAGTGAAGATGAATATGTTCTAATCTCTGCTCTCATAGGTACTATCTCTCATGGATGTAATGATTGGCTTATTGATAGTGGGGCTTCCAAACACATGACTGGGTTTAAAGAATCGTTTGTAAATCTATTTGAACATGAGTCACCCCATAAAGTGAAACTTGGGGATGACTATCAATATCCTATCAAGGGAAGTGGTGAAGCTTCCTACAACCTAGACTCTGGGAAGTCCTTGAAGATGAAAGATGTTCTATATGTACTTGGGCTCAAGAAGAACCTACTCTCCATATCTACATTGGATGCAAAAGGCATGAGGGTTGCATTTGTAGATGGCCAAAGGGTAAAACTATAAATGATGCAGTAGTGATTGGAGAGCAAGAGGGGGGATTGTACAAATTAAAGGGACAACCTGAACATGCCATGGTACATGAATCCATGGAGCCAAGTGAACTTTGGCATAGAAGGTTTGCACATGTGCACTCTAGAGCACGACCAATTGTAAGCAAAGCTGTAGAAGGTCTTCCTGAAATCAAGACAAAGCATGAAGGTGTTTGCAAAGGATGTGCAAAAAGAAAGAACATTAAGAAGGCATTTCCAAGCAGTGAAAGCAAAGTAAAAGGAATCTTGGAGATTATCCACTCTTATGTATGTGGTCCGATGTCATCCAGTTCTCTGAGTGGGTATGTATACTATGTCTCTTTCATTGATGATTTCTTTAGGAAGACTTGGGTTTATTTCTTGAAGAACAAAGCTGAAGTGTTTGATAAGTTCAAGGAGTTCAAAGCCTTGATGGAAAATCAAACTGATAAGAAGATCAAGACGTTCAGATCCGACAATGGTGGAGAATTCACTTCAGGTGATTTCAAGAAGCTATGTAGTGACTCAGGGATTAAGAGGGAGTTGACTGCTCCCTACAATCCACAACAAAATGGAGTTGCAGAAAGGAAAAATAGAACAATCATGGAAGCAGCACGGGCAATGTTGCATGACCAGGATCTGCCTATGCATCTTTGGGCAGAAGCAGCTAGGACAGCTGTATATGTGCATAATAGAACACCTCACAAGATATTGGACAACAAGACACCACAAGAGGTATTCTCTGGTAAGAAACCAGAAGTCAACCATCTCAGAATATTTGGTTGTCCAGTATATACACATGTTCCCAAGGAAAAGAGGACAAAGCTAGATCCTTCAAGAAAGAAAGGCGTCTTTGTGGGGTATAGTGAAAGCTCGAAGGCTTACAGAATATACTTTCCAGGTTCAAGAAGATTGATGTCAGCAGGGATGTAACATTCGATGAGGACTCAGCTTACATCAAATCAAAGAAGGCACCTGTTGAAGATCATGAAGAACCAAAGGAAACCAGATTTCAAGACACTACTATGATTGAAGCAATTCCAGAAGCAGATCGTGAAGTTGAAGATCTGTAAGAACCTTTAGATCCACCCCGTGAGAAGAACTCTCACAAGAGAAAACTTGCATGGGCTAGAGAGCTCATTCAAGATGCAGAAAGATATGGCATTCCATGAGAAGAACACAGAGAAAGGAAGAGGATTAGATCACACACCAGTAATGTTGCCCTACTCTGTAATATTATGAACAAAGAAGCTTCCAGTTATGAAGAAGCAGCGGAAAAGAAAGAATGGAAGGATGCCATGGTCGAGGAATACCAATCGATTATGAAGAATGATGTTTGGAATGTAGTCCCAAGACCTGAAGGGAAGTTGGTTGTGACTTCCAAATGGATTTACAAGATCAAGCATGTTGCAGATGGCAGCATAGAAAAGTACAAAGCGAGATTTGTAGTTTGTGGCTTCTCCCAGAAAGAGGGGATAGACTATGAAAAAACTTTTGCTCCTATAGCCAGGTACACTTCCATCAGATCAGTACTTGCCCTGGCTGCAGTGATGAAATGGAAGATACACCAGATGGATGTTAAGACAACTTTCTTGAATGGTGTAGTCGAGGAGGAAGTGTATGTGGAGTAGCCACTCGGTTTTGAGACACATGACAGAGTCATATGTGTGCAGATTGGAGAAAGCCTCGTATGGCTTGAAGCAAGCTCCTAGGACCTGGTATGGTAGAATAGACAGCTTTCTATCCAGTTTGGGCTTTACCAAGAGTAAAGTAGATTCCAACCTTTACTACAAGGTTGAGGAAGGCAATCCTGTGATATTATTTCTGTATGTGGATGACCTGTTTGTTACAGGTGAGGATGGGTTGATTCCCAATACCAAGAGGAAGCTTGCTGTCGAGTTCGAGATGAAGGACTTGGGGATGATGCACTATTTTCTAGGCATGGAGGTGTGGCAGGGTGCAGATGGGATCTTCCTTGGAAAAGGGAAGTATGCAGTAGAGATATTGAAGAGGTTTGGGATGATGGACTGCAAAGCCATGGCCACACCTATGGCATCGAACCTGAAGCTTTTGTGTGATGCTTCATTTGATCCGGTTGATGTCACGGTGTATCGTCAGATGATTGGGTCCTTGATGTACCTGACGAACACTAGACTAGATATTTGCTTTGTAGTGAACACATTGAGTCAGTTCCTAACGGATCCCAGGGGTGTTCACCTGGTTGCTGTAAAGCATATTCTGCTGTACCTGAAGGGTACAATTGATTATGGGCTCAAGTATGATGCGAATCAAAAGTTTAACCTGCAGGGTTATGTTGATTCGGACTGGGCAGGCAGTGCTGCAGATGGGAAGAGCACATTTGGGTGCTGCTTCAGTATGGGATTAGGTGTGATCTCGTGGTTTAGCAGGAAGCAGTCCTGCGTAGCATTGAGTACAGTCGAGGCAGAGTATGTTGCAGCTTGTTTGGCTAGTTGTGAGGCAGTATGGCTCCGGAAGCTACTGTCTGAGTTATTTGATCTCCCGCTGGAGGCTACTGGTATCGTTTGTGATAACTAGAGTTGTGTGAAGTTGTTTGAGAACCCGGTGTTCCACGACAGGTCGAAGCACATCGAGATCAAATATCACTATATCAGGGATATGGTGCAGAGAGGAGCAGTGAAGCTCCTGTATGTTGCGACGGATGAGCAGGTTGCAGATGTGTTGACCAAACCACTAGCTAGAGTGAAGTTTGAGTACTTCAGAGAGAGGCTTGGTGTTCTTCAGATTGACAACACTTCGAGGAAGAAGTGATGGACACATTTGCAGGAGCCATTCCAAGCATGGTGAGAGGAGGATCCTTCCCATGGCTGTGGATGTAAGCGCTGGATGATGGGCATCAGGGCGATGCTCCAGTTACTGCTTTGTATATGCATCATGTTGGATGCTTTGATTAGTTTGATGATGTATTTGTGTATGCATCATGTTGGATGCTTGATATATTTATATGTATCAGGTGGATACATTGTATGATCAGGTGGATCATGTATTTTTGTATATGTATCAGGTGGATGCATTGTATGATCACGTAGATCATGTACTTATGTATGTATCAGGTGGATACATTGTATGATCAGGTGGATCATGTATTTTTATGTATGTATTAGGTGGATCATGTATTTTTGTATATGTATCAGGTGGATGCATTGTATGATCAGGTAGATCATGTACTTATGTATGTATCAGGTGGATGCATTGTATGATAAGTAGATCATGTACTTATGTATGTATCAGGTGGATGCATTATATATATCAGGTGGATCATGTATATGTATTAGGTAGATACTTTGTATGCATCAGATGGATATATTGTTTGATCAGGATGATCACAGATGACGAGCTTCAGGATGTTGCTCCAGATGATATGCATCAGGTTGATGCTATGATGATGATCAGGATGATCACAGATGACAAGCTTCAGGATGTTGCTCCAGATGATATGCATCAGGTTGATGCTATGATGATGATTAGGTTGATCGTGTGATGAGGTACATCAGGATGATGTATGGTGAGTATCAGGTTGATACTTTGTGGCCATGGACAGGTTATGTAGGTAGCATAGAAAAGACCCTTTAAAATCTAGACAGGTAGAGCGGTGTGCTTGTAACAGCGTGGGACGCTCTATTGAGATCCAGACAGGTAGAGTGGTGTGCTCGTAACATCCTGGGATGCTCTTAGTAGGTTTTGCTACAGTTTCACATAGAAAAGATCTTTTAAAATCCGGACAGGTAGAGCGGTGTGCTCGTAACAGCCTAGGATGCTCTATTGAGATCCAGACATGTAGAGTGGTGTGCTCGTAACATCTTGGGATGCTCTTAGTAGGTTTTGCTACAGTTTCGCATAGAAAAGATCTTTTAAAATCCGGATAGGTAGAGCGGTGTGCTCGTAACAGCCTGGGATGCTCTATCGAGATCCTGACATGTAGAGCGGTGTGCTCATAACATCCTAGGATGCTCTGAGTAGGTTTTGTGAAAGTTCACATAGAAAAGATCCTTTAAAATCCAGACAAGCAGGGCGGTGTGCTCATAATAGCCTGGGATGCTCTATCGAGATCCAGACAGGTAGAGCAGTGTGCTTGTAATATCCTGGGATGCTTTGAGTAGGTTTTGTGAAGGTCAACATGTAAAAGATCTTGGGAGATTCGATAGGTTGAGCAGTAAGCTCGTAATCAGTCCTGGGATGCTCTTTCGAGGTTTTGTTGACGCACATAATAAGTCCTGAGGAGTCCACAGTATGGCCAGTGATGATGAAGACCTACAGGTGGTGGGCCTACATCCAGTATGAAAAAGGATTGGCTCTGTAGAACTTCCTATGACAAGTAGATTGGAGATTGATTGAGATAGCAGCAGTAGTGACGATGACGATGATTCGAGGACGATGATCCAGAGAAGAAGACTTGTGCTAGCAGATCTGTGTCAAGAAATACCTTTCTAGTTAAGAGGGAGTGTTGATGTATATGTAACTTCGGAATGTATTTCACCTATGTATATTGTACTCCTATAAACATGTTATTATTCCTCTATACGAAAGTGTCGTCATTTGTATTGACAAGTGTCGCAAGTGTCGTAACTTGCAGTGATGGGTTATTAGACCACGAAGTGTGGGGTCGGCCCTGATTAGTATAACCATGGGTTATTAGACTGAGTTAGACAAGTCGGCCCTACTAGGTTATTAGGTAAGTCAGGTCATGTATAAATAGAGTGCAGGAGGCACTCTATTTGATCATCTCATCATTTACTTCTACACTACTCGGAAAGTGGCGCACTAGTGGAGGAGGAGGTTCAACTGCTAGGAGGACTATCTCTGTATACTTGGGTTGTATCCTTGCTCTTTCTATCTTTGAGGAAGTTGTGGGGTTTTTCACCTTTATGGTTTTCCCCAGTGAAACTCTGTGTGTCTACCGTCTCATGTGATTGCTTGGTGTGATTGATATGCATTGTTATACTTGATATGCTGTACATGTTATTCTCTTAGTAAAGATCCTAGAGTATGTTGAATTAATGCTCAAAAATTAACACATAATACTCACAACAGGCAGCGGCACCCCTTTTTGTGGCAGATAGCACCTTAAACACCTCAAAGAGGCAGACGACAGCCAGATCAGACCTCAGCATGCAACCGACAACCCTCAACAACAAATGGCAGCCCTTAACCAGTAAATGGCAGGCTTAAGAAGGTCACGAGTTCATCAAAGAATGACAACGTTGAGAAGGGAGAGCCCAATACAAGTAAATGCCCAAGCAAGAAAGAAGTTTGAAACCCTAGACGTCACCCTCAACCAATAGTGCTGGAAACCCTAGATCAGACATATAAAAAATCAGAGCTAAGATACTTCTTCAAGATATCATTACAATGAAAGGCTAGGCTAGTACTTATAGCCTCTCAATGACCCCTAGAAGGTTCCACCATCTATTTGGTCATTGAGATTAGGGTTACCCAAAAGAAAGGTCAAGACGTCAAGCCTTTTTAATTATAATTTAATATTAAGACGTCTTAGGAGAGGGTAACAAGGATAATACATAGGGTTAAGTTACCACACTCAAAAAAGGGGGGCACTAGCACCTAGGACCAACAAGTGAGGGGTCAACACAAGAGTAAGCCAATACAAGGGTAACCTCAAATCAACAAGAGGTGTCTCAACAAAGTGGGAAAACAACCCTTCTAACCACAAGACAAAAGGTGTAACAACAAGGTGGGAAGACAACCCTTCTAACCCTCTCTCTCAGAGTATGTGGTCCACAAGTGTCCCATAATGATTGAAAGTTTTATCATCACCATATCAGGAAGGTCCAAATTGAATGATGTGATCCTTTGATCCTCTTGACTGCCCCTAAGGTCAAATGCCAGTGATTCCACAAGTGGTGGCCAGTCCCTTGAGGAAACAACCTAGCTCAACCATCTCGAGGACCTAAGAGAGGAGAACATCACACATCATCATCTTGGTTAACTGACCAAGATCCACCTGGTCAACTGATCAGGAATACACCTGCATGACTTGCTTGGTCATAGACCAAGGATCTGCCTGGTCCCAGACCAAGATGTCTCTTTCTTTGCCTGCAAGATCTGCTTGGTCTTCATGACTAAGAAACTGTCTCGTCCCTGACCAAAATGCCCTAGAGACAGATAGGGGCCCTAGCCACATGGTAGAGACTTGTCCACGGCTCTGACTTGATTGTTCTCAGACCAAGAACCCTAATACACTGCTGGGGGCCCTAGGTACCTGCTAGGGACTTACATTGACTGGTTAACTGACCAGGAACCCTAGTTAACTGACTAGGGTGCCATCCTCCCAGAGAATGGCTCTCGTAGCTGCATTATCTTTAACAAGGAGCATCAAGGAGAGCAAATGCCCTAGCTTGGAGGAGGCTTGGGGCATGACAAATGACAAAGGACAGACCTAATGGAGGAATGCCCAAATGTGGAGCATTGTTTTGGTCAAAGCACATCACTCGATGACAAACATTCCACTTGTTATCATGCAAATCTGCACCAACATACTTGCCTAATAATTATAGGTAATCTAGCCCTGTCACCTCTAGATCCCTCTCAGTTAGGATTGATACTTTTCCAGTCTCAAGGGCATGTCCCTGTTAGAAAGTGCATGTGTCCTTGCATGCTAGAAGACATAAAACAAGAAGCCAAATGTATTAATGTAATTTTTTAAAGTGATCTAATTATTAATTGACTTAATGGAGTCACTTTTATAAAGTTAAAGTGAATAATTTAAGTGATGGCGAATCTAATCTTGGCCATTGATCTCATCGGAGGCATCCATTGATCCATAGTGAGATGTTGGGGTTTTGGCTTGGCCATTGAGTTAAAAGGAGGATTGATTTGGTGGAGAGGACACACAGACATACAAAGAGATTTCTTACTCATAGCTTTCAATCGGAGAGTGAGAAAGAAAAGTTTGCAGAAGAATTTTATTGAGGAGAAGACAAAGGAGCATTTATCTGGAGAGTTGACAGGTCGATTTGGCAGAAGAGAGAGGCCGTACGGATTCATAGAGAGAGGGCCATACAGATTTGTAGAGGTCGTACAACAACCGTAGAGGGGTTTGCACGTGTGACGCAGGGCCGTACAGATCCGTCTATACATCTGACACTAGGGTCGTACGGATTCCGTACAGTGATGCAGAGGGTCGTACAGCTACGCATGAGGGTTGTACAGGTTTGTGGGTTGTCTCAGTGAATTTCGGTGGCTCGATTTTGCCAGGTTGGTTGAAAAATCGATTTTCTGGATTGTATTTTTTCTATATCTTCATAATAAAATATCTTCTCAGATTGTTGCATCGGTTTTCCCATCTTGGGTTTTTCCGGGGGTTTATACCCAAAAAGATTGGTGTCTCTATTGATGTGATTGATGTTATATTTCTCTCAGTGTTTTTTTTTTCGCTGCATTGTTGAGAAATCCATTTGTGGTTAAAAGTAATATTTGAGTTTAATTAAAAATAAATTGGCATACTTTAACTGAAGATTGGATTTTAAGGAAATTTACATGGTATCAGAGCTCTTCTGAGCAGATCTGAGAGAAGTAGCAGTTGTTGAATAGATCAGGGGCATATCTATTCTAGGGTTTACAAGTACACTTCATTATGGCCATACAGTTGAGAGTTGAGGATAGACTCGAAGGGGCTCAGAACTTTCCTAGGAAAGAGAGGATCACTAGGATCCTGGATGTTAGTGATGCTGAGGAGCACATTGACGACCAGAAGGTTGCTCCCACAAATCCGACAGAGTTGGCGAGGTGGAAGAAGGTAGATTCTAGAGCTATGTTGATCGTCTTGGATGGGGTGAAGGACCACATAGTCCCTCACCTTTTCTGGGAAGAAGTCCGCATTGGAAATGTGGAAGGCTTTAGAAAGCCTTTACCATAGAAAGAACAAAAACTAGAAGATGGTGCTACAAGAAAGGTTACATGGTACCAGGATGGCCAAGGGTGAAGGAGTGGTGCCTTATCTCACCAGCATAGATCCATCTTAAACTCGTATCTATCAAGCATTGAGAGGGATCCAATTTCTTGAGGTGTATTTCTTTTTTAAAATTTAAACTCAAGAAATTTGATCTCTCTTGATTGATAGATCTGGGTTTAAGTTTTTATTTTATAAACGAACATCTATTTTTCAATTACTTTTCATAATATTTTATTTTATGAACCAACATGGATTTTTTTTTTAAATACTTTCCATAATTTTTTATTTTATGAGCCGACATGAATTTTTTAATTTTTTTGTTACAAACGTTACATCACGTTACAACATCTCCCCCATACTTTTTTTTAAATACTTTCCATAATTTTTTTTATTTTATGAGCCGACATAAATTTTTTTAATTATTTTGTTACAAACGTTACATCACGTTACAACATCTCCCATACTTTTTTTTAAATACTTTCCATAATTTTTTATTTTATGAGCCGACATGAATTTTTTTAATTATTTTGTTACAAACGTTATTTTGTTATTTTGTTACAAACGTTACATCACATTACAACATCTCCCCCATACTGGGCTGTAGAGCACCTCGTTTCACTCGGTGCAACAAGGCTCACACAGATCAGAGATGAGCTTGGAGCAGTGGGCTCTAACATTGAGGATGAGGAGCTAGTTCACATAGCTCTCAATGGCTTTTCTAAGCCATGGGACGTCTTTGTTAAAGGCGTGGTGGCTAGGGAGAAGCTCCTTGATGGGCAGAGACTGTGGGATGACTTTGTACAGAAAGAGATCTGTATGGGTCAAGGTTCAGGTTCATCCAGCGGTGCCCCACAGATCGTGGATGAAGAGGCTCTAGCCCTAACAAGCAAAGGCAAGGGGAAGGCAAAGAAGAAGGGTGGTAAGAAGAACATTGACATGTCAAAGTCAAGTGTTTCATCTGCCACAAGCATGGACACTTTGCCTCCCAATGCCCAGAGAAGAAGAAGAAGAACAACACACAAATGGCAGGTTCAACAGAGGTGGATGAGTTTAGGAAGAGTTTTGATGAGGACTTTTGTTTGATAGCTTGCATGGCAAGTTCCATCAACAACAACATCTGATACGTTGACAATGGTGCATCTTGTCATATGACAGGACATAGATCTTTCTTCAAGAGCTTGCAGGAGGGTGGAGTAAATCTCCACATAGTTAGAAGATGATGCATGATATCAGGCACAAAGAGTTGGTACTGTTTCGTTTTAGAGGGAGTCTGGGAAGCTCATCAGCTTTGCTGAAGTATTATATGTTTCGGGGATGATGAAGAATCTCATATCTGTTTCCACACTGGAAGACAAGGGTTTTTTAGTGACTTTTTGGGATAGGAAAGTGTATATCAGGCCAAAGGGGTCAGATCAGAGGTTGTATCGGATGACTGGGGTTCGGAGCAGGAAGGTTTACAGATTACAGTTTGAGCCTGCAAAGGCTCTGGTTAGTAGTAATAGTAGTGAGAGTGAGTTGTGGCATAGGAGGATGGCACACTTACATCATGGAGCACTGAGGCATCTGAGACAAGCAGTTATTGGAGTTCGTCCAGTATAGGAGGAAAAGCATAACCATTGCAAGGGTTGTGCGTTGGGGAAGAACATCAGGAGACCTTTCCCACATAGTGAGCACAAGTCTAAGGGGACCTTGGACTTGGTGCATTCAGATGTATGCGGATCGATGAGTGTTCATTCTTTCAGTGGTTATAGTTATTGCGTCACATTCATTGATGACTATTCCAGAAAGACCTGGATCTATTTCTTGAAGGCCAAGTCAGAGGTCTTCAAGCGGTTTCGAGAGTTCAAGACTCTCGTGGAGAACCAGACAGGGAGAAGGATTCAGATATTGAGGACGGACAATGGGGGTTTGTATAGCTCCAGGGATTTCTTGGAGTTCTGTTCATCAGACGGGATCAAGAAGGAGCACACTGTTCCTCACACCCCGTAGCAGAATGGAGCGGTAGAGAGGAAGAACAGGACACTGGTGAGTGCAACCAAGGCCATGCTATTTGATCAGGGATTACCACTATTCCTATGGGTCGAGGCATTTCGGACTGCAGTATATGTCCAGAACAAGTGTCCTGACTCAGCTTTGGGGAGGAAGACACCTGAGGAGGTATTCACAGGTAATAGACCGGATGTGAGTCATTTACGCATATTTGGGAGTATTTGCTGTTGTCACATTGATGCTGACACTATGAAGAAGCTGGACCCTTCAGGTGAGAAGGGGCTTCTAGTTGGTTACAGTGAGACTTTAAGGCATACAGAGTTTATGTCTCGACTCGCAAGAGGATCATTGTGAGCAAGGATGTCCAATTTGATGAGGACAGAGCCTTAAGAAGATCAATGGACCTACCAACATAGGAGCAATCAATAGAGGACTCGGGAGTCAAGTTGGAGGAGTCATAGGTACAGGTACGAACATAGGGCATAGGTTCTGGTAGTCAGAGGAAGTCAGGTGGACAAGATCTTCCTATCACTGATGTGGAGGATGAGCAGCAGTGGGATGAGGATATCTAGCATTTGCAGCAGGTAGAAACTAGGCCACGACCTAGGTGGTACAGGTCCACAGTTCAGGATTCCAGACAGGTGAGTCTTCCACAGAGCTGCATGAGGCAGAGCAAACCACTAGATAGACTTAGCTATTTGGCATTGATGACAGAGTTGATTAACTTCGGGCCTTCCAGTTTTGAGGAGTCTTCACAACATGATGTGTGGCAAGAGGCCATGGTTGAGGAGTATGACTCAATCACGAAGAGCCAAGTATGGGAGGTTGTGGCGAGGCCAAAAGGTAAAAGGGTGGTGGGATCTAGGTAGTACAGGTCCACAATTCAGGATTCTAGACAAGCGAGTCTTCCATAGAGCTCCATGAGGCAGAGTAAACCACCAGATAGACTTAGCTATTTGGCACTGATGACAGAGTTGATTAACTTCAAGCCTTCCAGTTTCGAGGAGTCTTCACAACATGAGGTGTGGCAAGAGGCCATGGTTGAGGAGTATGACTCAATCATGAAGAGCTAGGCATGGGAGGTTGTGCCGAGGCCAGAAGGTAAAAAGGTGGCGAGATCTAGGTGGATCTACAAGGTAAAGCATGCAGGAGACGTAAGTGTGGAGAAGTACAAGGCACGCTTCGTGGCTAAGGGGTATTCACAGAAAGAAGGCATTGATTGTGAGGATACCTTTGCCCCTATCGCCAGATACTCTTCTATTCAGACTATTCTATCATTGGTAGCAGAGATGGGTTGGTGCATTCATCAGATGGATGTGAAGACTGCCTTCCTCAACAGAGTTATAAAGGAAGAGGTGTATATTGAGCAGCCAGAGGGGTTTGAGGTGGAGAGCAGGGAGTTGCATGTATGCAGGTTGCAGAGAGCTCTTTATGGGCTCAAGCAAGCACCTCGGGCATGGTACTCGAGGATCGACAACTATCTACGGGATATAGGATTCCAGCGGAGTGAGGCAGACCATAACCTGTACTTATTTTCAGGTGATCTCTTTCTTACAGGAGATGAGATGCTGATCGGGGACTACAAGTCCAATCTTACAGTGGAGTTTGAGATGAAAGACCTTGGGTTGATGCATTACTTTCGAGGACTGGAGGTTTGGCAGAGAGATGGGTGCTTCTTCATTGGTCAGGGGGAGTATGCAGGGGAGATCTTGAGAAGATTCGGGATGGAGGATTGTAGATCCATGTCCACGCCTCTAGTTACCAACTGGAGGAAGATTGATGCATCAGGGTCAGAGTGTTGAAATATTGTAACTTCTAAGAATATTATATTGTGTACTTTATTATTCCGGAGATGTTTCATTCTTTCGACGGGACTTTGTTGTATATCCGGAGATGTTTATTCCTCCGTGGAGATTGTGGTGACTTGGGTTATTAGACTTCCCTAGTGGGGTCGGCCCTGTATGTGTTATGTGGGTAAAAGGGTTATTAGACCACCCTAGAGGGGTCGGCACAGTCAACATTATGTAAAGTGATTAAGTTGGGGCAGACCTAGTTAATGTAAAATACAAGTCGGAGTTTTGTATAAATAAAGGTGTGTTCCTCATTTAACACACATTCACTCACTTGTGATTGGCGCATAGGTGAGAGAGAGATCTACTATGGAGGAGAAGGAGCTCATGGTTGAGGATTACATCTTTGTATTTGCTAGTCATCTATATTGAGGAAGCTTTGCTGGGTTCTCTACCCCATGAGGGTTTCCCAGGATAAATTTGTGTCTCTTGTGTTTATGCTGTGCTTGTTGTTCTTTCAGTGATCCTGTATATGGTATTGTTGTGAAATGGAATGTAATGATGATATTTTCTGTCTTAGCATATTAAACCTTAACACAAAGGAGTTTGATCCTACATTGTATCGTCAACTTATCGGGTCACTTATGTATCTGGTCAACACTCGACCATACATTAGCTTTGTAGTTAACTCTTTGAGTCAGTTCATGGTGAACCCTCGAAGAGTGCATTGGACAACTAGGAAGCACATACTTCACTATATTAGAGGCACAGTGGAGTATGGATTGGTTTATGAGCGCAGTGGAAGTATACAATTAGCAGGCTTCACAGATGCTGATTGGGCAGGATGTGTAGAAGACCGAAAGAGCACTTCAGGTTGCTGCTTCAGCATTGGGTCAGGGGTTGTCTCTTGGTTCAACAGGAGGCAGAAGTCAGTTGCATTGAGCTCGACAGAGGCTGAGTACATGGCAGCCAGTATGGCAGCATGTGAGGTGATGCGGTTGAGGAGTTGCTCTCAGGGTTGTTCGAGAGTGAGTTGGAGACTACCATAGTTCACTGTGACAATCGGAGTGGCATTAACCTTTTTGAGAATCTAGTGTTCCATGATAGGAGCAAACACATAGACATCCAATATCACTTCCTCAGAGATTGTGTTCAGAGAGGAACCATTCAGTTGGAATACATTCAGACAGATGAGCAGGCGGCGAACATATTCACCAAGGCACTTTGCAAACTCAAGTTTGTGAAGTTCAGAGACAAGTTGGGGTTGTTACCGAATCCCTTCCTCGTTGAGAGGGAGTGTTAGAAAGTGACAACAATGAAGGTCTTCTATCATTGCATGTGTCCTTGCATGCTAGAAGACATAAAACATGAAGCCAAATGCATAAATGTAATTTTCCAAAGTTTAGACTTAGGAAAAGTGCATTAAATGATCTAATTATTAATTGACTTAATGGAGTCATTTTTATAAAGTTCAAGTGAAAATAATTTAAGTGATGGCTAATCTAATCTTGGCCATTGATTTCACTGGAGGATCTCATCCATTGATCCATAGTGAGATGTTGGGGTTTTAGCTTGGCCATTGAGTTTAAAGGAGGATTGATTTGGTGGAGAGGACACACAGACATACAGAGAGATTTCTTACTCATAGCTTTCAGCCGGAGAGTGAGAAAGAAAAGTTTGCAAAAGAATTTTATCGAGGAGAAGTCAGAGGAGCATTTATTCAGAGAGTTGACAGGGCGATTTGGCAGAAGAGAGAGGCTGTATGGATTCATAGAGAGGGGACTGTACAGATTTGTAGAGGCTGTACAATAGTTGTAGAGGGGTTCACACGTGTGACGTAGGGCCGTACGGATCCGTCTGTACAGTTGACGCAGGGTCGTACGGATTCTGTATAGTGATGCAGAGGGCCGTAGGCTTCCTAATCTTTCCTACTTCATTTATGGTTTCATATGTGGCTTTCCTTTAAAGTTTAATTATTCATTGTTTTATGCTATTACTAGGTTGATTTTGTATTGGTTGTGAGGAGCTTCTTTGGAAGTGCTCTCCTTTAATTTTTTGCATGTTGAAATAGATCCATGTTGAAATAGATCCTTTAACAACCTAACTATGCCTCCTTTCATATTGTTTGAACCCCCTTTATTGTTGTTCTTGATTCCATTGCCCAATTTGATAAGCATTGGTCTTGGAAATCTGCGATCCCTCAAACTCTAAGAATATCATAAACATCTTTTCTAGGGTTCCCCCTTGTGCTGGAGGAGAGACGACCTAAAGTGAGAGGAAGAGTTGCTATGGTGATTGTGGGCAACCTTGCTAAGTGCCTCTAGGGTTTCAATTCATTCAAGGTTGTTATTAGTGGTTTCACTATCATAGCAACTCTGTTCTAATGGACTAGGTTGGGAATTCAATCCTACTGTACATATGTGACCATAGTTCATAAATGAAATAAAACAAAAGAAGAGTAAAACTTGAATGATAAAAGTAATAAATAAAGAAACACAAACTAATTTATATACAACAAAGTGAATACAACAATTATCTATAGATTCACAGCTTCTGTTCTCTAGAGTGCCCCCCCTCTAGAGAGCAGAGAGCTGGGATATACTATAATAACATCAAGCGAAACTAGAACTCACGCATTGAGAAAAATAACTAGCAAAATGTTGCAGAGGTCTGGGTGCTCTGCCTTTTATTCCAGGGATCCCCATCTTCTACATCGTATCCATCCCCACAATACAAGTGTTGGTCCTTGTATTTATAGAGTTTAGGGCATCTTTCTATGTTAAGTACAATAAAACAGGAAGTGGTCTAAAATTGTAACTAAATCCTGGATACCGTGAATCCGTTACATATCTGGTTGAGAGAGACTGCGATTTTGATGGGGAATCGCAACCTCCTCTCTAATGGTGGATTGAACATCCTCTTCCAACAATAAATTGACTATCAAATTTGTTCCCCATTGAATCACCCAGCCTTTGAATGTCGTTTTCATTGTTCCTGTGTTTTTGGTTATCAATAAAGGATTGAATGCATTAATCCAGAACCAAGATAATTTAAAATTTCTCCCTTAAATTGCGTCCATGCTGGTAAGTTCTGTTACCGGTCTTAAATGCTTCTCGTTTTGAGTATTTCAAACCTGTAGATGTCAATCCACCAATTTATGTTTTGCTCTGAATGCTCTATTAATTGCATCCCAGTGTAAATGCTTTTCTGTTAGTGAAAATTAAGGCTGATTGTAAATGTGTTGTTGATGGTTGATATAAAGAGTTCAGATCATGTCTCAATATGCCTTCGATCCTGTAGCTGCCTGAGTACTGACAGCTTGTCACTGAGATTGAAAATAAGTCTGCCAGACCCTTTGTGAAATTTCATCATAATGTATATATGTCCATTAGTATAAACTTGTTAGCAAACCCCAAGTAACAAATTAATCCTTCCTCTAAGTTAACCTGCAAACAAGAAAAGCTTGAAAATCAATCCTTGTTATACTTGTGAGTGGAATCTTGATAAATGGTCTACTGGCTGAGACAAACCTAAATATAGTAAAGGTAAACGGCATGAAATATAGGTATCTAGATGACAAAAAGGATGACAATTTATGAGCTTGTCATCTCCCCCCTACTTAAGATGTTGCATGTCCCCTATGCAACCAATCACTCTGTCGCAATCTATTGAATGCGGGATGACTAATTATGTTTCTTCATAGTAGCCCAATTTGTGGCCAACCTGTACCTAGTTGGCAACTTCTCTTTAAAGGAAATGATATGCTGCTCTGTTTCTTAACTTCAAGAGATAAATCACCCCATCTCTCATGGGTACTTAATCGAGTCTTAATAGCATAAGCATGAAGATGACCTCATGATTGGCAATGGACAGTCTTTGATTTTTCCTCATTCTTTCTGCATACCTGGGTTAGCCAATAATTGTTGATGATCAATAATAATCATTGGTAGTGGATACCAAACTAGAGCTCAGCTCTTCTTTGCTGTGAGAATCCCATTCTTCCTTTGATGTAATTTGATTGAAGGTAAATGATGAAAGCAGAGCTGCTTGTAATGATGTTATCCCTCCCTATTAAAATTGTTGTATGACCTCATGCAACCTCTGGTCATGCTCCTGAAGATTTCAGTTAAAGGCTGGGTGAACAAATTACGTAATAACCCAAGTTCTGTCCATTTGTTTCCAAGAAGGCTGTAGACTTCTTGTTAGAGCTAGAGTCAGCAATAATGGCATTGTCTTTTGATAATCTTTCATGTGTTATTTTGTTAGCAGGCCTTTTCTTGAACTCCATAGAAGAACCCCCCACAAATTCTACAGAAGAAATTTTTGTTACGTTTGGACCTTGACTTCCTGGAGCAGGCTGTGTGAATTGGGTTGAAGTAGAAGAAGCAATCTTGAGGCCGAGTCCTATGTCTTTATAGCCTAGTTGGAGGAAGAACTCTAACCTTTGAATTATGCAACCAGTGAGAAGGGCTTCCCATAATTTGCCATATTTCCCCAACTCATCCAAGCTTAACAATTTGATAAGACTGTGGGATATAGCCATGTTTCAGGCTTCTCTCTTCTTTGAATTGCAGCAGCCTTTTTTGATAGGCTCTCCTTCCAGGATTGAACATTCCAAATGATAGCTGGCAGCCATTTGTTCCTCAGAAGGCTCTTGACAGATGCTTCCATGATTTCAATTATCTGCACCTTTTAACAAAACAGAGATTTTCTCAAGTAAACAAGCTTTGTCAAGTGAAGAAGCAAGAGAGCTTAAGGCTGGCAGTACCCTGCAGCACTAAACTTTTGAATCAAAAGAAACATGATCTCTCCCCCACCAAAACATTGGAATTCACCCACAGTAACCTTGCTTAAGCCTTTTATTGCAGCATCTGACGAAAAGGATGTTGATGTGGAAGTGCCATTTCTTTCTCAATACTGTGTTTCTCTGCAGTCTTATAACTCAACACTACACCATCAGAACCGTAATGAATATGAGATTCCATATCTTCAAGTATTAGCCAGGTTCACCAAGGTATAACTTATAAGCAAATGTGTTGCTATGCACCCCCTCTAGAAAAAGGTAGTCAAAACCACCAGTTTGCAGATGAATTTTGGAAGCCCATATCTATATGAAATTCCAAGAGCTTTCATTTGGCTTGTAAGATGGGCATGCTTAGTACACAGGGAAGAATGCCTAACCAGTATCACTTGAAGGGCTGAAACATGTACCCTTGAAGGTTCATCATTATTAACTTCCTTTAGAATTCTCTCATATGAATGACCTGCCAACCGTCCCAAACTGTGTGCTGAGGGGTCTTTAGCTGGGCATAGGTAGAGAGCTTTCCAATTCACACACATATCTGTCATATAAGCACTGTTTGCATACCCATATCTTCAAAACATTTAGGCAAACGACAAAAAGTTCCTGTGAGGAGAACATCAAGAGCAGAGGGAACAACATACACAAGTGATCTTGGAACTTTGCCATGGCTATGGGGTGATGACTTCATTTGGACAAATTACAATTAAGATATTTGTATCCTGACAATCCCTAAAGATTGCTTCTTCTGCATTTTTTGGTAAATAAAAAGGTTTTCCTTGTGGTTTGTTTGGATGTGGAACCATTTGCTGCTTGGCATCATTGTTCAACCCAGATGTATCATAACTACGCAGAAGCAAAGATATAATCAAGTGCAAGCATGACAGATCCTGCTCTCTAACAATTGCTGGTTGGGCAGGTTTATCTTACATACCTTCCATATTGCTGATGCATCAATCTGTCCCAAGAATCCTAGTGCCATTGGAAAGTGTACAGGCTTCATTTCAGCCCGTACTTATGTAGCAGCTGCAACTCTTTTGTGGAAGAAAGATCTTTATAGCTTGAAGCCATTGAATTTGCAAAAGAAGACCAATCTTGCATCAGGTCAAGGAAAATCAGTATTGGCTTTAGGTCTGAAAGTGATTCCCAAGCTAGCCTCAAAACTTTTCAAAGATGAAAATCTGTGCTTGAATAGGGTTTGTGGCTGTAGTGGAACTTTCTCAGGCAGGAACATAATGAGAGAGAGCTACCTCCTGTAAGAAAATGGAAGTAGCTGCTGACAGAGTATGCTACATGGTTTAGCTTTTGAACATCACACCTTGATGGATCTGTAGTAGCATAGCTTCTAAAAACTCTATTCAAATAGCAACTGAGACTTGGAGCAAAGTACAACATCTTTGAAGAATCCCTTTTTTCTTTTTTTTGCCTTATTCTTTTTTATTTTTTCTCAAACCTTGCCCGCCAGCAAGCTGGTTTTGAGACAAGATCTGTCTGACTGCGCCCTGAGGGTTTTCACAGTAAATTTTTTTTATGAAAGTTTTCTGAGAATTCAACCAGCCTGGTTTTAATGTCACACTTTGATAGTTTAATGTCCAACCCATTTTTTCATAATGGCTGGAAAATGCATTTTATTTTCATACATTTAAAACACAGCTGAAACTCACATTTACAGACAGAAAATGAAATTTAAATGCACACCATAAAATATTTCAGACTCATAAATTTTTGGCAAATTGCCCAGGAAAAACCCACAAGGGGAAAACCTGTCAGAGAGAGAGAGAATTTATATTTCTTCAGAAAAACTTCAGTACAGTAAATTTTCAGTCAAAATGCACTTTTCTCAACCAATAAATTTCACCCAGAAAGCTGCCTCGAAAACTGTGCCTAGCTGCCTCGATTTCTGTGCAAAAACAGAACCTTGAAAACTGTACCAGCAGCCTCAATTTCTATGCAGAAACAGGACCTCGAAAACAGTGCCAGAAAGGACAGCATACAGGCTGTACGGTCCTCGAATTCTGTGCCTTTTTCTCGAAATTCACACCCAGATTTGTTGCCTCGGGATTCACGTCCACTGCCTCGGGATTCATGCCCACTGCCTTGGGATTCACGCCCAGATTGCTGCCTCAAATTCTGTGCCCACTGTACCCTGATGTATGGCCTCGAAATCTGTGCCACTGTACCTTCATGCTGCCTCGGTATTTGTGCTGTACGGATTTCTTGGGAAATGTGCCTGCAATTCTCTCCTGCAATGTCTGCTCCTCCTCTCAAGGAAATCGACCTCTCTCTTGCTCATTCTCTTCAAGTGAAGTGAAAATGCCTTTCCCTTGCCTGTAGTCCAAACCAAAATCCACTGTCCCTGCAAGGTATCTCAACACATGTTTCGCGGCTGTCTAGTGCACTCTCCTAGGCTCCACCATGAACTAACTGAGAGTGTTCACTGCAAAACATAAGTTTGGCCTGGTGTTGACCAGATACATCAATGAACCAATGAGCTGATGATATGATGATATAATGTAGGATCTACCAACTCTCCCTCAGAAGCATGAAGCTGCTTCCAGTTGCTAATCATAAGCGTGGACATAGGGCTGCAGTCCTCCACCCGAAATCTCCTCAGAATATCTGCAACATACTTTCCTTGTCCCAGGAAAATATGATCAGGCTCTTGCTAAACCTCCATCCCCAAATAATAGTGCATCAACCCAATATCTGTCATCTCATACTCTGAAGCAAGATTTCTCTTGCAAGCTGCAATGAGACGCCCCACCCCTGTGATAAACAAATCATCAATGTACAACAGAAGAATGAGTGGATCCCCATGAACCACAATGAAGTAAAGATTGGGATCAACCTCACTCTTCTGAAATCCCATTGACATCGGATATGCATCAATCCTGGAATACCAAGCTCGAGGAGCTTGCTTCAGACCATACAAGGCCTTCTTCAGCGTGCACACATGAGAATCCCTCCCATGAATCTCAAAGCCCTGGGGTTGATCCAAATAAACCTCCTCCTGCAGAAGACCATTGAGAAATGTGGTCTTCACATCCATCTGGTGGATCTTCCAATCCATATCTGCTGCCATGGAAATCACTGCTCTAATAGAAGAATATCGAGCAACCGGTGCAAAGGTCTCATCATAATCTATTCTCTCTATTTGTGAAAACCCTCGTGCCACAAAGCGAGCCTTGAACTTCTCCACACTGCCATCTGCAGCATGCTTCACCTTGTAAAGCCACTTGGAAGTCACCACTGACTTCCCCTCTGGTCTTGGCACAATCTCCCATACATCATTCTTCATGATGGAATGGTACTCTTCCATCATGGCATCTCTCCAAACCTGATGCTGAGAGGCCTCCTCAAAAGTAGAAGGCTTTGAATCATGAAGACTAACAACTAATTCCATACCCAATCTGTCAGGCATTACAACTGTCCTAACTGGCTCCTGGGGCCTACCAAATGACTCTGCTTCCTTCAGGATATCACGAAGCCATTTAGGCTTCCTCTTCCTTGAAGGTGGCTCCCAAACTGGTCTCTCCTCATCTGAAGAACCGCTAGAAGTAGATGGCCCAACAACCTGTGTACCTGTAGCTGATGAATCAACCACTGGTGAACCCCGTGATTCGGTAGCTGCAACTGGTGAACTTGTGACCTAAGATCCAGAACTTGCCCCCGAAATACCTGCTAGCTGTACCACTGTACTTGTAGAACCTGTGCCTATAACCTGTGGTCCAGTCACTTCGGAAACCTGTGATCCAGTAATCTGAACTGAAGATACCTGTGTCACCTGAGGTGTGGAAGCCCGTGGCTCCTCATACTCCAACTCTTTAGACTTCCTAAAGGCTCTCTCTTCCTCAAATCTCACTTCTCGCCTCACAACCAATTTCCTCTGTGCAGGAAGATAAATACGAAAAGCCTTCGAAGTCTCATCATAGCCCACAAAGATGCCTCTCTCTGCAGTGGGGTCCAACTTTGTCCTCTTCTCTGAAGGGACATGAGAGTAAGTCAAGCAACCAAATATACGAAAATGTCCAACCTCAGGCTTCTTGCCTGTGAACATCTCCTTAGGAGTCTTCCTCCCCAAGGCACGGTGGGGACTCCTGTTCTGAAGGTAAACAACTGTATTGCAAGCCTCTGCCCAAAGAAAGGAAGACTTTGATCATGAAGCATAGCTCTTGCTACTCCCACAATAGCCCTGTTCTTCCTCTCAGCTACTCCATTCTGCTCAGGAGTATATGGTACTGTCAATTGTCTCTGTATGCCCTCCTGTATGCAAAACTCATCGAACTCATTGGAGGTATACTCGCCCCCATTCTCTGATCTCAGAACCCGAATCCTCCTCCCTGTCTGATTCTCCACAAGAGCTTTGAACTCTTGGAAGGTCTGCAAGACATCAACTGACTTCTTGCTCCTCAAGAAGTAGATCTAGGTTTTCCTGGAATAGTCATCGATGAAAGTCACATAATACTCAAATCCTGTCAAGTAAACAGATGACATAGGACCACATAAATGTGAGTGAATCAAATCAAGCACCCCTATTGACCTGCTGTCACTGCTCAAAAAGCAGTCTTGGTGTACTTTCCCAAAGCACATCCTCTGCATACATCACTGTGCTCTGTGCTGAACTTTGGTAGACCTATAACCATGCTCCTCAACAACCTCAGAGTTGGATGATGCAAATAAGCCATCCTCTGATGCCAAAGCTCGCAAAGCTCACTGCTGCTGCTATGTGCCAAAGCGTGTTGGGGCTGAAATAAGAGCTTGTATAGTTTCCCGCATCTAACCCCAATGTCCAAAGAGGTAGATGGTCCTGCAGTCTTGGGGAATATACGCACATGTCCATCCATGAAACAAACCCCAAGTCCTCTGTCCTCAATGGTGGAAACTGATACCAAGTTCTTTTTCAGCCCAGGGACAAACAATACATCCCTCAAAATCATAGGACTCATGGACTCCCTCTGAAAAGTAATGGTCCCACGACCAACAGCTCTGACAACTGTGTCATCTCCCAATACAACCTCCACATCTACACCTGTCTGTGAAAGCTCGGAGAACATCTCCCGAGCACTTGTCATGTGACTCGAAGCTCCACTATCAATATACCAAGTGCTGGTCGTAGATGCACTCATCTGATGGGCAGTCAACAAGGAATGCTCCCTCACGATATCTAAATCAATGTTGGTGATAATAGAGGCTCTCTCACTCTCAACATGTCCAACAGAAAGAGAAAACTCTCTCCAAAATCATCAATCTCTGCTGAGGCTGCTGCTTATTCTTCTTCTTTGGACACTGTGAAGCATAGTGCCCAAATACCTGACAGGCAAAGCGCTTGACTTTGCTTAAGTCCTTCTTCTGTCCACCTTGTTGCTGCTACTGCTTAGCCCCACCCTGCTTGGGGCCCTTCTTGGATTCCTTCTTTCCTTTTGCAGTCAAAGCCACTTTTTCCTCATCCTCCGTACTCTGTGAAGAGCTGCCCTGCACAAGACCTCTCCTGGTCTCCTCCTGTACAAAGTCATCCCATAGTCTATCCCAGGAAGGCATGTTCTCCCTGCCAACTATAGCCTCCACAAAAACAACCCATGGTTTGGTCACACCATTCACTGCTGTCCGCACTAGCTCAGTGGTTGAAACTACCTCCCCAACTGCTGCAAGCTCATCTCTAAACCTGAGATATCCTAGTAAGGTAAGCTGTCACTCCCTCTGCTTTGTTCATCTTTATACTTTTCAGCTTCTCTCTTAAGACCATCTTCCAGTTCTCATTAGTGCTCTGGTACAAATTGGTCAAAGCATCCCACATTTTATATGCACGGTCTTTACTTGAAATATGTGGAATAATATGGTCTTTAACTGCATCTAGAACAATTCTCCTAGCCTGACAATCCTTCTTGTTGAAAGCTGCTAATGCTTGTCCATCAGTGGAAGCAGGAATCTGAATTGGTTTAGTTGTTGTATTGTTGACCACTTCATCCCAAAGTTCATTCTCTTCCAAAATCAGCATAATCCTAGCCTTCCATGGAACAAAATTCCCTATCCCATCTAGCCTATCTTCCAACCTAAGTCCTGTAGCCATCTCACTGCCAACTCAACAAGGTGTTGCCCACTGGCAAAAGAATTTACTGATAGTTTGAAAATCACTTTTATTTTCTGCCCTCAAGCTCTGATACCATGAAAGTTTTCTGAGAATTCAACCAACCTGGTTTTAATGTCACACTTTGATAGTTTAATGTCCAACCCAGTTTTTCATAATGGTTGGAAAATGCATTTTATTTTCAGACATTTAAAACACAACTGAAACTCACATTTACAAACAGAAAATGAAATTTAAATGCACACCATAAAATATTTCATGCTCAGAATTTTTTGGCAAATTGCCCAGGAAAAACCCACAGGGGAAAACCTGTCAGAGAGAGAGAATTTATATTTCTTCAGAAAAACTTCAGTACAGTAAATTTACAGTCAAAATGCACTTATCTCAACCAATAAATTTCACCCAGAAAGCTACCTCAAAACTGTGCCTAGCTACCTCGATTTCTGTGCAAAACAGAACCTGAAAAACTGTACCAGCAGCCTCGATTTCTGTGCAGAAACGAGACCTCGAAAATAGTGCCAGAAAGGACAACGTACAGACTGTACGATCCTTGAATTATGTGCCTGTTTTTCTCGAAATCCACGCCCAGATTTGTTGCCTTGGGATCCACGCCCACTGCCTCGAGATTCACGCCCACTGCCTTGGGATTCATGCCCAGATTGTTGCCTCAAATTTTGTGCCCACTGTACCCTGCTGTATGGTCTCGAAATATGTGCCATTGTTCCTTCATGTTGCCTCGGGATTCATGCTGTATGGATGTCTTGGGAGATGCTCATGCAATTCTCTCCTGCAATGTCTGCTCCTCCTCTCAAGGAAATCGACCTCTCTCTTGCTCATTCTCTTCAAGTGAAGTGAAAATGGCTTTCCCTTGCCTTTTTGAGTAAAAACCTAGGGTGAGTGAAAAGCCATCTAATCCAAGGGCCTAGATTGGCTTAGATGAGTGGATGAGAATAAATGCACATTTAATTCCCATGAAAATTAATTTCACTCACTTCACTTAAATTTATAAAAAAAAACTTTAATCTCTAAAGTTAAGTTAAATGCTCATCTCAAGTCATTTAATGCAAGGGTCACTTTATTTCCCCTTTTAAGTGACTAAGGCAAAAGTCACTTAGGGGAACACTTTCCTAGGTACAAAATTCAACAATTTATTGCCGAGGAATGCCCGCCAAAGACTAGTTTTCAAGCATTCCAAGGTCTGATGGTGCTTGAAACAGGTTTTCACCATCGAATTTTATTTGGAGATAGGACAGCGAGAGGTAGCTCAACATTGTTAGGAGTGGGGTAGGAGTGAGGCCTTTGTGGAGGATTGTTCAAGGGCAATGGGGTTTGTTACTGGATGAACTAGCAGGGCTAGTGTCCGATGAACGAATGCATGAAAAATGTGACCACTGTCACCTTAGTCACACATCCAACTACTTTGGAGTGTTGTAACCTTCAAGGGGAGAGCTTTTTGATTGCTCTATGAGACACTAAGAACAAATAGACTATGCCTTCTAGAAGACCAAGTTAGTGACCAGTGCCTTTAACCAATTAATGCTATGAATGAAGAAGACAAACTATGTTGATTTGGTGCTTGTAGAGGTTAATGTAAGATATATCAGATTGAGGTAGTATTTCAAGCTATGCTGCGTGGGAGCGCCCCCACCCCCTCGCTCCCGCTCCCGAAGCTCGCTCCCAAGGCGCTCCCTACCTCTCCTATACTAAAAGCTCCTATACTAGGTTAATCATTTGATGACAATGTTATGGTACCTCCCTTCATTGCCAAGCTCATATAAAAGTAGTTATGGTTGATCATTTGATGATAATGTTACAAGTTATAACTACTAGATGATTGATGTTATATGGTTTAATCCATATTTTCTATAGCTAATTCAGCATCCTACATGTTTTCTAGATATAAATCTATCAAAATATATCAAAATATATACTATATAAAAAACACTCCCGGAATGCTCCCCAAATGGGAGCTTTTGAAAATTTTGCTTTTCGCTTCGCTCCCGCTCCCTGCTCCCCCTCCCACTTCTCGCTCCCAACAGCATAGATTTCAAGTGCAGCATTCAAGAGTATTCTAGTACACAAGAAATCAATGGCAATAGGTAATATGCATCAACAACATAACCATAGATCATCCAATAAAGTGTAATAACACCATATGAATTAAGATTAGTGCTACCAAGCCATTCAATAATACTCTAGCACATCAAATGACAGTTCACCAATAGCATAAATCATCTAATAAGAGTGTTATGACAGCAGAATGTAATCAATGAATCACTTTCATTCAATAAGTGTGAGGGCTGATATAGTTATGACAGTTTGACAGTCCTACAGTATGCACAATTATGAGCAGCAATAAGTTAGCCTTTGAAAGATATGTAATCAATGTGGTTTAAGCATATAATGTAAACAATAAAACTTCAACTGTTAACCACTTCTTTATGACTGTCAGCAAAGGTAATTTTCAGACTGTATGTAAATGTATTTTCAGACCTTATCTTGACCTTAAATGGACAGCCTTTAAACAGTAAACCAATTAGTAATTAATAACTAACCTTGTTTGTTGTCTTGTGTAGGTATTATGCTGGTTTAGGAGGACTCAAGAGTTGACAGTCTGAAATAATTTGCAGACTGTGGCAGCAGTGAAAAGAGGAGTGTTTTAGGGCTGCTACAGCCTTGGACAACCCCTAAAATATGGGACCGAGGCCAAGAGAGGGCTTAGAGGGGAGTACCGAGCCACTTGGGAGAAAGGTCGAGGGTTTTGAGGGAGACCCTAGGTCTGAATTAGAGTGACCAAGGGTTAGGAGAAGGAAAGAAAAGAAGAAGGGAGAGAAGGAAGGAAGGAGGGAAGAGAAGAAGAAAGAAGGAGAGGGAAAATAAGGGGGCGGCTAGGGTTTTTAGGAAGGGTCCAGGACTGTTTTAGGTCTGATTTTTTAGTAGTTTTTAGGGTTTTTTTTAGGAATTTTTGATATTTTTACGTTTTTAGGGCTTCCTAAAATTTCATTTAGAGGGGAGTACCGAGCCACTTGGGAGAAAGGTCGAGGGTTTTGAGGGAGACCCTAGGTCTGAATTAGAGTGACTGAGGATTAGGAGAAGGAAAGAAAAGAAGAAGGGAGAGAAGGAAGGAAGGAGGGAAGAGAAGAAGAAAGAAGGAGAGGGAAAATAAGGGGGCGGCTAGGGTTTTTAGGAAGGATTCAGGACTGTTTTAGGTCTGATTTTTTAGTAGTTTTTAGGGTTTTTTAGGAATTTTTGATATTTTTACGTTTTTAGGGCTTCCTAAAATTTCGCCCTAGGGTTTTTAGGATAAAGAAGGCAGGCCCAATTTGTAGGAGAGAGGGCCAAAATTTTAGGGAGGCCCAAAATTTGATTTTTTTGTTTTGTTTTCTAGGGTTTCAGCCACAAAATTGCAAACCTAATTCTAACCCTAATTCTACCATGAAAATGCAAATTTACCCATGCATATGCAAGAAAATTTGGTAAAAGAGTGACAACTTAGGGTTTTTGTGGATATTGCCCTTAAACCCTATCCCTAGAAGAAGGTGACATGCCTTCCTCTTGGAGGTATTTCTCCTTGTCTACTAAATTAAGGATTCTTGAAACAACCTCTAGGGTTTGTTTCAAGAGCTTAATCTAGGACAAAGTTGGAGATGCAAGGCTAAACTTTGTAAAAACCTCCTCTTGGGAGCGTTTTCACTATGCTAAGAGGATATAAGGGCAAATAAAGGCCCTATTCAGAACAAATGCAGCCATAGGGCCACCATTCAATTATTCAATAAGAAAAAATTTACCTACCATTCATCAAGCAAGGCTAAAAATGGACTAGACTTACTTTAGCATGAGTTCTTCCAACCATTCTAGCATCCACCACACATTAGCAAAGCAAAAGAAAACCATCTTTCATCCAAAGAGCAAGAAGACTTCCCTTCAAGAGGTGCACATCACTTCATAAGGCTATCTTGGGTTAAAAAATAACATCATGAATTTTGTCCCATGAGTTGTGATTTGAAAATGAAGTGAGGAGAGTTTATTTATAGTCTCTTACACTCACTTTTACAAAATAACCAGGCCCACATGCCTTTAAAATGTCAATTTGAAATTATAAAATGTCAACTTAAAAATACTAAGTTGCATGATACGGGGAAACGGAAACGTGTATCCGATACGGAAACGCATTGGAAACGTGACCCCCCAAAATTTAGGAAACGGGGAAACGCGATATATATATATTATTTAAATTTTAAATTTTAAAATTAGGAAGGACACTAAAAAATTAATTGTGAAACATAAATGACAACTAGATGTGATAAAATCATAAATCACATTTTTACTCATCACATTTCAGTGTTTCACACATAAGTCCAGGTAGATTTAGTGCGGGGAACTATGGTGCGCAGATTGAGTTGATAGCTTGAAGCCAAAAACTAAGATAAATTTTAAAACTACGATCTGAGATAAAACTAACATAAAATACCATCCTATATCTCATTTTAGTTTTAATTGGCGGCTATATAGCTGTTACAGGATTGTTAAAACTTAAGAATCTACACTGTACAGACTACGATCCTTCAGCAAATGACAAACAATGCTGATGACGATCCTCACCTTCGCCGCCAATTGCTCAATAGCCAAAACCATACGGTGTGGAGAGAATGAACAGAACTCTTTAATTTATAAAAAAAATTACTTGTACATTGTTCTAGAACCGAACCTAACCTAACCCTAATTGACCGTTCGAAACCCCACTTAATTTTTTTTTAACCCGGATTAAGTGTTACGGTTTGATTTGGGGCCCGTAAGGGCTTTTTTATTTTTGGAAACGCGCTGTACGGAGGGTGATACGCGACTGAAACGCGTTTCAAACCGTACAGCACGCGTTTCCCACACGTGGAACGTCACTGTACGGTCTGAAACGCGTTTCAGTCGCGTTTGATACGCGTTTCCGAGTTTCCGTGAAGAAACGTGGGTGGTACGTGGGGGTCCTAGGCGTTTCCTGCAACGTAGTAAAAATATAACATGAAATAATATAAAATAATCAAATATGTGGGTAACTTGGGGCATTTTCCCCGTAGTTTACCCAAAATGACTAAAATAACTAATAATCAGCAAATTACTTCGAATTGAAGGCTGGATTAAGTAGGGGGGGGAGACGTCATGCCCCATCTAATCCCAACAATGTCGATAATCCCTCAACGCCCCCCCAAAACAAGCAGTATGACCTGGATGAGATGATGTCATCATTGGAACATGCCCAAGGAGAGAGGGTGCTAGGCTGAAAAGGGACTAGGAGGGTGCCTTAGGTGACCTGGAAGAGAGTCAAGAGACTCACAATTGGAAGAGATGTCATCGGAGTAGAAAACAAAGTCGGGGGTCATGTGACCTAGTGACCCACGCCTAGGAGCCCCAGACACCAACCTCAGGGCTACAAGCCCTAAAATGAGACAATCAACAATGCCATTAAGACATAGTACTCCTAAGAGAAGGACCAAAGGGTTCGGTCGTAACCACTACTCATAAGATGTTGGAGAACACCCCTCATGGTCCTAAAAAAATGACCCTCTCCTCCTGGGCACATATTTGAAGGTGCGTTGGTACAGGTACAACGTAATAGGGTTGTTCTGGTGGTGAAAATTGTTGGGCTGGCTGTGGGTGGAAATGATTTCCATGGCTTGGGCAGAGACTTAGTCTAAAGAAGGTATGAGTGTGAGGCCAAATTGAGGGAAAAATACGAAGATGATATTGTATTAGAGCTGATGGTCGAGACAGTTGTGGTTGGGTATGTGGGGGCAAATAAGTGTCTAGATCTTCACTAGAAAGGCAAAGAAAATTTAGCAGAGCAAAAGGTGGATCATCCTTTAGTTGAAGTAGCTCTTAGATAATAGAATGAGAACTTGACATAAATGTCTCATTCAGTGGCTAAATAATGACGTAAAGGGAAACGTGAATGAAAGAGTGGGCACCTGACATAACCACCATGGAAACTACAAAGAGCCCATTTAGTGTCTCATTCTAAAGTAGTGAATCATATCGGGTTCCAAAGGTTACCCATGAATCTTGTCCTTTTACCGGTTTTCCTGCAAAATGGTTAGTGCTTTGAGTGGCTCTTACTATGCCATGAAACCTTATGGATCTATAACTCTATTTATGCAACCATGTGACCTAATTTAAATGCATCACATTTCGTATGAGATTTCACAAAGACGGTAGTCGACAATTCCTCTTGTTGATGTCCTTACTATGTGTGTTTCCTAAATACCAATGCAAATAAAGACAATTGTGCCCTTGATATCTCCTCGACAACGACGCCAAAATGACGAGCTATTTTATCCCCTTATAATTGGCAGTTTTAAAAGCAATAAAAGAGACTGTTGATTAATTGGTCAACTCGGGGTTCTAATGCTTGTGAGATGTCGTGCACTGTATGTGTAGAGGCCCCAGGTTCTTTATTTACTTAGGCTTCCTATCATGCTTCTATGAAAAGAAAATTACCTCACACCACACTTCATAAATGAAAGGCTAGTTCAATCACTTTTGGCAACGGATCTTGGTCATGCTAGTGGGAACCCTGCTGTCACTAGGACATCTCCTTGCATGACTAGCTACCATAGAAAGGAAAAGATCTGAAATGAAATCAAACTTGCAAGAAGTAAAACAAACTGTTCTAGTTGAGGAATGTAAAGGAAAGTTATGGACATGCATTCAAAATGAAAATTATCCAAAACTACTTTGACTGTAATTGTTAGTTTGACTGGTGGTGCTGCTTTGGTTGGGATTATTAGTCATTGTTAATTTTACTGAGCTCGGATCTGATTTATAGTTCGAATAATTTACTCACAATTAGTAATTGAAAATACACCGAGTTCGAACAAATTACACAATGAAAAAAAAAATAGCAAATCACACACATTTGACACTTAGATTTACCTTGGAAAACCCCACTAGCAACAATTGATTTTTATTAATGATAAAAATCCTGGGCTCTTGTCCTGGGAAAATGGCCCACCGAGGAATTACAAAACAATAAATAGCCTAGCCTATCAAACCTCAAAATCAATCCTTTGATCTTGCTGGTTGGCTACTATCTCCCTTACTACCCCTTTTCACCTTTCCTCTGACCCTGCCCCTGCACCTACACAGTTGGCTGGAAGTCTTTCTCCAACCAATCAATGAGATTTCACTCACTCTGTGTGACTGTTGTGTGTCTCCTCCTCCTTAGGCTTCCTTTTATGTCTTCTCAATGACCCAAACCCTAGATCTCCAAAGTGATTAATGGCTGAGATTAGATTTCAAGGTGATTAATGGCCGAGATTAGATTTCAAGCCTCACTTAAGATCAACGGCTGTGACTTTATCTTAAGTTCACTTTTTAGTGATTAGCCAACATTAAGTTAATAATGTGCTTTTTCTAAGTTAGACTTAGGAAAGAGATACAATAGTCTCTTGCTTTCTCAAGCAAGCTCCTAGAGAGGAAATCTGGATGACTCTTGTATGCCAGACACTTGACCTATGCAGAAGTACTTGTCCGATGCTATAAAAATCAATAGTAACCAAGGTTAGAAGAATCGTGGGTGTGGTTGGAAACATTTGAAGAATCCGGTGTGGATTCAACACCCATCCCAAAAATATGAATCGGGGAATTAGAACCCTAACCCTAATTTCAATTTATAAATATATATTTTATATTTATATTTTACATTATAAAACATTATCAATAACACCTTTGGGATTCAGTCTATAGCAGATGGAAAAACTAGTAGTTTTTGACAAAAGAACCAAATAAGATACTACTGATAGCCGATAGGGATCGCTAGTTAACATGCGATTTCGATTTCGGTTTTGATTTTCATTCCGACCGCGATTTCGACAAGATTCTAGTACGGAATCTTAGCAGGGGGTTGATTTCTGTAACTCTGACAGCAACTAAAGCTAGTCATAGATTTTATACCCCTTTTGCTCTGTTTGCAAAACTGGATATACAACCATTTCATAGTGGATGGATGATAGCCAAAGTAAAGCCAAAGTAAGTTTATATATATAACATGCAATACAATTTCAATTACGGTGAAAATTTTAAAATTTTCACCCAAAAGTGTGAAAGTGGCCCCTGTATGGACCAGTTCATGTTGAGACAGCAACAGTATTAGAGGAAACAATTTGTTCTTCTAAAGCAGAATAATGACTCTGTAACAGCGTTAGATATTTGTTTCTTTGTATGGCAGCTGTAGTTGTTATTTTTGTTTGTTTTTATTCCCTGTAGTGGTTCTTGATGTTACTTCAATGAGCAAAATTAGTGGTTGCAGGGGATGGAGATGTTGAAAATTGAATGTCATAAATCATAGTGCAACATTTTAAGAGATATAGTGAATGAAACAGGCACTATATTCAGGATTAGTGGCTATAAATATTCCCAATTAGATTTCCTTTGCTTCTCCGTGGCATCCCTCTTTGTTTCTTATGCTTGCCTCATGAAAAGTCACACCTATCCCTCCTAAGAATCTTGAATGGCCACAAAACTGCTTGTGATATCAACTATTATAAATTTATAGCTATGTAGAGGTCTAGAGACTTGTGATAATGAATGTCTAGTGGTCTAGAGGCTTGCGATATCCCTCCTAAGGATATCAATGTTCTTTACTAACTTCTAGCTATGTAGAGGTCTAGAGACTGGTGATAATGAATTAGCTAATGTGTGAAAAAATGATTGTGTTATAGATGTTGATACAGTTATAAATAATGACCTTTAACACTTAACGATACAGTTTGAACTTCGAACAAACTTGTGTTACCCAAAAAGAGAAGTCTTAAATTACCATTAAATTCTCAATCTCCTTAACAGGTCTACTCTATCCTCTCTCGCATCAATCGAATTTTCATCTAGATTTTTACTCTGAAAAAATATTTAGTAGCCGAATAAAGCACAGAACCACCTCCGTGAAAGATGAACTATGAAAAATAGTGATGCAATCTTATATGTATAAATTGGATCTTTGAAGTCCTTAGGTCTAGACTCTAGATGCACTACTATTGCGCTCTACATCCCTGTGGTGCATATTTCTATGTTTTTTAAGATAACTTCTATCAGTTCCTTACTCTAAGATGGAAAATGTGTGCTTCAGGTACTGGCTATATGCAGCTGTGAGATTCAAATGTTTGCTCGTGACAAATGATGAAATGAGAGACCATATATTCCAATTGTTAGGTAATGAGTTCTTCTCAAAATGGAAGGAAAAACATCAGGTATGTCAGTGTCTTTTCTTAACTATTCACAGTTTTCATGAAGACCATGATATTTATGAATCTGCATATGCTAATAATTTTGCATGTTTATTATCGTAATCTATGTGCTATCTTGTTCTCTTAATTTGCAAGTTGTGTGGAAGGATCGTACAGTAACATTGGTGCTATGCTTCTTCAAGAAGAAGTGCAAACATTGTAGAACCCAGAGTTTGCAAGGAAAATATAGAATGCATAAAGGAAAAACTCCTATATAGCATAGTTGTAGAATCCAGAGTTTACAAGGAAAATATGAGTTGCCTAAAAGCAGAAGTCTTTGTATATGTCTTGATTGTAGTTTCATTAATAATTATTAGTTAGGTAGGTTCGGCTAGGGACTGCTGACTCTCTCCATGCCTACCGAAGAAAGGGGTGCAAGTTCCCTTCTCTCTCTCATCCTTTTGCTAAGGAAGCTGCAGCCTTCAAAGCTCTTGCAGATTAAGCTGCTAGAAAAGCAAGCAGAATAAGATTGGGCCATTCTCCTGCTTCGACAAGCATAAGGATGGGGTTTCTCATATTCCGATTAAGTTAGGAATTCTAGTCTATAAATATCTCATGTTTGCTAAAAATCCCCCAGGACATTGGAAGGAAGGATCAACCAGAACTGGATCCCCCTCCTTCAAGAAAACCTTTGACATTATTACTGTGGTAAGTTTTTTTTCTCTAAACTAAAGGGATGTGTCCTTATCCAAAAATTGGGTGGTGATATAATCTCTTTCAAATGCAATTGGTGCTATGAATATGGTCTCTTCGCTAATGATTGGCCCAAAAGGCTCCTCCATAAGCTTTCCTTTAATATGAAGAGGATGATGGCTTCAAAAGAGGCTCCAACTCCAGAAGAAGAAAGCAAAATCAGAATCAGCAAAACTGGAGACTGCCTCCTGAGACTTATGATAGACAACAAGCCTCTGAAAAAAAGAACAGGGAAGATAACTGAAAAGGGGGAATCCCATCCTGGGGCTTTGAATCTGGGCTCTCAGAATGCCCATCCAATATTAGATATACATAAATGCACAGTTCTGGATCTTGATGTACCTGCGAAAAAAAATTGCAGTAGAAATATGTAAAAATCAGCACAGGAAGAAGGCAAGATCCAACAGAAAAAGAAGCACTTGTTCTGCAAGGTGCTGTCCTAAGCCCAGCTTTATCATCTCTTAACAGTTAGATGGGATCAGTACTGACGACTGCCTCCCCCCCACTCCCCAGAAAAAAGAAAAAAAAGCAACCATGGGGAGGCATGGATCAGAGAATAACAAACTTGAATGAGAAAAGCACAATCCCATCAAATCCCCCCTCTAGATGAATGCCTTGCCTTATCACCCAAAGAGTACCCAAAATAATCTGCAGAAAGTTACAAAAGTTGGCTCAACAAGGCAAAACAAGGAGTAAAACATGAGAACTCAACTAAGCCTCATGCTAGCATTTGCAGCGGGTTTACATCAAAACCAGTAAGCAATGAAAATCCTCTTGGAATTGTAGAGAATTAGGATCATTCGAAGAAAGAAATAGAATAAAACAATCAATAATGTACAATCTGCTTTTGTCTTACCAAAAGAGACTAGATTGAGCCAATAATCTTTTAAAGCACTCCAAAATTGCACTTGGAAAAGCAGTGCAAGAAAGGTGAAATAAGTGAGAGGTGCCTCTGGAGGCTTGCAACCATGGACCCCCTCGTTGCTCCTCGAACAGAATTTCCAGTAGAAAATTGGATTACACTCTTACTGAGATCTGATCTGGTGGGAAACCTCAAGTAACCAACATCTATGCCCAAATATTGGCAAGAAAAGTGGAGGTGCTGGACCTCCAGACAAGATTCTGTAACAGAGATTCTCTGGAACAGAATCCTGTCAGGGGTCTTCAAACTCATCCAAGATCATCAAAAAAAGCTGACTCGGACCATCATTAGAGATTCCTGTAGAGAACTGGTAGAGGATCTCATGTTTAAATAGTTACCAGATGGATGCCAAGCTAAAAAGGGCAGAGACTCATGGAACAATAAAAGGGTTGGCCCTGGCTTCATTGCAAAATGTCTGGATTGATTCCTTGTACAAGACTCATTTTCAGAATACCTTTCTCTCCCATCAAAGATCATTCCTTGCTCTATTTCAGATCACAAACCTATAGCTCTTGACATCCCCTTCCCTAAGGATTACTGGTCAACCTCACCTGGTTTAACCAAATGGCTTCTTTAAATATTTTATGGTCTCTTGGTTTGACCCTTTGAACCTCTACGAGTCTACTTCTTAAATCTGGGTGCAAAAAACAAGAGACATAAAATCAGATAGCAAATCCTGGGTGAAATCCTATATCTCTGATCCTCGATAACAAAGGATCTCTGATCTCTGAAATCCAAATAAATATTGAAGAATAGGGGTACACATAAGATAACCAAAAATTGGAAAGAAATACCAGTGTCCTTCTAATCAAGGCATCTGATGAAGAGAAGGCCTATTGGAGATTAATCAAGGAGCTTCTGGCTAAAACAGGGAGACAAAAGAAGTATTTTCACAAACTGGCCTATGATGGAAGATTCAAAATTCTATTAATGAAGTTGTCTTGGCAAAATGGATCCAAAGTGTTTGATTTCACAGACATAAAGCTAGCAGACTTTGAGGATTTATTGACAGAAGTGCCAGTTGACAGAACTGAAGCTCAAACTGAAGTACTGAGTAGAAGCATTTGGCAATTACCAGCCATCTTACTTCTGATGTTTATAAGTTATCATGGTGGCAATATAAAACTCACACTCAAATCAAAGTTAGCTCTGTTGATGTTTCTTTTACAGATAAAGATGAGCCTGTGCATATTAATTTGTTTGATAAGTCCTAGATAGATTGGGCTAAAACCCAGGGATATAAGTATGCCCATCTTGGTGCAATTAAACTTGGCCTTGGTCCATTAGTTCGCCCCTATCTTCCCGTTTCTTCTTTGTGTGTAGCCATAGACACTCGGCATATCGATTTTTCTGATGCCATCATTGGAGGCTTTACCGCTCCCTTACCTAATGGCCCGTGTTTTGGCACCATTTTTCCTAAGTATTCTGTTAGTCTTGAAGATCCCTATATCTATGATTTACTTAAAGCATATATGTTACCACGTGGCTTTAAAATGGATTCCGGCTCCAAGATCATATAGCTCAAAGCCTGTGTTCTTGTCCGCTTTGGGAATGATACTCTTCCCCTTCTCCGGTCTAAGGTCCATCGGAGCTCGCACCTGCACAGCATGGTGGAGACGGATAAATCTAAACAAACTACTCTAGTTACTTTTGACTGGACGGGAATAAAATACCCTAGACAATGGGAAGTGAAATATAAAGAGCTAAGGAACCAAGATATTTCTGTACAAAAAATAGAGTCTTTTCTCAATACCCCGATTTCTTTTGATAGATCCTCCCACCCATTCCGAATCCCTGAAGGCCATCCTACCCCTCGTTTTACTCCTCCTCTTCTCAGGACCCCTTCTGTGAATAATGTTGATTTTAAGTTAAATAGACATGAACCTGCTTCTTCTACTTCAGTTCAGCCATCCTTTTCTCGGGTCTATGACATTGAACATAAAGGTCAACACTCAGACTGTCCAGCCTGCAAGAAAATACTCCAGAGATTAAAACATAATCAGAATAGAGAACTCTCGAGTTTCTATATGTTTTCATCTTTACCTAGGAATGGATCAGGTATGGAAATCACCTCTGCTAAAGGTGATAGGTCATATGTCCTTGGAAGAAATCTTCCAGATGTTCCCTTCAGACAGTTTTCAATTGATGGACAAATTAAAAAAGAATTCATGCCCTCTAAATCTTCTATTCCATCTGAAACTGTCTCAGATGAAATAAAGCTTGCCAACTATGGCAATTTGCAACAACATTTCACAGCAGAAAATCTGGATGATATGGCCATGGATATCATTCAGATAAAGAAAAAAATGGAGGATGAGCATGATAAGATATCAATTCTCCAAACCAAACTTCACCTTTTGGATAATTTGCTGCATGATACAGAAGAGATAAAAAATGCAATAAATACAGCCTATGACAAGACAGAGAAAAGGCTGAATGTATTGGGTAAGCTTTTGACCAAAACTCAAGTATTGAAAAAGAAAATTGGCTTGGTCAGCCAAGCAGCAATGGATCTTGCACTAAAAGGACACCAACAACAACACTCTAAAAGTTACTCGTTTGGTATGATGAGTGTCCAAGATGAGGATGAAAGACTAGATTTTAAGTTTGGTCAAGATGAAGAAGAATTCCAAGAAATACAAAGCTTAGTAAGTCAATTCCATAGAATGCCTAAGGCATTACCTGAAAGATATATGGCTATGCTTAAATTCCCCTCTCACACAGAAGATACCCAGCATTGTTCAGGGGTCAGCCATGAAGTTGGTTCTTGCTTAGGTCCTCCTCCTCCCACTTTTGATTTAGAAATGCAAGATGCCTCTTCTGCTCCTTCTCACAAATTCCATTTTGGAATAAATGGAATGAATAACTTGATGTCACAGATGCTTGAGCAACCCGTTCTGAATATCCAATGTCAGTAGCGAGCAGAAATAAAGTCAGCCATACAGCTTCTTGGCCAATGGGTTTTATATAAAAAGACCCAAGATTCAAATATTCCCGGTCAACAATTAGCTTTACAACTGATAGCTGGATTATCCGGTTTGGCACATGAATGGTGGTGGGGGCTACCACAAGAAGCAAAAGATGAGATTTTGAATGCTGATGATGCATATCAACAGATATTGCATGCTTTCGGAAAAGATTTATATGGCGCTAACAATAAAGAAGACTATGAGCACCTAGCTTCTTTATTCATGTCTGCAAGAATTTGTGACCTGAGTCAAAGTGATAAATACTTCTGCTATATGCAGAACCTTCTTATCTCTTCTGGAAAATTTGGTGAACCAACATACTTGAAACATTATCTTAGAAGTTTTCCCGGTCATTTTCCAGATGCTGTGGAACAATTTCTTAAAGATAAGAAGATTAATTTTCATGGACTCTCATTAGCACAGCTCCATGCTTTTATCATGGAACTTGGCAAGAACACTGCCTAGAAAAGAGAGTTAGTCGGGATTTCAAAAGGCACCAATCTATGTATTCGCCTACTTTTTGTAAAGATGTTGCAAAAATGCCTGATTGGGGTTGTGGTGCTTACAATAGAGGGCATTTTGGAAAAGAATCCTGCCACTGCAAGAAGAAAAAGAAAGGATTCCATACAAGTACTCCTAGATATCATCCTGACAAAGCCTACAAGCATAAGACTCACAAGTCTTATACGAAAAAATCTAGAAACCCTTTCTATAAGAAAGCTTATGTCAGAAAAAGGTCTGAGCCAGCAGACAAGGAAAAATGTTTTATTTGTGGAAAGAAAGGTCATTGGGCAAGCAAATGTCCACAAAAGCAATCCAAACCAAAGCTTGTGGCTTTCTCCGAACAGCTAGATCCAGCTTGGTGGGATCTTTATTTTTGTGAACAAGATCGGTACCCTTTTGGAGAAATTATGTTTCTCCCTGATGATTTTGATGATGATTCTGATATCCATATGAATAAATTTGCTCCCTCCAGTTTTGATTCTTCCTCTTCCGACTCTAATTCTGCCTCGGAAGCAAATTTAGGGGGGTGTGAGGGACCTACAGACTTTGATTTTTCTTGTTATATGTTTTCTGCCTCAACAACGATTAGCCGCAATTGATTAACAGTTATCCGAGATTCTTGTTTTTGAGTATATTCTCAGAGGAGAATTAAAGGAAGAAAAGAAAAAGCTACTGTCATTACTTAAAGGAAAAGAGAAGCAATCGGAAGAAGGTAAACTCTCGCCTTCCCATCATCCTGCATTCTACAATCCTGCAGATTTATATAAGCACTATCCTGCAGAGCATGAGGATAGGCAGAAGTTCAGAAATGATAAAGAAAATCTGCTTCGCCTACAAATCAAAGAAAAACAGAATTTCCTTAGGAAGCTTGTAAGGGAAATTGAAGATTTGAAAAGAGTGCTTGAATTAACAGTCAGAGAAAAAGATCAGTCTTCTGAAGATGAGATGTGCCGACAATATGACATAGCTCTTAAGAGCCGTGAGCATGAAAAGAAAGATTCAAAAGAAGATGCTCGTCTCCCTGAACCTTCCTTGCGACTTTTCACAGGTCCTAAAATGTACATTCAAGTTTCTTTTTGTCCTCCAGAATTCAAGCCCTATAAGTTGGATTGCATGATTGATTCAGGTTGTCAGATGAATTTAGCAAAAGGAAGTGCAATCCCTTCATTCTATTGGGAGAAGGTTTCAGAGCACGGAGTTGCTATAGAAGGTACCCCTGTACAACTTTTGGGTAGAGTAGCAGACTTTCCTATTCAACTAGAAGGATGTACAGAAGCTTTATACTTGAATAGGTTGGATAGTATAAAAGAAGATTGTATATTAGGCTCTGAATTCCTAAATAGAGTGAGCCCTGATACTTTTGACACTGTTAAGATGCTGTTTAAATGTACCATAAAAGGAAAGCCAGTTTCTTGTCCTTTATCCTTTGAAGCTCATTTGAAATGCAAAAGCCATGTGAAAATAACTGAGCCTAAAACAAACATTGCAGAATTGTTCAAAATGGAGAGATGCATTGCCTACGCAGAAATACACAAGGACAAGGTCCTTGTTGATATCTCTGAAAAGCTTGAGAAAGACTGCACTTTAGAAAGCCCGAATGCTTTCTGGACCAGAGAAAAATACTTTGTTTCCCTTCCTTTTGACCCTCTGGTAAAACATAAAGCTATGAAAGCCTCTGCTAGATTGATGTCTCCCTTTGAGAGAGAATTTTGTGCCAATGAAATTAAAGAGTTGCTTTCAAAAGGGTTAATTGAATCCTCTAAGAGTCCATGGGTTTGCAGAGCCTTTGTTGTTAACAAACACTCAAAGATTAAGAGAGGTAAGCCAAGACTGGTTGTGAATTATAAACCTCTCAATGCAGTGCTCCAGAAAATTAGGTATCCATTACCTGATAGAGCTAGTCTTCTGCAACGGATTGCTGGATGTACTATATTTAGTAAGTTTGATTTGAAATCTGGTTTCTATCAAATTGGGATTGAAGCAAAAGATAGGTTTAAGGTTGCTTTTGTTGTTCCCCATGGCCAATATCAATGGAAAGTCTTACCTTTTGGAATAAACAATGCCCCCTATGAATTCCAAAAGAGAATGGAGGATATTTTCAAGGAAAAAAGATGTGCATTAGTCTAGATAGATGATGTCCTGATATGCTCTAAGAACTTGCAAGATGGAAATCGGAAAGACTGAAATCGAGTTTCTCGGTTTCAAGATAAATAAAGGGCAAGTAATTCTTTAGGACCATGTCTTAAAGGTGTTCTCGCATTTCCCGGATCAAATATTAGAAAAGGTTCAGCTTCAGAGATTTGTAGGAAGTCTCAACTACATCAGACCATTCTATAAAGGGCAAGTTGAAGATATTCATATCCTTCAGAAGAGATTGAAAAAGAATCCCCCTAAATGGTCTTCAAATTTGACTGCTGCAGTCCAGAAAATTAAAACAAAAGTGCAGCAACTCCCCGTTCTCTCTCTTCCCCAAGGAACTGGTAATCTTGTAATTGAAACAGATGCTTCAACAAATGCATGGGGTGGAGTTCTAATTGAAAAGCATGGCGAGAGAGAAGAGATTTGTGGCTATACCTTGGGATCATTTAAATATACAGAACTCAATTATCCATCGAGCCACAAAGAAATCCTGGCTGTTAAAAAGACAGTCAATCATTTTCGTTTATTTTTGAAGCCTGTAAAGTTTCTAGTTAGAACTGATTTGAAAATAATGCTTGTGATCTTTAAGAATGAAAATCTTATGGCAGACAATAGTTCTAGGATTTTAAAATGGTTACAGAATTTTGATTTTGACATTGTTTATAAGCCTGGTTATCTTAATTGTGTTGCTGATATGTTAACCAGAGAAGAGTTCCATACTCAAGCTTTGCCCCAACTCAATATGTTAAGTGCAGGCGCATCCAGTTCTTCACAAAAAAGATAAAGGCAAGAGTCCAACAAGGCCATTTCCATCCCCACTTAGTGATTCTCATGCAAGCTTGTTCTTGAAGCCATGAGATGAATCCTTGACACCAGAAGAGCGTTAACAATCTTTGGAGCATGCAAACAGAACACAGGCTAAGAAGTTTTTGTCTTTAACTCTCATAAGACAAATCCAAGAATCTCCACTTAAACTCCAAATTTTGGAGAAATGGGAAAAAGATGCCTTTCTTGATTTGGAAAAGGCACAGGACAAATTAATTGGTTGTCAAGAAGTTTGGCTAGATTGCAATGAAGAAGAAGGCATAGAAATGTGGTATGTCGATTTGGGACATGGTGATCTTACCTGGACCACATATAACCTTATTCTTCAATTATGCAGAGAAGAACGCAAGATAGTTATATGTGCAGACCCGTCAAATCTTATCAACAATAAATGGTCAGGGTGGACTGAAATATTTTTGGATAAGTTTTGTCCAAGAAAAGATTGGGTTCATCGAAGGGCTAATTTCATCCTCCACCTCTAAGCTGATATGCAGGTTGCAGATCAGAACCACATGTGGTTCAAATTTAAATTACGACACCTTGGAGGAAGATATATGCCGCTTGAACATACTGTTTATACAACCTAGAAGTTCATCAAAAGAGATCAAAACGACAAGAGAATTGACAACAAAGTTCACACCAGAAGGATTCCTCTTAACTATAGAGTGGAGTCAACTTTTCAGGGAGATTTTATGTGTGGAAATAACCAGGTTACGTTTGGGTTGGACGTTGAGCAATGCTTTGACTATAATCTCTACCCATACATATGCCATATGAACCCGTGGATTCTGACGGGGATCCTTTTGATTGTCCGTGTGGTGGAGTGGATCTCGGTGATGGACGAGAGATCTGTATCTGTCTGCAGGGGTGGGACCCCTATGATTGATTGAAAGGCATGGTGGGCCGCCTTAATAGGTTCCACATTATAATAATTTATTTTGTCAGACTGTATCCGTTTGCAGGGGTGGGACCCTGATGATTGACTGAAAGGCATGGTGGGTCGCCTTAATAGGTTCCACATTGTAATAATTTTAATTTATGTTGTCGGATGTATGTTCCTTTGTTTTAAAAAGGCAAGTTAGTTTGATTTTGTCTTAAAGTCCGTCTAATGTAATTTATTCGGGTCCCCATATGTCAGTTTGACCACTTAAGGGATGAGATAAGGGATGTGGCTGTCCCCACACTCCGCCCCGAATCTTTACTTTTGACTGAATGTTGTCAATCTAGAGTCACCGGGCCATCGGCTAGTTTTTGTATAAATAAGATTCCAAGGCTCTCATTTAGGCATTCGGTTTTGGCGACTTGAGAGCTTTGCAAATATTTGAGTCGAGGTTTGTGTATTCTCTCTGCTCGTGCTTAGTGCGAACTGGCATATGAAAAGCAGATATCTCAAGTGTAAAGAGTCTGTAAGAAGTCAACAGCGTATGCTCTCCCTTTGCGCTTCGAGCGAACAATTGGGATCAAAAGCTACCTGATCTTCAAGTGTGTTAATATCAGTGATGATCTTCGCAGCCCGAAGACGACCTGATAATATGTATGTAAATTGAGTGTGAAAGATTTAATGAAAAACAAACAAGTTTGCCAGAGAAAGCCAAAAGAGATCTTGGAAGCGTTTGGTATGATGAAGATAATGCGCAACTCCTTCTACCATTTTCAGAAGAGGAAATTTATAATATCATTTGTTCTATGAGTACAAGGATTCCAGGCCAGATTACTTAACAACCCATTCTTTAGGACAGCCTGGGGAGCTATTAAGAATAATAACATGAACAACCTTCAGAAAGATATTAAAGAGATAAGAGTAACTAGGAAAATGGGTGGAGTAAACTCAATTTACCTAGCTCTCATCTCGAAGGAAAGTAACCATTGAAATTTTCTAGAGATTGGCCCTCTCTGGGTAATGTTTAAAATAAAATCTACACAAAAGTAATAGCAGCCAGGTTAAAAATAATGAGCTCTAAAGTAATCTCAGAGGAACAAGGAGGTTTTGTTCATGGCAGATTGATTATAGTGGGTATAATTCTAGTTGAAGTGACAATTCACAGTAGTAGGCTAGCAAAGAGATAAGATATGATGATCAAGGAAGATATGGCAAATCACTTCAACAGGGTAAACTACTCTTTTGTCTTTGCTATTCTCAAGTAGTTTGGATTTTCTGAGGACTAGATATCATGGGTAAAGGCATGTATAGGAAGCCCTTGGTTGGCACATCTCATGAATTGAAGGCTCACCAATTTCTTCCAAGTTACAAACTTACAGGAGGAATCCATCAGGGGTGACCCCCAATCCCCATACCTCTATATTCTTATGGCAGAAGCCTAGACAAGACCATGGTCCAAGAACAACAGCCATGCATAGAAATAGTAAGAGTTCTTAAGACCATAAAGCATTTCAGATTTGCAGACTATACTCTTGCTGGGGAGTAAGAATCATTTCAAAGAATTGCAGACAACTTTGAACACTTTTTGCACAGCTTCAAAAGGAAATGTTGACAACAAAAAATGCAAAAGCTATGTATGGAGTGTAAGCAACACTATTATGAGTAATATCTCCATAATTTAGATTACAGTGGAAAAATACTAGAAGACCATTCAATATCTAGGAATCCCTCTCTCTTGGGGCAGTCTAAATTCAGATTGCTAGAACCCTATAATGGAGAAAATAAAAAGGAATAGCCACTAATAAAATCGGAATTTCGCTCACTTCCCCTAGGGCCTATACTAGTGCTCAATGCTGGTAGCCCTATTTAGTTTCTAAGCATGTTTTATGCCATGGGCACTTGGTTGAATTTCAACATAGCTTATTTTCCATAGCCAGATGGGTAGATGAAAATAGTGATTCAAGTGTTGGAGGACATTCTGCAAATGTATTATCATGGGGAAATTCTCCAATTGGGAAGAGTGTCACTCCCTAGTTGAATTTGCCTACAATAATGGTTTTCATCTAAGTTGCATGATACGGGGAAACGAAAACGTGTATTCGATACGGAAACACACTGGAAACGCAACCCCCCAAAATTTAGGAAACAGGGAAACACGATATATATATATATATATATATATATTATCAAGGACATTAAAAATTAAATGTGAAACATAAATGACAAGTGATAAACCATAATTTCAAACATCTAACATCACATTTTACTCATAAGTCCATCTCTGTATCATTAATAATTGTCATAGATGATTCCATAATGCAAGTTGCCAAGTAGTAATATCCAAAAACAACCTTGGCAATACAATATATTCAAAATTTCAAAATCAGCCTTTATTTATGAGGCTACAATGCTACATGTATCAAATTGTGAACAGTCAACATAGAACTAAAACCTAAGATAAGTCGATTTGCACAATGTTGTAGATGACCGTCTTTGAATCGGCTTTCTCAAGTAACCTCGCTTGCTCAAATCACTGTGTGAGATGAGGGAAGTAAAATCCTCTTATAAAAAAATGACTTTTAGAGGCTTCTAGAGGTTTCCTAAACCATCACTAACCCATTAAGAAACAACTTAACCCATTGATTAAGCTAACAAGTTCTTTTTTGGGATGGAAAAGCGAGAATTCAAGGAGGAAATGTGCCATATGGACATGGATACGGCACAAAAACGTGTTTCCAACCATACCACCCATGTTTCCTCCACATGAAACGTGGTGGCACTATCGGGAATGCGTTTCCGAGGAGTACCAAACACGTTTCCGAGTTTCCTGCTTGGTACGACAGTGGTACGGGGCCTAGTACCAAGTTTCCTGCAACTTAGGTTTTCATTAATCACAGGGCATGAGTCTTCTCGAGGTGTTTTATGGGAGAAGATGCGACACTCCTTTCTGCTACTATGATTGGGCTAATATGCTCAAATATGGAAGAGTAGGTTGCAAGAATTAGGCAATAGTTAAAGTCTTCTTAGAACTGCTAATAGAGCTATGCAAATGCTCACAGAGTTCAGAATGAATTTGCAATTGAGGAGCATGTGTTTCCCAAGGGTCTCAAGCCATTGATTAAGCTAACAAGTTCTTTTTTGGGATGGAAAAGCGAGAATTCAAGGAGGAAATGTGCCATATGGACATGGATACGGCACAAAAACGTGTTTCCAACCATACCACCCATGTTTCCTCCACATGAAACGTGGTGGCACTATCGGGAATGCGTTTCCGAGGAGTACCAAACACGTTTCCGAGTTTCCTGCTTGGTACGACAGTGGTACGGGGCCTAGTACCAAGTTTCCTGCAACTTAGGTTTTCATTAATCACAGGGCATGAGTCTTCTCGAGGTGTTTTATGGGAGAAGATGCGACACTCCTTTCTGCTACTATGATTGGGCTAATATGCTCAAATATGGAAGAGTAGGTTGCAAGAATTAGGCAATAGTTAAAGTCTTCTTAGAACTGCTAATAGAGCTATGCAAATGCTCACAGAGTTCAGAATGAATTTGCAATTGAGGAGCATGTGTTTCCCAAGGGTCTCAAGCCCAAGAAAAGCTCTTTAGAGCTTTGGGATTGCTCAAAGTTGCCACTGAGATAGTATGGGACATTTGAGATTGTGGGGAGGATTGGGCTGATTGTGTACAAGATTGCATTATCATCGAGTGTTAGGGTGCATTTTGTATTTTATGTTGATTTATTGACTGATTATGTGTTTGATCCTAGTCACGTTCTTGATTGGTCTTAGATTTAGATGCCTCTAGAGGGAAATTCCCAGATGACACCTTTGTGCATCCTTGAAGGAAAGGTCACGGTGCTTTTGAATTGAGTTATCACTGGGGTCAAGGTTTAATGGGGACATTATAGGCCTGAAGAAGTGACTTGGAAAAGGGGGTATGCTATACGAGAAGAATAGTTCTGATTGTCTAGAGAATAAGGCCACACTAGGGTTATTGCTATTTTTAAAGGGGAGGGGTTGTAATTGTGGCCCATGTGAAATATGTGCAATGTTTTCTTGTTCGATTTAGAATAATAGGTGCTCATTAAGGCCCCATTGATTATGACTATTTCAATAAATAATGCTTATATTGCATGATGCAATAAAGATCAAGATGCCCTTGCCTTTATTAATTAAATTAAAGCACACAATAGCTTGTGAGGAATAATGGGAGGGGGGCATGCGTGACAAATGGCAAGAGTTTAGTAAAAGGTCAAGTAAAATTTTTCCATATATGTAAGTATTTAGAAAGAGGGAAAAGGGTTCCATCCTCCATTATTGCTTCACACCCATTTTGTTTTGTAGCTCTCATGCTTGGAGAACATGCTTAGTTTCACTTTTGGTTCTAGGTTGTTGGATCTCACCTTTCACAAGGTATGAGTAGCGAGGAAGAAATTTTGGTCTTTGTGAAGGAACAACTAGTAGAGAGGACTTGTCGCTTTGATAGAGTGCTCGAAATTGTGGGTAGGAAGGTATGCCCATGCATTTTTAGAGCCATGAATACTTTGTGCTTTGGTTGGATCCACGAGGGTTCTTTGGCTTGTGTACATGTTCTTGATTTGGCTTATTTAGTGAGGGTTTTGAAATGTTGTTGGTTGATAGCTTTTCCTAGCAGTTTCTTGGGGTTTGCGATGGGAGTGAGTCACCCTATTCACACTTTGGTCCTCAATTTGAGGGTGTCTATATGCAATGCAAGCCTATTGTTGGGTGGAAAGTCCTCCAAAGGCGATTCCTTATGAATACATTAAGAGAAACATATTGGTCTTGTTTATGCACAACCTAGCAGTCTAAGGATTGGCAAATTAATCTACTCTTAAACCGACACAACTTTGGATTTCCAATGCCAACGTGTCACTATCGGAAGGAAATCCTCTTTTAGGTTTCCTAGTTCTAATAGTGAGCGAATCTAGACTAACCAAGGGAGAGAACCTAACTAAGCTTTTTCTAAGGCTAACTAGGATGACCTATCTAGCCCCAAATATCGACCTATCTCTGTCCTCATTTCTGGCATCCCACCTCAACACTGTATCACCAACTGAGAACACCTCTGTTTTGATCTTCTTATCAAAGCTCTCTTTCACCTTTTTTCTATGCACTTTGGCTTTTTCCATAATGGCCTCTCTTTCTTGTTGCAACTGGATGATTTGAAACATTCTACTTCTTTTTTCTTCAGGTTCTTCCTCAGTTTCTTGCACAAATTCAATTACTGGAGAAACTAATTGAACAGGAAATAATGCATCCACTCCATATACCAACTGAAAAGGGGAAGTTCCAATTGATTTTCTGATAGTGACCCTGTCTTCCCACAGAGCAAATCTCAATTTGGTGTCCCAATTTCTTTTATTTTCCAATAACATTTTCTTGATACTAGTCACAATGCTTTTATTACTGGATTCTACTAATCCATTACCTTGGGGGTAATAAGGTGTGGACTGTCTCAAGATAATATTATTATCTTCAGAAAATTTTATCATTTTTCTAGACTTGAATGCAGGAGCATTATCAGTAATCAACTTTATAGGACATCCAAATCGACTGAGAATATTGTCTTGAAGAAAATTAATGATAACTTGGTCTATTGCATTTCTTGTTGGGATTGCCTCTATCCATTTGGTGAAAAAGTCTGTTGCAGTTAAAATCCATTTATGTTGACCACTAGACACAAGATGGATCTCACCTATAAAGTCTAAACCCCACTGTTGAAATGGAGCATTTGCTGCTATAGGTTTTAAGGGTAAAGACTGTAATATATGCTTACCTGCAAACATTTGACACTCCATAGAGGCTCTGACCTGATGATACACATCTATAAAAAGGGAATGCCAATAGTAACCTGCTCTCAAAATTTTGAATGTAGTAGCTTTCCAGTATTTGTGTCCTCCACAGACACTAGCATGCAATTCTTCAGTAACAACATTAGCTTCTGCTTTATCCAAACATTTCAGCAATATATCTCCAGGATCTTTCCAGTATAAGATTTGATCAACTAAAACATATTTGAGAGCTTTTAGTTTTAAGGATCTACACTTATTCTTATTCAAATTTGGAGGACATTGTAAATGCAGCAAGAAATATACAATTTTTTCATACCATGGAGAATCAAAATACCTGCTGTAAATCTGTTCCTGATTCTGCTCTACTGACACATCCTGTTCTAAACCTTCAGCCATTAGATGAAGATTTAATGCCTGACAATTTGATTATGCTAGAAGCTTGGCTAAACCTTGCCCTTTTACTAGTTTAGTAGGTTTAATGTCAACATCATACTCCATAAGCTTGGCTATCGATCTGCCTCTTTTCCCTTCACTATCAGGCTGTACCAATATTTCCTTAACTGCTGAACTTGGAACATAGGCCATAATTTTTGAATGCAAAACATAAATTTTAAAAAACTTAAGAGCTTTCACCAATGCATATGCTTGCTTTTCCATTGTATTATATTTAAGTTCTGAGTCTCTTAATGTTTTGCTGAAGAAAGAAATTGGTTGTTCTAGGCCATCTGCATTCTTTTGGAGTAAAACAACAGCTATAGTATCTTCAGATGCAAATGAGAAAATTACAAAATCTTTGGTATAATCTGGAGCTGTTAAAATTGGTGCTTCTATGAGTGCCTGCTTTATCCTTTCAAATGACTGTCTAGCCTGATCTGACCACTTAACTTCCCTGTCCTTTTTAAGCACCTCAGTGACATGTTTAATAATCTCTTGAATATTAGGAATAAACCATCTTAAGAAATTGATTTTCCCAATAAAAGATTGAATTTCCTTTTTATTTCTGGGGATAGTAATTTTCAAGATAGCCTTTACTCGTTCTGGATCTATCTTTATTCCTTCAGCAGAAACTATATGGCCCAAGAGTTTGCCTTCTGTCATGGAAAAATGAGACTTTTTTGGGTTAAGTGACAAACCAAATTTTCTGCATTTAATGAAAGTTTGTTTTAAATCCTTCAAATGCTCATCACCAGACTTAGAAAAAACTGTAATATCATCCTGATATATGACAACAAATTTTTCATTCTCACCCACAAAGGCTATATCCATTGCCCTTTGAAATTTGGCACCTGCGTTCATGACCCCAAAAGGGATTTTATCATACATAAATGTACCCCAGGGGGTTGTAAAAGCTGTCTTCTCTCTATCTTTTGGCTGAACTGCAATCTGGTTATAACCAGAAAAACCATCAATCATTGAAATTCTCTTTGCACCTACCACTCTTTGCAAAATTTGATCAATTTAGGCAATGAATAATTATCTTTAAGGCAAGATCTGTTCAAGTTGCGGAAATCCACGCAGAGCCTTATCTCTCCATTTTTCTTGCGTACTGGTACAATATTTGCTACCCAAGATGATACCTGAGAGGTACAATAATTTTTGTATCCAACAATTTTTTTACTTCTTTTTCAATAACTGGTAGTAATGCTGGATTAAGCCTTCGAAGTTTTTGTTTAAAAGGCTTAGTGTTTGGTTTCAATGGGATCTTATGCTGGATAATGCTAGTATCATAAGTTCTAAGATCCACATATGACCAAGCAAAAATGTCTATAAATGCCTTCAACAAACTGGTGTATCTTTTCCTTTCCCTCTCTGAAAGTTTCTAAGATATTCTGATCATTTTGGGTTCAGCTTCAGAACCAACCAATATTACAACTTAAAACATTTTCTTCAGTGGTCTGCAAATTGGATTTCAACAATGTATCATTCTTTGAGAACAACCTTTCCAGTGGAACAAGTCCTTTAGGAATGAAGTTACTTTTTAAATCAACAATTTTCTGATCAGCAATTGAATTTTTTGTATGAGCAGTAAATTCAGCCATATCAACATCCACATCTTGATCAACCCAATCATCAACAAATTCTTTTGTCAATTCTAAAAACTCCTTTATCTCCTGATCATCCTGAAAGACTTTCTAGTGTTTGATGTTATCTGGAACAGCTGGCCTATATCTCACATCAATTGGATATTTCAAGTGTGTTAATTTTGGAATTTTGAAGTGGGTTGCTGCTAATGCCATTGAATCTGCCGTCTGATTACAATCTCTTGGAACATATGTTATGTTGAAAGCAAGGAAAAAATTATCTACCAAATCCCATACTTCATTTCTGTAAACTTTCAACAATGACTGCTTTACCTTATAAACACTCTTAACTTGTTGAATTACCAATTCGGAATCACCAAATACCACAAGACTTTGAATGTTCATACCTTTTCCAACTCTCAATCCAAGGATTAGTGCTTCATACTCAGCAGTATTATTGGTGGTTTGAAATTCCAATTTATACATTAATGAAATCATCTCACCTCCAGGAGAAATCAACAAAACCCCTACCCCTGCTCCTTCTTTACTTGATGATCCATCAAAATACATTTGCCAAATGCCTTCCTGCTCTTCTGTATTGTGTTGAACTGGACTGTCTTTTTGTACTTGCAAAACCCTTGTAGAATCATCATTTAATTGCAACATGCAAGAACCCATATCTTCTTGTATTGAGTAAATGGGATGATTCGTAGGGTTTTTGTCATCACTTACCAAGAATGCCAATTGCACTTCTCTATAAAGCCTTCTAAATTCACCTCCAAATATAGGAATTGAAGCATATGATAAATCCATCTGAAGGGTGCCACCTATCTTTTTAGCCCATGACCTTGACAGCAACATGCCAAACTTTGGAGACACATCAGCTACTACCACATCCGTAAGGACACTTTTCATGGGTACCTGGGTAAGGTTGACCACAAGATCTTTAATGACTCCTAAACATTTTACAGCTCTAGAATCAAAGGCATATAGATCATGATAAGGTTTGGTAATAGATAATCCTAGAGCTTCCATAACTTCTTTTGGCATAAGGTTATGTGAAGCACATGAGTCCAAAAGGCAACTATGTAACATCTGCTCATGTATTGTAAGTGTGATATAGAATGGAGGGGGATAACAGGATTTCATATCTGATTGATCAACTGTTTTTGAACCAGTGATGATAGTTGGATCTTTATCTTGCAAATTTATCACATCTGATGAAGTATGAGCAGGTGATGAATTTAGAATTTTAAGGGCAGGTTCTCTATAGGATTTGCTCCTAACCAACTCAGTCAATGGAATGGGAACCTTGATTTTATTTATTTCATGCTCCAGATCAAAACCAAGCACTTTCCCTACTTCCTCTGATTCATTAATCTTCTTTTTATCTTTTTGTGGTTCTTGTTTTTCTCTAGAAGACAATACTTCCTTGGTAGGCACAAACTTAACCTTCTTTTTAAATGGTGCAGCCTGTTTTACACTTGGCCCGAGACCATATGATTTCTGTTGATCTTGTTGAAAGATTTCAGATTGCTGCTCAAGGAGATCTGTTTCATCATAATTAAATTTTGTTGCACCATAATAATCATCCTTAGTCACAAAATTAGAAGAAGAAAAATCATCCAATTGATTAATATCAGGCTCTAAATCCTCAACTTCTTCTACTGGTGTTTCATAAGCATCATCCTCTCTTATCAAATTGTTCTTAAAAGGTGGCTGTATCTTCTTATCTTCATTTTCTCTCCTCTCCCTCCGAATATCATTAATTCTTCTTTCTCTGGGGATAAATCTAGGGGGAAAAGGATGTCTGAACTGATTTTGGTTTCTATTGTCATTATCTTCGACAGGCCTGTTTTGACCCCTATTTTCTGTTTCCAGCCTATTCATTTTTTCAGATAAGTTTTTGATGACTTTGTTCATTTCATCATATTTACTGTCTGAGGCCTTTGTAGAAGAAGTAGGTTGAATCATTTCCTTTTTACCCTTTCTATCCAGCATTTGACATTCTGCTTCTTCTTTAAGTTTATTTGAGGCCAAGATATTAGATTCAACTTCTAAGGCTGCATCCTGCATGTTCATCAAGGATAATGATTTTCTTTCTCTTAGTAATAATGAAAATGCATGATTGAAAGAATTTGCATATGCTAACTTTGCTGCAGGTTCAGTAGGCTTAATCTCAAGAGGAATCTTATTATACATTTTGTTAAACCTTTTAGAGAAATCTGCAATTGCTTCATCTGGTTTTCTTTTTAAAGCAGTGAATTCTGTATAATAATAGAGATAATCCTTTGTTTCTCCCCATTGTCTCATGAAAACCTGCTGTAACTCCTCTAAACCATTTATAGAATTTTCTGGTAATTCCCTGAACCATTTCCTTATTTCCCCATCTAGACTTTGTACGAACATCCGCATCCAAACATTCCTATTCTCAATGTTATAGTTATCAGCATAACTACAAAACTTATCCCAATGTTCTTCTGCAGTTTTTCCACCCTGGCCATCAAACCTAGGCAAGTATTTTTGGTAATCACCACCAGGCAAAGGATTTAAAGGTCGAGGCATAACCAAGGGAGCATATCTAGCTGCTACCACACGGTCCATCATATCTGGAGGTTGACCAACCATATTTGGTGGATTATATATTTGTGAGAAAGATGGCTGATTTTGTGGAGATGGTGGTTTAGTATGTGGAGGAGATGGCACTACAATTTTCAATTGGCCAATGAGAATTCTACTTGTAAGAGGTATATAAGGTGCAGGCTTCCTCTGGTATATGCTTAAAGTGAAGGCTTCCTCTGGTATATGCTTATGTTCAGAAGTCAGAGGATTTGAATAAACCTCAAAATCATCAATCTGAGTAGGTTCAAAATCATCAAAGACTTTAAAGTGAAGGCTTCCTCTGGTATATGCTTATGTTCAGAAGTCAGAGGATTTGAATAAACCTCAAAATCATCAATCTGAGTAGGTTCAAAATCTTCGATTTCAGGGATGCACACAGATAAACCTAATTTTCTTTCTTCTTGAGTATCCAACAATTCAAAAGGTATATTTATCGCTGAAGAATACTGAGGGTTACTGGATGATGGGATATCAACTTGCTTTTTCCTAGCTTCTCTTAGAATCCTTTCTGGATTAGAAACCCCTCAGTGCAGAGGAGATGAAGGATTTCCTTGAGTTCCTATCTGTCTTGAAGCCACTGTAACTTTCCGAAATACAAGGTGAATATGTAGTCTGTAGATAAATTATACTGATCTTGTCACCCTCCAAAACCAGATATAAAGATATAAAATACCCAGGGAAGATGTACTTTTGTTTCTTCGTTCCCCGACAACAACACCAAAAGATGTTATCACTAAAGTTGAACCTAGACTATAAGGGTTCAAGCTTAGGGAAATCTTAAGAATAGATGTAAGGTAATTGAAAAACAACTCTATGGGGTTTGGTGGTAAGTAAACATATTACAGGAGTCAGAACAATTCAAATATTCAAATGCAGGGAGTATATCAGTGTTACTGTCATAGATATTAACTGAACATAGCTATGAGCATGACTTTGTGAAAAAGATGATTTAGATTCTGTTTTCAAAGCATTACAAATAGTTGCATGTCAATCAAGAGAATCGTGGCATGGAATGTTAAGACCACACACAAACAAAATAATGATAACATGTATTTTAGTTATTAAAACAGAATAGGCTCATAGATCACAATCATTTCAAAAAACAGCTATTTCTTATCAATATGAAATAAAACCATATACATGCCTGCAAATTGAGTTTACAATCTGACTTCCATCATAAGTTCCAGCCTCCTCTACTTCATCATTGTTTGATATATATACAAAATTCTTCAAAATTTGAAATTGTTTCAAGATCCTATTTTCATGGATCGAGCTTTTCAAAAATAGTAAAGTTTCTTCAACTTCAAATTCTTAAACTAGACAAGTGTAGACAAAATAAAAACAATACTATCTGCTGCTGACTGTTGAATCATCAACAAACTAATCTTCTATGACTAGATTATCTTAGATTATCACAAACTAAAGACTTCTAGAATATTCTGCCAAGACGGTCAGATCATTAAGAACCCGGGACCTCTTTTGCAATCTGATGTATTCAGCATCTTGGTTATGTTCTCGACTCTGCAGCTCCTTGATCTGGATCTTCATCTGTTCATTCTGCTTCTGAATGGCTCTTTTCTTCTTTAATATATCTTTGGATATGAGAACCAACTTTTGGTAATCAGCCTCTTTTACTTCTAGATCTTCTCGTAGTCTCTTGTTAGCAGACATCAGGCTTTCATTTATGTCTTGGAGGTATTTTCTTTGCTCCTTGTAAGACTGTAAAGATTTCTTAACTTGATCTAACTCTGGAGTTATTTCAATCTCTTCTACCTCCATAGAAACTTCATCTACCTGCAAGGCTTTCAAGACTGATCCATTTTCATTTTCAGAATGAGTTTGTTTGCTCCAGCAAAATACTTCAGGCATATCTCCTGCATTTCCTTGAAATTCTATGAAATTTTCATTGTCTGAGAAATGCTTCTCCTTTGACACTTGTATATTTTCTTCACTAAAAGAGTCATTCACAACCATAAGTTCAATATCCTTTACAAGATTTGTGCATTAGATTCATTTTTGCTTCTAACTTGCTTCTTAACTTGGTCCTTGGTTTGATTGTCAAGTTTTTTGCATTTGGGGTTTCTTCCTGCAAACTTGGATTTTTCACAACAATGCTAAGCATATTAGACTCTTCTACAACATTAAACTCTTCAGCAATCTTCTTATCTTCGTTTGCAACCTGCTTGGTTTGCTCGGCCCTAGTCTGGTCATCTGTTAATTTCATTGAATCCTGTGTTTGCGTTTGCTTGCATGAACTTTATGAATTTCTCCCTTTTCCTTTAGCTGGCTTTTGCTTTTTCGATTCAAACCCTGATTCGAGGAGAAAGTTGTCCCAATCTCGCCCATTCTTATTCAAATGAAAAATAACTAGCAACTTAATCAGGCCCTGGTGGAAAATAGAACAAGCAGTGTGTTCTGGATGGGTTTGAATCCATGAAATCATCCTCTGCAAACTCTTTAACAAATAATATGGTAGATTTAGCTTCATACTTCCACTTAGATGCATTAGCAGTCGAATATGGCATCTTAGCACTCTGTCATAACGGACTTCACAGGTGATGTAGTTTTGCACCATTTCTAATGGGATCCGCCAATTGGGTTTTAACTTGTTTATGTGCACACCATTTTTCCAGCTTAACTTCTCAAACCCTGGTAATAAAAATTCACCATAATTACCTTCAAATTCTTGTTGTTTAAACCATCTTTCTCCTTGTGCAGGGACACCGATGGTTTCTAAAATTGACTATTCATTAACTATGACTTTGAAGCCTTTAAAATCAACCATTCCATCCTTGTAATTTTTGATAAAAGCTTTGGTCACTTGCAGGTTATAACTCTGCAATCTTTCACAGAAAACAAACCATCTTGCATCTTTCATTAGCTGCGCTGACCTAGGAAATTGGGTGATCCATTGAATATTGTTTGGCTCGATCCTGCAGATCAAGTCTCCAGTTTTTTTCTTCGCCACGCTCTGTGAACTTTCTTCCATTGTTACCCTAAAACTCATACAACGCAGGTCAAACAAAAACATTACAGGGTTAATTTCGATACCAAGAATTTCTGTCCATCAAGTTTGATAATTTCGATGGCTGTAGGCATAATTCTGAAATGATCGCTTGATACTTGGACTGTAGATATGACTGCCACGATTCATGAACAATACATAGCGCATGAATATGCCTTAATGAATAATTATGGTACATCAAAACCATAATACAAAGCTTTGCCACTCGTATTATTAATAAATATGCATGTCTCATCACTAGCAGCATTATTACATTTGGCATTTTGATATATGATGCCAGGTCACAATTAATCAAAATGAATAATATGAATGTTTTCAAGCATAATAACATCATATGAAATGGCATTTAGGTAAGAAATAAGACCCTTTTTGAAAATCAATATGAAATATGAGCCTTGCCTTTGTTTTAATAATGAAAAATTTAATAAAAGTCAATTAAGATAAAACCTAGGACAAAGAAAAATGAGGAAAATGAAAAATTGATAAAATGAGAGGGGAAAACTAGGATGGAATAGGAATGGTAACTAGGTAAAAATGAAAATAATCTAGGATACAACCCTAGAGATAACATCTGGCTCCGATTGGGGATAAAGTCCTCCCTGTGAGGCTTTAAGAACACTTTGACCTGTGCCTTCTGAAATTTGCTAGTCAAATTTTTGTCTTATTGGGCTGGAGTTTGCTTAATTGAAATGATATGTACAATGAATATATACACTGAACCTGTCCACCTTAATATGTATGAAACAATTTTAGAAATCGTCGATTTACTCGACCTGCAAGTTCATTACCACTCAAAGTCTGCAAAACAAAAGTATTATTCCCCAAAATCTTAACAATTATGAATGGTCCCAACCATAAATTGTCAAACTTCCCATGTTTACCTTTGTCCTCATTTCTGGCATCCCACCTCAACATTGTATCACAATCTGAGAACACCTCTGTTTTGATCTTCTTATCAAAGCTCTCTTTCACCTTTTTTCTATGCACTTCAACTTTTTCCATAATGCCCTCTCTTTCTTGTTGCAACTGGATGATTTGAAACGTTCTTCTTCTTTTTTCTTCAGGTTCTTCCTCAGTTTCCTGCACAAATTTAATTACTAGAGAAACTAATTGAACAGGAAATAATGCATCCACTCCATATACCAACTGAAAAGGGGAAGTTGCAATTGATTTTTTGATAGTGACCCTGTCTGCCCACAGAGCAAATCTCAATTTGGTGTCCCAATTTCTTTTATTTTCCAATAACATTTTCTTGATACTAGTCACAATGCTTTTATTATTGGATTCTGCTAATCCATTACCTTGGGGGTAATAAGGTGTGGACTGTCTCAAGATAATATTATTATATTCAGAAAATTTTATCATTTTTCTAGACTTGAATGTAGGAGCATTATCAGTAATCAACTTTCTAGGACATCCAAATCGACTGAGAATATTGTCTTGAAGAAAATTAATGATAACTTGGTCTGTTGCATTTCTTGTTGGGATTACCTCTATCCATTGAACATGTTCATAACTCTGGTGGCTCACAAGAAATCTAACTATGGTACAAAATATTTGGTAACAGATCTAACCATAAATGGACCGAAATGACAACCAACCGATTAGTGACAATGGTGATTTTGTTAATCCAAGATAGGAGTATTAAAATGAGGTAGATCATAAACAAAGAGAGAGAGCTATCAATAGAAAGCTTGTGGAGATAACCTCTGGAATGAGTGAGAAAACCTTGCATTTATAGTGAGTGAAGAAGAGGTGGGGGGGGGGGTGGGGCGAATCTACATCTAGATATGAGAGGGGGTGCATTCCATAATTAAAGGAGATAACAAAGTGTTGAAGTAAGGCTTAATGAAGCCTTGGTTGTTGAGATATGGAGAGGTGGTAGCCACCTTACAAGAGGGGCGCCAATCTTCCATTGGATTATCCACCCTTCAACAAGAACGTGCCATATATGGGAATGCTGCCTTCATGTGAGGATATGCGTTTACCTAAACATGACATCACTCGCTACCTTATGATTTGAATTTATAGCATGTAATTTATCCACTTAATATGATGCCCTTCGTAATAAACCACTTTGCCACCTTTTCCCACATGTTTTAAATATGTTTCTTGATTTTCTAACTTTGTCACTTAGTGCCATTTTGTAGCACTTTTAGCATTTTTTTGACGTTTTGTCGCCTCCTCGAACAAAAATGCTTCAAGTGATAATTTAATCACTTGAAACATAGGAAAAGTGGGTCCTAGAGTCAAGAGGATGCTCTAAGCGTGAAAATGAGCACCCGATGCCATATTTCGCCTCCTGACCATACTTTTATAAGTTTTATTACAATTTGAAATTTTCCATTTAAACCATTAAAAAATGGTCTATGTTTACGGGAACAAATATTTTTCTCGGAATTGACTCAAACTCTTAGGGGACCTAGCGCATGTCCATACGACTCAATAATGATGGCTAGCTTGTAAAAATACATAGACACTTAGGCTTTAATAACCTCTCAAGGTTTGACTGCCAAGGAAAATACTCCAACTTTGGAGGTGTGAGTGAAAAACTCAGGAATTATATGTCATTGAAGCGCAACGCATAATTCCTAAGGAAAAAATACTCTATAGTATCCCCTTGACAGATAAAGCTAAGGTAAGCCAAGCCTGTTACAAAAGGACCATGCTTAGACCAACTTATTACAATTCCTCCAAGGGGATCTAGACATGCAATTATTACAAAGGGGCCAGAATTGGCCCTGCAAATGACTTCTGGGCTTTTGAACATTGACGATGAACATTGAACATGTTCATACTCTGGCAGCTCACAAGAAATCCAACTTGGTACAAAATAGTCGGTAACAGATCTAACCATAAATGGACCGAAATGACAGCCAACCGATTAGTGACAATGGTGATTTTGTTAATCCAAGGTAGGAGTATTAAAATGAGGTAGATCATAAACAAAGAGAGAGAGCTATCAATAGAAAGCTTGTGGAGTAGCAAGACAAAGTGATAGCAATTGATCAAATTTTCCTTAAAATAGTTATCCAAAATGATGATTCAGCCAATCTGTGATATCAGGTTATATAAGATGTGAAATGTTTTAGAAGTCTTGAAACATATGATCAACAGAGATACCAAGATATATTGATGATCAGCAATAAGGTGACCCTGATAAAGTTTTTATTTTTTAAAACTGACCAGATTGTCTAAAACTTTTGAGGAAACTTATCAACAGCTGAAGGCTAATTCTTTGTTGGACCTAGACCATCAAGAATTATAACATCAAGATATTTATTAGGTGATTTGTAGCCAAAGTTTGTTCAAATTAAAGTCTTGTGGTTATAAGGCTATAATATGGCAGATCTTGTGAGATAGGCAGTGCTGAATTTAATCTCAATGAAGCACGTATCAATGGTTGACAATACCAGATTAATCAAGTCCCTTAGAAGCTCTGATTCACTATATATTTGATTTCAGATCAGCAAGTACAACATTTGTTCAGGGCTTCTATTGAAAATTTGAAAGGGACCAGGTTCTTATATCAATTAATTTCCAATCCAATGGGACTTCAATGTATCAATTATAACAAATGAAAGATCATACCAAATGCCTGGAATCAGATAGGCATAATACCAAAAGATTTTGTCAATAATGTGAGATATAACCAAGACAACAAACAATATGAGAGCAAGATAATACAGGAAGTGTCCAGCAATTTACTTATTGTGGGTGCGATTTGATTTACTTGGGTTTAAGAAGATTTGGCGTAGGAGTTAAGATTTATTTCTACTCATAGCAAGTATTATAGAAGAGCTATATCCGCTACACAAGATTAGTATTTCTTTAGGAAACAAATTCAACACCTAATCAACCAAAAACTCATATCAAAACCAACAATTGCAAGTGATTAGATAGTGGAAGATAATAAGATATTCAAGAAAGATCCACGTATGGAATAGAAAAAATACTTGGATATAGTGAACAAGAAGCTTACTCAACTGCTGGTTTATTATTTAGGATTACCTAGCTCCCTAGTGTTTTAACAAAAACAAATGGATATCTAAAGATAGCAAATCGATTTTTCTCCTGAAGCTTCTTTCTTTTGGGATAAGGACAAGAAGATGAATAAATTTAAAGGTGGTGAAAAATTGACAAATAGCAACAAAATAAAATGTCAAACTCTAGACTAGTGCCTTGAGGGAACATTCAAGCTTGGGCATATGGGATCAATCATGAAGTGAAAATAAACAATGATCTTCAAGAGAGGGTGGAGGATACTCAATCCCCCTCCTTGTCTAGCTAAGAAAATCCAATAGATCCCCTACTCCAATTAATTCTTGGTAACCTGTAAGCATTAAAAAAATAGTCTATCTTTCTCAAGCATCCAAAAATCATTAGTAAAAACTATAGTGAACAAAACCCTAGCATAAACAAAAGAGGTTGCAACAATCAATTGAAATATGCAAAGGGAAAATTGATCAAGATAAGCAAGATTGCAACAATCACCTATTCACTTACTATATAGTTAAAAGCATAATCACCTTAGATTTACCTCAAATTAGTGAGGCCATCATGCAAAATCATTCATAAAATCACCATAAACTTGCACAAGAAGAGCCTCAAGTATACCATTATAGAGCAAGAGCAAAGGATGCAATTTGTCCCACCTTAAATAGATAAGGGAGGGAAAATTTCCTCTTGGAAGAGATCTAGGGTTTGGAAAAAAATGTTTCATGATAAAACACAAAGTGATGATCTGAATGAAGTGGTTTCTTGATCTATGGTCAAGATTAAACCACATTACAATAAAAAATTGAGTAAAATGCCAAGTTGTTGAGCTAGGGAAGGCACCCTCCTTAGTCCAAAGATGAAAAATATAACAAAATGCCCAATACCATGGGTTTTCTCAATACCAAGGGAGAAAACAATGTGTTGATTTGAAATTCCATCGGTTGTTTGCTAAAACCTTGTCTTGATTTGAGAAACCATTGCTTGTTTTCCTCATTCCATGCCTTTGACCAACTAACCACTTCCTTGCCAAGTCGTCCTAGGTGCTACATCATCATTATTTGCCTCCACATGTGTGCAAGAAGACAAATTGAGCAAATCAAACTAGGCTTTCTTAGGCAATTAATTTCCAAAAATTAAAAAGTGCATCTTTAAGTGCAAATTAGAACATAACTTGCACCTTTTTCCTTTTAATAAATTATTAGACACAAACTTAGGCTTTTTAAATAAAAACCTTAGGTGTGCCTTCAATTAATATTGAATTAGTCTGAAATAGCCTGAAATAACACTGTAAAATTCCCCGTGCTTGGAAAAATGCCCAGATGGACAACGCCTTGCTTAGAGTGAGTTACTCTGAGTAGAATTGCCCATTGGGTGGCCAAAAACACCAAATCGTTGTCATGAAAGTGGCTCAATCTTTCCCATGCACGTTCATTAAATTTCTAGGCTGCTTAGTAATGCTGAGAAAGGACCCCTGTAGGATTTGGCCAATCTGAATGAGCTTTCTGACATGCAAAGGTTGGCAGTTGTAGAAGGACCAATTGAGTGCCTATATCTACCCTTGAATCTTTGAAATACTGAGTACAACATCCCCACGCACATTCATGAAAATCAGCACTGCATTCATTGGAGAGAAGCCCACCACCTTTTTGGAAGTCATTGATCTAAGGCAGTAATGACCAATCTGACTTCACATACCTAGGTAAGTGGCCAAATCGGTATCCAAATATGCTATTACATCTTTATTATACCTTCTAGATCTCAAGATATGCTATTGCATCTTTATTATACCTTCTAGGCCAATGTATCAACCCTAGAGGGATGATACATTGGCTTTGCAAATTCTAATAAGTTGAAGAAAACCTGGTAACTTCTCTGTGGCATTGAATAGGATGTACTGGAATCACATGTGTCCCTGGTGGACCAGCAACAAAGGGTGTCCACGTGAACCAATACATAGCAAATGTCATTAACAATAAAAAATAGAGTCATCATATAACTAGCAATGTATGCATGATTATATACCTACACCACAAGTATCTTCAAACAAGTTTATGAGAAGCAAGATTTACCTATTAACGAGATCCATGAGAATATTCAAGTACTTACAAGGATTAATTTCTTCAATGGGGTGAGTTAGATGGACAAGTCAAGGCTAGACAAGTGAAACTTATTATTGGTCTAAGGTGATTAGGTTGATTCAAGATGTAAGAAGGGGATCTCTGTGATTTCCACCACTTAGACAAACACTAAGGAAGTGTCTCACAAATGGGTGATTGTGTAGTGAGATAATCCCCCACCTAACCATCAACAATCAGACTTCTCCTCTATAGTTATAGGTACAATGGTTAAGATCAATTGGACATCATATTGGATGGTGGCTGAGCGCTTTCTTTGGCGGGGCATAACTATAGTTATAGAGGTTTGAATTAGGAAAATGAGAACTTGGTGGAAATTCTATGAGTTGTAGAACCTTATGAAACGTTCCTTGTGAGGCACAAATGCTAATTCACCATGCATTTCAAGCAGAGAAACTTGGGTTGTAAATATATGCTGCATTAGGTGGAAAATGCTAAATATAACTAACAAACGAACTAGTACAAGCACAACAGAGGCCATCACGCTAGAACCCTCACATCTAACACCAACATGATTGCAAGGGACATTTGGCCTTTGGCTACGTGATGAAGAGGGGATCTGCACATGCTTTGTAAGTAAATCAAGGAAATAAAAAACAACATGCCTCGTTGTTTCTAATTGAATGTTTCAATAGGCAACATTTATCTAAGGCATGCCTCCATGAAATGGTGTCTTACTTAGATAGTTAGAAGAATGAGGTGGTCTTGTCCACATGGAGGTGGCTATTGACTTGAAGCTTTTGTAGTTTGTTAAACAATTCAAGAAGGAACATTTTAATTTGAAGGAATTTGGCAGATAGTGATGGGTAATAAGCTTTGAGGGGGATTGGAACCCATGGACGCATAAAACAACATGGAGGCCAGGGAACAAAATATTAGAAAAATGGTTTCGGATTAAAGGAGAGAGCCATCAGAGGGATTGTGGCTTAATAATTGGCATTTAAGGCAATGTATCGAAGGTTTTTCTACCAAATCCATGAGTCAGCGATTCTCAGTTTTTGTAAAGCTCCTTTCGTAATCCATCTCTTCTTTTTCCTAGATCTAGGGATAGAATGGCCATTAATATTGTGAAACCCTATGCATACTGAAAGAATTTAACAATTTTGCCCCCTTTCTGATGTACTGTAATATTTCTGATGCAAATTAATGAAAGTATTTTGTCGCATTGCCCAATTGCTTAGTTATATTAATATTTGTGAATTAGAATGGTGGATAATAATAGGATATTATTGCTTGTTGTGTTCAAGATGTTGACCAGTTCCCCCTAGAATCAATAAACTGACCATGTTTTGTCATTCCAAAGTTAATGCAAGGTTATATTATCTCGTTTATTTGTCTTGAATTGTTGGGATGCTTTCCTCAGAGGCCCCAACACAGTTTTTCCCTTTTAGATTCGTAGGTGAATGGATTTCCACTCTCTTTGAAACTCACACTCTGGATCTATTATAAATCTTTATGTGATTGGTACTGCGATCCTCTCTAATAGATAAATATTTATTTGTCTTCTTTAAGCATCTTTTGCACCTTCTATTAAAATCAGTTATATGTCTGATGGTTATGGAGAAAAACACCCAGTTGATAAGGATTGCGTATGCTACTCTTTGGATTTGATTTAAACCTGCTCTCTATTCTAATATTTGATTTTCTAAAGTTGGTGACAATATGACTCCATAACCCAATGGTTTTACACATATTGTATTTTTCTCCAAATTTGGCAAATAGTTTAAGGTAAAATTTGAAGATTGCAGAGGTATTGTGGAGGTGATAGTGGCACTGCATTTAACTCTAATCCCAATCCACTAGCACAACCTAGGTGGCAACAAAGGTTGCTCGTCACTGTCACCTCAACTTACAACCTCTCACACTCCTTGATGCTTATTTGATCATGATGTTGATTTATTTCAGCTACTTTTCATTGTTTCAGTTTTGACTCTAGATAGTAGATAGTAGATACTGATGACAGTCCTCGACTCTTAGTCTATTTTGGAGAAATTTTAATTTACTTTTAGACTTTAGTCTATTTCATTGTTCTAACTTCTATGTGTTCACTGTTCAATATGTATTTCAGATTTCAACATCTATTGCATTATCTTTTGACTTTTACAAATTTGAAATTTGAATTTAGATGTACATTTCATAACGATGAATTTGGTTTTTAGTTTTTACATGGTAATAGTTATTGTTGGGTTTTATCACTTTTATATTTTAAATTATTTTTTATGACTTCGACGTCCTCTGTCCCCCCGAAAGTTTTCTGAAATTTGGGATGGCTTCCACATGTCCCTCTTGTGTGTAAATTTTCTGAGTTTTGCAGCTTGCTGGTTTATGTCTACATTTCAGTGGTTTTTATTTTCAGCCGGTTTTGCATAGGCTGGAAACTACTTATGAAAAAAATTCTTAGACAATTAAACACGCTGTAAAATCACTCTAACAGGCAGAAATTTAATTTTAACATGCACACCATAAAAAATCAGACTCAGAATTTTTGGGCCAATAGCCCTGGAAAAACCCCCACGGGGAAAACCAGTCAGAGAGAGAGAGATTTTATTAATTCTTCAGAACAGAAATTTTCAGTCAAATACTACTTATCTCAACCAAGAAATTTCAGCCTTGAAATCCGTGCAATCACTGCCTTGATTTCTGTGCCATCACAGTCATAAATTCTGAGCTGTACGGTCCTCAATTTCTGTGCCCAGCATGCCTCGAAATCCGTGCCCAGCCTGCTGTACGGATTTGCAGCAATAAATATTGCTGTACATTCCTCGAAAACTGTGCCAATGACCTCAAAAGTCTGTGCCAGAATATCACCTTGAAAACTGTGCCTGAAAATGTCTTGAAACCTGTGCTGTATGGTACAGCAATAACTCTGTTGTATGGTCCTCGATTTCTGTGCCACTGTACAGCAAGTACAGTGCCTTGAAAACTGTGCCCTTCTGCTGCTGTATGGTCACCTTGAAAACTGTGCTGATATGTCTGCTGCCTTGAAATCCATGCAGCAATAAATGCACTTCAAGCTGCCTCAAAATGCGTGCTGGTGCAAACTTGCCCTAGCTGCCTCGAAAATCGTGTCCCTGCTCTCTGCTCTCTCTCTTGTTCTTTCTCATCTATTGAATCTCTCAAAAGTGAGAATGAATGCCTCCCTCGTGCTTTTTGATCAAACCCTAGGGTTCATTTAATCCAATGGGTGAGATTGACTTAGATCAATGGTTGAAATTAAATGCTCCATTTATTTCTCATAAATATTAATTTCCCTCACCCACTTAAATTTATCAAAAGTGACTTTAAGTTTATAAAGTCTCATTAAATGCTTTTCTCAAGTCATTTAATGTGAGGGTCACTTAAATTAATTTTTACGACTTCGACGTCCTCCATCCCCCCAAAAGTTTTCTGAAATTTGGGATGGCTTCCACATGTACCTCTTGTGCAATTCCTCGCTCCCGTGTTCCCCCATCCCAGAAACTCTGTGGAACATTGTATTTTTATAATTTTTATGAAAAATAAATATGAAAATAAAAGATAAACAATGACAATAATTTCCATTTTTGAACTTTTTTATTCCGTGCTAATTTTTTGAAATAAATTTATCTAAGCTATTACCAAGGAATAATTTGCAAAATTTTGAATTTTAATAATTTTTTTATGAAGGGAAAATAAAAAAATAAAAAGATCTATTCAAGATATTTAAGATTTACTAATAGATCTAAGTAGAATATTTTTTTCTGGATTTTTCTTAGGGTTAGATTTCACCAACTAAAAAAAAGATTATTATTATTATTATTATTTTTTTTTCTTTTTTTCGGATTGTTCCAAGAGAAATGAGAGAGATATGTGCTTTACCCTTTTTTTGGGCTATGGAGTCAACAAAAAAATTATCCAATGGACTTGTTCCACGAAGATCACTTAGAAAGACTAAGTGCTCAAGGCCTCCAACCCTTCATAGATGTATTATAAGCTATAACATGCAACTCATAAAGGAGGGTGGACTCCTCTACTTTTTACTTGAGTTAAACCCTACACTAGAAGGGGTTGGATTTACAAAATCTTGATGAAGGTTAGTACAAAGAAAAACCTCCCACTATGCAAGAAATTCAATTGAATCTAGAATAAAACTTTGCCATAGATCCAATCCCTCTGGACAATATTACCCTTAGAGAAGCTCAAAATAAATAGAACACAATTCTAGCACAATGTTACTTCCAATAAAAGAACCATGAACAAAAAAATTACCAAAAAAATTACCCTAAACCCTTTAAAGTCATTTTTATTATTATTATTAGAGAATGTGTTGTACAAAGATAGTTCTATTGTAGCACCAACAACCAACAAAGTAAATGAGAGAGGAGCCTTCCTTTATAGCTTTAGAAGCTCAACCTCTTCTCATTAAACAATTATTTTTCACTTATAGAAGACTCATATCCCTAACTAAATTCACTTGACATGGTAAAACGATAATAAAAATATTCTCTAGTGGTTTATACAAATAAAAAAGGGGGGCACTAGCCTTAGGAAGGGACAAATTGGTTAGGAAGGGAAAAAAGAGGGTTGCAACTTTTTAAATGGTAGTTCTAGGTTTTCCAACTTCCTCAACATTTATTTGATTTTCTATTATAACCACTTTTTTGAAATCCGTTGGTCACTTTGGATCTAATGGCATTGGGTTGGCACAATTTTGTGCGCTCAGTCAAAAGATATGAGGCATCTTAGGTGGACTGCATGGGGATATGTGAGACTGCATAAAAATATGTTGAGGGTCTCACATGAGAAAGGGGAAATTTGAACAATAAAAAAATTAAAACCTATGTTAGACTTAGGGAAAATACAACCCTAACTTTCTAACTTACTTTTAACCGCTAACACATTTAAATTTTGTAAACCATATGCAAGAGGGACTCCTAAGACTCTAGACTCTAACTTGACAGTACACAAGTGTCCGTGGCAACTTAGTACATGAGATATTATACATTACATTGAATCTTAGGGCTTAGGTGCTAAAATTTATGGCGAGTTGTACTTGGGAAACATCCTTGGCTTGGAGGATTTTTGTGTGTGTTACGCCTCAGAGTGTTTGAAGCATTCTTTCTAGATGTACCCGAGTGAGGGGTTTCTTTTTCTTTTGTAAAGGCCAAGTTTTTGAGGCTATATTATATAGAACGTTGATTTTGGGACTAAATACCCCTGTTTAGGTTATGGAAGGTCCCCTTGGTTTCCACCTCAGGGTGGTGCTAGCATTGTGGCTCTACTGACTATCCTTTGGGTGGGTGTCTAGTGCCCTTGAGGAAAATCATTGGAACACATGGCCACACTCATATTTTTCTTTGTAGAGGTGATTGCGCATGTAAGGGTTGTCATACCTAGTTTAGCACACCTCATTTTTCCCACTTGGACTTATTGTTTTGATGCAAAACCCATTCTCCTCGCCTCCAGGCCCGTGATGTAATTCCTTAAAAGAAGCCTACATTGTTAAAAAAGGAGGGCATTAAGGGACAAGCATATGTTGGGGTTAGTTGGGGCATGCCACCCTCCTTTTGGCTCACCTTGCAGTTGGTGGAGCCTAATTGCACATTTTTATTCTTATTTTATGTCATTGTATGTTTTTTCCCCAGTTTGTGGTGGCACTAACCATTTTTTTTTATAATTTGTCATTTAACTTGTAGGCTTGAATTTGTAAAAGGTTGAGAGTTCTCATATAAATAAGGCAACCTCATCTCAGTTGTAAATCATGGACAAGGGTTCAAATTAAGTATTCTTTTCTTTTGTTACTGGTTTATTGGAGCATTTGAAGCTAGGCGCAACTCTCTCTTGGATGTCTTTCTTGCTTGAAGGATGAATGGTTGATGGTCTAGGGTTTGATTTTGCACATGACAAGTTGATTCTAAGAATAATTGTAATAACTCATGCTCAAGGGTGAACTAAGACGTTCTATCTTGCTCATTTTTTATTAATGTTTGTAAGTTTATCTCTTAACCCTGGTTTAACATTGCTCTTGAAGTGCCTTGGATTGAGTTAGGGTTTGTTTGCTAGCATTTTATCTACTTGCTTGAGGAGACCTTTCTATCTAGGAGCTTTCCATTGTTTTGTTGGGCCTTAGACTTCTCTATTTTCCCTATGTTTCCCTACCTTAGCCTTGAGGTTGCTAGCTTAGCTCTAGTTGCAAGTATTGAATACCATTTCAAGAGGAGGGACGTTAGCCTCAATCTATCATAGCCCTAGGTTTGAGACAAGAATCTAATACCTTATCTATCAATCCTCTTTTAATCAAACTTTACATGTTTTATTTTATTTTATGCATATAAATATTTTACTACTTGAAAAAGCCCTAAAAATCTAAATAAATTCAAAAACCTAAGAATAGTCCTGATTTGGTATTTTTGGTCCACCCCAAAATTTTCCCTAAGGTTTTAACCACGAACCTTATAGGGTGTCCTCTTTTGGGGAAGTGCATTGGAATACGTGAAACAATCGTAATTAGAGGGTCTGTGGTATTTCTGGCTTCTCCTACAACTTTGCCCTAGTTTAATTGTCCTCTTTTCCTTGAGGGCACACTTTTTGGAATGGCTTCCTTGGGAATTGTGACATTGCCTTGGGAGATGTGAAATTGCCTTGAAAGGCGTGATATTATTTGGCGTATGTGATAAGGTGAATAACTCCATTATTGCACGATTATTGTGTTTGGTTTATTATTGTTTGACTTTGATAAGGCATTGATCATAGGTATTAAGGATTTGTAGAAGGTATATGTGGCTTGTTGGTGATTGTAGGTATCTTTCATTGATTAGGGTCTCCCCCTCGGGTTTTGGAGTTACTCGAAATGTTGAGAGGTTAGACTGTGGTGACATTGGGTTGAACTCTCTCATGAGCTTACCGTCACTAGCACTAGGTCTAAATCTATGCTGTTGGGTGTGAGAAGCAAGAGCGGAGCGAAAAGCGAAATTTTCAAAAGCTCCCGTTTTGGGAGTATTTTTTATATAGTATATATTTTGATGGATTTATATCTAGAAAACATGTAGGATGTTGAATTAGCTATAGAAAACATGGATTAAACCATATAACATCAATCATCTAGTAGTTATAACTTATAACATTATCATCAAATGATCGACCATAACTACTTTTATATGAGCTTGGCAATGAAGGGAGGTACCATAACATTGTCATCAAATGATTAACCTAGTATAAGAGCTTTTAGTATAGGAGAGGTAGGGAGTGCCTCAGGAGCGTTTTGGGAGCGAGTTTGAGGAGCGGGAGCTTGGGGGGGGGGGGCGCGCTCCCATGCAGCATAGGTCTAAATAGCCTTGATTTGCAAAGGTGTGCTAGATTGAGCATTTACAATGTGAAATAACCTTGGAAGTTTTACGATCGTGAAGATGTAAATAATCCTCGGTTAAAAAACACTCAAGAGACATTTTCTTTGTGCAATCGTCATAGGGGAGATGAGTATGTGTTATAATTGGCCCTTTACATATACAAGATACATAGGTTACATTATTACATTTCATTATGTTTCATCACAACCATGAATCGCTTGATACAAATGACAGTCTACATAATTAGCTTAGACAAGCCATACATTGAACGTCATCTGGATCATCAACATCTTTACCCCTTGGATAAGTCCTTGTACAATCCGAGGGGTAACAACTGCTAAGGAACCAAGCAAAGCTCAACGACATCATCAAGAGTGTACCTAGGGTTGAGGCGACTTGGTTGTGTTAATTTTTCTAACCTCAACGCTATATAAGACAAGTTCTTCTGATTTTTGTTGCTTAAAATTTAATTTTCAGTTCACTAATTATTTTATACTTGCTGAGATCTATTAACATAATTTAATAGCGGAAGCAATGTATGAAAGAGATCAATAACACATGCACAATTTTTTGCCCTTCAAAATCAGCTTTTCATTAAAATATTCCAAGCTGTCAAGGGCTCACTTACTGAGAAAATGGCCCTGAGAAATTACATAGCAAACGTGGAAATTTTAACCTCACAGAAGACAACCTTCAAATTTGCAAAATTGCCCTAGAAACACCTCAGTAAAACTTTAAATTTTTGCTCTACAAACTTGCCTGTACTTCTTCACTGTGCTTCCTGTAGAGCTTTTGCATTTGTACAGATCCGTATGTTACAATCCACACGATTGTATGGATTTGTACAGTATAATACATACGATTGTATGGATTTGTACAATATAATCCATATGAGTGTATGGCTTCGTATGACTGTCCATACGATTATACGGATCCACACGGTTGTTCATACAATCTGTACAAAAATCTATATGGTCAAGTTTGTACGATTGTATGGATCCGCACAACAGGTTTGTGCCACTATAACGTCCGGCCCTTACGGTCCGCACGACTCGGTACTAAAAAAAATCTACCTCTTCTTGAGTTGGTTCAGTGGCCTGATTCACCCTGAATGCTGTGTCTTTTCTCTCTTGACCAAGAGGCTGGAAATTAGAAAGTCCTCCTCTGCGACTTAATGCTTGAGTTTCTTCCTTGTGAGATTGTGTCTTCTCCTCTCCCCTTGGCTGCCTTTTATACTTTTGGGATGGACCAATACCCTAACTCTAGTGGATGAGATTAGATCTCATTCACTTGAAATCGACGACTAAGATTCATTTAATTGACTTAAATCACTAATGCCCCAAAACTTAGGCATTTCTCCAAATTAACCCCAATTACTTATAAAAAAGGCATTCTTTAATTAATTACTTTAATAAAGTGAATTTCCCAAGTCCCTGAGAGGTCATAGTGATGATTCCCATGGTCAAGACATAAACCCATGGAAATATCTATCCGAGCTACAAACATCAACACTCTTAGTGAGGAAGATATTCTCCACCACTCCTTGTTGTTGACCAAATACATCAAGGATCCTATCAACTGTCTGTATACTTTGGAATCCACCCACTCAGAATCTGAAAAGTTAATCTTCTTCAGATTGGATACCATAGGTGTAAGCATTGGCCTACAATGCTCCGTCCTGAATCTCTTTAGGATCTCAGCTCTGTACTTCCCGTGTCCAAGGAAGATCTCTCCCACTTTCTGCCATACCTCTAATCCCAAGAAGTAATACATCAAGCACATGTCCTTCATCTCAAACTTTGTGGCCAAATCGGCCTTGCACCACTCTATAAGCTCCTTCATCCACGTACAACACCAAGATGAGTAGATCAGTTCCAACAAGTATGAAGTACAAGTTGGGATTTGCCTCGCTCTTGGTGAAGTCCATGCTCTGCAAATATCCGTCAATCCTAGAATACCACGTCCTGGGTGCCTGCTTGAGTCTGTACAAGGATTTCTTAAACCCACACACAAGAGACTCCCTCCCATGTACCACATGAGCAAATGTCTCCTCATACTCCACTCCCTTTCTCTGAGAGAACCCTCTCGCTAGGAACCTTGCCTTGAACTTCTTTATGCTGCTATCTACAACATGCTTGATCTTGAAGAGCCACTTGGAAGTCACCACATAATTCCCCTCCGGTCTAGGCACAATGCCCCACACATCATTCTTCATGATGGAGTTGTACTCCTCCACCATGGCATCTCTCCAAACCTGCTGGTTCCTCATAACTAGAAGGCTCGAAATCAATGATGCTGCTCATCATTTCCATATAGTTTAGAAACTTCTTTGGAGGCCTACTCTCCTTGAATGATCTCTTGGGAGTATCCACATGCTCCCGAGCATCTCTCAATGTCTGCTCAAACCATTTGGGTTTCTTGACAGAACTAGAAGGAGCCTAAGTCACCTGACACGAGGACATGGGACACGGAGGACATGGGAATACAAGTGTTCGACACGAACATGGTGACCCCCAGAGTTAGGACACAGAGGATACGTTATATAAATATATATATCCAAATTTTTGTAGAAACTTGAAAATTTACAAATATTCAATAGAAATTACAATCAATACACATTGCACATTCACAAATCACAATGCATATGTCAATGATAGACCTAACTAAAACCCCCATTAGCGGAAAGGGATAGGCTTCATTCCACTATTGAAACAAGGGAAAAAGGTTGGTGATTGGCTTCCCTCGCCTCCACTGTTGGATGCATGCGGGAGGTATAAGAAAGCCAACCAAAATAAGACTATTTCTATTTGATTAGTTTACACGGATGGGGGCCACAATGATGATGCCACTTAAAGATTGAATGTCATGGGTAGGAATAGAAATAAGGGGTAACTTCCCTTATGTGAAATGAATCCCCTCGTGATGTTGTTTGTGGAATAAGTCCCCACAGAATTCTCGAAAACGATGTCCTATTTTTGGGACATGTCCTGACATGGTGTTGGACACGTTTTTTGGACGTTCGACATCGTGTCAGGACGTGTCCGTGTCCGACACGATGACACGGGACACAAAAGCCTATATGGACGTGTCTGGTGACTTAGGAAGGAGCTAACTCCTCATCACTTGAAGGTTGACTCCTTGAACTAGATGTTCGTGAACTCTGTTCTCTCTTCGGAGCTTCCTGCTCCTCATCCTCTGCCATTGGAGGAAACTCACGAGACTTCCTCGATGCCAAGTTATCCTCAAAGTTGACATCTTGGCTGATAACTGTCTTCCGCTATGCTGGCATGAAGATCTTGTAGGCTTTCAAGGTCTCATTATACCCCACAAACACACCCTTCTCTCTTGAAGGTTCAAGCTTCGTCCTCTTCTCCTTAGGCACATGGATGTAGACTAGACAACCCAATATTTTGAGATGACTGATCTCCGATTTCACTCCTGTGAATGCCTCCTTAGGAGTCTTATCCTCCAATATCCTATGGGGACTCTTGTTTTGCAAATAGACTGTTGTGTTACATGCCTCTACCAAAGAAACATAGGTAGTCCTTGATCATGAATCATAGCCTATTGATGGATCGGTTCTTTCTCTCCGCAACCCCATTCTATCGAGGGTTGTATGGAAATGTCTTCTCCCTCTTGGTCCCCTGCCTCATTGTCTGACCTCAAGACTTTGATCTTCTTTCCTGTTAGGTTCTCCACTTGAGGCTTGAACTCTCAGAACCATAGTTACCGGATTCGGCCCTAGGCTTAACCGCACCCGAATCAGATTCTTCAGAGTCGGATTCTTGGATTCTTCATCGGATTCTTCCACACCATTTTGACTAATTTAAAGCTATTCACGTAGGATAAATGTAGGATAATTAGGGTTAGGGTTCCGAATCCTCGATTCCTAATTTTGGAATGAGTGTCGCATCCGTATCGGATTTTTCAGTCGATTCCGATCGCACCCACGGTTTGTCTAACCTTGCTTAGAATAGATCAAAGACCACATCCTTGGTCTTCATGAAGTATATCCAGGTTTTCGTAGGAAAATCATCAGTGAATGTCACGTAGTAAGATGCAACCTATACAGATACTACGAACATAGGCCCACATACATCTGAATGGTTCAGATCCAAGATCCCCTTGGACCCACTCTAAGTGCTTGGAAAAGCAGTCTTAACATTCTTGCCTACTGCACAACTTTTGTATACTCCCTGCTACTCAACAATGAACTCTAAAAGACTAGTGACAATCTCCTTCAGAATCGACAATGCTTTGTAATGCAAGTGTCCCATCCTCTTGTGCCAAAGCTCGCACAGGTTGTCACTATCATGTACCAAAGCTTGAAGAGGATTCCCTTGCAACTTCTATAAGTTGCCCTCTCTACCCCCCAATATTCACTGTTGTGTCTGGGCTAGCTCCCTCTGGATTTATGATTACTTTCCCTTTCTTAAAGATAATGACAAAACCCCTGTCCTCCATAACTGAGACTGAGATCAAGTTCTTCTTAAGTCTTGGTACAAATAGCACATCCTGGAAATCAAACGAACCACCTGACTCAAGCTGGAACGAAATTGTTTCCCTCTCCTCTGACTGCATACTTGGCATCATCACCAAGCTCCACATGGATCCCTAAGTCTAACTCCGTCAATCTATTGAATATCCCTCGCACTTCCATCATGTGATGAGATGCACCACTGTGTACCAAACACTCTTGGCAACTGTGCTGGTAGAAAGGCGGGAAATAAGAGAGAAGTCACTCTTGAACTTTGCATCAAACTCTCTCAACTAAGCCTTTGTAGATGCTTCTACCTCCTGCTTCTTCCCTTTACTTTTCTTCTTCTTCGGACACTAAGATGCATAGTGCCCATTCTTGTGGCACACAAAAACACTTGATTTTACTCAAGTCCTTCTTCTTCCTCGACTGTGAAGCTTTCCCCTCATTGTTACCCTTCTTGCTAGAACTCTTTTCTTTTCGCTTTCGTGCCATGCTGACAAGGGCCAAGTTCACTTCTCCATCTTCTTGCTTGCGAGCCTCTCTAATTTGGGAATCTTTTTTCGTTCACAAAGCTTTTTTACAAATGGTTCCCAATGCTTGGTGAATCCATTAAATGCCACTCTGACAAGCTCTGCATCTTCTACCTTCTTCCCAACGGTTGGAAGCTGATCACTTATTTGGTTGATCTTCATAAGCTAGGTGGTAACATTGTCCAATCTATTCATTCGGATATTTATGAGTTTGTCCCTCAAAATCATCTTCCTGTTCACATTATCACTATGGAATAGATCTATCAGAGGTTTGTACATTGCATGGGATTTTGTCTTCTCAACTACATGAGGAATCAAGTGATCCTTCACAACATCCATGATCACTCTCTTGGCTTTAATGTCCTCATGCGCTGTAGTAATTGCCTGCTCCATATTGTCCCAAAGTTCATGGGCATTCAAGAGTAGTGTAACCCTTCCTTTCCATGACAGGAAGTTGGATGCCCCATCTAACCTATCTTCAAATCTAATACTGGTTGCAGCCATAACTGGTGTGTGCTTTGTGTTTCAAGCACCCACCAAGATCTATCGTTGTAAACCCCAGATCTACACTAGATCTATCTATTAGTCAATTAGATCTATTAGATTTGTTGTAATAAACTTCAGATCTACTCCCTCTTAGAGTCTAATATCTGATACAATGTTAATTTTTCTAACCCCAACACTAGATAGAACAATTTTTAGTGATTTTCCTTACTTTTAGCTAATTATTTTATACTTGATGAGATCTATTAACATAATTTAGTAGTGCAATGTAGGAAACAAATCAAATAACACATGCACAATTTTCTCCCCTTCAAAATCAGCTTTTCATTAAAATATTCCAAGCTTACAAGGGCTCTCTTACTGGGAAAATAGCCGAGAAATTACGCAACAAACTTGGCAATTTTGCCTCACAGAAGACAACCTTCAAATATTCAAAACTACCTCAGAAACACCTCAACAAAACCCTAAAATTTCTGCTCTACAAACTTGCTTGTATGGCATGTGCGGTCCGTACGGCTGTACAGAGTCGTACGGTATGACACGTATGGCATGTACAGTCAGATCTGTATGACTATATAGATCCGTACAACATGTATATATGATTGTACGCCATGTCCTTTCAATTTGTCTGTATGATCCGTATGGCTCCTTGCACCCCAAAAAATCCTCTCCTCAAGATGGTTCAACTACCTACATTCACCCTGAATGTCACCTCTTCTCTCTCTTGTCCAAGTGACTAGAAATCAAAATGTCCTTCTCTCCCACTCAATGCTCGAGTTTCTTTCTTGTGAGATTGTGTCTTCTCCTTTTCCCTTGGTTCTTCTCCTTTTCCCTTGGTTTCCTTTTATACTTTTGGGATGAACCAAAACCCTAACTCCAATGGCTGAGATTAGATCTCATTCACTTAGGTATATCTCTAAAGTAACCTCAATTACTTATAAAAAAGGCATTCACTTCAATTAATTACTTTAATAAAGTGAATTTCCCAAGTCCTTGAGAGGTCATAGTGACGATTCCCATGGGCAAGACACAAACCCATGAAAATACTTGTCCAAGCTACAAACATCAATAGGTTGGAGAATCTTTGTAGGACCTTTGGATTGGACTGAAATGTTTCCCTTAACATCAAAAGTCGAGCGGAAAAATGCCTCTATACATTTTTTGTTGTTTGATTGGGCTTGGTGAGCAATGCTATATATGTTAAATTAATGTAACTTCAAAGAATATTCTACTTGTACTTTATTATTCTAACTCCGTCGGGGATGTTTTACCTCCGTTCGGACATGCCATTATTATATTTGGTCATGTAAAAGTCATGAGGTAAAGCCTCCATTGTAAGTTGGGTCGTTAGTACCCTAAAGAATGTAATATAATATTATTTGAGTCTTGCTAGGAGAGGTTGGCCCAGTGAGTTAAAGTGAGGCCGACCTAGCTGGGATAAAAGTCAAGTAAAAGGTAAAGTATAGATAGAGAGTGAGCTCCTCTCATTTGTACTATCAATCACTTGTGCAATTCACATTAGAGGAGAAAGAGAAATATCTGCGAAGGAGGAGGAGGATTGGCTTGGTTCTAGAGTTTGGGTTTGTCTCTCTTATTTGTGAGACCTATTTTGGGCATTGTACTTTGATCATCTATATTGAGGAAGTTCTTACTTGGTTTTCTTCCCCTTGAGGGTTTCCCGGGATATATTGTTTTGTGCTTTGTGATTGTGTATCTATCAGAGATCCTTATTATGTTGCTATTGTGAATAATGTATTGAATGCTAATAAAGTTGGAATCTAGTCTATAGTAGCATAGAATCTTGACAATATATTGAGTGAGTCTAGTGCTAAGGTCTCCTATAGGTGGGATGTATGTTGGTTAGGAGGGAGGAAGTTCATTTTTCCAGTCATTTTCCACCAACAAGATTTATAAGTGAGGATTCCAACTAGTTCTTAGTCCCTCTAGCAATTGAGAAAGGATGAAAGAATGAAGCGATGAATTTGATGGTATTTGGTTTGGAGAGGTTGCCCAAAGTCATCTGTATATGAATTGTCGCCTTTGTTATATATATATATATGGCTAGGCATATTTGGTCGAGGTAGCAAAAGAAAACCCCTTATTTGGGACCTCCCTTTAATTTTATAGTATATGGGACCTTTGAAAACAAAGTGCTTCCCATACTCAATCCCTTGGAGATGACATAGTGGGAAAATCCTCTTAAATCATGTGATGTGTTGATTTGTCTTGATTTATAGATGGTGGGAGCAAACTTGTGATTGGTTTGTTGGGGGGGGGGGGGCTTGAGGCTATGCACCCAATGGCGTGTTGAATTTAGTGAGGGTGACCAATGAGACCATCTAACACCTACACAAAATGCTCATAATAAAAGGCCAACCTGGGGCCAAAAGGCTTGGGAATAGATCTAAGTACTTTGAATGTACACTTGATAGATGTTATCCCTAATTGCCTTGGTGATCTCTCTTTTAGTGGGGAGGAAATGATTGGGCTTTGAGAAATGAGGTGGTCTCCAAGAACTAGTTCTATTTGTGACCGGATGGGTAGTTTCCTCTGAAGAGAAAAGAGGGCGATAAGAATATCTATCTCTTCTAGAAGCAAAGTCCCCAAAACTATAGATTTTGTGGAGGAAGAAAACAAGTCTAAAAATGTTCTCCAAGCGTAAAGGATGAGCCTCAGACTAAGCTTGTATGATGGCCTGTTGGACCTTCCATTTGCAATGGATCATACACTGAAGTATGATAGGATGCACCCTCTAAACATGTGCCCAACCAATATAGTGAAGATATAGACCCCACACCTCAACCCCATATAGAATTGTGAGTTTGATGATGGTGTCAAAAAGGCACATTTTTGTAGGAATGTCTTCAAAATACGAATGAAAGCTTTGGCGCTCGAGCAAGGCTAAAGAAGCATCCTTGAAAAGTCGTGGTTGGAAAGCTGTCTTCATGGTGAATTGAGGGCTTGTGACTTGGACCCCCAAATATGTTTAGGTTGTGGTTGTTGGGTATGTGTTATATTCTTTGCATGTGGGTTGCACCAAAGTCAGATCCTTCCTAGTGTAGTGATGTTTGTATGTGTCAAGTGCGCCACCCCCCCTTTGTTGGAGATTCAGGGTAGTGCTCCAACCTTTTTTTTGGGCGGTTTTTGTGCTTTTCGGCCTAATGTGCAATTTAATCCTGGTTAAGGGATTGGGGTTGTAATCTAATCTAGAATAATGGATTAGGGTTTTTGATGCTACATAATACCTAAACATTGTATTGTGAATGGTTAAGTGAATATGATGAGAAAGAGGGGTGCGGCTCCAAGTTTCTTGGTTTTCTTGTTTAAGGGTTTCCAGGGTAAATCCTGTGTACTATGTGAGTGTGCCATTGTTTAATTTCTATTTTGCTTCAGAATTTGTATGCATTGTTTCACTTCACAAGTTTCAAGCATCTAGTGGTAATCTTCATTTTTTCCCTGTGGAAAAAAAAATGAAAATCCTCAATAGGTCCCTTGGAGGTGTTGAAAATCATAACCTTGGTTTTGCTAATGTTGACCATAAGTCACATAGTTTGGGTTTGAGTTTGAGTTTGGCAACGGTGAGAGTTGGTTTGAATTCAAATCTTCTGATGAGATTCAGCGTTAGGTTCGTCCATAAAATTAAATTTAATATAAAAGACTATTGTCGCCAGGCAACAGAGCTGAGAGAAGTTAGAACTCGCAAGTTGCAAGCATAGCGTATGGAAGGAATCGGGACCTAGGGTCAATCAAATGACTCACATAAGTAGTAAACACCAAGAGGTTTCCCTGTGGAATATAAATGACTAGATATCAAGGTTTAATTATGCAATCAAGTCTAGGAAAAATCAGTTTAGCATACACATATGTCAATAGTCATGTGTCTAAATCCTTCTTTTCCCAACCATCTCCAACACCAAGTTCCAACATGAAGTGACCACACTTGTGATCGATGGAAACTCCTCTGGGTAAGTCGGCTAATGCACAAACATTATAAAACACAAAAATCCTTCTGAAGATGAAAGTTTTCTTGGTCACCATTTAAATAATAGGGAGACTCGGCCTTTAATAGCCATTCATGGCATGATAGGTTAAGCCATCACTTGTACAAGCAGTAGCTAGGAATAAGAGGGAATATATGTTAGCTAGTTGTATGGTTAGCTAAATTCTGGGTGAAAGTAAGGTGGAAAAAACATCACAGCTCTGCCCTTTTACTGTCGTTTCCGTGCTCAGAAATACCCAGGATCGGGGATTAACTATTGCTTCAAAACATGCCCAGATTTTACTCTATTGCTGTTTTACCATTGCATTAATGCACAGATCAGCCCGGAATAGGGTTTACTTCTGTTTGAAGAATATGCACAGGCTGCTACAGGAAACTAGGCTGTTTACTGCCCCCTAGACTATCAGCAGTATCATACTAGAAGTCTATCAAAATCAATTGAATAAGATTGCCTCAACAGTGCAGAATTTAAGTTACTAGTGAAAACCTCCCAGAAAAATTATGCGGAGAAGACTGCCCTCGTATATCTTTCTTGATGGCTGCTCAAGGAGTTTGAAACAGGTCCTTAAAACTGCATTTACAGCATGACACCCTTTCTGGCACTGTTAGAGATTCAAAACTGATCATGGAACGGCATAACTTGATTGACAAGGCACTTTGGAACTGGATCTTCCTCTATTTTTTGCAACCGGTGCTCAAGTTTGGCCCGAAGATTAATCTGGAATGATGCCGCTGCGATTCAGATGCTGGGTTTGGAGTAACCTCCAGAACCAGAATATAACCACTGTCCAAAACTGTCTTGCCCCTTTTGAAAGAATCCCCCCCCTGTATAATAGGTTCACAGATTTGTTGGAGGTTCCAGGACTGATTGGTCTGGATAGAAAGCACTGTACACCGAAGCATTTTGTTTGGGTCCAGCAAACCATCTGGTTTAAACTTCTATATGTTGATCTCAGCATAGGATATACAACAAAGCTAAAACCTTTCTGGTGTCTGTCAGGATGACCGAAATTCAAAGATGCATGGCTGCTGATCTAATCCACGGGCACCCAGAATTGAGATTTGATGCCTTTTCCACTGCACAGTCCTGCTCAGACTTGAACATACTGCTTGCTTTAATGGCCTAAACACAGTCAGAATTTCCAGAACTGCTCAAAGTGCCTAGATTGCTGATAATTATCTTTCTTTATGCTCAGAAAATTCAAGAGTCAGCTCATTTTCCCTCGTGAAAACCTAGGTGAACATCCATATGAATAGGAGGGTAACACACTCTAACTATCCAGAGGACGTGTCTCCCCGTCCGTGCCGTTTTCCCGTCTCGAAAATGAGTGCAAGATAGTTATAGAATATATCTTAATGTGAAAGACATAGTTTAACTAGCAGCCTGATGTATGTTCAATTAATTTATGCTTAGAAGCCTATGTACATGAAAAAGAGCGTTTGAAGTAGGATGGAGTAGGGATATATCGTCACTCTGTATAAGAAGACAAATGAAAATATATTGTCCAAATTTTGATTAAATTATGCATGTAAAATGTCATGCAACTAGTTATAGGGGTTTATTCTTATCTTTCTAACTGTTTGAAATGATGAATTAACAAGTCTTGTATGTTTGATTGTTTTGAGTGGCAGGTCCGCTTTACTTTCAATAAATCTGGTCCACAGCTTCACATGCCACCTCCATATTCGATTGTTATTCAAGTGTGTAATCTTGTCCTGGTATTTGCACTTCAAAAGGGTGTAACTCCAATTCTGCAAATAATTCCCATCTTTACTGTCAAAATTTACATTTATGTTGGCTGCAAAGATGATCCTAATATGCCATTATAAATTGTAATGCAGGAGTCCGAGAGAGGCTCATGGCACATTCCCATTAAGGGAGGTGACGACATTGAAATGCCAAGAAGTTGGCTATGTGTTACTAGGTCTGGAGCTTGTGGACTCGAGCAACAGTCTGATCCTTCATCCCAGAAAAGAAATACATTGTGCCTATCTGAAGACTCAGGTTTTGACAGTATTAATGATGGCATTGTTTCCAAATCAAACATGGGTGTTGAGGACTTGAGGATAGCCAGACATGAGCAGAACACTGGTGAGGCTTTCTGTTCCGCTTTCTCTACACAAACCACTCAGCCAACATCAGAAGCAGCCAAAAGAAAAAGGAGATCAATGTCTCCTTCCAGTCCATGCGGGCAACCATATTCATGTAAAATACGAAAGGAGTAGAAGCTGCCTAAGAAAGGAGTAGAAGGAGACACTTACCTTCTCTAAAAGACTGAAGCAGCTGAAGCTTCAAACTTCAGTCAACCCAGATATTCACAGAAATCTTTGCTTGCTCTTAGACAATTGAAGATTCATCTGGTTTCCAATCTTCAGACAAGCTTCAAATCCTTTTTCAGTTGTCCATATTTCTTATTCAGGAAACCTTGGTCTACCTTACAAAGCATAAATGCATGTCATCCATATACAGGAAAAACTTCAAGCAGCAGAGTCATGAATTATAGAATTATGGTGGGGAGCGTTTCACTGGTATCACTTTGCATTTAAAATCATGAAGCTGAAAATGGGAACACCTCCTAACTGAACCTTAAAATCTGATTTTATGTTTTGGTGGCTTCAAATTCATCCAGCTTCAAATGAGGAACACTCAATAGCCGGAAAGATAGTCATGTTGTTGTTGATGGGACTAACATGCCAAGCTGCATATCAGCTGGTGTTTCTAGTTAGAAGCAAGCAAGATTTCTTCCAGAAAATTTCTGTGCATTCTTACAGTTACTTTGTTTTTTCATTTTTCATAGGGATTCTTGATTTTGTAAGACGTTAGAAAACCAGAGGCATTTCCAAGGAATGCATAATGTTTACTATGTTAGTCCTACTACACGACCCATTTTCCACCTAACACTCAGCTTGTCACAAGAAGTTCTTTATAAAGATAGGATAAACAAGAAATCTATTCACAGATATAACCATGCTTAACCTTTTCAGTTTACCATTACAGAAGTGAAAAGGGACCTAGAATTTGATGAGCTAAGATCATGTAATAAGTTCAAGGTGGTTTCAAGTGCTTGGCAATTCATTAAGTTTCTTCCATCATGCTTTGATAGTAGGATTGGAAATACATAATTCTGAGTTTTTATCTTGAACTCAACTTGTCCCTGTGAAGTTAAAATTCATTATCGTAAACAAATCAAGTACAAACTATGGTGCCCCGCATTAGTTAAGCTGCACAAATTGCAGCTATGCAAAAACAAAAGGGATAAAAATTACTAACAGACCAGATTACATTTGAAGTGTTTGAGTAGTTTGAGTAGTTCTCCACATTATAGTTACACTACCTCTACAACTCGGTCCTCCAGTGCTGGCCTCTTAAGGCCTGGAATGTTGTATGTTATTAGTTGGTAGCTCCTCCGACACAGACAGATATACAAATCCAATCTGTGGGTAACTGACATGTTCTTTCTTCTGATAAGCTGCCCATTTATTGTGGCTTTGATGGTCCAATTTATCAATGTCCAGTTCACACAATGACTGAAGAAACAAACAGCTTGCAGAAACAGCTGATCTCCTGGCATCTCTTAATCATCTTGTCTTTTGTCGTAAGTCTGTGTGGTTTTAGGTGACCTTCAATAGCAGCAACTCCATGATTAGTGTATCTAACTTGGCTTGATAACAGAGCAGGTAGTCACAAACCTTGGGCTGCCCCTCCATGTTGCCGATCTTAAGTTTTAACTTGCCCTGTGCTTTCAGGATATCCAATTACCCAGCATTGCCAATACAAGAAGAATAAAACTTGAAAGCCAAGGTGATAAGTTAAGCGTTTGATTTGAAATCTGAAGCCAATTTAAGACATGCTGATTATGATTGGCCACCCTTCCTGAATCCTCGAGGAAGATATTCAACTGTTGTGAGCCAAACATTATTAAAATCTTTTGAAGTATTTATGCTGTTCCATCTTTTATGTCATCCTCAATATTCTCAAGTTAAAAGACGTCTAAGTTAACATATATGCATATAAATCTCACCCATTTACTTTTCATACAGTTTTTCTATCTGTAGCGTTGAGCGTTTCAATATTGACATCTTTGCCTCCCATTGCTTTTACAAAAGTACCCTCTGCACAGAGCCCGCATTTTGGTGGAATGTCAGCTTTTTTTTAAAACTATGATTGTTGTTCCAAGAGTGACCAAATGTGACTTGTGAGGTGGGGAAAGTATACGAAATCATATGGATGTAAACGACCCGCAAATTTTATGTAGCAATCAAAATGGACAATGGCAGATAAATGGTTTTACATGTTATTGGCCTTACTGCCATTAATTGTTTGGAAATTTTAGGGACAGAGAAAAGGACGCTAAATATGGTCAATGCTTATTGCCTCCACGGTGTAAACCTCCGGTAGTGAACACTGAAAATGATCTCGTTTTTCAGATATGTTCTGGGATAATGATTTGATTTGGATATATCTTTGCTGAAATTCAACATCCTGTTAGGGGGAGGTGAACAGATTAATTTATGAGACGGTCAAGAAATTAGTATTTGCCCCCACGGTATAAACCTCCGGTAGTGAACACTGAAAATGATCTCGTTTTCCAGATATGTTCTGGGATAGTGATTTGATTTGGATATATCTATGCTGAAATTCAACATCCTGTTAGGGGGAGGTGAACAAATTAATTTATGAGACGGTCAAGAAATTAGTATTTTTAGGTTCACACATCCATTTCTACCTGCTTTTGAGAAGAAGGATTCGTAAAGCGTTCTAATATTTGAAGCATTCAACATCTCTCCTCTCGTGCTGGCAGAATTTCATTCTATAAATAACTCATTAAACATTTACTGGGAAATTGTGGGTATAATGCTTGCATCCAAGGGAATGTATATGTAGGTAGTAGTTAGACATTATTGATCCCTGCTTAAGAAGTTTGAAGGGACATATAAGTATTGACGAGGTGTATTTCATAAATAATCAAGGGAAGTGAGCTATTATTAATATTGTTGTTTTTTTAGATTGTTTTTTGATATTCGATTTTTCAAGTGAAATCAAAATATACAGAACTTTTTATTTTTATTTTTAAGTAATGTAGTTTGTACATTGACCTAAATCAACAGATTCTACCTCTGTTCTATCGCTACATAATTAATCTTTTTAAGCTTCTATGAGTAAAGCTTCTACATAACTTTTATAGAAAAAGATCTTTTCAGCTCTACAGCTTCAATATGTTCTAGCTAAATAATTAGTCTTTTTAAGCTCCTAGGAGGAAAGCTTTTACAAAACTTTTATAGAAAAAAGATATTTTCAGCTCTACAGCTTCAATAATATTACAGAAAAATTACGCCAAAGAAAGACAGTTATCCCTTCTCTCTTTTCAGCTTCTGAATTACTAAAGTGATCTCTTTGAGATTGAAATCGGGCCCTCCTTTGAATTCATGTTCAGATAAGGTCCCGTCCCACATAAATACAACTTCCCTAGATATTTGATCAGTTTAGTGTTGAATTCCATTGTATGTGGAAAAAATAAATGTAATGGGATCAACATTTTACCTTTAGAGCTTAATTCATTGTCAGGGTTAACATAATGTCAGCATAGATTCATCTTAAACCCAGATCTATCAAAAGCATTGAGAGGGATCCAATTTTTATTTTTTACACATTCTAAAAAAATTTACACCTCATGAAATTTGATCTCTCTGTGCTTGATAGGTCCGAGGTTAAAATGGATCTATGCTAGTTTCCCTCTTTGTGCTTGATAGGTCCGAGGTTAAGATGGATCTACGCTAGTTTTAAATTTTAAATTTTACAAGTCGACATTGATTTTTTTAACTACTTTTTATTTGGTTTTAAATTATTTTTTTGTAAGCTAGTTCCCACAGGGATTTGAACTTGTGACCTTCCATTTACAACTCATCTCATTTACTGATTACCAATTGCTCTACCCCTTGTGGGTTGTTTTAGTTTTATTTTATTTTATGAGCTGATATGATTTTTTTTGTTAACGTAACGTTATGTTACATTACATTATGGTAAGTTTTGTGACAAAATCTCTCCCATACTGCACTGTAGAGCACCTTTCTACTTGGTGCAATTATCAATTCTGCTTTTATTATTTTCCCATTGCAACAATACTTTGGAGTATCCACACATTTGCAAGCGTTTTGTGTCTTTTCATTGTTGTTTTCATAAGAAATCACAATGCATAAAACTTAGTTCAATTGGTTGATCCTTGCCCAACAACTTATTTCAAAAGGAAACAACGAGTTGACTCAAAGAAAACAATAGCCCATGCCCCACACATAATTGGGCCTCCTTGACATGGCTCGCCGAATATGCCCCATAGCTTTTCACGATCCATATTGGGTTTCTTCAAAACTCATTGATGTTATTCTTTCGAGCTAGAGTCATATTGAGACCTTGAAAAATCATGTTGTTTATGGGAACCCAAATCCCCCATATAACAAAACATGGCATTGCCTTAAAAGCTTTTCAGTTTTATTTGATATTGGTTAATAAAGACAATCAACCAAAGTCGATTGATTCCATTTGTTTATTGCATTTTAGATTTACAACACTTATTCTAGACAAATTTAGAAGAGCATGCGACGAATAGATGGTCCATAGATTCTTTACTATATTTGCTCAAGATACATCTCTTTTTGGGCCATGCTAGTAGCTTTGTTGCCCATTCTCCCATGTTAATATATTATTAATCATGTCCAACTGATGAAATATTTTGGATTTTAGAAGATTCCAATTTCCATACTACCTTCCACCACTAGGTCTCTCTCCTTGGTATTCTTTCATCCTCGTTGAATAACCAAGGATCGCTGTGTGTTCTCCCAAGCCCTTATTTTTATACCATTTAATTAAATCCTCTTGTTAAAGATTAAGTACACTATATTTTAACAAATTTACATAGTGTCCATTTCTCTCTCCAAAGATTCAAAACATTGACCGATTTCCATTCTCAGGACCAAACATTTACTCCATTGGGATTTTCAACCTTATGCAATGATGAAATCACCATCAAATGTAATAATTTATAAGTGCATTAATAATCTAAAATTTCCTTTGCAACCAATCTAAGGGTCTTCTCCAATCCCCATTTTATTTCTCCTTCCTACTTTCTAGGTTTCCCATTTACCAATTAAGGGGAATGACGTAACCATGGCTTTCCAAACAATTGAAACCCTTGGAAACTTTTTCTACCTTCTCTAAAATATTCTTCCATGGCACCGTGTCATTTCAAGGATGGTAACTAGGGTAAACCCTAGATTCTTCAGGACACAAAGCCAAGTCAACAATAGGGTTCAAAGCTATTACAACACATACTCGTTATGAGCTTGACATGTCAATTACAGGAATAGTACTTGGGTAGGGAGAATAACATTCCATCCCACAACCACTCTGGTTAGAGCTAATTGACATTCTTCCATGGTCCTCCCTTTTAAATACTTTATTATTTTGACACAAAGTCCTTCACTGTGGATTAATCCTTGATTGTGGATTAACTTCCATAGGCATTTTGCAACTAGAGTCACATTAAACAAATAAATATTCTTCAATTCCATAGGCATTTTGCAACTAGAGTCACATTAAACAAATAAATATTCTTCAACCCCATCCACTAGTTTCCTTTAGGTTTGCCACTCTTGTCTATTTGAACACAAGATTTTTGTCATTCTCTTTTCCTTATTCATAAGAAGCTAAAATATTCTACTTTATTTATTTAAAATCCTTTGAGTATATGAGCAATGGACATCGAATACACATGAAAACTTTCTAAAATAGCCTCAACCAAGACCAATATGCCACAATATGCCACCACATGAAAACCATCTATTGCAAAAAACCGAGAATCTAGTTTCTATTTTGTTTTCCATCCACAACCACTCTACATAGTCATTTGTTTTTAATTTAAAGTGCAAATACTTTACACTTTAATCAAGTTAGGCATAATTTATAGGGAGCAAGTGAAAACTTGCCATTTCACCTCTTCCTGAACATTGAATAACATTGATGACTTCCATTCTTGTGGCCTTGCAATATATATCCAAGATCTGCTTTATGCTTGTCATCTCCTTGTTGGATCTTATACCAAATATCATGATATCATCTACAAAAAGCAAATGTGAAATTACTATCAAATCTAATTTTTTTTATCCCTTTCATGTGCCCTCTGCTCACATTTTTAGTAACATGCTTAAACTTTCAACTATAATAATAATATGAAAGAGGATAATGGGCATCTTTGTCTAAGAACCCTTTGAGGCATTAAAAAATCCCGATTAAGATCCACTTTGAGCACAATAGACACTGACGCTAGGCAACACATAATCCAACTAACAATTTGCAAGTTCATGCCTATTTGCAATGCTAGAATTTTATGAAGCATGATTGAGTGCAATTCTTTCTACATTATTCCACCATCACGAATTTGTCAATAGAAAAAAATCCAAATTATTCATTTGAAATAAAATAGACAAATACCTTTAAGCTTGGTAGCACTCATTTTTAAAATGAATTTATAAACAAGATTGCAGAATGAAACAGGCATAAATTCTTCAAATGTAGAGGGAATACAATATGCTTAAATTCTCTAAAAGTAGAGGGGTATTGGCCTTTTGGGATAAGACGTATACATGTGGAATTTAAAGCTCCAAGAATCCTCCTTGATTCTCTAGATTCCTCCAGTAATCTTAGTAGAGCCGCTTCCAACATATCATAAAAACCAAAGAAAAAAACACTATCTATCTGTTAGGCCTTGGGCTTTTTCGCCTTTTTGAAAGAAAGAAAAAGCACTTTCAAGTCTTCCTTTGTGTCTTATGTTTCCAATTCCTTGTTCATATTGTCATCTACGAGCCTAGGAAAAAGCCTAATAATTTTCATTACTTCTCCAATGTTTTCATTCTTAGGACCTTTGAAAATATTCTTAAAGTGTGGTTTCCCAATTTTAGTGATTTTCTTGAAAGTTTTGGCCCTTTAACTTCCAAGCTTACTTATTTTCCACATTATATTTATTTTCCTTCTGTAATTTGCATACTTGTGATTTTCCTTTTTGTATTATTGTCACCTTCAATATCCATATGGCTTTCTCTATTGGGCCTTCATTCTACCTCCTCTTTGTCTAGTAGTGCCTTATTTTTACCTTCAAGCTCCTTCAAAGATTGGTATTCTTCTCTAGAGAAAAGCTTTGCTTAATTGTTTTTGAATAGAGCTTTTGTTTATTCTACCACCTCTTCTAGGTCCTTTGATTCTTTAAAGCATGATATTTTTCCAACTCTTCTACAAACTCTTTTAAATTTTTAAAATTATCAACAAACTATTTCATAGTAGTGTCATCAAAGTATTTGTCATAGGTCTTCCATGTTCTCAATGTTGGATTTTGTGCAACTTCGGAAGTTATTCTTATTATATTATATTGTAATTATTTGTACCTCGTACGAGAGTTGATCTTGATGTAATTAATCATGTAAATCTTTGAAAGAATTAATGTAAACCTTGGGGAGAAAATTAAGTAAAGACAATAATTATTAAATGTTTTTTTATATTCCCCCAAGACAAGTCAACCTAGTGGGTAAACTGCCCCAAAATAGTGGGCAGTTTGTCCCAAACAATGGGAAGAACTGCCCCAGTTAGGTCGGCCCAGAAAGGGGAAAATTCATTTTTGCGTGTATAAATAGAGATGTTGTATGCCTCATTTGTTCATTGACTCACTCACAACAAGTTCACATCACTTGGAGAGGAGCTTGCACCTGCAGCTAGGAGAGACTTTCTACTTTCACTCTCTCATCTCTGTACTCTGTTCTCAGAATTATTCATCTCTATATGAAGGTTGTTGAGTTTTCTCCCGATTGGTCCTACGATAAATTCTCGTGTTCTTTGTTTATGTGCTTTGTCTTTCTTCTAGTGATCCTATTGATTTTATGCAATTGAATTATTATGCTATAATTGTATGAAATACTAACATGGTATCAGAGCGGTACTAGAAGAAGCCATTGCCAGAACTAGGGTTTCATATTTCAAGGCCTTCACTTAACATTTTGGCAGAAAAAGAGCCTTGGGAATTTTGCTCTAAGTAGGGTGCATGTTTTGGTGAAGGCATAATTCAATTCTGAGAATTTCAATTTTTGAACTAATTCTGCAGCCACAACAAAAATTAGGGTTTCAGTTTTTGACCTACTTCCTCCACAGTTTTGGCTTGACCCCATCTTTTATCAACTTGCATTGCTAGGGCACATCCCCCTATGTAGTCAGTTTTCCAAGAATCCAACTTTCATTTTTGACCTAGCTCATGCTAGGGTGTCTGCTTCAGATCTGTAGTCAGGATGATTGGAATGAAGGTTGAAGATCGTCTAAAAGGAGCTTCCAACTTCATCTCTTGGAAGTCTAGGGTTCTTCTCTTACTAGAAGAAAATGATCTATTGCAGTTTGTTAATGAGAAGGTCCCATAGCCAGAAGCCGAAGAAGATAAATCTCGCTGGACGAAGAATGATGCCAGAGCAAGAAGGATTTTGGTGGACTCAGTTATAGACCACTTGGTTCCTCAAATATCGGGAAAGAAGACTGCTAGAAAGATGTTCAAAACCATAAATAAGCTATTTGAACATAGTAGTATCAATGTGACACTCACATTGAGGAACCAACTATCGAATATGAAGATCCAGACTACCAGAACAAAGGTCTCTCATGGTTCCCACAAGAAGGCAATGGGATTCCACACACAAAAACAATAAGAGATAAGTATTTGGTTTTCTTGCTTACATAGATATGTTTTGTTTTATATGTCTTCATAACCATTATATGTAGATCTATCAAGAAGTGTGTTGAGCAGCTGATATAGTTTACTTTTGGTGTACTATATGTTAGATTTTGAGCATTAATTCAACATACTCTAGGATTTTTACTGAGAGAATAACATGTACAACATATCAATCATATCAAGCATGTATCAAGCATACCCAACAATCACATAAGACAATGGACATACAGAGTTTCACTGGGAAAAACCCCACAACTTCCTCAGAGATAGAAAGAGCAATGATACAACCAAATACAAGAGATAGTCTTCTACTAGCAGCTCCTCCTCCTCAACTAGTGCGCCACTTTTCGAGTGATGTAAGAGTGAGTAATGAGATCATCAAATAGAGATCTCCTGATCTCTATTTATACTTGTCCTGTCCTGCCTAATAAACTAACAGGGCCGACTTGTCTAACTCAGTCTAATAACCCATGGTTACATTAATCCGGGTCGACCCCACACTTGGTGGTCTAATAACCCATCACAACAAGTTACGATACTTGTGACACTTGTCAATACAAATGACGACACTTCCGTATAGAGGAATAATACCATCTCTATAGGAGTACAATATACATAGCTGAAATACATTCCAAAGTTACATATACATCAACACTCCCTCTTAACTAGGAAGGTATTTCTCGACACAGATCTGCTAGCACAAGTCTTCTTCTCTGGATCATCGTCACTGGATCATCGTCATCGAATCATCGTTATCGAATCATCGTCATCATCACTGCTACTGCTATCTCAATCAATCTCCAATCTACTCGTCATAGGAAGTTCTACAGAGCCAGTCCTTTTTCATACTGGATGTAGGCCCACCACCTGCAGGTCTTCATCATCTACAGAGCCAGCCCTTTTTCATGCTGGATGTACATCATCAACATCTCTGTGAGCAAGCCATCAAGTAGGTACACCTCAGGACTGATTACACTGCCTCTGCAAAACTTGTAAGATCTCCCAGGACTGATTACACTACCTCTGCAAAACCTGCAAGAGCATCTCAGGACTGATCATATGCCTTTGCAAAACCTGTGTACCATATTGTCACATCATCGTCTTTAGATCACCATCATAGTCCACGAAGCACAACCCAGATGCACATCACATAGCACTTACACCACTGACATGGGAGACCACATCTATCACCATTCGAAGAAGGTTTAGCACTTACATCACGACCATGAGAGGACTTACCTACCACCATGTCATCATGGGAGGACCTACCTACTATCATGTCGGAAAGGCACATCACTTATATCACGACCATGGGAGAACACATCTGTCACCATGTCGGAAAGGCTCACTCGGCCCTTACATCTCACCATGGGGGAACACATCTATCACCATGTGAGAATGGCCCCAGCCCTTACATTTCACCATGGGAGAACACATCTATCACCATGTGAAAATGGCCCAGCCCTTATATTTCAACATAGGAGAATAGATCTATCACTCTCTGAAAATGGCTTCAACCCTTACATCTCAGCATAGGAGAACACATCTATCACTATCTGAGAATGGCTCCAGCACTTACATCTCACTATGGGAGAACACATCTATCACCATGTGAGAAAGACTCATGTGCATCTGTACCTCCAGAGTCATCACTTCCCCTTGGAAGGATTCTCGATCTGAAGCACACCAAGTCTCCCTCTGAAGTATTCAAACTTCACTCTGGCCAGCGGCTTGGTCAACACATCGGCTATCTGCTCATCCATTGCCACATACTGGAGCTTCACTGCTCTTCTCTGCACCATATCCCTGATATAGTGATACTTGATCTCAATGTGCTTCGACTTGTCATGGAAAACTATGTTCTCCGACAACTTCACACAACTCTAGTTGTCGCAATATATACAAGTAGCACTCAGCTAGAGATCAAACAAATCAGACAGTAGCTTCCTAAGTCATACTGCCTCACAACTAGCCGAACAAGCTGCAACATACTCTTCTTCGACTGTACTCAGTGCCACACAGGATTGCTTCCTGCTAAACCAAGAGATCATACTAGATCCCATACTGAAGCAGCACCCCGAAGTGCTCTTCCGATCAATGGCACTGCCTGCCCAATCTGAATCAACATAACCCTCCAGGTTAAACCTTTGATTCGCCTCATACTTGAGCCCATAATCAACTGTACCCTTCAGGTACCTCAGAATGTGCTTTGCAGCTATTGGGTGAACATGTCTCGAATCTGTCAAGTACTGGCTCAAGGTGTTCACCGCAAAGCAGATATCTGGTCTCATATTCGTCAGGTACATCAAGGACCCAATCATCTGACGATACATCGTGGCATCAACTGACTCAGATGAAGCATCACACAAAAGCTTCAGGTTTTGATGCCATATGTGTGGCCATGGCCTTGCAGTCCATCATCCCGAACCTCTTCAGGATCTCTACTGCATACTTCCTTTGTCCAAGGAATATTCCATCTGCACTCTGCCACACCTCCATACCAAGAAAATAGTGCATCATACCCAAGTCCTCCATCTCAAACTCGGCAGCAAGCTTCCTCTTCGTGTCGGCATTCAAACTATCCTCACCTGTTACAAACAGGTCATCCACATACAATAGTAGTATCACTGGATTGCCTTCCTCAACCTTGTAGTAAAGGTTGGAATCCGCTTTACTCTTGGTAAAGCCCAATCTAGATAGGAAGCCATCTATCCTGCCATACCAGGTCCTGGGGGGCTGTTTCAAACCATACGGGGCTTTCTTCAGTTTGCACACATGTGACCCTCGGTCATGTGTTTCAAACCCGAGTGGCTGCTCCACATACACTTCCTTTTCAACTACACCATTCAAGAAAGCTGTCCTGACATCCATTTGGTGTACCTTCCATTTCATCACTGCAGCCAGAGCAAGTACTGATCTAATGGAAGTGTATCTGGCCACATGAGCAAAAGTTTCTTCATAGTCAATCCCTTGTTTATGGGAGAAGCCACGAGCTACAAACCTAGCTTTGTATTTCTCTATGCTACCATCTGCAGCATGCTTGATCTTATAGATCCACTTGGAAGTCACGATAGACTCTTCCCATCTCGTCTTGGGACCACATCCCAAACATCATTCTTCATGATCGACTGGTATTCCTCGATCATGGCATTCTTCCATTACTGCATCCCAGATCTTGGGAACTTCAAAATCTTCAATAGCTAACTTTGTTGCTGGAACAAATGTTGTAGTCCTTCTTTTGTAGGTGATGATATATGATCTTTCCTACAAGATAAGTTAAATTGCATGATTAGAAACATCTCATAGTTTTCAGAACAAATTCTTACACATAAAGAAATATGTCATACAATCATGCAATTAATTTAGCCAATGCTTCAATACAACATTTATCCATATCCCATAACTTTCTAGATGCCTTCCAATCTCTACCAGAACATTGTTAAGAGTGTGCACAACTCCCAACATGTTAGCAAAGAGGTTTCATTCTAGATAAGTAGCAATGTAATGTTGTGCAATACCATAGGCCACTTACCCATTACTTGCATATTAGTAGTATCTTGTTCATCAATGCAATTATTCTAATATGCATAATACACAACCTAAGTCTAGGAACATAAGCATATACATCATTGAATAACATTATTTAAACAAACAAAATATACAAGAAATGACAATTCAAATACTTATCTTTGTTTGTTTGTTGGGTGGACTCCCTCTGAATCTTTGCTTCCTTCCAGGAGCTGTTGGAGTCCTATTCTGAAGTAACTTCTTCTACTCCTTTCTGTTGTGAATTGTAAGGAGTGGTGAAATCCCTCTTAATCCCTGAGTCACTGCATAGCACTTGAAGTCTGCTGAAGTGAATTCTCCACCATTGTCATATCTAAAGGTCTTGAACTTCTTTTCAATGTGGTTTTCTATCAAGGCCTTGAATTCCTTGAATTTGTTGAATACTTCATCTTTGTTCTTCAAGAAATAAATCCCAAGTCTTTCTAGAGAAATCATCAATGAAAGAACCATAGTATACATACCCACTCAGAGAACTAGATGACATCGGACTGCATACATCTGAGTGGATAATTCCTTTTTCCTTACTTGCTTGTGATTGCCTTCTTTGTGTTCTTTCCTTTTGCAAATCCTTTGCAAACATCTTCATACTTTGACTTGATTTCAGGAAGACCTTCAACTGCTTTGCTTGCAATAGGTAGTGCCCTATAGTGCACATGTGCAAGCCTTCTATGCCAAAGTTCACTTGGCTCTACTGAATCATGAACCATGGCTTGTTCTGGTTGGCCCTTCAATTTGTATAATCCTCCCTCTTGCTCCCCAATCACCACTGCATCATCTATAGTCTTACCCTTTGGCCACATTAGGACTTGGCCATCTACAAATGCAACCCTCATGCCTTTTGCATCCAATGCAGATATGGAGAGTAGATTCTTCTTGAGACTTGGAACATATAGTACATCTTCCATCTTCATAGACTTTCCAGAGTGTAGTTTAAAGGAGGCTTCACCATTCCCTTTTATTGGATATTGGTAGTCATCCCCAAGTTTCACCTTGTGGGGTGATTCATGTTCAGATAGGTTCATAAAGGATTCCTTGAATCTTGTCATGTATTTAGAAGCCCCACTATCTATAAGCCAATCATTACTTCCATGAGTAATGGTTCCAGTGAGAGCAGAAATCAAAACATATTCTTCATCACTTGAAGAATCTTCACTATCTTCTCTGGCCCTCTTCCTGGGAGGTTCATCATCCTCTGCAGCATGAGCATGATGTCTTCTTTTGAAGTTCTTCTTCTTGTGAGAACCATCTTTCTTATTTCTGGGACAATCCCTGGCATAGTGTCCCTTTTCATCACATGTAAAGCATCGGGCATTTGATATGTTTCTTTGAGATCTGAAGTTGCCTCTTTGATTCTGATGGCGATGTTTTTCTTTCTTATTGTGGCGATGCCCCTTCTTATCATCATGTCATTTGGAGTGTGCTGTGAGAGCTTGGTATTCATTCCCCATCTTCTCTTCTCGAGCTACAATTCGAGCTTCTTCCTGTGGTTATTCTTCCCATAGTCTACTGAAGGTGATAAGTTTCCTTCTGGCACAAATTCCTTGGATGAAGGAATCCCATGACCTAGGAAGGCCATTAAGAGTGGTCATTACCACTTCACCATTTTCTATATCTTCTCCCATAGCTTCAAGTTGTTCTTTTATTTGGGAGACCCTTGAGAAATAAGACTGCATGGTTTCTGCATTTTGGATCTTGATATTCTTTAGTTGATTCCTCAAGGTCATCTTCCGATTTATGTTCTTCCCTTTGAATAGCTTGGTTAGGGAATCAAACATCTCCTTTGGTGTCTTTAGAGATGACACATGTGGTATGAAATGGTCTTTGATAGAATAAACAATGATCTTTTTAGCCTTGATCAAATTTCTTTTGTGTAAGGCCATAGCCCCTTCTTCCTCTGGGATAGGGACCTCTTCACTTATGTAAGTGTCCAACTCATTTTCTTCCAGGATTAACCCAATCCTATACTTCCATGCTCAGAAGTTATCAGCCCCTTCAAGCTTATCCTCAAGCTTGGTGTGGTGAGACATCTTAAATAGTACTTCAAATGGAAATAGAAAAGATTTAGGTCTTACCACTTGATTTGCTTAAAACTGGATTTGGTCCTGGATTAGGGTTTGTTAGAGAAACCCTACAAATTCAAACTTTGAATTTCAAACTTTTGAAAGGATAGAAAGATGCGCCTTGATGAGATGATCATCCTGGTATATTCAGAATTTGAGATCTGCAAAGTTTCACCCTTCAGAAATGCTTTTTAGTCTTCTCGGATTCATTGGGAGGACCCTGAATTAGGGTTTGAGTTTCCTGAAGCTTTACCCAACCAAAAAACTCGATCCAAAGCTTTAAACTTCGATTTTTCCAAGGAGCTTCCAGCTATGTCTTTAGATTTTAGAAATTCCTATTTTTGTGGAAACCCTAAGTTTTAGGGCCAAAACTGAAAGTGCTCAAAATTGAATTCTGATTGGACATAAAGAATCTCTTTGATGATTAGAGTCAATCTACCTTACTGCTTTTCTAAAATCTGTGGAGAGAAACCCAATAAACAAGAAACCCTAGTTTCCGCAACTGCACAGTGTCTTCTTCTCAGGTTAGCTCTGATACCATGTTAGATTTTGAGCATTAATTCAACATACTTTAGGATTTTCACTGAGAGAATAACATGTACATCATATCAATCATATCAAGCATGTATCAAGCATATCAAGCAATCACATAAGACAATGGACACACAGAGTTTCATTGGGGAAAACCATAGAGGTGAAAACCCCACAACTTCCTCAGAGATAGAAAGAGAAATGATAAAACCAAATACAAGAGATAGCCTTATACTAGCATCTCCTCCTCCTCCTCATCTAGTGCGCCACTTTCCGAGTGATGTAAGAGTGAGTAATGAGATAATCAAATAGAGATCTCCAGATCTCTATTTATACTTGTCTCGTCCTGCTTAATAAACTAACAGGTCCGACTTGTCTAACTCAGTCTAATAACCCATGGTTACATTAATCCGGGCCGACCCCACACTTGGTGGTCTAATAACCCATCACAGCAAGTTACGATACTTGCGACACTTGTCAATACAAATGACGACACTTCCGTATAGAGGAATAATACCATCTCTGATATAGTTTACTTTTGGTGTACTATAGACTCTTGTTGTATTTGCTATGCATATGAGCTACACAACATTTCATGAACACATGATGGAGCTAGTCTAGATGATATCTCCTTCCTGCATAGAGTAGTGCACACTCTTGATGGCATGTTCTAGTGGAGATAACAAACATCTAGATAGTTCCCATATGTGTTTGGTAGACATGTTTATGATTGTTGTGCTAAAGTATTAGCCAAGATGCCTGTGTAAATGATTGTCATTGCATGGAAATAGACATTAGTTAAATTTGATTATGCAATGTCATTGATCATCAGTCGAGATTTGACTTGTAGGGAAAAGACCATGTGATATGGCCTACAAGAGAAGGATGATGAGACTTGTTCCGATAAACAAGTGGTGGACACATGAATTCTATTGATGTTCAACAGGAAGCTTCTAGGAGTATGACCCTTAGACTAGAAGGATGGCGTCCAAAAAATCTTTCATAGGAGTGAAACTAGAAGTGGGTCACCTCTGGATCTTTGGCTGTCTAGCCTACATACATGTGCCCAAGGAGAAAATAACAAAGTTAGAACCTTCAGGCAAGAAGGGAACTTTCGTGGGATACAATGAGTCTTCAAAGGCGTACATAATCTACATCCTAGGATCCAGACAGATTGAAGTCAGCAAGGATGTGTCCTTTGAAGTAGAAATGGATGTCAAGAATGGCAGAGGATCAGACATGGAGATGGATGATGAGGAAATGCTAGAACCAAAGGATATGAGATAGTCTCCCATTTAGTTCAGAGGGAGTTAGAAGAAGAGGATGAACCCATCGATTCCATTGATCTAGTTGAGCCAGCTGATGTTCCTAGAGATATTGTCGCAGGACGGAAGAGGCCTAGATAGGCACAACAGACTTTGCATGGAGCAGATGGGAGTGTTGAAAAACACAAGGCTAGATTTGTTTCCATAGGGTTCTCTCAGAAAGAGGGGTTCGATTATGATGATACATTTTCTCTTGTGGCTCAATATATTTCCATCAGATCGATCATTTCTATTGCTTCAACCATGGAGTGGAAGTTGCATCATAGTGATGCAGACCCCAACCTTTACTACAAGGTTGTGGATGATGAGCCACTGATTTTGTTCCTTTATGTCGATGACCTATTTCTCACTGGAAATGAGAAACTTATCGTATGGTGTAAGAAGAAACTTGTCTCTGAGTTCGAAATGAAGGATCTTGGATTGATGCATTACTTCTTGGGATTAGAAGTATGGCAGAGGCAGAAGGAGATTTTCATAGGTCAAGGAAAATACACCATAGATATTCTGAAGAGATTCAAGATGTTGGACTGCAAGTCCATGGCCACTCCGATGGATGCAAATTTGAAGAACCTGAGGGATTCTGCTTCAGATTCAAATTTGATTTATCCCACTATGTATCGCCAACTGATTGGGTCCTTGATGTATCTAACGAACACCATACCAGATATATGTTTTGCTGTGAATGCTCTCAGCCAATTTATGTGTGAGTCGAGGCAGATTCACTGGAATGCTGCAAAAAATATGCTCAGATACTTGCGTGGCACTGTGGGATATGGTTTGAGATATGCTTCAGAGTGTGACTTGAGATTGCAGGGGTTTACAGACTCAGATTGGGTCGAATGTGCTACAAATAGGAAGAGTACTTCTGGATGTTGCTTCAGTTTGGGTTCTGTAGTGATTTCCTGGTGCAACAGAAAACAAAACTTAGTAGCACTCAATACTGCAGAGGCCGAGTATATGGCTGCTAGTACAACAACCCGAGAAGCAGTATGGTCTCGTAAACTCCTTGCAGGAGTGTTTGGTTCCAGAGCCTAATGTGATTCACTGTGATAACCAGAGCTGTGTGCAGATGTCAGTGAATCCTGTATTGCATGACAAGTCGAAGCATATAGATATTCAGTATCACTTCATAAATGATATGGTGCAGAAAGGTGTGGTCGAGTTACAATATGTTTTGACAGATTACCAGACTGCAGATGTTCTCACCAAGCCCCTTCCCAGGATGAAGTTCGAATACTTTCGCGGAAGACTTGGAGTAGAAGAGAACATGTCTCTCCTTGAGAGGGAGAGATGACATATAGATGTTTTCCCTTCTTTCACCTAGGTGCCTCTACTCGTCCAGGTTCTCAGCCAGGTATGGGAGAAATCCCATCGACAGATGAGACATACATGCAATAAATGGTTGGGTTCCACCTAGGTGCCTCTACTCGTCCAGGTTCTCAGCCAGGTATGTGAGAAATTCCATCGACAGATGAGACAGACATGTAGTAGATGGTCGGGTTCCACCTAGGTGCCTCTACTCGTCCAGGTTCTCAGCCAGGTATGGGATAAATCCCATCGGAAGATGAGATAGCCATGCAGTAGATGGTCGGGTTCCACCCAAGTGCCTCTACTCGTCCAGGTTCCCAGCCAGGTGTGGGAGAAATCCCATCGGCAGATGAGACAGACATGTAATAGATGGTTGGGTTACACATAGGTGACTCTTCTCGTCCAGGTTCTCAGCCAGGTATGGGAGAAATCCCATCGACAGATGAGACTGACGGGTAGTAGATGGTCGTGTGATGATTGCATAGGTACCTCTACTTGTTTAGGTTCTCAGCCAGGTATGGGAGTACCCCATCGACATATGAGATGAACATGTAGTAGATGGTTTGTGCACCTCTGCTCATCCGGGATATCAACCAGGTATGGGAGGATCCCATCAGCAAAGGAGACAGACAAGTGGCATATGGTATAGTAGATGGTAAAGCCTATCTCTTAGACATCCATGTAGGATGGAGAGACTCCCTTGGACTCACCGAAGGACTGGTGGAGTTTATGCATGATGACACTTCTCGAAGGACTGAGACTGTGTTGAAAACCTTCAGTATGCATAGAGATGATTGAGACAATATAGATGTACAAATGAAACCCAGATGATCGTGATGCTGATGAAGACCAAATAATACCTTCCTTGTTGAGAGGGAGTGTTGGATTTTGTGCAACTTCGGAAGTTATTCTTATTATATTCTATTGTAATTATCTGTACCTCCTACGTGAGTTGATCTTGATGTAATTAATCATGTAAACCCTTGAAAGAATCAATGTAAACCTTGGGGAGAAGATTAATAAAGAAAATAATTATTAAATGTATTTTTATATTCCCCCAAGACAAGTTGGCCCTGTCAAATTAGACAAGTCGGCCCTGTCAGATTAGACAAGTCATCCCAGTGGGTAAATTACATCAAAACAGTGGGCAGTCCGCCCCAAACAATGGTAAGAACTGCCCCAGTCAGGTCATCCCAGAAAGGGAAAAAGTAATTTTTGCATGTGTATAAATAGAGAGGTCGTATGCCTCATTTGTTCATTCACTCAAACACAACAAGTTCGCATCACTTGGAGAGGAGCTTGCACCTACAACTAGGAGAAGCTTATTTTTGGGGTTTTTGGTTAGAGAGACTTTCTACTTTCTCTCTCTCATCTCTATACTCTATTCTCAGAAGTATTCATCTCTATACGAAGGTTGCTGGGTTTTCTCTTGATTGGGTTTCCCAGGATAAATTCTCGTGTTCTTTGTTTTTGTGCTTTGTCTTTCTTCTAGTGATTCTATTGACTTTATGCAATTGAATTACTATGCTATAATTGTATGAAGCACTAACACTCAAGGGCTTTGAGTCCTCTATCAACCAATAATTAATAAATTTGAAGGGAACACATGGTTTCCAATCTTTAGGATCAATTTGTAGGAGGATAGGAAAATGATTATGAAGAGGCCCCATAACCATCCCATGATTTTATCTTGGCACCGTCCTCCATTAATTATTTTGTGACTAATAATTTATCCAACCTCTTGGAGATACCCTCCCTTCCTCTTTTGACATTTCTCCATGTTGGGACTATAATTATAAGTTCACCATCTTGATAACTTTTTTCTCTTCAAAAAGCAATTGAAAAAGTTTTCCAAGGAATTACATATTGCTACTTGTCCCCCATATCTCCCTCTAATTAAGAGTAAGGATGAGCCCCCTCCCTCGCTCCCCCCACTCTGCCCAACTATTACATTTTCACCTTTCAGGATACTTGCTTCTCTTAAACCATTCAAAAAAGAATTTCTGTCCCCATAGGGCCCATGCAACTTTATTATTCAATATACATTCCCAAACTCCTTGGAATTCACCTCTTTTATATATTTGTAGGTAGAACATTGGTAGAAATTGTGCCAAAATTTTCATTCCATATAGTAATTGACCCTCCTTGAAAATCCTCAACACCCACCAAACAAAATTCTCAATTTTATAGAGAATATAACTAAAACTCTACCACTTTCGATATGTCACACACAGATTCTTGAGCAAAAAACACGTCTAGTTTATAACCGCAATAAGTATTTTTAGGGTTGGATGTTTGAGGGCATCCTTGACCCCTCTTGAATTTAGAGATGAGATGATCATTTGGGCATTAATTTGTGGGTTTTTCTTGCTTTGAGGACTCCATTGATTGTTAAATAACTTTCTTCTTTGATCTCTTTCTTATCCTAGGATTTGTTAAGGATGCATGACATTTTCTCCTTATACTGTAATTGGAATGTCCTTGTTTAAGGCTAGCCCCCCTTCCAAAACCATTGATTCTTCCAACATATTTATTTTGGCCTTGATTGATATGTAGACTTAAGAATGGGCTTAAGGGATTTCTTCCAATATTCCTTGGGCTGGACCTTTGAAAGATAATCCTTCTCAATAGGATACTCTTCATTAGATAGGTAAACCTCTATAGCTATAGATTCACCTTTTAGGGACAAAAACCTATCTTTTTTCCCCAAACCTTTCATAGATGACTCTCCAAATCGCATAGAAATTCCTTCAAAGGTATCATTATAACCATCCTTCCTAATAAGGCTATCTAGGACCTTAGGTCACCACCTCTAGTATACTCCTTGTTGAAAGGAGCGGAACCCACACACCCAACATGATAAGGGGAACTATTATGTGCATCCTTAGGGCACAATGAAGGTTTGAGTTAGGCATGCCTTGTCCCACCATAGTTCTTGCTTGCTCACAAAACTTTGATTTGACATCTTTAGGCTATTCCAAGCTCATTGAAGGAGGATGACCAAAATTTGATGTAGAACGTGGCCGTGACACAAAGCCTCAGCTTCTCCAAGGGTTTCTCCCTTATGAATTTATGGATAACCTTTTAGATTGCCAGAAGGTTTTACTTTTTAAAGTCAAATTTTCTTCTTCCATATGAAACCTCACCCGGGGTTTTTATATGTTAGGGTTAACCTTGACTCGGGATTGAATCAAAGTTGGTTAGGTCTAGCACATGTTTTTGGGCACATGGTTTATTGTAGCCCATGGTATTGCATGTAAGGAAGCCTTTATAAGGCTTGAGGAGGCTCCATTGTGAAGCGGCCTGGAGGTGAACGGTGGTTAGCTCACTTGGCCTGGATGGCTGGTTTGGCCATGTAATAAAGATCTTCATTGGGTGTTGGTTTTCCCCACATGGGGTTTCCAGGGTAAATTATGTGTCTGTTATGTGATTGCTTTGTTTCTGTTTATTTCTCTCGCAAGTTAAATATGTATGCTCATCTAAACCTAACATTATAGTCCTCCTAAAGATGACCTATTTGGTGACAAGCCCCACATATGAAGGGGAGTTTTTTGAAATCCAACTTCTAAGTGAAAAATCAAGGACCCATTTAATATCCATTTATGCTGGTAGACCCTCTCTTAGGTGTAGTTCCACCAATAATTAAAAAACCCTTCAATCCTCCTTGTCCCAACAAGTTCCCTTCAGAGCAATGAAAAGCCCCAAATATCCATTGGAAGATCCAATGACATAACCCATATTTGTTTCAAGTAGGTTGGCTCTTTCATGGGATCAAAGCTTGAATTCTATCTCTTTAAACATAAGCTTGAGGGACCCTTTTCTAAGGAGTATTTCCACATCACTACCATAGTCATGATGAAACAAATCCTTCACCGAACTACAAAATGAGAGATATTAAATATCCGACACTTTTCTCTAAGCCTCTTTCATCCACAACTTCAAGGATCCCCCTTAGCAATTCCCCCCCTAAATCTCCCAACAAGTGCTTTCTCCATCATGAAACCTTCAACCTCATACACACCCACAACTAGACCAACTACCGTTTTGACTCTTTTTAGTTTAACTCTTAGACACTTATTTTTCTAGGGTCTACACTTTCCCATTCCCACCCTTTCCAAAATTGAGTCATCTTCTAGAATCCCTTCTTATCAATATGTAACTCCTATGCTCCCTCCTTGAATTGACAAAAATGTTTTTTTGTTCTCCTATCCCTTGGCTCACATTCTTAGGTTCAACCATTGAATTAGGGATTCAACCATACTTGATTTCAGAGCTCAAAAAATCAGACAAAGCAAGATGTTAAGGAACCCTAGCATATTCATGTCGTATACACCCTTTTTCCTCAAATGAGGTTAAAGTAGAACTGATAAGAGCCTCCTTTTTCCATTCTTCTAACAACCTTAAATGGTGCATCCCTTCTAGATACCTATCTTCAAGGCTATGGGTCACAACATATATGTCGATCCTAACAGATTTACACTCTAACAACTGCTACACAACAAATTTACACTCTAACAATGACTGCGCAATACCTCTACGATGGCTCTATGCCCTCATCAACTAGTGGCTCTCCCACAGGAAACGAGAGATCCTTCTCTTATATTGCGACCTCCTCCTATCTGCAACTCCCTTCTTTAGTGGTGGCGACAGTCTCCTTGACCAGGTGGCAATGTCTCCTCTTCCGACAATGGTGATCAAATTATAAATTTGATCATGGCGACTGTCATCTCGAGAATGGTAGTGAGCAGAAAAAAAACTTCATACAACTTTCTTTACTTCAACTCCATCCCTTCTACAAAAATTTATTTTACACACCTACACATGAATAAACTCTACAACATTAATCTACCCCATTCTCTATTGTACCGCTAGTTACTCACTTGGTCTCCACTCTTCAGATCTCTTAATCTCTCACGTGAGTGCTAGTTTTGCTCTTATACCATGATGAAAATACTACAATAGTTATCATAGTACACAATACAAACAATGCACAAACTAATACAAAATCATTATTGAACATAACATTAATTATTGAATATAAGATTAGATGAAATGTTCATAGCTTGTTGAAATATATATATATTTTAAATATCTTGTTATTAAGGATGTAATTTTTATATAATGCCAATATTTCCTCAACTATACTAGATTTGTTGTAACAACTCAACCAATACAAATGAATTGATATCACTGATTATGATATTCATAAGTCATTAACGATGATATATGATATATTGATTTAAGAATATTTCCAATAATACATTAATGTGTGCCCTATATAGGTGGTAGGTTAGGATAGGGTTTTAGTGTCAATAAAGTTTATAACTTTATGGCTTTAAACAACATTATGTACCATATTGGTATGTTGTAATGTGGTATTGATAAAGTTATATTTACATATTTAAAATATGGGTAAGGATATTTTATAAGTGATATTAGGACTAGTGTAAATTAATGCTTCTATCTTATGACATATTAATTATAATGGAAATCTAGAAAAATAACAATCTATTGATTAGAAGAATTTGAACGAGAATTTTTTGATTTTTTTGTTTGTAGAATTGTAGCTAATAGTTGGCTTTTGTGTCTCACTATTTTTCATGTTTTTAAATGTTAATTTATATGTTTTAAAAATTAATAAAGTTAGTGAAGCTTGAAATATGTATTATATACTTTGTTTTCTAAATGGTGAAGCAATACAAACTTATTCCAAAAATAAAGGCCTATGTATTTTATAATTATGATAACTGTACAAAAAAAAATATGTTTTTTCTTCAACAAACATATATTTAAAATCTATATACAAAGCTCTATAAGTGGGTCCAATTCATCAACAATGAATATGTGGATCATATTTAAAACTTGCATGCCTTCAAAAACTCCAATTTAGAGAAAATTTAATTTCAAGCGTAAAATTTTATTCATACACTTGAGAGGTGACCTTTGGCCTTCAGTTTCTAAAGTTACGCTACTCTTCAACTTATATTAGTAACTAAAATTAAATATTAACAATATTTACAAAGTGAACCATAATCCCTACAAATTAGGTTTCCAACAAAAACCATGGTTGAAAATGGAGATAAGAATAGGGATATAGGAAAATGGATGTGCTTTTGTTTATGTAGTCAAACCACTAGGTTTGTCATTTCGAAGCTAAAACCAAAGCAATCAACTCATTCAACATGTAGAGGAAAAGTGGTAGTCCCACCAATTTCATTTTGAATTTACACGAATACACATACCTTAAAAATTCACACACTTTATAAACACTCACATTATAAATGTGCAGACATTCGTATTAGATTTATATTCATAACTTCGCAAAATTCCATTACCTTTAGCATTAGGACCTATTTTAGGATCCACGTTTCATAAGGTTCAAGATTTAATATTAGAACCTATTTCACCTCCTAGACATATCCTACTAGGCCAATCCTCTTTTTCCAAACCCTCCTAATGGTGCTTGGAATATGACTTGGGGGTCAAAGACCCCATAAAAAGGGCACGTTGTTGAATATGGTTGTCATTGATGACAAGCCATTAATGACAAAGGTTGAAGTGATGACATAGCACGCAAACTATGAGCAATGACATGACATGGCATGAAGAACCTTGGAGGTGGGCATTAGAGCCATTGGAACACCTAATGAGCCAAATGACCCATTCTGTGGTCATTTGTGACTTGATGGGGTCATGGACTCTTGGAGATGGCCCTAGGGCTTGGTAATGACATGGAACCCTACACATGGTTGAGATTCCCTTACAAGTGTCCTTACACCTGTGCACATGATGGAGCTTGGCATATACATCCTTGGACATTCCTTGTGGTCATTTGTTGAAAATAAATGATTTAGAGTCATTGATTTAATGATGTTGAAGCCACAAGCCCATTGCACCCTCTTGAAATGATGAAGACCTTGATAAACCGTCAAAGTATTATGGAACTCTTGTACCCATACCCATAAGCTTGATGAAGATATGCGGAGTCCATGATGGAATCCTTGACAATTTGAAGTTGCTACCTTGGTAGTTTTCTCTTGGTCATGACAACGCTTGTGCTTTTGACATGATAATTAAATAATTACTATGAAGATATCCAACAAATTAACCCAGCTGTTATAATAATTAAATTAACCAAAATGTTAAGACAAGTCGGCTAGCTAAAGGAATTAAAATAACATGCTTATCCTACAAGTTGGCTGCAATAGTTGTGCAACATAAAATTAAATTCTAAAATAAATAAAAACAAAAAAAATGTTTATATACAAGTCAGCGCAACATTTTGTTTTTTGAAGAACGACCTATATAAATACACCCTAAACCTTCTTTCTTCCAAGATGAAATTCAGATTGTCTTAGAGAGGAAAATTCGGACTGTTCACTGAGGTGAATTTCGGGTACTGTAGCAGGCAGCTACAGTGGATAACACTTTTCTTTTTTGGCTGATTTCTTTGTTATGGGTAGCAGATTTGCATGATGGAGACATGGTTTCTGGGCAGCTTGGTGACATGTTTTTAATAATGCTGATATGCTGGACAAATGAAGTACTGCTGATAATATGCTCAGTGGTTTGAGTTTTATGGGTTGACTGAGATGAAGACTTGATGCATAATGTGGACAACAACATGATCCCTCTGATTTCTGGGCAACAACATTTTATATAAGGATATCCTAGGGTTGCAAAAAGATGTGCTCATGAACATAATGTTCATAATGAAGAGTTTGTTGGGAAACAGGGACAGTTTGATGTGTTGGGAAGCAACATGACACTTTAAGTTTATCTCTTATTCTTGGTTTGACAAATTGCTGAGACATGAAGAAGATGGACAGTTTGTTGATATGATGAAGACTATAAAGACAGATGATGTTGTTGATTGCTAGTGATAAATGAAGACATGGTGAGGATGCTGGACATAATGATGACACCATAGTTTTCCGGGTAACATGATAAAGACATAGCTGAATTATGATCAAGACTAATCATTTATAGGCAGCAGCATGGGTTGTTTAATATGGATAATTTGAATAAACAATGATGATTATAAACAGAATGCTGGGTGTAAAGAATTCGCATGGGTTAGTGAGTAATTTCAGGAGTTCAGTTTGGATGAGGACAGGCTCGATGGCTGGAGCATAGGAGGATCATAAATTACAGCAGTCAAGCATCATTTTATTGTTTATCTTTTATTTCTGAATGACTGGTTTATTATGGTATGATGCTGAAGCAGCATGAAGACATTGTTTTCTGGGTTTCACTAAGATAGTGCCAAAATATGCTGATGTGTTCAAGTTGTTCATAAAAAAATGATTTATGACCAGAATGATGAAGATGTGGAAATATGCCGAGACAGGTTTTGATAATGGCCTTAAATAAAGACATATTGCTATGGTGATTGACATGTCGACAGTGTGATTGTAGTGCCCTTAGACTACTATAGACATTGAGGGCACCTGTTGAGTGACCCGACTGATTGAAACATTAATAAAATAACTCTTTGATGTTATTTTGAGTATGTGTATCTGGACAGTTGATGTAAATGAATGATTACATGTGTTTAACGATTAACTATGATTATGGAAAATATTCTTATGAATGATGCTTAACGACTAGCTATACGATTGATCATGTGATGAGGACGAAGAAAGTAATTATTGACTAAATGCATGTTTGATTAGATGAATGAGTAATGTTTGAGTAAATTATAAATGTTTAACGAAGTAGCAGATTTATGAATCAAATTATGATTATTGAGGACAATACTACTAATATATGTTTGTGAGAAATGTGTGTAGCGACAGGTGAAACGGTTCACAAACGTACACAGAAAGGAATATGAAGGGTCGTAGAGTATGGATAAATCACACATAGGGAGAGCGACGATGATTTCGACTTATGACGAAATACCACGCATGAGCAGATAAGCACAGATCCGCTTGCTCAAGAGGAAAGCGTGAGGGCGTACGAGGTGGGCCACGACGAAGCTGGTCACGTGCGAGTTGGGGGGCACTCAGTGCGAACGGACTCACTCCTCAGCGCCATTAGTCCCTAATAGCGTGTAGACAAAGGATGGAAGGTAACAACTCCTGCAATCCCTACATGAAGTTCCCGCAAGTCAAAACGAAAGGATGACGGCAGAAGGGCTCAACGGTGCAGTACCCTGTCGAGAACATAAAGTGTGGACGCAAGGACCCAACGATGTGGTACCTTGCCGAAGAATGGAAACTACGAATGACTGGACCCGACGTAGTGGTGCCATGTCGGGGAAATGAAATTAATGAACAAGGAAGCCCAATGGCGCAGCACCGGGGTCCTATTGAAAGTGATTGTTAAACTTATAAGTTTTCACCTAGAACATTGCTTAGAAATGCATTTGAATACTTTAGGCATTTGCACATAAATGATTACTTTGGCATTTAAATAATATTAAGTGTTATTTAGGCATTTGCACATAAAAGAATATTTTGAGCATTTAAAATAATATAAATATTTATTTTAGGAGCAAAGTAGAATCCTAAGCATGGACACCTAGTCAACTCCACCTACACCTAAAAAGTAGGAGTTAACTAAAATATCTAGGGGACAAACATGAGCAAACTTAGGAATGTTGGTGCAACTCCTAGAAAAACTGACACATGGATGGGTGAGTATTATTAAATTGGAAATTTAATAAAATATGTATTTATGAATGAAGCGACATGTGTCGCATGGAATGTTCCTGTAAAAGGAAGGCTTTGGGAATGGGTAAAGGACCTAGATCCTGGATGATTATCGTAATTTTGAATTGCCTCATGACTTGCTGCTATTGAGGGTTTGGCTGGAAATTTTGGTGGGGGGGGAATTCAAGCTGAGTTTCTTGAATTGTTGTGTGTGAACTATACGACCCAAATCTCGGGGGTGGTCATGCGACTGAAAGCACGAGCCTATGGTTGGGTGGCGAAGCTAATGGTTTCTTCGCCTATGGTTTAAACTTGCTTTGCTGGAGGGATCCTAAGGAAGACGCGGACGACAGTGGACAAGATGGATCGGTTGATAGGTTATGGTTTTGTTTTAATTTGCTAAGTTATTCATTTATTTATTTTATTTATCTAGTAATTATGCTTTCCAATCTCTTTTGTATCAAGTGGTTGAGTTTCAGGTTCACTTGAGGAGGACCCTAAAGGAGGGGTTCTACATTTGGTATCAGAGCCGATCGAGCCTTGAGGGCACCAGACTCATATTTTTTTTAGGGGTTTTGTCGGTAAACATGGTGATCAAGCAACGGGATTGGAGCTGCAATCTTCAAGGAAGTTTCACGTTCGACTGGAGTAGCTATTCTTTCAGGTTCTTTATTATTATTGCAAATTACATTCTATTTCTGTTTTGTTGTGAAGTTATAGATCTGAAATTTTTATGTAGGAATATGAACAAGGTCCCGTATAAATGTAAATTTAAGTATGTTAAATTTTCAGTAATTGAGAAATATTAGGATTTTGAAGAAAGTATCAGATCTGGAAGTAAATGTGAACTTCTAAACATGATCACTGAATATTAAAATTTTCTATGTATGGATGATTCTATGTAGTATCTGAGAAAAGTCGATTTGACAGAGAATGCTAGACTTCTGTCTGAAATTAAAATGTTTATTTTAATTAGAGAGTTATTTTCATATACTTGGACCAGAAATTTTAGAAGGAAGTGATTTTACCATACTTATGTATATCCTTTTAACATCATTGATTTACCCATAGGAATGGTGGCAGGCGTTATCGCTCAGAATTTTGTAAAAAAATAAATAATAAAAAATAAAAAATAAAAAAATAAAAAATAAAAAATTAGATTGTGATTCTTATTATATATATTTAGATGTCCTCCTTAGTGAAGTCGGTGGTTCATTTAAATATTGATTATATTTTAGAATTTAAAGTTATTAAAGAATATAAGTATAATCTCATTTACCTACACCGGTTAATTTAACTTGTAGAATATATCTTTAATAGAAAAATTGCATAACTAACTAGATATGTAATAAAAACTTGTAGAATATATCTTTAATAGACAAATTGCATAAATAACGAGATATGTAATAAAAGCTTAAAGACCTAAGTGTTAATAAAATGATATGTTGTAGGTTTGATCACTCAGTCAAATAAAAATTGGGATATGGTAAATTTGTCAGTTAATTAGGAGAAGATGTAATAAAAAGTTAAAGTTCCGTATGTTACAAATTGTAATTAAATTGGATGGATGAACACTTCATTTATCATAAATAATTATGAATGGGAATAGGAGTTTTGTCATATGTATAAATAGGAGGAAGAACAAGTATCCTTAGTTAAAGAATAGGTTGTGATTATTTTATCATGGACATTTATAAGTTGATTATTCTCAATTGAAAAGATATATACATGGAAATGAATAGTTATAACTTAGATTCGTTTATTGGGGATATTTTATAAGTTGATTATTATTCTTTAAAGTGAAAAGTTATGATTATGAGTACTCTATAATTTTGATGAATATGAATGTTTGAACTATATGTTGTAGTGAAGGATTATAATGGAGTAATTATTCTATTTTTTATTTTGTAAGGGTGATAGAATGAAGAACATATCTTTGCTATAGTAGTATATAATGGATATATTGAAAAGGGTTAGCACCTGCCTGTAGGTTGTATGTTTGTAATGTATTAAATTGGTTGTAATGTATTTGAATGGTAGCGATATATTTAATGGATTTGATTTCAATGGAGAAGTTATGTATATATTTTGAATGCGTATACTTATTGAGACTTCGACACATGGTCGCAAGGGTGAAACGAACTCAGAAATTGAAAAACGATGTGTCAACATGACAATTGTGAATATCTGAACATAAGGACATTGACTTTCACATCATGATGATATTGTTAACGAAAAATGAAAAACTACAACTTGACTTGACTGTGACATGTTATGGGAAAATACAACTTGGCAAAACTATCAAAAGGTTCATATAAAGTTGATTTTACCACGTGCCGTATGGAGATGATTAACATAATGAATAGAACGCAATGTACTAACCACCTGACTAGGTGCAACTTAAGAGAAGAAACGACTAGTTTTGACAATAAGATTCAATGAGATCAACCTAACGCACATAATGTGACTTTGTGAGTCTGCCGAAGGGCTCATAAGACAACGAAAATGATGAAATAAGGTAAGAACATGATAAGCTCATTGACCTATACATGATGTTAGTGATGGGAGGATTAGGAGTTAAATTTAGAATATTTGAGGGCCCCTCTCTCTTGATTTGTTAAAAACGTGACCATGTCTTACACATCTTCGATTGACGGAATATGTTATGATGTTTACCTTCTCGTCTTGGAGGGAGGGATGACCAAATAGATTTGGAGTCTTACTTGATGGTGATTTTCTAACTAATGGGTGGCTATTGATGCTGTATAGCTTGTAGTTAATTTTGGATATCCTAGACCTTCGCAGATCTAGGTTGGTGTTGGCAATTATGAAGTCATTATTGGATTTACAATATGCAAGTTACGATTGAGTTCATGAGGATGTATCGGAACCGTGTTGGATGAAAAAGAAAACTTACGATTAGAACCACTAGTGCTTAGAGCCTTCATTGTTGGAGAAAAATAGAAGAGAATGACATGAAGATGAGAATAAGAAATTAGAAAGTTAAGCCTAGTGTCGGAAGTACGAGAAAATTTTTAACTTCGGGATGAAGTTCTATACAAGAGGGGGTGTATGTAATGCCCCTAGAATGACTGTGGATCTTAAGGGCACCTGTCGAGTGACCTGGAAGAACAAAATTCGATAAAGTGGTCTCTTGAGCCTTGATATGTCTTAATTGATTAAGGAAAACCTGAAGATGTGAATGACGAAAATAATTGATAAATGAATCAAGGAATTAAATTATATGTGTGGAGTTGGATAATTGATTGATTACATATTTCTTAATGATTAGCCTTGATTGAGCAAGTCAAAGTGCAGTGGGACAGTGACAGTCCTCGCTCTGTGACTAGGGAGGACGCAACTGAGATGCGTCATAGCTTTCCGCATTTATTCTGAACTTCGGGATGAAGTTCTAAATAAGTAGGGGTGTATGTAGTGCCCCTAGACTACTGTAGACATTGAGGGCACCTGTTGAGTGACCCGACTGATTGAAACATTAATAAAATAACTCTTTGATGTTATTTTGAGTATTTGTATTTGTACAGTTGATGTAAATGAATGATTACATGTATTTAACAATTAACTATGATTATGGAAAATATTCTTATGAATGATGCTTAACGATTAGCTATATAATTGATCATGTGATGAGGATTAAGAAAGTAATTATTGACGAAATGCATGTTTGATTAGATGAATGAGTAATGTTTGAGTAAATTATAAATGCTTAACAAAGTAGCAGATTTATGAATCAAATGATGATTATTGAGGACAATACTACTAATATATGTTTGTGAGAAATGTGTGTAGCGATAGGTGAAATGGTTCACCGACGGACACACAAAGGAATATGAAGGGTCGTAGAGTACGGATAAATCACACACAGGGAGAGCGAAGACGATGTCGACTTCCGATGTAATACCACGCATGAGAAGATAAGCACTGATCTACTTGCTCAAGAGGAAAGCGTGAGGGCGTACGAGGTGGGACACGATGGAGCTGGTCATGTACGAGTTGGGGGGAGCGCAATGAGAATGGACTCACTCCTCAACGCCATTAGCCCCTAATAGTGTGTAGACGGAGGATGGAAGGTAACGGCTCCTAAAATCCCTACATAAAGTTCCCGCAAATGAAAACGAAAGGATGACGACAGAAGGGCCCGATGGTGCGGTACCCTATCGAGAACAGAAAGAGTGGACGCAAGGACCCAATGATGTGGTACCTTGCCGAAGAATGGAAACTACGAATGACTGGACCCGACGGAGTGGTGCCATGTCGAGGAAATGAAATTAAGGAACAGGGAATCCCAATGGCGCGGCACCGGGGTCCTAGTGAAAATGATTGTTAAACTTATAAGTTTTCACCTAGAAGATTGCTTAGAAATGCATTTGATTACTTTAGGCATTTGCACATAAATGATTACTTTGGCATTTAAATAATACTAAGTGTTATTTAGGCATTTGCACATAAAAGAATATTTTGAGCATTTAAAATAATATAAATATTTATTTTAAAAGCAAAGTAGAATCCTAAGCATGGACACCTAGTCAACTCCACCTACACCTAAAACCTAGGAGTTAAGTAAAATATCTAGGGGAAAACATGAGCAAACTTAGGAATGTTGGTGCGACTCCTAGAAAAACTGAGTACACATGGATGGGTGAGTATTATTAAATTGAAAATTTAATAAAATATGTATTTATGCATGAAGCGACATGTGTCGCATGGAATGTTTCTTTAAAAGGAAGGCTTTGGGAATGGGTAAAGGACCCAGATCCTATATGATTATCATAATTTTGAATTGCTTCATGACTTGCTGCTATTGAGGGTTTGATTGAAAATTTTGGTGGGGGGAAACCCAAGCTGAGTTTCTCAAATTATTGTGTGTGAACTCTACGACCCAAAGCTCGGGGGTGGCCATGCGACTGAAAGAATGAGCCTATGGTTGGGTGGCGAAGCTAACGGTTGCTTCACCTATGGTTTAAACGAGCTTTGCTTGAGGGATCCTACAGAAGACGCGGACAACAGTGGACAAGATGGATCGGTTGATAGGTTATGGTTTTGTTTTAATTTTCTAAGTTATTCATTTATTTATCTAGGAATTATGCTTTCTAATCTCTTTTGTATCAAGTGGTTGAGTTTCAGGTTCAGTTGAGGAGGACCCTAAAGGAGGGGTTCTACATTACCCTAAATGAGGGGTTCTATAGTGATGATAAATATAATGCTATGTTCTTGGGTAAAATGAAGAGGGACTTACAGGCAGTTTGATGTGGATGATAAAGATGTTGTGCATGACAAACTGATATTTATTTGAGTACCAAGACAATTATAATATGCTGAGTAGAAAACTGATGATGTGCATGGACATAAAAGTGATGGACTGATTTGATAAAGACATGATGGACAGAATGATGAATGAGATGATGTGGATAAAGACATGACTGTAATGAAATGTAATGTATGATTTGCAAGCTGGGTCTTATATCTACTTCTTAGTAGGATCTAAGAAGAACAAGGCAGGGTCCTAGACAAAGAGTTGGTGCTCTTTTATTTCAGTTGGCGCTGAATTGCCTTACGGTTGTAGTCATTGAACCAAATACAAAAAGATTAAAAAAACTATATCTTGTCTTATGTGTTGATGTGTTTCATTTGTTGATAGTTAGTTCATTGATGAATATGAGGTGAATGTGAAATGATGATATAAGAGTTGGTGACTGAAGTTGAAATTAAACAAAGTATAGGCTCACTGATTCACCCCCCCTCTCAGTGAGCATTGTGTCTAACAATTGGTATCAGAGTAGGCCTTCAGCATAAGCCTAACAAGCTTGAAGGAAATAAGTAGACACAAGTAAAAGAAAGTCATGGAGATTTATTCGGAGGATGGAGTCCCATTGCTCAATGAATCAAATTATGAGTCTTGGAGCATCAAAATGAAGTATAACATACAGGCATGAGAATATGATATCTGGAAATCAATTGAATGAGGAACATCTAAGAAGCCACTTAAAAGCAATGAAAAGGCACTAAGCTTAATCATGATGGCCTTATCTCAGTTAGAGAAGGAAAGACTAAATGTTGCAAAGTACACCTCAACCAGAGATCTTTGGAGTACACTTGAAAGTGAGCACAAAAGGAAAATTCAAGACATGGACAAAGAGAAGGAAGTCAAGACATTTGAAAATGAAGAACAAGGAATGAAGGAGGTTCAAGCATCAAGCACTAGTGAAGGTAAGAACTCTTCTATTGGAAATAATTTTAAAATTAATGATGATGAAGTTGCTCTTGTAAAGGATGAAGAAGATTTGTTGAAAATCAAAGAGGGTTTTGCAAGTACTTTGTTGGATAGGGATGTCAAATCCAATTCAAGGCTTAGAAAGAAGATCATGGGAGCATTTGAAAAGTACCAAAAGGAAACAAAGGACTTCTTCTTGAAGTTAAAACTCAAGAACAATGATTTGCAAGGTGAGTTGGAAGATAAAAATCTTGAGGTCAAAAGGTTGAAGGATCAACTACGAAATGAACAAGAAAAGAATGATGTGAATCCTAGAGAACTTGAAGAGACAAGATGGGTTAACCTTGATCTGAAAATTCAATTGGAGGAGGCTAAAAGAAGAGAAGAAGTATTGAGGAGACACTTGGATGAAAAGGAGAAGAAAAATCAAGAGCTTGAATTGGAGGTTGTTGGACTCAAGAAGAAAAATGAAAAGCTTGATGCATATGGCAAGTTCAAACATAGCTCAACTATTTTAGATGAAATTTTGGAATTTCAAAGGCCCCCATTTGACAAATATGGCCTTGGGTACAAGAAAGAAGAAGAAAAATATGAAGATGACACTCGGCCTCCCAAGATTTTTGAAGTTGGATCCACCTCTTCCAAAGAAGAAAGCAAAGCTCCTCATACACCTGCACATGACAACAAAGATATTGGAAAGTAAAAAATGGTTGAAGAAGTCAACACAACTCCTCCAAACAAATTCAAGAAACCTCCAAGATGGAATCCAAGTCCAAGGTATGAAAATGGTTTTAATGGTTATTGTTTTTCTTGCTCTAATTATGGTCATAAGGCTTTGGAATGTAGATCCTATGGAAGAAGAAGTGCTGGAAGTACTAATGGAAAAGTTACGTGTTGGGACTGCAATGATATTGGACATGTGGTTGCAAATTGTCACACACTGACATGTTTCAATTGTGGTGGTGTTGTCCATAAAGCCGAAATGTTTACTAGTCCAAGAAGACAACAAATGAAGAGCCCATCATATACATCAACAAGAAGAACAAATGAATCATGGAAGAAGTATAATACGTGCGAAATTGAATATCTGAAGACAAGCTCTCATAGCCAAGCCTACATCCCAAGATGTGGGTGAAGAAAAATATCTTGCTACATCTAAATAAAGTGGATGATCAATGCACAAAAGGTGAAGGTGGCTGCCATTTGGCAAGCCAAAATTAAGATCTTTCAAAAGGTCTTAAGACACTTTGAGTTCATCATTGGAGAATGGAATCAAATGGTGAATAATGGCTCTCCAAGAAGCAAATTATGTCCAAGGATCGTGGTTTAAACATAAATCAAGATATGCATGTGTAAGGGGGAGTGTGTTTATGAACAACTTGAAGATAAGAAGACTTACATGAGCAGTAAGATAACAAGATAATGAACAAGTTAAAGGCTTGAAGTGTGATGATGATGCATGCTTACTGGACATCTACAACACTGAAGTTTGTTTTGATGAATTGAGGTAGCAGTAGCTGGAAGTTGTGGTTCTATTTTAAATTTGTGGTATGAAGAAACCCCAGGCATGAAGATGAATATTGAACAACTCAAGCAAATGAAGAAAAACAAAAGAAAAGTTTTCAAGAAGTTGATCCGATGGCAAGAAGAAAGAGTGAAAATGGCATGAAAAACTGTGTGAATTTTGTGGAGAATTATTTGAGGCAGCTCGTGAATATTACAAGTAGTGGCAGCCTGATTATGGTGTCCTGCAACCATAGAAGGTCAACTGCAATGAAGATAAAACAAATTAAATGCTCTCTTTTGATGAAGACGACTTCCACTTTCTCATGAACTCATAGACAGCCTTGAGTAACCTTGAAAGATGTGACGATGCCTTGATTAAGGACATAGTTTTTGCAACACAATAAAGGCATCAAGTACCTTGCATTGATCCCTATATTTATTTGAAGACAATCGAATATATGAAGACAACCGATGGTTGATCTAGTGTCATAAAAAGATCATCTCTATGGAAACCAGAGTTGCATGGACAATAGAAAGGAATACAAAGTTTTATGAAGCTCTTAAGGCTACAGTAGAAGTGCTCTCAATAGAAGAAAGTAAGATAAATCTTGAAAACATTCTTGGAAGCCAAAGTACTTGCCTTACATATCCTTCAAACATCTGGCAACTAGAGGTGTAGAGTTATCCTAAAATTTGATCAAGCTTTGAAATTGATGATAGAGGTAGCTGCAGTATTGAAGATTCTTGAAAATTTGAGTGTGATAATAATGACATGGTTGAAAGGGGAGTATGGTTAGAAAATTAATACATGCTTACCTTTTATGAATTTACTAAACAAAACTTTGATGTAAGCAAGATATTAGGGGGAGCTTGTAATGATTAAACATCAAACAGTTATAGTCTCAGCAAATGAGCAGCAAGAAGACACTTCGGATCTGATTTTTTAAACTCTGTGAGAAGAACTTGAAGATCACACAATTCTAGTGCTTAACTTGCTGTAACAAAATTGGAGAGGGTCAGATCAGTTTTGATAAGGTTAATTTGGACAAGCTCGGGATTGTTACTGATGGAAAAAGGATTGCTGAAAAGATGAAAGTCACATCATCAAGCAAGATCTCAGGGGGAGTATGTAAATTAACTTGAACATCAATTGATGTATGATCTTGATGAAAGCAGGAAAGCTACAGAAGTAGAGAAGATGGTTAAGGCTTGAAGTCTATTTGAAAGGGGGAGCAAGTATATGTTTTCAAAATTTGAAAATGGCAAGATCAGGAAAATAATATAAGATCAAACTCAGCATATAATTTCATGATGAATTCAAAGCTAATTTTTTTTTTCTTTGGGCATTGTGAAGCCTTTAAAGGCTACTTGACCCTTTGTCATTAATGTCAAAGGGGGAGAGAACTTGAAGAAGGTTACCATCAATGACAAAGGGGGAGTTTGTTGAATATGGTTGTCATTGATGACAAGCCATTAATGACAAAGGTTGAAGTGATGACATAGCAAGCAAACTATGAGCAATGACATGACATGTCATGAATAACCTTGGAGGTGGGCATTGGAGCCATTGGAACACCTAATGAGCCAAATGACCCATTCTATGGTCATTTGTGACTTGATGGGGTCATGGAATCTTGGAGATGGCCCTAGGGCTTGGTAATGACATGGAACCTACACATGGTTGAGATTCCCTTACAAGTGTCCTTACACCTGTGCAAGTGATGGAGCTTGGCATATACATCCTTGGACATTCCTTGTGGTCATTTGTTGAAAATAAATGATTTAAAGTCATTGATTTAATGATGTTGAAGCCACAAGCCCATTGCACCCTCTTGAAATGATAAAGACCTTGATAAACCGTCAAAGTATTATGGAACTCTTGTACCCATACCCATAAGCTTGATGAAGATATGGAGTCCATGATGGAATCCTTGACAATTTGAAGTTGCTATCTTGGTGGTTTTCTCTTGGTCATGATAGCGTTTGTGCTTTTGACATGATAATTAAATAATTACTATGAAGATCTCCAACAAATTAACCCTGCTGTTCTAATAATTAAATTAACCAAAATTCTAAGACAAGTCGGTCAGCTAAAGGAATTAAAATAACATGCTTATCCTACAAGTCGGCTGCAATAGTTGTGTAGCATAAAATTAAATTCTAAAATAAATAAAAACAAAAAATTGTTTATATACAAGTCGGCTCAGCATTTTTTTTTTTGAAGAACAACCTATATAAATACACCCTAAACCTTCTTTCTTGCAAGATGAAATTTGGATTGTCTTAGAGAGGAAAATTCGGACTATTCACTGAGGTGAATTCCGGGTACTGTAGCAGGCAGCTATAGTGGAGAACACTTTTATTTTTTTTGGCTATCTTCTTTGTTATGGGCAACAGTTTGATTTACATGATGGAGACATAGTTTTTGGGCATCTTGGTGACATGTTTTTAATAATGTTGATATGCTGGAAAAATGAAGTACTGCTGCTAATATGCTCAGTGGTCTGAGTTTTATGGGTTGACTGAGATGAAGACTTGATGCATGATGTGGAAATCAGCATGATCTCAATGATTTCTGGGAAACAACATTTTTGATAATGATATCCTCGAGTTGCAAAAAGATGTGCTCATGAACAGAATATTTATAATGAAGACTTTGCTGGGCAGTAGGGACAGTTTGATGTGCTAGGCAGCAGCATGACACTTTAAGTTCATCTCTTATTCTTGGTTTGACAATTTGCTAAGACATGAAGAAGATGGACAGTTTGTTGATATGATGAAGACTATGAAGACATATGATGTTGCTGATTTCTAGTGATAAATGAAGACATGGTGAGGATGCTAGACATAATGATGACAACATAGTTTTCTGGGTAACATGATAAAGACATAGCTGAAGTATGATCAAGACTTATCATTTCTGGGCAGCAGCATGGGTTGTTTAATATGGGTAATTTGAATAAACAATGATGATGTTAAACATAATGCTGGGTGTAAAGAATTCACATGGGTTAGTAAGTAATTTTGGGAGTTCATTTTGTATGAGGGAAGGCTTAATGGCTGGAGCAGAGGAGGATCATAAATTACAACAGTCAAGCATCATTTTATTGTTTATCTTTTATTTCCGAATGATTGGTTTATTATGGTATGATGCTGAAGTAGCATGAAGACATTGTTTTCTAGGTTTCACTAAGACAGTGACAAAATATGCTGATGTGTTCAAGTTGTTCATAACAAAATGACTTATGACCATAATGATGAAGATGTGGAAATATGCTGAGATAGGGTTTGATAATGGTCTTAAATAAAGACATATTGCTATGGTGATTGACATGTGGACAGTGTGATGATAAACATAAGGCTGTGTTCTTGGGTAAAATGAAGAGGGACTTACAGGTAGTTTGATGTGGATGATAAATATCTTGTGCATGACAAACTGATATTTATTTGAGTACCAAGATAGTTATAATATGCTGAGTAGAATACTGATGATGTGCATGGACAGAAAAGTGATGGACTGATTTGATGAAGACATGGTGGACAGAATGATGAATGGGATGATGTGGATAAAGACATGACTGTAATGAGGCCTTGTTCACAATGCTTGAGGCCTAGAAGGTTCATTTTCTTGCATAAGGTCCTTTTCTCCTTATCAACCATGTTCTAGGCCCCTATACCTATCACCATTGCCCAAAACCAATTAATGATGACCATATCCCATATCCCACGTAGAGGAATCATGTTGGTACGAGGACTTTCTCATTGATATTGACCCTGAGAAGAATAAAAAATATATCGAGGCACTTAGTTTCCTTCATTGACCATGTTAAAGGCCCTACAACCCATCCTTTGTGTGCAAAATCTCCTAGTGGTATCCATATCAAACTTTGATTCGAAAGACCCCTTAGAGAGGGTCTATATTGTGGATTGCAATTGTTGTTCATGGTGATTGAGCCCAAGAAGTGATGTCTGGGGCCTAAGGCCCAAGTGTTTTCCTCCCTTATCCATAACAATATAGCTCTAAAATACCTTCATTGAGGGATTAATCCCTTTTGTTTCCCCTTGTGACCATGTTTAGATATCAAATACCATTTGAGTTCACAAAACCTACTCATGGCACTTATATCCCACTCAGATGCTAAAGAACATCAACCATGGGCCAAATATTGATTCATGGTGTAGGCTTGAGATAGATTATTGTTTAGGGCATGTGTTGTGGTCTAGTCATGGTGCTCGTATCCCTTTAGTAGTTCAGAGATATCGTACAAGGATCTCCTATGGTCATTCGAGGATGCATTCAACATTATATCCATAGAAGCTTTATGGGTAGTAGGAGTTTGATCCCAACAAGTGATATTTGGGTCACATGGCCCATTATTCTCCTCTCGTGATCTTAATAGGCCTCTAGACACATTCCTAGTGCATAATTAATAATTCCCACAACACCCTTGGAGGCGATTATTAACTAGTAGAGATCATTGTGGAGGTTCAATGACCCATCCATGGTGATTGAGCTTGAGAAGCAAGGTTTAGGGATGGAGGCTATTCTTTCGTTTCCTTGACCATGGTCACGAACTTGAGCCCCATCCATGATTCCCAAGACTTAATAATGGTGACCATATTCAAATTGGATGTTAAGGACTCCATCGAGAGGGCTCATGTTGTGGCTTCTAGGTGTTGTTCATGATGCTCGATATTGAGAAGGTTCAATAGGGCCTAGGACCATTATGTACTCCTTGATCATTTATGCCTCGACACACATTTCTAGTGCACAAAAATACTCATGGTTCTTGTATTCCACTTAGATCCCAAAGACCTCCTACAAAGTTATTGTGTGTTTGTTCGAGTACTTGTTCAAGGCTCTTGATATCAAGAATCTTTAATAAGATCATAAGACACTAGTTTTTAGTGTTTGATAATGGACAAGGCCTTGGACACCATTGTGGTGTACTTTATTGTACAAATTAGAGAAAAAACAAGATAAACGTATAAAACAATTGCCAGAAACACAATATTCTAGTGTAGAATAACTGAGCAAGAGAAATGAAACAAAAATGGCTCTTGTATTATGATAATCAAATTTGGAAGTAATGTTCACATGCCTCTTAAGGTTGGGAGACCTATCACTTTAGTAGAGCTTAGATACAAACTCTTGACAAGACAATACATAGCCTTCTATCTCTTTAAATAGGCTTCCAAGATCCCGAATCCCAAACTACTTGACATAGTCAAATAATTAACAATTACCAACTTCCTAGTGGGAATTAATTAATAGAGATACCCTTTTTACATTGATTGTTCATTACTAACTACTTAGCCTTATGCAAAAGGGATGAATGTATACATTACTTGATTAAATCCTAAAGTAAGGGGGCTAGGGTAGGACCCTAACATGCCCTCACCCTTGAAAATAAGCCTTGTCCTTGATGAGCATGGTAAATGACCAATTCCATTCACTATTTTGATCAGTTATTCAACTGTATTTCTTGTACTTTCCATCCATTTCCATATATTTCCTCCATATCCTTCCTTGACTCTCATAAACATTATAATTGCATTCATATTTTTATGTTAAAATAAGTAAATTATACTCTGAATTGAGATAATGACTGAGATCTACATGCAATTATGGAAGTGGCTTGTTTTACAAATTTAGGTTTGAAATGGATCCTCACTGATGAATTCCTCACCAGTGTTGATGACGAGTTTTTCTGCAGCAGTTTCCAACCAACTCGCTGACTAACTTTCCGTTAGCATACATGAAAGGGATATGAATTCTTTTTAGTATCAACGAACAAGACTGATGAAGAACAATCAATAGCATGACACCATCAGGCACTTAAAATGACTACAACAGTAATCATTATGCTGCTAGATCATTCCCTTTTATTGATTATGCATTTCACCACATCTCCTCTTTTTAAGGGGAAACGAATCTCAATGTAAAAACTGTTAAGATACTCCTTTATTTTTTGCTTCCATGAAAGAGGGCATCCACCCACTAATTAAGGATAAATTTTCTATAAGAAAGGAGCCAAACACTAAAGAAGGCTCCCTACATGCCTATTATTTTGAAAACATAAATTGACTATGTAGTTTCCTTTGCTATCCATGTTCTATGATTGTGGTTTGATTTCATATCATATATGCTGCAGTGTGAGGGCCCGCTCTACAACACGTGGTAGATCTGAGTTGTTATTTGATGTGTTGTTACCTTATAGTTGTTTGTGCATGTATATATTAGATTAGTTGTTTACATTTTATGTAGCTATCATATGTATAAGAGTATTTGTTTACATATTTTGTAGCTGTCATATGTGTTAGATTAGCTATTTTTCATTTCCTGTAGCTTTCATATATTGTTAGATTAAGCTGATTAAATTTCAATGTCCTTTATTTGCATTTTTGGATATGGTTAATGTATGACTCATTGATTTAATTCTACATACCCCATGCTGTAGCAATGCATTTGGTTGATTGAATGATATGAGATTACGATCTATTTGGGCAATTAGAAGTTTGAGCTTGATTACTTTGCATTTCTTATCTGAGAAATTTTGTATACCAATTTATCTGGTTGAATAGATTTAGTTTGGTAATTGCTGTATGCTTTTATGGTTGCATAGTGTTGGGATTAAAACATCATCCACAAGAAGAACCACTTGCAAGAAATAAAATGACTTAAACAATGAGAAGTTACGCCATTGCATATATAGTGCAGGCTATTTCATAAGATTACATTACAAATCAATGAATGTGATCTTGATAGAACTATTATTGAGCATGCTAATGGATTTTCCATGATTAATACAAGGCTATTTGAGTTGGGTACATAGCCTTATTTCCTTCCAAGTCGGTGTGATCAAATTTTATATCCATAGGTGCCAAATTAAGCGAGTTGGACATATGTAGTTAGGTATGAGCCAAGAGGAAGGCCTGTAAAAAATATTGTATCGTAAGAAGTTGATAATGAAGAAGATCAAGAAGATGATGTAGATGATTAGGGAGGAAGTTGAAGAAGACATTGAAGGTGATGCAGATCTTGGGTAGGTAGATGTCATTCATGAAGAAATTGAAGATGATGCAAACCATGAACAGTTATATGTGGCAGACGAAGAAGTTGAAGAAGAAGATGTTGTTATGACCAATCCTTTCATCGATTTGGATCTTGTTGACTCATATTTAGATTCTAATGAAGAACTAGAAGATTAATGAATATATATGTCTTGAAATGACATATGAGGTATTTTTTCAAGTTGATTAGGTCAGTTACTATGACATGCAACCACAATTTGCAAAGAATTCTAGATTGGCCCAATATTTTTTCAGGAGCCCAATATTTTGTCCTTTCATAGGGAGACAATGACAACCATCTCTATGGCGATGATGATGACACAGATGACGATGATGTAGTTTTCAACATCATCATCATCATTGATGTCATCATTTCCATCATTGCTGACATCGTTATTAAATGTTTAATTTTCATTTTATTTTTATTTTTAAATTGATATATATATATATATATATATATATATGAAATTAAATATTATATATATTAAAAAAATTAAAAAATAAATATTTCTATATATGTTTATTCATATATATATATGTGTATGTATTTTAGTGTGTGTGTGTGTGTGTATAACTAAATATTATATATATATTAAAATAAATAAAAACCAAATTAAAAGATAAACAACAAATTAAACTAAATTACCTCACTTACCTCGACCATACTCCTCCCGTGCTCTACACTTACCCCACATATCTCATACCTCATGACCGATATACTCCTCCCCGCATTGATCTCTTGCATTGGGCACTTGACACCATTCTCGTAGAGCAAACCAGAGAGCAAGGAGGCAAAGACCCTTATGGATCAGATCAGAGAGCAGGGAGCGTGAAGGGCATAGATGAATCCAAAAAACGCGAGTCCTCTATCTCTTCTCCTTTCCTCTTGAGCTCAGTGGAAATGTTTAGGGATTTCCCTGTACAAATCTCCATTAATTGAAAAACCCCTCAAATATGAGCCAATTCGCCCCTCCCCTCTTGGTCTTTATTTTAAGTCTATAGATTGATAATAATTTCACTTGGATGTCTTATTGTTTGGTAATAACTCATTAAAACTTATGGAAGTAAATGAAGCCCTAATGGTCTCAAGTGTAGTCCTCATCCAAGCAGATAATTGGTATCACATAAACCTATTCGACCGTCCTTTTTTGGTGTCTCTTTCATTTAACTTTTGCAAAATAATAAAATTTTTCTAAGGGTTCGATTTCTCCACAAACCTTTAATAACTGAATAGAGTGTATGAAGAGTTAGGTCTCCATAATGATTTGAGATGCAAGTTTTAATATGAAATATAAATCTAGAAGAAAGGAGCTTCCAATTTTGAAATGTTGGGATTCATGGAAACAAAGGGGCATCTCTGACTGAATAATGTATAGACAAAAATGTAATAAATTTTGTCAAGAAAAGATGTTCTGTTTGTAAATGGTGTAATGCTCATACATTAACCATTCATATTGTCACAACCAAAGATTGATTATTGAAGGGGGCAACGAAAGTTTGAAATTGTGTTCATTTTCATAGTAGGGCCAATAGAGAAAGATTGTACTCCTAATCAATCCACTCATATCTCCCATCTTCTCTCGGACACCTAGTTGAAGGCTATGAACTAAATAGTAAAAATCAAGAACTAAAATATACCCTTAAATGGTTGCGATTTCATTGATCATTTACTTGTGTTTTTCAGAAAGGAAAACTACTTTGTTTAAATCTACATATAAAACAGACTCTGGAAATTAATGAGAGTAAGAAAAATTGAATTCTTAATCACACATGCTTCTATACCTCATAAAATAGAATTTACAACCATATGTTAGTCACGTACAAAACATAAAATAAAATGAAACAACCACTTATGCACATCACCACCTTTATAGATGAGAGGATGTGGTAAAAATAGACTACATCAAAATAATAATAACCTAGGGAAGTTCAAGAAAATATGAAAGGGAAAATCCATCTAAAATATATTGTATAACTAAGAATAGAAATCGGTTAAGGATAGTGCCCTAACATAGAACAACAAGGAACACATGAAGTTTCTTAAGTTTGGCACATGAACAAGGAGGAATGCATACCCCCTCCAACATTATTGTAGTGTTCCCTTCAAGGCAAACTAATGCGATTCCTTAACTCCACATCTCTCTCTCTCTCTCTCTCTCTCTCTCTCTCTCTCTCTCTCTCATACACATAGGAATAAAGGTCAACGGATATACTATAGTGCCATAATTTCTCCACCTCCACTGAGGCTATCTTTAGTACTACACCTTCAAGTGGAAAATGAGGATGCACCTTGATCCACACTATTGTGCCCTCATGGTTTCCGCCGAGTCCATGAATATTTGAAGGCTACTACTTCAAAATAATACTACAACTCCACTATGGGAAAGAACAATGACTATTGCAACAAGTAAAAACCAACATATATTCTTATGTTTTTGGAAAACAAAAGAAAATAGCTCATATGGAACTCTATAGGAACCAAGGCCCTCCCCATATATTTATGGGTCTAAGCAACAATTCAATAAGTAAAACACTAAAAAAATTCCAATGTACCCAACTAGATGGGAAAATCCATAACATTTTTGTAAATCAAGACATCCTAACCATTACAACAATTTATTTTTTGAAAAATGAATCTCTGCCAACCAAGTTTGTGGACAATGGGAAATTGGAAAATTAGAGGCAGTGCAAGAAGATGAAGGTTGTATAAAAGGTTTGGTGCAGACATAATACCACATGAACATGTTCTGACATATTATTGCATATTTAGCTTATATTTCTCGGTTAGAACAATATTTTACAAAATCTATTTCCATGAAGTATGTTTTCACAATCTTTGACAACGTTTACCATAGTAGCAAATTGCAGTATAAGAGGTCTCAAGGTCCTAACATCAATTGTGCAACTAATACTCTTGGAGTTTTGTCATCGATTAACAACTATGGTAAATTCATGCTTCCTATTAAAAATACCCTTACCCAAAAATCATATTAGTGCTTGAAAAATTAAATTAAATCATAAGTAAAATGGATAACAAGTTGTTGTATACACGATGTCTATGAATGTGGTTAAAATCTATTTTTGGGAGGTGATGATGGTATTGGGTGTGGTTACAGTTATTGTCTTGTAGGTGATAAATCCATCATGATCTAGATGCTTTACATTGGAATATGTTGGGATATTATGATACTTGGGGTTTGGTGATGCTTTGCATGATCCTGATGTTAGTACTCAAGTGTATGCCCTCACCTATTCTGGATTTTATGGGAATGGTATTCCTTTGAAGGTAATGTATTCTTTTGTCGACATTCATTCAAATAGTGCATGTTTTGATTCAAGTGTGGGTTTGAAGTGTGATGCATTAGGGTTTGACATTGTTGGGGAATCAAGTGTAAGAATCTGGTTGGTTGCAAATTAGTTTATAAAACGCTGTACAATCCAGACAGAAAACTCGAGAAGCTAGGGGTCTAACAACTCAATTACATATCACACTTGCCTGCTTGTTGTAACATACCTTATTATTTTATGCTTTATAAAAGTAAAAGCACAAAAAATCTAATGAAAAACCACAAAATTCCAAGAACATCAATTTTTTTCTAAAAACCAAAAGGGGAAAGAAAGTGATTTTTTTGTATCATCACCAATTTTTGCACCATGCTACATCTTATAACCATTTTAGGTATTTTTCAATGTCGCCCTTGTTTGGAAAATATGTATTATGTCATATTTCCCTATCCTTTGTAGGTACCATTGGGCCTTGAGTCCCATCTCACACCATCTAACTAACTTTATCAGCATGGCCTAAAGTCTCTCTCATCCCATCCTTTTGGGTTAATCACCTCGATCATAGAATTCCACTCACATTTAGTTTGGCTTAATTTCTATGGTATCCAATACACTCTTAACATTACACACTATTTAGTGTACACATTCACATCTGGTTGAGTTATCTCATTCGAGTTCATGGCCACTACCCATGCTTGTCATCCTTTTAGATTCATTCAAGGGATATTTGGTGTCCCATACCCCTCAAAGCCTTGTCCCACTATGTTGGAAGATTGTTTATGTAAATTGTTGTAAATTTAGACCGTTCCATAGAAATGCAGAGGAAGGGTTGAACATTTTTTTTGAATGGTTTTTTCCACTGAGGAAAATTTAACATTCTTCACATAACATTATTACACTACAAAATACAAATTTTCATGTTGATAATGTAGGTACATCACATGTATTATAGCATAATTACATGGATGAAAGTGTAGTCGCATGAATAACATAATTACACTAAAGCTATAAACTCTAAATTAAATATTTCATGTATTCGTACTCATTGGTGATATTATGTAAATGGTTGCCTTGGCTTGAACAAAACCCTTGTTCCTTGTTACAAGCTTAAAATACACAAAAGTAAATGTAAATGTGTTTTTTGTGATCTATAAGAAAAGTAATGGAAGTGATTGTTGATATTGGTAATATACGATACCTATTAAATAGGCTTGCAAAGTGTTCAAATTATTTTCATGCAGTTTCATTTTCTTGTCATTTAGATTCACTTATTGTACACACCACTGGCGCACACACGTTTCACACCTTAATTTAAATATCACTTGGTTCATGACCTGAAGTGGAGCCTAAAAATCAACCCTAATCTAAACACACTAAATTCCTCACTTGAGTGCCAAAAAGAATTTTGTAGCAAGGTTACTGTCTCTATGATGACGATGAAAATGTTAGTCCCCAGAGTATAGTTTCAAGCCACTTTCCTTAGTGTCATTACTATTTTACTTCATCTAGAATTCAAAGGAATATTGAATCCCTCATTTTCATATCCAAGCTAGGTCATTAACAGAATCACATTAGCCCCAAAATCTATCATTTGTGACACCCCACAAATTAGTTGTCAGATGCAACAAAGTTATGACTTTATTTGATAATGTTAGAGCCTAGAACTTGATGTTAATAAATAAATAACAATGAAGAGTGTATTTTCTCACTTATGAAGTAGTTACATTAGAAATAAAAATTGTGAGAGCTCCATTGTGCGTAATTAAATAATGTGTACCTCTGAATATGAATCTGAATCATTGACTACTTGGATAATCCAAATGAGGGCTTGGACATCTTTGAGTACTCGATCCCCTCACATTAAATGATTCCTTGGATTTTTTGGACCACGAAGGGAAAACATTTCTTAAGGATGAAAAAAATCTACAGAGAAAGATGCAAATCATAGCCCAAACTTGGTCTCAAAGGTAGGTTCAAACTTGGTTATGTTGTCTGGTCATCAAGCCCTAAGGTATATAAATTCTCAAGCAAAACTATTCCATAGACATGCCAAATGGGTTTCATTCTTCCAAAGTGGCACTTTTTGTTATTAAACATAAAATAAGATAATCCAATTCGATGTTATTAAACATAAAATAAGATAACCCAATCCGATGTTAATATGTGTTTTAAGTAAGAGATACCAAGTCACTTATAAAAAAAAATCCTAATATAAACACACTAAATTCCTCACTTGAGGGCTAAGAAATTTTTTTGTAGCTATGTTAGCACTTTTGGGATAGGCATCCAAACAATTCCCCCTAGTCATTATACATATGAGAAATAGTGGTTGACTTTATAGGGAGCCAAAATCCTATAGTACTATTGGACACGATTGAGGCCAATTTGCGGGTGGGCCCATCCTTTTGGGGTGGTACATGGATAGACTAGAACCAGATGGATGAGTGGTGCACCTTCCCCATTTAGTACTGAAGATCATCCATATCATTACCTTTGGGATGAAGTTGGGGGTAACTCATCTAACATGACCGTGAACGAGGTAGCTTAGTATCCATTTTATTAGGCATCTTACCTAGAGGTGATCCCTTTAGGTGGATGGACACCTAGAGTAGATAAAAGTGAGTAAACCCTCTCTCTATAACTGTTCCCTTCGATCTTCACTCATTGACCAAATAGGACTTGAGGCCCCTATTCATGTTTGGTGTTTGGAAGACCCGACTCATCTTTCTACTTATTTTCTTCGGATAGGACTTGAGACCCCCACTGTTGAAATATTGGAGAGAGATTTTCTTTTTATTTTACTTTGCTTATTGTAGATCTCTTTTAGGGCTACTGGGTTTTTTCTTTTCCTAGGGTGTTCTTTTCATTTTTTCTTCTCATTGCTAGATTAGATCACTTCTGGCACTCACATTGTACTTGTTATTTGATTTAATACCATTTACAGAGTTGATTTTATATGATTGGATCATTGTTTACATTAGCTTTGTTTGTATATATGCATTGCTGGATTGATTGTCTTGGATCCTGTCACCATAGCTCCCTCAAGGTACTCTTGTAGACTTTGGGGCCATCCCTATTTGTACATTTTCTTAGGCCTCATGAGGTTGGAAAGAGTGACCATAAAAATCCTCAAACATAGTGCTAGATGGTATTAATGCAAGAGAACCAAGAGCCTTCCAATAGGACAATGACATGACACATGTCGATGTCCCTTCATCTACAATAGTTTGAAAACTATTTTTTCCATGGGATGTCACTTTTATCTGAAACACCATCTGATAAGGAAGGAAATACTTGGCTTGGTCAAGATCAAATGTGATCAAATGAGTATCATAAGTATCAATAGTTCAAATAACAAAAAAAAGGCATTTTGTTGCGTTGGACAGCTCTAAAGGGCCTCTAATGCGAACATAACACATGGTGCTTGAGATAAATTTTCAACAACATTGTAGTGTGAGAAACTAGGGAATTGGGACTATGTGTATTCCTACATACAATTACCTTGGGAGGGTGAGTCATGACACCAATGGTTGGATTCACTATGGTGAGAGAGCCACTAGGATGTGCTACAAAAGGATCCGAATTTGTAGAGCCAATTGGAGGAGCATTGTAAGTATGAGCTCTAGTTTGGATATGAATGTCATGATCACACATGAAAAAATTGGAATTTGTGACATTTCCCCTAGGTGGGGGATTGTTTTGATTACCTTTTGGAGAAGGCATCAATATAGTAGCAATTGTCTGATGTTACTATTGCAAAAAATGTTGATTAACACAATCAGTTGCTATTAAGCATTCTGTTTGGCCATATAGCATTGAATATATTCAATTTGTGGGCATTGGTGAAGAGGATGATCTCCTACGCAAATTTTACAAGGGAATTTGAAATTTGGTGTCTCTTAATTGCCCCCAATGGGAGGATTCGGCTGCAGAGCAAGTCCTTTCCTAGGTGTAGCATTGATGCTTCTTATTTTCTTGTTCTTCCCTTTTTGGTTCATGGATTGGTCTATGAGGACGTCATAGTTTGGGTAGGACTCATGGTTTGTTGTGATGGTCAACGATAGCGCTGTAAACTTCTAGATCAGTTTTTAAAGGATTCTTAATTTTGGAAAATAAGTCTTAACTTTTACTTCTGGATATGATGTGGATGGCAATTAGGGTATTTTTTAAGGATTCTAATATTATACTAAGTATAGTATTCTAAGCGATTATTTTGGATTGAAAAAATTATGATAAAAAAACATATTTTATGTAAATATAGGTGATTTTAGAAACTAAAAATGACCAAATAGCAAATTTATTTTTTGAAAAAAACTCCAAAAAATTACCAATTACGAAATTTGAACTCTAAAAATGACTCTCGTGACAATTCTATGATTTCCCTTATTGCAGCACCAAACATAGCACAATTCTATGATTCTATTTCTTGTTAACATTTTAAAATTTTGGCTTGTGGCTCCAGGGATTGAGCCCAATTTGTTAACTATTTGATTTGTAAATATTCTCGAAGATGGCAGCGACGACTTCTTAAAGGATTTTGACCCACGACTTTCAGCTTTTACCCCCCCAAAAAAACGAAAGCTCGACAGTATCTTGGTCAGAATAGCACAAACTATGGTTCTCTTCGATTTGTAATAAGAATGACAACAATTCTATTTCCACGTAGAACACGATTGGTGTGATTTGACTCCACGAATGGCAGCTCCTTTTGTATGTATTGGTGGCAAAATTCTTTTCAGAAGTTAATAATGATGATGACTTATATGATCCCTTGTTAATTAGTGACCAATTTCTCTGCTAATTCGTGGCAGGTTGAATTGGGTAATAAGTTTGTATTTCACTGATATGTGATGCATGCCTAAAGTTTACCAAGCAATGCATCTGTATTATCAGTTTTTAATGATGAAGTTCTTGATGTTGCGTGAATTTGTGACCTCTGTTCAACGATTTATTTTATGCCTTGAATTCTTTGTGATGAATCTGCATATATTGCCCCAAATCTATGGTTGTGGAAGTTTAGATGCATCCTCTAAAAATGCAGCTGGGATTAGCTACACTTGCCCATTGACACGGCAGTATTTGTGTCTATCACAGGATTCCCCATAAGTTACGATGGCAACGATCCTGAAACGATGGCTTTAAACGATTTATTTTTGGTATGCAATGTATTTTTCCTATCAATCTTCTCTTGATGTTACGTGTGGTAGCGGAATACTTCAGTTTGCCATGGATTTATCTTTTGACTTCAATTGTTCTTCTTTTGTGGTTTAATGTCTAGTTTTCTTCAAATGTGCACTCCACAGTTTTTTTTTTTTTTTTCATTTTATGGAAATTCTGAACAGCCAATGGCCAAGGGTTGATTTTGTTTCCTTCCCCGTCAAGATTAGATAAATTTTGAAAATATATGAGCGTGGAGAAAGTCCTGGTCAAACAAGGTAGGAGAGAATATGGTGAAAAACCTAAAGGAAACCCTAAATTTTTTGTTGTTGTTGACAGATGGTAAATAACGAAAATGCTGATACCAATGTGGTAAACCAATTTGGTTCACTGAATAAATATCCAAAATAGATATGCAAGTATAAAAGAATCCATATAGAAATATATTTGAATAATGTATAAAGATATGAGATGTAATAATAATGTTATATATATACAATTCCTAAAAAGACTTATAGAAATTATTCATTCAAAAGATATGTACTTTAGTTAACTTTTATTTATTATTATTATCCCTTAGTTAGCTATTATTTATTATTATTATTAATACTTATACATGTACACATACATTATGTATGTTACAGAGAATGTACAAGCACAAGCTAAGATTTCCTATAACAATTTAGTGAAAAGGTTTACAGGAAAGAGTCATTTCCAGATTGTTAACATTAGATCACTAAGAGGTGTTGTTTACTTGGCACCATTGCCAGAAATGATTCAGAAGAGGGCATATGCAAAGTCATTTACAAAGAACATGAAAGAAATTCATGAACAGGTCCATAAGCAATTGCAGAGGAGAAATCAACAATATAAGTAGAGGGAAGACTTAAGGAGGAGGGTGAAGACATTTGAGGAAGGAGATTTGATATTAGCACATCTAAGGAAGGAGAGGTTCCCGCATGGAACATACAACAATTTGAAGATGAATAAGATTGGACCTTGCAAGATTATAAAGATGATTTCAGATAATGCATACATACTGGAGTCGTCCATGGAGCTTGCCATCTTGCCCATTTTGAATGTTGCAGACTTGTATGAATACCATGAGGGTATTTTGGAAGAAGATGATGAAGTTGTTGTAGATAGGAAGGAGCATATTCCAGAGCGGAAAAAAGAGGTCATAGAAATCTTGGATGGAAGAAGAGTTGGGTGGACTAGGAGCTAGAAAACCATGGAATTTTTGGTCTGGTGGAAGGCTAAGGGCATTGAAAATGGCATTTGGGTTTGAGGAGTGGAGTTAGAGCATTATAGAACCCTTAATAGCCTTATGAATATAGGATCAATTTTTCTATTTACATGGGGATAATTGATGAATTTTAAGGAACAAGCTACGGCTTTCTATTCACATAAAAGTTCATAGTTACAATGGACCTGAAGGCCTGAATATATAGAAGTATCACATGCTAAATTTAGACTCTTTAACTTAGACTTAATTGACTGTCTATGTCTTAGTTCTAACTAAGACTCATCTAACTGCTTGTTAGGAACTGAGCATCTAACTGATGTCATCAGGGAGTAATTATCTCTAACACTCTCCCTTAATTACAACCGCTAAACATACTATCTAATTGCAGCTAAAACATACTGCCTCTAAGGAATTTCATCAAAAAAGATTGCCTGCTGGTCTATGTCTCAGCTAGGCTTACAAAACATCTTTATCTTGACTTTCTTTGTTGCAATGTGCTGATGCAGCATCTTCTCATACTTTCTGCTCCAAACTTTGAAGCTTTCAATGCTTTTCTTCTTCTTTGTGCTCCAGAATTTAAACTCTGGATATCTCTTCCTTTTATTGCATGGATTTTTCTTTTTTCCATGGCTGTGGTTGAAAAAACGGTGATCTACAACATCTTCAATGCTTCCTGCAAAATACTTGTTGCATGTTTCTTCCTCCATCTTTTCAACTGGGTACATAGCATATCTTGCTTCTTCTTCAGATTCTGCTACTACAGAATGTAAGTTGTCATCTACAACTTCTTTTGGCTTTGCAAGCCAATCCTCAATGAATGCCAAATATTCTTCGAAACTTGTTACTTTAGCTTCGTCCTCCTCAGTTGCTACTGCAACAAAGACATCATCCACTTGATCGTCATTTTCAAGTAGGGTTACCATTCCAAACAACAACTCATTAATGAGCTTCTTTTGTTGTAGCACTATCACTCTTTCTTCATAAGAAAGGTGATCACCATCATACTCTGGTTCAAGTTCTTCAACCTCTGTTGCTAAGAGGTTATCAACTTGTGTATTAGCCTTCTGCTGAGGCTCACTGAGGACTATGGACTCCTTCTCTTGAGTCCACATCCTTCCTTCCTTATCGCTCCCTAAAATAAATATAGGATTTGCTTGGCGCTCCCTTAATGCAAGATTTCCCTCAAATCTAGCAATCTGAACTCTTTCTTTCAATTTCAAGGCTACGGCCTTTACAATCATGCAAGGGTTTTGAATTTCACATGGCATTAATCTTCAAAAAAACAAAATAGAGCTGCTGCTCAAATATATTCTTCTTTTCCAAAAAAATTATTTTGCAAATTCTTTTGAATACCTTTTCACACTTTCTTACTTTTTCATATAATCCAAAATAAGAACTTAAAATCCTTGAAAGTGTGACGTCCATTCACCCTCTTTAATAAATATTTTATGAATCTTTATGTGGTGGACAAAAAAACAAACCAAAGCTGATTCCTCGCTCTTTTCCTTCACGGCTGGTATTCACTCCAGCGATTTTCTTCTCATGGATTGTTGAACGGGTGGCTAGCTTCTCATGCGATTCCAAAACATATGCATACCTTCAAATCTTCAACAACGGATTTGATTTTCGCTTTGATGGTCTTCACCAATTATCTTGGTGCAGATTTCTTCACGGCAATCGGATCAACCTTCTCTTGACGGATCAGATCCCGGGCTTTCTCTTTGCACAGCTCCAATTTTGATTTCTCCCTTCACGGGAATTTCTCACGGTGGGAATTTTTTTCTTCTACAGCGCTTTCCTTGATGCGGCTATCCTCCTATGCGGATCGGGCTCACCAAGTGTGGATTGGGACGGCTCCTCAAGACTGCTGTCTGGTCTTTACTCAGATCCTAGCTGCTTTCTTCACGTGTCAGATTTTGTCTTCACGATTGGCGGATCACATCCCTACGTTGGGCTTTGGGCTTTGGACGAATTCAACGATTCTCATGGATCTTGCAGCGATCCAACCAGCCGTTCCGCCAATGCAGCGATCTCACGCTTTCCTTCAACGGATTGTCCACAAGACTAATCTTTTGCATCGGCCGACGATCTCATCTCAACGGGCAGCTAGCTTCTCCAATACAGATTTCCTCACGCTAGTACCTTCCACGAAGTGATCGAGATAAAATTCTCCACGGATTGTTCAACCGGTGGGTATTTTCTCTTTACGGCCTCCTTTGTTTTTGCAAGCTGATCTGCTTCAATGAACTGGTCGAAGCACCTCCTTCAACACGGAATTTCTGTGGATTGGTTGCCTTTCACACTCTCCAACTGGGGTGGGAGTTTCTTCATTGCACCAGCAAACTTGTTTGCTTATTGGCTGGGCGTATCTTGACGAATTTGCTTCAGATCTATGGATCTAAACACTTTCTCGGGTCGATTTCAGTCTTGTGCTTCAGACTCAAAACCGGATCTCTGTCCAATTTCTTGGATCAATTCTCTCACTTGACTGGTGAAAGATCTTGTCTTGGATCAAATGATCTCTGCCTTCTTCGATCTGGAAGAATCGCTCTTCGCTATGGAAGAATACAACACGCTTGGATCTGCTCTTGGATTAATATGTTCTCCAAGAGATTTAATCAAGCTCTGATACCATGATGAATTTTAAGGAACAAGCTACGGCTTTCTATTCACATAAAAGTTCATAGTTATAATGGACCCGAAGGCCTGAATATATAGAAGTATCACATGCTAAATTTAGACTCTTTAACTTAAACTTAACTGACTGTCTATGTCTTAGTTCTAACTAAGACTCATCTAACTGCTGGTTAGGAACTGAACATCTAACTGATGTCATCAGGGAGTAATTATCTCTAACAATAATTAATGAAGCAACATCAGTCTACAGAATTGGAGCAAGAGAAATCACAGTCGTCAGTATGGATTTCAGACACAATCATAGTCGTTCAATGGGAAAATATCGGGAAAGCATCATTGGGAGAAGCCTCATCTAAGGATAACCATTGGGAAAAATTGCCGAGAATGCATATAATAATTCTCGATGAAGCGAATAATCCTGATGTATTGGAGTCGAAGTATCGGGAATTGTTGTCGAAAGTGAATACGAGAGATCTCGATAGAGAGCGGGTTTCCAATGTTTCAGAACCCAATGGGTTGAAAATGTTGTATCAAGCCCAATGGTATTGGGAATGCCTCATTGGAGGTAGGCTATCAGAGAATATGTTTGACGTTGCATGCACAAGGAATATGAGGAATTTGATAAGTGAGATCATATGTATCAGATTCGATGTATTGGTAGGGCCTCATCAGAGGTAGAACTTCGATCAGAGAATATGTTTGACGGTGCATGCACAAGGAATATGAGGAATTTGATAAGTGAGATCATATGTATCAGATTCGATGTATTGGTAGGGCCTCATCAGAGGTAGAACTTCGGATAATTCATGTCATGGATGGACCATCTTAGAATCATGTTGAAAGTGAACATGGGGATATCAGATTGAATAAAAGAAGTAGATTGGAGCTGCTGAATCGAGAAGCATAGGAACATGAGACAATTTCTTGCCATTGAAGCCCTTTTTTCATTGGGTCTATGATTTATCAATGCTCTCTGCTTTATCAGGAAGTAGAGGAACATGAGACCCTCGATAAAGTGGAGAACATCGATAATGCATGGATCCAATGAAAAAATGGCTTTGATGGCCAAACAATTTATTATAGTTTGTATAGAAATTTATGGAGGATTTGGACAATCACTAACCATATGATTGAGGCCTTTGGGTGAAGATCAAAGGCCACAGCATTCATTTTTCATTTAATTCTATTAAAATCATGAAAGGACATATTGAATGAAACAAGGATGAAGGTGCAAGAAGTAGAGGGAGATTTTGGAGAAGAGGTGGTAGAGAATATTCTAGAGAAGAAATAGAGAAGAGAAGAAGAATATAGAAGACATGGAGAGGAGAATAGAAGGGATAAGCATGATGAAGAAAAGAGAATATTATCTGCGCATGTAATGGTTATAATAGCCACTTGATACTAAGACTAGGGGTTTTCTTGTAACTATATAAATGCACGAATTTCATGAGTTTAATAACATATCTAAATGAGCATTTGTGTATTGGCTTGAGGCTCTAGATTTGTGTGTGTGTGCTGAATTTGTGTACTTTGACCACGACCTTTCCTTGTTGGTTATAATGTTGCACCATTTTTTCCGTGTAGTGATTTATTGAGTGCATATTTGATTTTTCTATTTTGACGTGCAATCATAAAAGTAATCTTCAATTGCATTTAAAGAATCTGATCTGTCTCACAAATTCGGTTTTCCACTTTTGTTATATCAAATGTATCTACATTTTGATGTTTTTCTCTTACATTTAATTGTATATGATCTATGTGAACATGTATGCGTATCTTACAAGGCTCATTGAAGTTGTTTTGCATCGTTGTATTACTTAGAACTATGTTTCATGAGGTGTTGGGGAGCCTCTTCACATTGAACCATAGAACATAAAAAAATAACATAAGGTAAATATATTCCAAAAAAGAAGCAGTGTCTAAAAACATTGTTACATCACTTAAGCACATCGCATTATGATCAAAACATGATAATGCATTCTTCAAAATCAAATTGCAACATATCAACACAACCCATAGGGTAGTTCTTTTATAGTATCAATATATAACAAAATCCATTGAAGTGAGGAGGATCTGGTCTAGAAATAGGAGTCATTGGTTCTAACCATTTCCATAAAGTCCACGACATCCCATAGATTAGTTAGTTGTCCTAGCAGTGTTGACCACAGCCTAGTCGACCCTTTAGTTGATTGCTAAGTCTATCCTCCATTCAACTGCTCTGCTAGTCTATTGTTGTCTATCAACTAACTCTCTCTAGAAGATACAGAGGTGTGATGAACCTACATAATATTAGGTTGGATATTTAGGAGGTGAAATTATGTTCTTTGGACACCCACAATAATTGTAGCCACTTGAAGCCAAAGCATAGCCCGAAGTTTCACAAACTCATCTTCTCGTAGAGGAATTGTAAATATATTAGCGATATGATCATATGTCCTACAATAAATAAGTGATACAACATTGCCTTGTACCAACTGTCTCAAATAATGAACATGGTGTTCAAAATGATTCTTTTTTTGTGAGCAACATGATTATCAACAACTTGTATTGTACTCTGATTGTCACAATGGATAACAATCGAGTCTTGAACATGAAATTCAAGCTATGCTAAAAGCTAACAGATCCAAACTATTTCCCTACTTGCATTGACAACGCAACGATATTTGGATTCTATAGTTGAAAGATAGACTACCTTTTGTTTTTTACACAACTAGACCAAGGGTCTAGAACTAAGCCAAAACACATAGCCAGAAGTGGAGTTTCAATTGTCAATGTCACCTCCCTAGTTGGAATCAGTAAACTTGACCAATGGTTTTGTACTACAATAATACTTAATACCATAGTGATAATTTCTTTTAATATAGTGAATAATTCTCTTTGCAGCCTTCTAGTTGCTTTTTCGAGGATCCTGCATGAACTGGAAAACAACACTAACAACAAAGGAGAGATTAGGTCGACTGTGAGTAAAGTGAATTTGGATACCGACCAACTGTCAATAAAGAGTGGCATCGACTCGTGGAGAGTCACAGTCCTTCGACAACTTTACACCCAAGTAATAAGGTGTAGAACAATACTTACAGCCATCCATCTTGAATCATTTCAAAATATTCAAAGGATATTTTGGTTGAGAAAGAAATATGCCATCATCCATTTGTAAAATTTGAATGCATAAAAATAAATGCAACAAACCTATACCAATAATTTCAAAGGTATCTGCAAGTTGTTTCTTCATACCTAAAATCATATTGAAATCAATTATAGTTATGACTAAATCATCAACATATAATGCCACAATCAAGGTATTGCCATGAACATGTAATACGTAAATACTGTGATCAGATTCACAACATTTGAACCCAAGATTGGTATAGAAACAATAATCAATATCTCATACCAAGCACGAGGTGCTTGTTTCAAACCATACAATGACTTGATTCGACAAACAATACCGAAATACGTGACAAAACTAGGAGGTTTTTCCATATAGACAAATATCCTGAAGAAAGGCACTTTTAACATCCATTTGATGTTCCCATCCATACGAGCAACGAGGGACAAAATCATTCAAAAATAGTTCATTTTTGCAACATGGGAAAAAATTTCAGTGTTGTTGATGCCTTCTTGTCGAGAGAATCCCTTTTCTACCAAGAGAGCCTTGTGACATTCAACAACAACGTTAGAAGTCAACTTGGTCTTGTAGACCCATCGACACTTCACAAAATTCTTTCCTTGTGATTGAGGAATGAGTTCCCAAGTCCGATTCTTGTTCAAAGAATCAATTTCAGCAACCATAGCATTTTCCCATTTAGGCACTCCCTGAGAATCATCATTAGTGTCAAGATCATAGGTTTCAAGAATAGGTGCCATCGATACAACAAGGCCATGCTATTTATGGCTGCAGGTCTACCAACCAATACTAGCATCTCCAACATTTGGTCCAACAACTTAAATAGTTTTAGCATCCCACCAAGGTAGACAAGTCAGTGTGGATTCAGGTTGGTCATGGTTAGTCAAATGAGTAGGTGTTTCGACATTCTTAGTCAATATGGACTAACTAGCAATCAACTCATGGGTAAAATCTGTCGATTTGGTTGAAGCTTAAAAGAAGGGTACAACCGATCTACATTCTTTAGTAATATCAAAAGGATCACTATGAAATAGAACAAAAGAGGAGTTCAACAAATTTTGACCTGAAATCTTCTCATCAAATATCACATTTCTGCTAAAAAATGATCTGTTGTTTGATTGGTTCAAATAGTCAATAGGCTTTTGATTCATCAAAATATCCCATCATGATGCAAGCATGACTCTTTGCATCCAATTTATTCTTGCAGTTATCACTGATATGTGCCCAAGAAACACTTCCAAAGTTTCTAAAGTGTCCAAAAGAGGGTTTCTTTCCATTGCACTTCTTGAATGGAGTCATGTCACTGATAGATCTAGTTAGAACAAGGTTTAAGAGATAGTTTGAACAGTAAACAACTTCTTCCCGAAATTTAGTCAGAAGATATTTGGTTTGTAGTAGGAACCGGGCCATTTCTACTAGCGTTTGAATTTTCCTCTCTGCTACTCCATTCTGCCGAGGGTTGAGGGACATATCTCTGCCAAGAAATACCATATTTCAAGAGATATTGCTCAAATTGTCAACTTACATATTCTCCACCAATGTCTGATCTCAAACATTTGATGGGTCGACTGCATTGCCTTTCAGCGAATGCCTTGAATATTTCAAAGACATGAATCTTATTCTTTAAGAAATATACCCAAGCAAATCTAGAGAAGTAATCAATAAAGGTCAAAATATACTCCACACCTGATAATGAAGGTTTTTTCATGTAATCAAAGGGTGCCTGATAATGCTTTCCAAGTACACATCCTACAAACCCCATAAGGTGGAACAATATTTAAGAGAGCAATAACCATATTATTTGTTACCATCATCTTCAAATTTTGAAATTTCAGATGTCCAAGTCGTTCATGCCAAATTCGACTTCTGTTGTTGGTTTGAGGAATGAGTGCAGTCAATCCAGTTGGTCAAAAATCGTTCCTAGGAGAATCAAAGAACTTGTGAAGTCTGTATTTGGGATCTAAATATCCTGAAGCAACATTTTCTCCTCCAAGCCTCATATCCTTTACAATAAAGTGATTTGACTAAAACCCAACAATCTTCTTAGGCTGTATAAGTTAGAACCAACAAATTTGCACTGAAGCTAAGAACATGATAGATTTTGGAGATTCGACCATGCCGACATTCAAAATTGCTCCTTCCAACAACTGTGAGAATGCAATCATCAACTACATTAATATTATGTTATGGAGCTCCACTAAAGGAAGAGAATAGAGAAGCGCCCTTAGCCATATGATGAGTATGACCATAATTGACTATCCATTCAGTGTGAGTAGTGTTGGAATGTAATTCCTGCGAAGTGATAACAGAAAGGTAAATTTTTCTATAGGTTTGTTGATTGAATGACCAATCGACATGCCTTCTTCAAGATGCTTGACCTTTTCCTTGAAGTCCTTTGGCTTCTTCGACATGTCTCACCTTTCCACAATAGTGACATATTTTCTTCTTTTGATTATTCTTCATCGATGTCAAATCATCGGTCTTTCCTTTAGTTGGTTGGTTTATATATTCTGGTTGATGATCTGGTTGACCACGTTCTTTATAATCTTGCTTGACCTTACTTTTGAGCAAGTGAGCCTGGTGTTTTCTACCAAGCTTCCCTTCTTCAAGAAATTTTTGTTGGTCTTTAATCAATAAATCATATAAGATATCCAAAGTGAAGTCCTTACCATCTTTCTTGTGTGACATCCAATTGGCATGAAATGAAGAACATACCACATCATAAGGTGTCCTCAGATTTATCATGACTAGTTCAATGATATGTCCATCCTTCTTCAGAAAATCCGAACCACATTCACCTAATTTCAACTTTGTAGCTCCTTGATGCGATATAAATAGTCCTCAATCCTTTCAAAGGAATGGGGTTCTAGAGATATCAACTCTTTCTCTATCTACATTACTTGACTTTCATTAACCTTGTTGAACAATGACTTCATCTTACTCCAAACAACATGAGGATAATCGATCCCACTTGTATGAAAAATAATCTCCCTTGACATGTAGGTCATGAAGACCCTAACAGCCTCCTCCTTATTTCTGTCGATGAAAACTTAGCCTAATCATCCGTTGGATCTGGAATAACAACCTTAGTGTATTTCCACAGTGCTTTGCTTTTAAACGAAGTTTCCATATATGGTGCTCAGATTGCATAGTTGTGTCCATTTAGGAAAACATGTTCTATCTTGGAAGTCATCCTTTTGATCAAACATATCTGATCCAAGTTCAAAGAAGAGGTGCTATTCAACAAATCTTCAGCCCAAAGTAAATCAACCCTAGATCTGACTAAGCACGATTTGCACACAACATGCTAGATCAAAACCAATAGTTGTGATACTATGTTGGGGAACCTCTTCATATTGAACCATAAGAAAAAATAGCAAAAGGGAACTATATTCCAAAAAAGAGGTGGTGTCTAAGGACACCGTTACAACACTTAAGCAAAACACATCATGATCAGAACATCACAATGAATTACTCAATATCAAATTGCAACATATCAACACAACCCATAAGGTCGTTCTTTTAGAGTCTTCAGATCTAACAAACTCTCTTGACTTGAGGAGGATCTGGTCCACAAATAGGGATCGTTGGTTCTAACCATTTCTAGAAAGTACACAACGTCCCATATATTAGTCAATTGTTCTAGTCGGTCGACCACGACCTCGTTGGCCATTCATTCAACCAATTAGTCGATCGCTCAGTTGACTGCTCTGCTAGATGACCGTTGTTTATCGACTTACTGTCTCCAAAAAGATCCATAGCTGTGATGAACTTGCATAACCTTATGTTCTAACATGAGCAATTGCCAATTTCACTTTGGTGTTTTAAAGTGCTCTCGATTCTAGTTGACCATTTTTATGGAATAAAATACTTCAAACACTATCAAATATCAAATAATGTCAATAAGAATTATCTTTTTGGAATCCTAAATAACAAACATTTTAGATGAACGATCAGAACTTAATTTGAGCATAGTATAATTTTTAAACAAGACACCGACTTTTATTAAAAAATACCTTCATATAAATTTTGGCACCAAACAAATATGGTGTTTTAACCTTTTAAACAGCCTACATGAAGGATTTCAAGGATTATGAACTCAACACAAATTTCAAAATCCAATTCCGATACCTATAGGTATGAAATTGCATAGTTGGACTTTCTTACCTAAGAGCCAAAGAATGCTTCATATATTATGAACATTTCTTAACTTATATTAAATTTGAATGTGTTGCCCAGTCCTATCTATCCTACATGCCTTGCAAAAAATGATTATTCAATCAAAGTTCATGTGATTAAGTTATATTCTTTTAAAGTTAAGTATTTTCAAATCCCTGTGATTAAGTTATATTCACTTAAAGCTAAGTAGTTTCAAATCCCTTGAAGATATCCCATGTTTAATTTATCGTTTTTGTGTTTGAAAGGGAATTAAAAATATAAGGTATTTTTCTTAGAGGTTTTCTTTCGTTTCAATTCTATGCAGCTAAAGCTACTAATCAAATCAATTTTCAATATTTCCATAACCTTTTAATCTTGATGTAAATTTTTGTTTGTGAAAGTTTTGGGTTGATTAGGTTCCTTTTAAAGTCAATAAAATGCAATTTAAAATTTCTTCTAGGTAGTGCACCGAGTGAAAATGAAAACTTAGTTAGGAACATGTTTAGACTAATCCCATGCAATGTACTAGGAAACTTTTAAAAGTATTCAAGGATCAACTTTCAAATCGCTTACGAGAAGCAGGGTGGGATCAACTTTCAACTTGCTCCTAGGCTTGGTAAAATAATTCATTCTGGGTTTTTAGAGAGGCCTGGTAAACAATATTTTTTAGTTTTTAAACAAACTTAATTTTGTTTTGACATTTACCTTCATTTTGGGCAAGCGTTATATTATTGGAAGATATGTCTAAGACCTACAACTTCAATATAGATACTTTTCATGATTCTGCACCATTTGCTTAAGATTTTCAAAAGAAATTTCTTGGCACTAAAATGAGTTTTTGGAACAACTCGGTAAGTTTATATTTTTGGAAAGACGCAATTTTTATCATAATCTTTGTTTTGGTTGTGACTTTTACCATTCGAAATGTATCACTAATATATACATCTTTACTATTATACATCTCTTACAATTTCTCATTTTTGTTCCAAATTTGCAAAATGAAATTTTAGGAATGGAAAATTTAGTAACACTGTAATATTTAAAACTAGAAATAAGAATGATTTTGATCTTTAATATATCGTTTTTTGATGTGAGTATTCAAATTCCCATATGTCTAAGTCCTCCAAGGTTGATAGAAAAGAATGCACATTTCCGTTAAGAAAAATAATTTTGAAATTTGTAAAATATTACTAGAAAACTTATCCCACATGCACCAAGAGAATAAAATTGAAAGGTTTTTTTATTACTATGTAGTCACATTTAATATTGATGATTAGTATCAATAACAAAATTTGCAACTCAATATATAACTTGTAGGGCATTTTCATTCTCCATATGGCATCCGTATTCAAAACAAGTTGATATCTAATTGAGACTTCTTCTTGGGTGAACCCCTTTTATTTTATATCCATTTCCTTTAAACGTTAGAAGTAGCTAAAGATTATATCAATAATAAAATATATAAAGAAAACTTGTGCATTTTCATTTTGTGTATGGAACACCTGATTCAAAACAAGTTCAATTCTAATTGGGGCTTGTTCTTGGGGTGAATCTCTTTCACTGGTGTTGGGAATATTTCTTTGTTAATGGAATTAGCGGTAGAAGGAGGATGGCTCACGCACAAGCTACCTATGGGTAGAGATTCATTTTCTTTTTGCAATTATTTTTAGGGATTTTCTAAAATCCCTATAATGGACACCAACATTGTGTTGAGCATACAAGGGCCTTTGCATGACCTCTCAACAAAGGTTGAGTTTTTGTTGAAATTTGATGGTGAAGGAAACAATACAAACTTGATAATATTAGTAGTTAAGTTCTTGTTAAGATTTGTTGGTGAAGAAAACATTACAGTATTTGAACATATTAGAAAATATGAATTTGTCTTATGTCCGTTTAATGTTATTTATGCTGATATAGTGCGTAGGATGTTTTCTTCCACTTTTGAAAGTAAAATTTTAGATGATAAAGTAAACTTGTATAGCATTTTCATTCTGTGTATGGGACCCCTGATTCAGAACAAGTTCAACTCTAATTGGGACTTGTTCTTGGGGTGAATCTCTTTCACCGGTGTTGGGAATCTTTCTTTGTTAATGGAATTAGCGGTAGAAGGAGGATGGCTCACCCACAGGCTACCTATGGGTAGGGATTCATTTTCTTTTTACAATTATTTTTAGGGATTTTCTAAAATCCCTATAATGGACACCAACATTGTGTTGAGCATGCAAGGGCCTTTGCATGACCTCCCAACAAAGACAATTGAGTTTTTGTTGAAATTTGATGGTGAAGGAAACAATAGAAACTTGATCATATTAGTAGTTAAGTTCTTGTTAAAATTTGTTGGTGAAGAAAACATTATAGTATTTGAACATATTAGAAAATATGAATTTGTCTTATGTCCGCTTAATGTTATTTATGATGATATAGTGTGTAGGATGTTTTCTTTCACTTTTGAAAGTAAAATTTTAGATGATAAAGTAAACTTGTATAGCATTTCATTCTGTGTATGGGATCCCTGATTCAAAACAAGTTCAACTCTAATTGGGACTTGTTCTTGGGGTGGATATCTTTCACCGGTGTTGGGAATCTTTCTTTGTTAATGGAATTAGCAATAGAAGAAGGATGGCTCACCCACAAGCTACCTATGGGTAGAGATTCATTTTCTTTCTGCAATTATTTTTAGGGATTTTCTAAAATCCCTAAAATGGACACCAACATTGTGTTGAGCATGCAAGGGCCTTTGCATGACCTCCCAACAAAGGCAGTTGAGTTTTTGTTGAAATTTGATGGTGAAGGAAACAATACAAACTTGATCATATTAGTAGTTAAGTTCTTGTTTAAATTTGTTGGTGAAGAAAACAAATTACAGTATTTGAACATATTAGAAAATATGAATTTGTCTTATGTCCGTTTAATGTTATTTATGATGATATAGTGTGTAGGATGTTTTCTTTCATTTTTGAAAGTAAAATTTTGGATTAGTATGATGTTTTAAACATCAACACAATTCATAACAAGTTTCAATTTAAAAATATTTTTGAAAATGCTTATGGTGAAAATTATTATTTAGCTAAAATATTTCAAAAAAAATATGAAATGTAAGCTAAAGTTGGAGAATCCAAAATTTCTATTACCATTTCCATGATGATCACAAGACTTCAGTGGAAATCATTTGTAGATAAATGTGCATGATATTCCTAAAACAATGGCTATGGTTATCTTATGAAAGGGAATAACTAACTTTAACAATTTTTGTAAGGAAGCACAAGGTCTTAAAAAAATATTTGAAAAGGTACCCCTTAGTTATATTTCCCTTTTTTATTCAAATGATGCAAAGCATGTTGTAGATAAATCAAAAGTATTAAAATTTTTAAGTTGAGAAATAAGGTTAAGAATATCTGTCATGAACCTTATGTTATTAAAAAACAAAATTAATTTACCATAGATTACTCAAAACAAGAAAATAATAGGCTTACACAAAAATTTCAAATTTGTTTAATCATTAGAAAATATTGAATGTTAATGTGATGGACAAACCCCATTATGATTTTCTCTTCCAAACCTTCATGTGCATTGTTAATGCCTCACTTCAACCTTTGGTTATTTTGAATTTGAATATACATTGTTAATGTGATGGACAAACCCATTATGATTTTCTCTTCCAAACCTTCATGTGCATAGTTAATGCCTCACTTCAACCGTTGGTTATTTTGAATTTGAATATGCATTGTTAGACCTAAATGGAAACCCATCTTATGAATAATTTCTTATACTTAGTCTCTAATTATTTATATAAAGCTATTGAATGATCTTAAAAATAATTCTTATATTCAAATTCCAACTTAAATCTTAAGTATTAAATACATCTTTGTGTCACTAATATTTTTTCTTCCATATCTCCTTTTGTCCATTGTGACCCTCACTTACTTAAAGATTTTTTATGCCGCTGTTTAATTACTTCTTCATGGATAACTTTTCTTAATTTTTAATTTTTATTTTTTTCCCAAGATGCATTTCTGAAAACAAGTTTTCAACATTAAAATCACATTAAATAATAAATAAAGTTTATTTTCCAAACTCTATATGATTACAACATGCCAAAAGTTTCAACTAAGTGGAAACACACCACGTAAATGATCATATGAGTCCATAAATATCTTCATTGTGTAGAGAGATTCTCTACAACTTAGTATGAGAGAGCTGTTGTAACATTATGTAATGTAATATTACCAAAAAAATCAAATTAAAATTTGGTGTCGGCTTAAACAAAAAAGTAATTAAGCAAAATAAAAAACAAAATGCACATTGATTGGGTGTTGATGCAATAAAAATACACACACACACACGCGCATGCGCGTTTATATAATCAAACTATTGAGACTCCAACAATCACATGGCTCTCTGAGGAGTAGAGAGGTGTGTGTTTGAGGTGCATAATCAAAGATTGAGGAGCGTGTCTGTGCGAGTGAATCCACATGGTTATCCAATGAGTGGAGTGGTGTGTGTTTGAGGTGCATAATCAAAGATTGAGGAACACGTATGTGGGGGTCAATTTTATAGGTATTTTTTTAAAAATAATTTCATTTTAAATGAATCAATGTTTAATATGTTCATAGATGGTCACTATTGAAAAAACTAAATTGTCCCAACCAGTAACTTACCAAAATTGCACTATATATTAGAACTAGTCTATAAATTCATTCATCAACTCTAATACAACTAAAAACATATTATTATCCATTCTTATGATAAAGGAAAAAATACTAATTCCTAAACTTGAATGGAAGTAAACAAAAACAACACAATCATCTCAGAAGACAGTGTGAGACAGAGATAGTTGAATTTGTGTCCCCTTCTTGTGCTCGAGAATGTGTAATGCATGATACTGAACACCACCACGATAATGAGCATTGTGGCCTCCAAAATATGTATACATTAATTTGGACAATGTATATATTAGTTGGTTGTTGTCAATGTAATAAAAACTGGGTGTTTATTTCTCCAACCATTTCAAATTTGATAAGTCTATGTTTACATAGACCGAGTGAAATCCATCTTAAATGGGATAATATGATTACTCATAGTTCAAATTCACTCTACAACAAAATATTGGAACTAGCATGAGTTAATGTTGACTCTATAGCAAAATATTAATCCTATAATGAATTAATTTGTAATCATTAAAACCAGAGTGCTTTGTAAAACCCTAAACACCACACATGATAAAGTAGGGTAGCTCCATCTAAACATAGGTTTCCCTTCTGTCAATGGTGAGCAAAGGAGACAACCTGATTGGATTAGGGTTGATTTTTTTAAATTAAAATATATGATATTGCATAAACATCAAAGTAAGTGAGAGCTTCAGTATAATCATAAAATGTAAAACATAAATATGATTAAAAACACCCAAAACCAAGATATTAATTTTGATAGTTATCATCGAGGAGCTTTGGAAAAACAAAAAACCATAAACAATAAATAAGAGGATATAGACTATGATAGAATTAAAGTTGTAGTAAAAGTAATTTCTTTTGGTTATAAATGTAACAAGAATTCAACTCTTTAACTATTTATCTATTTTTTAAAGAAATAATGTAAATGCCCCAAACATAGAATATCATAAGTTAGGGTTAATAAATGGATTAAATTTACAATGTGAATATTAATGTTGATAGAAGGTGTTGGAGCCCAAGTTTTGAGGCAAGTGGTCGGGTGCCAAAGATTCCAACCGACAGAACAAAGCGCACCAAGGAACCAACATGTGGGAATCTCACGACACACATAAGTGATAGTCTATGTGTGGTATACCACTAATACCACATGTAGATTAACATCCATGAATGGAACACAAACCTATAAAAAGACATCTTTTGTAATGGGTTGTCCTTATTTTGTTCATGGATTTTGATGTTAATGTATTATTGTTGTTTTAATACAGAGAAATACTAAGCTGTTGAGTTGAATATGAATCTTTTGAGATTTATAGTTGAGGTTTGAAGAATGTATTCTATTCAATTCCAAATATTAATAGAAATCCCTTTCCCCATATTCTACACAGTGTGTTTTCTGATTATGTATTGTGTATAAATGCATGATTTATTTTGAGAGATGATTCATAAGTTATTTATTATATGGAATGAATGTATAAGAATATGAATGGTTAAGTAAATGGAGAGTGATCCACCCATCCTTCCCTTTGCACTCATGTGATGTTCCTTGTGATTCCTATGCATGTCTCGGGTGAGACCTTATTTTGTATTTAGGATATTGAATATACTGGTGCTTGTAGTATACTTGTTGGTGAAGCCTTCCGAACCCAAGGCCTAACTGTTCATAGGAAACATAATGTTTCAATGTTTGTTGCTTTGATTTTAGTGACTCCTCTCTTTGATATAGGGTTTTAACTACAAGGTTTTAGTTTTTGGTTTTTGTTGTATTGATTTCAATGTTTCATCTCTTTGATATAGGGTTTCAATTTTTATTACATTCATTTTAGTGATTCCCTTGTTTGATATAGGGTTTTAGTTATAGTGCACTTTAGTGGTTGCACATTGGTTTAAGTTACTACATTGGTTTCAATGTTTCCTCTAGATTTGATATAAGGTTCTAATGTTTTTTACATTGATTCCTCTCTTTGATATAGGGTTATAGTTATAGTGCATTTTAGTGCTTGTGCATTGGTTTTGGCTTTTGCTGCATTGATATCAATGTTTCCTCTCTTTGATATAGGGTTTCAATGAAAACCATGGTATGTTAATCAAAGTTATCACGTCCTCTCATAAAGAACAAATGGATGATGTGCACGTTGAGTATGTAAGAAGAGAAACACAAAAATGTACTAGACAACAAGGATATAAGTTAGAAGAAATGAAAAACGAACAAAAGACATAAAAAAACAAAGACCCGAAGTGTTCATTTGACACTTCATATACCAATTAAAGAGATAACCCATTTACAAGGATAACATTTTATTACATTGCAAGAAAATATGAAGCATTGAAAATACATCTTATATATGAAATGAGTTTTATTGGAAGAAATTTGTTAATAAAAATCCTTTTGAGACTTCAACAAACTTTTCGAGAAAATGCTAATATTGGTTTTGGTGGGAGGTCATTTATATTGGTAGTTGATTTGGGACAGTTGCCACATGTCATGAATAAACTTGTATATGCCCATATAAAGGTCTTGCAAAATAGTTATGGAACTCATTGACACTAGTTATGACTATTGATATTGTGTTTTGGCAACATGGACAAAGCAATGAGCAAACACGTTTTTCTCCTATAAAATGCCAATGGTGGAATACTAGAAATTACTTATGAATGGTATATATAAGCTTGGATTCTCTAAAAAAATGGTTCTTTGGTAAGGCCATACATTTGTTTGTCAAAAATGATGACGTACAAAATCATAATAAGTATTTGATAAGAAACCTAAATTGTCTCATTGTAGCTTGTGTTTCTACAAGGGTAAGAAGCAATTATTCTATGGAAACATATGAGGAATACTTGAACTTTAGTTACGTATTGAAATTGGAGCTAGGGTGATTCTTACATCAATTATATGGATATATGTAAGAATCGTAATGGTGCTATTAGAGTTGTAAAGAAAATTGTGTATAAACCTAGAACGTTACTCCAAGAACCATCCACATATGTTTTATTAAGATTTGATAATTATGTGGGGGTTCCATGGGATGAATCAATCCCTGAAACTGTTCCTATTACACCTATTGAAAGAGGTAATAAAAAATAACTTGCATTGAAACTTGCATGGGGATTAAAAATCCATAAGTTACAAGGATTGGCATTGGAGAAAGCTAATATTGAGAAGCAAGAGAGGCACTGTATGATATTTATTGCAATATCTTGAGTTAAATATTTAAATGGTATTTGATTTCAACCTCCCCGTTCATATGATCGATATGAAAATATGATAAAAGTAACTATTGAATTTTTCTCATATAGCAATAGAAAACCAATTTTCATATCTTGACAATTATTTCGTAATGATCTCAAACATTCATTTAATCCCACTTTTTTCATTGAATAATTGCACACTAAAAATTTCAACTTAAATTGCAGCGGAAACAAAAGATCATAGAAACACAACCATGCACAGTAGAAACAAAAAATTTACCTTGGGAGAAAACCCAACAACTTTTCTTATATTGGATTTTGATATTAAGCAATTGAGTTTTGTTATTTTTTCTATACAATATGTGTTTATATATTCTAGAATTTATTACAGAGAGTTGTTGTGAGTGGTCCTCTGTTTTCGGTTGTAGGAATTATTTTACAGTGCAAAATCTGTCACCCACAGTTTAGCAAACTTTACAACAACACCATGTGTGACATGTAATATTGCATATTATTTCTTTTGAATACAATTTTTATTTACTAAAAAAATCCCTTAATTTTTACATTAATTGCACCTTCTCTTACATTCAAGTTTTCATAGTCATGATAAAGACTTCTCACTAGCAATAATTGACATTCATAGAATCATAGGATATGATTCCTCTATACATCTCCTAACCATGAATACATCAACAACATAAAATATGATGAACAAAGATAACTTTTCTTGTTTTCAATGGGTCTTTCTAAAGAAAGAAAAGCTCCAACATAGGATTAGTTACAAACTTACAAGAATATTCAAATAAAAACTTTCCATGATGGTTAGTACTTATAATATTACAATCCATTATAATATTACATTGCATTATAATATTACATTGCATTATAATATTACATTGCATAAGAGCCAACATGGATCTTAATGATCCAATGCTAGAGCCGATCACTTTTGATAATCATGATCCTCTTGAGGGGTCATCCTCCACACCAACATATGCCTCGATTGGGAAGAGAGGCGGAGGAGGAGGGCGATGCAAGAGAGAGCAATTCCGATTTTGTTTATTCTAATATGGAGGAGGACTATTGACAGATGTGATTTTTCCATAGTGATCTACCCCTTTTTGTATTTTCCAGTGACATTCCGACATCTATGTAATACATTTTGAGTTGGTGAGTTAATAAGAAATATGAATGCGACATCTATGCAATAGAACATTTTGATTTTGATGACTGAATGAGACATTTGATGAGTCTATGGGTCTATCATTGACATGTGCATTGTGATTCATGAATGTGTAATGTGTAATGATTGTATTGAATATTTATAAAAGTTCTAGTTTCTAAAAAAATTTGGATCTATATGTCTATATTTTCATTTTTGTAATTTTTTAAATATATATAATTTTTAATATATATATATATATATATATATATATATATATATATATATATATATATATATATATAAAATGTCCTCAGTGTCTTGTTTCCCGAGGTCGTCATGCCCATATCGAATACTCATATCCATGTCCTTTGTATCCTATGTCTTCATGTGAGGTGACATAGATGCTCCAATATTCACTAATCAATATTTAAAATAAGATTTTATGTAACCAGCTTCAATGCACCTCTATATATGATTTTTAATGAGACCTCTTGCCAATTAAATACAACTGAGATACAACCTCTTATGTATTATTGAGAATTTGAGAACCTCATCTAAATGTTTAATTTTTTTTACCAAAATATTATTGAGAATTTGAAAACCCCATTTCAATGTTTTTTTATTTAATTACTAAAATACTTTAAGAAGAATAAATTAGTAGACAATCGCTGTCGAGGATAGCCCGATGTCTTTTGCGACAACTCAATCCAATGCTTAATACTTTGATAATATCCTTTTTATTATAAAACCACATTATGATTTCATGATTTCATTAAAATGAATGGCTGCTTGTTGAAGGAAATACAAACAAGCATAAAGTACATTGTTGCTTTATAGACTTGCTGAAGACATTTGACACAATCCCTTGACATTTATTAGTTGAAAACCCTAAGACCTTGGGCTTCCATTTTTGAAAGCCTTCACATTTATTAGTTGAAAACCCTAAGACCTCGGGCTTTCATCTTTGAAGGCTTTACTTGCCATGAATTTTTATAAGATTAGTGTTAGATAGGTACAAATGAGATTTGATGTCCATGTTACCATAGCTTCAAACAAAGCTTCCTACTCTGCCCCCACAGCTATTGGGATCTACATTGACAAGGTTCTATTGGGTGCCAGAGATGAGTGTTTACCCTTTGAAGTCTCTTTTCCTTTCTTATAAATATAGGGCCATCCATAAGACGAGAACACGCATTGTTGAAACTCTATCAAACACAATCTTGGAAGATTAAAAGCCATGTTTGACTTCACTCTTTCATATGGCATACAAGCCATATCCATACCAGCTGCAACAAAGACATGTTGATGCACATGTTCATACAGGCCACAAGCAGTTGTTCTTGATTCTCCTTTTAGGTAAGACGCAAACCTTTTCCACCGGAAGATCACAATATCAGTCGTTGCATATACAAAAACAGTTACCTGATAAAAAGTTTAATAATCATAAAACCTTAAATTTCATTGAAGGCACTATGTCCCGTACAAACCTGGTGGCATTCAGCTCCACGACTTCATGATTGCGATGCCTGTCACAATTGTTAAAATCAGGACGAAATCAATGGCCTTTTCATAAATTAGGTCTACCCCAAAATAAGTTCAAGATATTTTGTACTGGGACTGTCTGCTAAGAAAAGATAAATGAGATAATTATTGTAAGAAATACCTTCGCCGTATGTAGTCCAGCAGTACAGGCGCCATTGTTAGAACAGAGTCGTTGTCATAATCTTGCAGCAAGCACTAATAGGTGTAATAATCTTGTTAGAACAGAGTCGTTGTCATAATCTTGTTAGAACAGAGTCCTTTGGCGGACATGGATTAATAGATTGAGCCACCATCAATAATCATTCATGATGATGTAACGGGTAGAGTGGCATTCTTTCTGTAAGCCCTTATCCCTCCCCGCCCAAGGAGAGTTGCACTGCAAATGGTCACCACTCAAACGATTCATAGTAATTTGCTACACGCCTTCTGCTTCTACTCCTCGTTGATACCGATGAAGAGAGATCGTTGATACCGATGAAGAGAGATTTCTGATATTTATGCAGTTTAGCACAAGGGATATCCAGATATCAGTGAAGCATATACCTTCATAAAGGACATAATCAATATGGCACAATGCTATGAATCTTCCCTCTGAACCGATTCTCCGCAATTTCATGTCTTTTACTTTACGTTTGTCTGATGTTACGCATGTAGCGTGCTAGTAATCGAATTACTGTGTGCATTAAGAAGTATATCTTTGCTAATCTTTTCACACATCTGCAAATATGTTGTGAGTCTCAAACTGTAGAACTGGAACCAACGATAATATAAAGCAGTGAAAACGAAATTGGCAAGCATTAAAATAATCTGTCCTGAAATGCCCTCTCCAATATAGTTGGTATTTCGGAAGAAAAACTAGGTTATTCCAGGTGATCAATGACTTTAAAGTCCAGCATCTTTCAGCTGAGCTGAGGATGAACAACTTGTGGCAACTCGCGGATATATTCAAAGAAAAAGTAGCAAATGTTCCAAATTCTTGAAAGGCTCGTTATTCTATTGTGCTTAAAAGGCTCGTTATTCTATTCTGCTTAAAAGTAAAACTAATCTAATTTCCATTTATAGTAACTTGCACAATCATTTAACTTTTCCATATATAGTAACTAGCACAACCATTTAACTTGTGGTCACTGAACATACAAGTTAAGTATCATGAACAAGTTATTTGTTTAGTTGTAATCACCTGCTATTATTTTATTTAATTAAATGGGTTCTTCACTACGTGTTTCTCATGCATAAGCTATGAGTTATCCATGCATCAACTAGCAGTTATTTTTTGTATTTCTTTTTAATAATTGTTTATTTTGAATTTTGAACGAGGACCATAAAATCAATCTGGACAATACACTTGTTCCACCCTCCTTCAATCTAGGAAAATCATAGATGATAGTGCACCTTGATAGACTTGTTCCACACTCCTTCAATCTAGGAAAAGCATAGATGATAGTACACCCCAAATTCTAAGATATAAACACTTATGGGTGTAAAAAATCTAATTTGAGATGTTAAATGATACAATGGTGAATCTTAATATTTTACTACTACACCCACAAGAGAAAAAGATACGGTGGTGTTCGAGGGTTTTAGGTTTCATTGCGCCGAGAGGCGCTCTACAGCCCAGTATGAGGGAGATCTTGTAAAGTGTATGTGTAGCATTACATGTGTGATGCAGCATTACATCTAATAGTAAAAAGTGATAATATGAGGGAGATCTTGTAACGTGTATGATGTAGCGTTACATGTGTGATGTAGCATTATATCTAATAGTAAAAAGTGATAATGTGATAAACTAATTAATATTTTGTCTGCCATTATAATAAAAGTAAAGTCCCTCATGTAACAAATTAATTTTCAGAGTAATAAATATATTTGGTCGGCCATTTAGAAACGACGTGAATTTAGAAACGGTGACTATATATAATACAAAAAACCAAACATAATACAAAAAAATTCATACAAATTTATAAAACACGATTTTGCACAGAAGAGAAAGCATTTTGAAGGAAGCATTCTAAGCGGCGAATAGCTAATTTTGAATCTGAGTGAAGTGTTCTGAGTGTCGAATAGGTAATTTTAAATATGTTTTAAATTTTAAATTTTAATTTCACTTAAATTTGAAATTAAATTTAAAATAAATTTCATGCTGCAGCCGCAGTCTCCTCCCACCTGCAATCTCCTCCCTCGGACTGCTGTAGCCGCCTCCTCTCTCCCTTCTCCCCTTCGCAATGGCCTCCTCTCTCCCGTCACAGCTCCTACCTCCCACCGCAGCTCCCTCAGTCCTCTCCTCCTCCCCCCCACCTTCCTCCACCTTCTCCCTCCTGTCACCGCGAGCGCCCGCCCGCCTGCTCGCCCGCTGCACCCTCACATCGTCGGCCTGCTCCCTCCCTCCTGTCGCTGGCCTGCTCCATCCCTCCTGCCTGCGCAGCCACCTCCCCTCCACTCCCGCCTCCTCCTCCCCTCCACCTTCCTCCACCTCCTCCCTCCTACCCGCGAGCTCACTCCCTCCTGCCTGCCTGCTGCACCCTCCCGCCGCTGGCCTACTCCCTCCCTCCCTCCAACGGCCTGCTCCCTACTGTGCAACCCTCCCGCCGTCTCCAGCACCTCCCCTCCCCCCCTCATCCCCTGCGCAACCCTCCACCATGTCCTACCCACTGCGCAACGCTCCCCTCCCCTCCCGCCACCTCCTGCACCTCCCCTCCCGTCCTCCCCTCTCGCCACTGCTAGCACCTGCAAATGCCATATAACATAATATTAAAATTCAATATAATATAATTTAAATTATTATGTTTTATGCCATATAACATAATATTATGTTTTATTCGAAAACTTTGTGAGGGTTAAAATCATTTTAATTTAAAATATAACTTAATTTAAAGTTATATTTATATTTAAAATTATATTATATATTTTTTAATTTTAAATATAAATATTAAATTTAAATTTAATTTAATATTTAGATTAAATTTAAATTTAATATTTATATTAAATTTATGGAGGTCACATGTATATATATAAGTTCTCTACCATGTATAATAGGAACTACCTGTGGTATAGTGGTAAGGGTGTTGGGATAATGGGTGTGAGGTCCAAGGTTCAATTCTCCTTGATCACCTTTTCGTATTGTAAACATATAGAATTTTGTAAATTTATTGAATTTCATGTGAATATACTTGCATAGATTTTAGTGTATGGGGTTTTTTAATTGCATAATTACCAGTGTAGTTGTTTTTTCATGGTTGCATTGATTTCAGTGTAGATTTCCTGGATGCATAAATTTTAGTGTGGATTTCATAGGTGCATAAATGTCAGTGTATTTGTTAATGTTTGACATTTTTTATATATAGTCTAAACTAGAAATGGAAGATGTGCATGTAGAGGATGCTATGAGACAAACAAGTGAAGGAAGCAAATCTTACAAAATGATAGCAAAAGAACGAGAAGAACGAAGAAAACAAAATGTAGATCGGAAAAAAGATTTTCGAAAAAGACAGTTGGGTGAAATGACAGCAGAAGAACGAGAGGAACAAAGAAAACAAAACGTTGATCGACAAAGAGTGTATTGAGAGAGAAGGTTGAAGTAGTTGGAAGAACAAATAAATCAGTTTGCATAACATCAAATAAATCAAAATGTACGAAATGATGACAAAAGAAGGAGAAGAACAAACAAAACAAAACGCAGATCAACAAAAAGAAAATCGAAAGAAAAGTTAGGTGAATTGACAGCATAATAATGAGAAGAACAAAGAAAACAAAACGTTGATCGACAAAGAGCGTATTGAGAGAGAAGGTTGAAGCAATTGGAGACATGCCATATGCTTCAGTGTAGATGTTATTCTGTGGATGCATTGATTTCAGTGTATGGATGCATAGATTTCAGTGTATGGTTTTTTTTTATTGCATAATTTTCGGTGTAGCTGTTATACCATGGCCACATTGATTTTAGTGTAGATTTCCAGGATGAATAAATTTTGGTGTGGATTTCATCTATGCATAAAGTTCAGTGTATATGTTAATGTTTGAGTTTTTTGATATATAATCTAAACTAGAAATGGAAGATCTGCATGCGGAAGATGCTATGGGACAAACTGGCGAAGAACCAAAAATACAGAATGCCAAACATCGTAAAGCATATCAAGGAAGAAAATATTACGAAATGACAACAAAAGAACAAGAAGAAGAATTGAAATGAAAAGCAGAAGAATAAAAGGAATTTCGAAAAAGGAAGTTGGACGAAATGACAGCAGAAGAACGAAGAAAACGAAACATAGATCGACAAAAAGAATATCGAAAAAGAAATTTAGATGAATTGACAGCAGAAGGACGAGAGGAACAAAGAAAACGAAACGTTGATCGACAAAGAGTGTATCGAGAGATAAAGTTGAAGCAGTTGGAAGAACAAAGAAATCAGTTTGCAGAACAACAAATAAATCAAAATGTATGAAATGACGAAATGACAGCAGAAGAAGGAGAAGAACGAACAAAACAAAACGTAGATCAACAAAAAGAAAATCCAAAAAAAAAGTTAGGCGAATTGACATTAGAAGAACGAGAAGAACAAAGAAAATGAAACGTTGATCGACAAAGAGAGTATCTAGAGATAAAGTTGAAGCAATTTACTCAATCCTTAATACTTATTACTTACATTATGATAATCCTCGTAAATTTATCTGTGTTTTCAACTTAACCTGTTCCTTACAATGTTGATCAAACTCCAGTTTTGTGTCACTGCCCATGACTGAAACCAATGTAGATCCAAATCCTAGGCTCTATCAAGTGCCGAGAGGGATCAAATCTCCCGAGGTGCAAACCTCTTCTCACGTATTGCACTCAAGGAGCTTTTCGAGGAGAGGTTTGCACCTCGGGATATTTGATCGCTCTCAGCGCTTGATAGAGCCTAGGATTTGGATCTAGGCTGGTGTTTCTACAATGAAGTATAAATAGTATGATTTGGTAGTATATAGACAGTAAGATTTTCTAGTACTGGTATTCTATGTGCATATTTGTATGAAATTTAAAATTTGGGTGGAAATTTGTATGAAATTTGAAATTTGAAATATTATAGATATAGTAAAGTTGGTTAAATATTTGAATATGTATATAATTTTAAACTTTTTATATAATGATGAAATTTAATTGTTAATATAAGAGTGATATTTCAACTCAAATGGTTATTGTTAAATGTAATTTAATTTTTAATAATTTAACTATTCATTAATTATTAATATAAGTGTGGAATTAGATTAGTATCATATTCAATGTTAACTTTTAATTAATTATTAATATAAAAGTAGAAATATAACATGTATATTTTTCATGTAAATAATTATAAACTCAAATTGCATAAACAATATGTCACTAATACAAAAGGGTGTTTTATATATATATTAAACTAACACCACTTTTGACGTAAGATTGTCCGAAAACACTTACTATTACATGTTGGAAATAATATGTCGTAACTTTGGGAGTTGTATAAGGGTTAACTAAAATGCCCCCGAGTAATTCTTGTCTAATTCACAATTTGAAGTGCTCAGATCGCAATTTCGACAATCTAGATAGTTTTAAAATTGGACAATTAATCTAGATTAGACAATCCAATTGCTAAAATCCCAAAACTACGAAAATAACAATTTCCAGCAAGAATTTTAACCGGTTTTTATCCCAAAATCACTGGAAAAGCTGAGCGTTTTGATTGTCTTTTATCCTACACAATAACTTTGTCATTACTTTAACTTGTCGTTCCATCATCAGAATTGAGACGTTATTATCTGTCTATGGGGAAAGTCATCAAGAAATGCTCTTTGGAACCAATGTCAGTTTTTACTGACATAATGTCGATAACAAGGAGTGCCATGTGTTGTGGAGACTGCTAGTTGAAGGAAAGTAAGTATCAATGAACCAACATCGATACACCGACATCCCAACTGACATCGTGTCATCAAAGCACACCACCATAATTCATAGGGATCATCACTTGGATGTCGGTATTCCAATGCCATATTCGATGTACACCATTATGCATGTAGGGATCACATTGCATCATCATGGAAGCCTAGAGATGATTGGTGTTACGATGTTTTTATATCAACGAAATCATGTTTAATGTCTACTAAAAAATATAGGCCAACATCGATAAAAGAGAAGTGAACCTCGATATTCCAACATTGCTCTCAAGATCAATATTTGGCTCCTGTTGACTGCTTTGAGTAAACAACATGATTGGTTTTGTTGTTGACAGGTTGTGGTACTAAATCTTGTGCTTGTTATTGTAGGTTTTACGCCTGTTCTTTGGAAGCTTAGTGTCTAATGAGATCCGAATTTTCCATATCGACATTATCTTTATTCAAAATCTAGAACTTGTTAGACACTAAGCTTCCAAAGGACAAGTGCAAACTTGCAATAACAACTGTGAGATTTAGTACCACAACTTGTTAGAAACAAACCCAACCATGATGTTTACGAAGTGCAGTCAATGAAAGCCAAGCATTTGTCACCAGAATACTGTAACAAGCTACAAGTACACAAGAAGAACCAAGCAAAACATTAGTGATTTTGATTTTGAAGAAATACATTATATTGATTGCTAAAAAATGTAAAAGGACCATAGGGGTGGTTTGGTAACAATCAAGGGGTTACCAACCATAGGTAGATATGTCTTTTGAGCCTACTTATGTCATTCAAAGCTATTTTACTGGTTTCCCTTTCCTTTGTATTTAACATAATGACATAAATAAACTATGGTATTAAGATATTAGTTCTTCACTATTTAGTGGTCTCTTTTCATTATTTATTTATGTTATAAGCCGGCATATTCCATACTAATCCTTTATTACAATAGATATAGGTTCGCTCATATAAGTATCAGTTTCTTTTACTTGACTTAGTATATTTTGTTGAGTTTTGTATATAAAAATATGAGACCAAAAAACAATTACATGTAAAGAGAGCCTTGCTAAGCATTCCTATATTGATTTTATTGCCTTATATAGAATGATAATTCTATTTTCTCTATTTGTTCTTTTGAAGTTGTTGATTTTGCTAAATGCTTTTTTCATAACAATATCTTTTTTTTCTCATGGCTTAGGATTGTCAATCACTCATTTGCTTATATCCAACCTATGGATTTCATCACCACTAGTTACATGATTACCAGATCACTCATTCGCTTATATCCAACCTATGGATTTCATCACCACTAGTTACATGATTACCAGAGTATTTTTTTGGATTTGAGCATCATAAGTAAACCTTTCTTAATATAGAGATGATTTGTTCCTCAATCATGACTATCTCATATTACCTTACTATTTTCTATTACCTAAAATAAATAAATAAAATATTCATTTTATCCCTTCTTTTTGTCATATGACTCTTTCTGACCCACACACTTTATTCTGTGTGTACAACACCTACATAGTAAACCTATCTATTACCTTAAACCATTGAGCTTCCATGAATCTTTTATATTTTGAAGGAGGCTAGTTTCACCTAAAGGTACCTTGCAAGTTCGATGTTAGTGTATGCTTATATCATGTGTTTACCCTTCATTGGTTTTCCTTCAATAACTTAGTTGTCTTCCTTTTCATAGTTCTTCCTAATTATCTATATTCACTATTTTTATTAGGGATAGAGCGGATTACATTTTTGACTTGGCTAGTTAGTTATCCCTTATATTCTCACCTGATTAAAGCCTATCAATTTTTTGTTAAACCTCTTGATAGGAACTCACCTTACAATTCTACCACTTCTACCATTATTAATGAATGATACCATACAATAGGCCTTATTCATATTACATTGACTCCTACACCCTATTGCTGCTGCAACCATTATCCCAAAATTTTCTTAAAATTGTAGGGCCCCTCCTTCTATTTTGGACTACTTAGAGTTGTGCTCATCCGAAAAGGTTTACCTTTTGTCACTTAGAAATTTTCTTGAACAAACAAGTGAAAGGGGCAAGTTTTTGAATCGGTGCAACTTGAGTTTTTCCGCTGAAACGGTCGGAGCAATTCACCAAGTCTCGCCGAAACGGTCAGAGCAATGTTGGTTTCCTTGGTGAGATGTCTGTTTCGAAGCAACTCGACATTTTTTGCCAAAACGGTCGGAACGCTTGTAAAAATCATGCCGAAACCTTTAGAGTTTTGAAGATTCACGTGTTGGAGCAAAACGATGAGTCATGCCGACACGCTTAGGTGTGAAAGTAAAAGGGATGCTGGAACGCATCGACGTGAAACAAAAAGGACGCCGATAATGCTGTAGAGAAAAGGAGGGTCGACATAGGATTGGGAGAAGCCCCGAACGTTTCGCTACGCGAAAAAAGGTTACACTGAAGCGTGTTGCAGGAAAAATAAGAAGCCCTTTGACAAGGAAATAAGAGAAAGTGCCGAAACATCTGTGGCGCGATGAAGAAAAGAAGTATCGGTGTGATTGAAGAAATATCGCTGACACATTTTGCCGCAACATTCTAAACAATGCCGAAAAGTTTTAAGAAGAATGATCAATAGAGATTAAGAAAGGGTCTCCGATACATTTCGACTCAAAGACACGAAAAAATGTCGAAACACTTCGGCACAAAAAATGAAGTAGCTACGAAACATGGTCGGAGGTCAATTTGAAAATGCACTAAAATGACCTTGATCATTTGGTGGAACTTGCTGACGTTTACCCTCACACATTTATTACTCGGGTTGAAAGATTATATAAAGAATAAAAAATGATTTTTTAACAATCATTTCTAACGCTGTTTGCAATCGAAACCTCCACCAGTCCTCGGACACCCAATGCCTTTGAGCATTGTTTTTGTGAGCAGTCTGCAACTGTCAGGTAGGATATCTTGTACCCATGTGCTTTATGTTCGAAAATAGAGTTGTTCCATTGGCACTCTGCCCTTGTTTGAAACGTGTTTGCCGTTAGTTTTGCTATGTATTTGTTGTTTTTATATATTTTGAAAACCCTTAGGCAAACTTTTTGTTTTAATTAGGAAAGAGAGGGTTGAATGAGTTAGCATCCTGTGAACTTTCTGATCTTTAAAGAGATAGAACCCCAGATTGTTCAAGGGAAAATCCAGTTACACATTGGCTAGTGCAACCAAGTGTACATTCTAAAACATAACCAATATACATCCAACATCATGGAAGTAATATTTTTTCTGAATTCATTTTTTTGTAAACAATATTGATAAGGGATGTCTTTACATGCTTCTTGATTCTATCGCTTTAACATTAAAATGCGCTCATACATTGGTTCAATGTCTCATTAGGATTCAGAAATGCAAAAAATAGCTGCTAAGCAAAAACTCAAGATAGCTGAAATAGACTTTGACATAGAGATTGTTGTAGAAACTCCAATGGAGATTATATTTGAAGACACAAAAGCCACAAAGGAATCATCCCGGAATACAAATGGGGTGAACTATATCATCTCATCAAATATCAGAATGTACCCGAGGCATCCATTGAAGAGATGATGGTGTATCAAAATGTCAAGAAACATGGTCTCCATAAAGTAGCTACCTGGCCATAGCTTTTCATGTGTTCTAAAGTCATCGGATGGATTCTACCTTACATAGACGTAGGCACAATGATTATCTCCAATACAAGAGGGGAAGGATTTTCTTCATTCCAACCTGGTCACATCGCTGCAGCATATCGATTACCATCACCCAAAGTCATGATGACGGAGGACTAGATCAGAGGTGTGAATATAGACCACTTTGAATACACCAAGAAGATGATGATCCCATGAAAGCATATGAGGTAGAGAGAGAGTGGAGAACACGACATCCAGAACCTAAGGACACCATTCAGAATCATAGATTTGATGTTGAGCAGGGTTTTCAGTAGAGAAAACAGGAACATATACAAGCTCAACTGGGTGCCATTGGTGTATCATATAGCCTTCCATGACACTATTTTCAATTGGGAAGATATTATCTCAGAGAGCATGGCATTGACGATAGCTACATCCCAAGGAGGAATGACCCATCGTAAAGAAGAGTTTTTCATGTCCTCATACCTTATGGATTGCATATTGGTCAGACATCCTTTCCCTAAATTGGGATGTGTGTGAAATCAAGCTGAATCCCCCATTTATGTGTCCTACCATATCACATGGTCCCACAAATATGCGAGCTACTACAAGATCGTCTTTGAAGAAATTGTTATTCCTTTGCATTGGTTGATTTTGAATGAAGAACCAAATTGCATGCCTCATAATGCTATGGAAGTCATAAATGAGTATGGAGATTACTAATTTTCTCCAGAAGGCACCTATATCAGGATGTATGGGGGTACCAAAGTCTCGTCTCTAATGCCTAAATATGTCATTGATTTTGTAGTGCACAAGGAGGCAATGAGGCAGGTTTTTATTAATGGGATAGGCAGCTTTTTGAATGAGCATAAGAAGGCCTCTTTCCAAACATTACCATTTGTTATTGGGGCCTACAAATTTCCTAAGGTGAAAGGCGCATATGTTTTCATCAAATAATTAGAAGCATTCCATTTTGGAGAAAAGGTTTTTGTGAGAAATGATAGTCGAAAAAAGGTTGCTGGACAGTGTGGGTCGTGCAAAATTAATTTTGAATACACAGATCACATCCTTAAGTATGGGGAGGTGTATCAGAGAGCATGTAATATGACCTATATAAATTAACGGGTTGTTCAGAAAAGTGGTGCTGGGCCCAATCATGTTGCTAGTACAACTAAAGAAGTTGAATTGAAAAAGCAAAGAGAAGAAGCCGATAGGATACAGGTAGCAGAAACAGAAAGGAAACAAAAGGAAGAAACATAAAGGCAGCAAAGAGATGAGGAAAAGAGGTTACATGCGGAGGCAACATATAAACAAAGGAGAGAGTAGGAAGATAAAAGATAGGCAGAAGAAGCAATAAGAGAGAGAGAGCAAAAGGAAGGAGCCGAGCAACAAAAGAGAAAAGAAGAAGATGACAAGTCCAAGGAAGCTGTGGAAAGAGAATAGGCCAAAGGTGGAGGCACAAGCCCACAAGACATGGATATAGACCCACTAGGAGTGTTAGGAGTCACACTTATCGGGGGACACCTCCCATATGTAGAGCTTGGGATTACTCCTTTTACCCCATCCAAACAACATACCGTAGCAAAGTTACACACCATAATATTTTATTCGAGGAGAAAAACCATCACTAGAGGGTCAGAGAAAATATTGAAGATGGGCGCACAACCTGATGTGGTCACTGTTCAAGAGAACACCATCATGAAGGCACTCACAAATACCCTAAGTTCATAGCATCTGTGAGCGTAGTAGCTGCACAAGAAACTGTAGATAATGTCAATAAGTTTTTGAATGACATTGAGTGCAATAAAGAAAGAATATTGAAATTGAAGGATAACTTAGTGAAAGTGCAAGGTGAGGGGATAGAACTGAAGAGGAAACATGATGCCGCAGTTGCTGAAAAGGACATATTAATGTCCAATTATCAGAATCTGGAAGATGAAAAGGATGCTTTAACCGTACAACTTATGATCATAGAGGGATACAGAAATGATTTTGATGCTCGCATAAGTGAATTGGAGACAAAAGAGTCAACAATGAATCAACATGTGGAAGACTTTAAGGTTCAGATGGATGAGTTGATTAAGGAAAATGAGTCTCTGTTAGAACAGGTTGAGCTGGAAAATAATTAGAAACAAGATATGACTCCTCCCAGGAACAAGGATGCAAAATTCAGGAAAATATATGCCACTCACAAGAATTACTGACAAAAAAATATATAAAATGAAGCAGATGATAACAAGAATGAAAGAGATCACTATAGAATATTTGGTAATAAGACAGAGGATTGTTAATGCTGCAATTAATATAAAAAATCAAATATCCTGGAGGAAAGAAAATGCAGACTTCCCTGATCACCTACTGAACAAATCGACCGCAGATCTTAACTTAGATATGGCACTCCTTGAATTCTGTAGGAACTCTTCCAGAAGGATATATGTATAAATACCTAAATCCATCGAGAAATGTGTAGGATTCTACAAGAGAATTTATCAAATCCATGAAAAATGTCATCTTGTCATGGCTCTGGATATGGATGAGTTTCCTGCAAAATATTAACGCTTAATGGAGCTACATAATGGGTTGAGGGAAGACATGGAGTATATCAGAAAAATGTATGTGCTGAATGAAGAAGAAGTCCATCAATATATTGGGCAGGCATTCATAAACACTTATTTCCTATAGGACAACTACAGGGCCACTGCAGAAGGAGTGATCAATGTAGAGAAGGAATTATCCTACCATGAAATATCTTTGAAATTATTGGAACCTCTCCAATGTAACGTTATTTTTGAAGAAGATGACATGTGGGATAATTATCTTTCCAGTCTGGGAGGCCCATCAAGAAACTAATTTTTAATTGTAATTAATTTCATTTTCCGTGCAAACACTAGAGGACAAATTTGGGGTAGCCCAAAGGTTAGAGGCAGTTGAAACGAACAATCATGTAAAGACAAAAAAAATTGTAATACAAATATAGGGAAGGTATATTGGCTAAAGGAATTTTGCTATCATAATAGAAGCTGGACATTTTGTAGGAGAACTAATTTTCTGCTAATGAGAAGGAACTATTTGCTGGGAAAAGCGTGCACAGAGATACTTTGAGTGGAATGTGTGGAATGTCAAATGTGTAACTATTTCTTCTTTCATTTGTAACTCATACTGTGAGATTGTTCTAAATTTATTGAAATACTTCAAATGGTGATGAATGATTTCACATTCTATCCAAATGTTTATGTGTTAACTGAGTAATAAGTTGTTTTAATTATATCGAAGCTATCTTTGGTATCTTTTCTGCTGTAAATGTGAACACTTTGTCTGAACAACTATTTGTTGGGTTGGTCTGAACATTTCCAGGGTATTACTCTTATTTCAAATTTTCTCCTTGCAAGGATAGGTTAGATTAATATAGAATTGGATTAGATAATTGATAAGGTAGGAGCGGCAAGACAGGAGGTAAGAACCTATGCATCACTAGTGTGGTTTCTACCTGTCAATTATATGCATTAGTTAGATCACTTACATATTCATACTTTAAAACTAAAATTACATAATGGTGCTTTGGGCCGCAACTGGTAAACACAAAACAAACACAACTACGGTAGCCAGACCGTTAACCAGACTGATTCTCCATACCAAACAATGAGTGATATAATTGGGGTCATTAATTGGGGAGAATCCCTACTGTTGATGCTAATATTTTCTGGGAATCAATAGTTTTGGCGCTAGAAGGAGGGCCTCCAGTGCACGGCTGGCAGAGGAAGTCCTTTTTCGAGAGGAAATTTCTCTGGGAATCCATTGAATACAACCATATCAAAAGAATTGATTCCTGAAACTGAACATCAAGAAAAGTTAGATTCTGAAACTGAGAATACCGAACGTTTATATGATGTTCCATACGCAGAAGTAGACCACTTTCAGAGACATACAAGATCTTACATCAGGAAACTTGGTGGATTGACAGTAGTTTCTTCCTTACCTAGAAGGAAATATCCTAGGATACAGGTCACACAGACCATGGATTCTGTACTTGTAGAGTCTTTGGAAGAGTTGTTCGATTTATCATTACAAGAAATCCCAGATCCCATTAATTAGTTGGGACCCGAGACCCCTTAGGCTTACACACCACCTCATACCCCACATCACACACCACCTCATACACCGCCTCATTCTCCCAGGTGTATCATGGCTGACAATGATAACCAACCACCTGCATGTAGATCCATAGGATCACTCAACCTGCCTACGCCTTTACATGATTTGCTTAAACACCCAGAGAGAGTACTACCGAAATTTGATCCTGCAAAAGGTATCTCTGTGGAAGATCACCTGAATTTTTTTTATTTGGATTTGAATCTTTTAAATGTGGAGCATGAAGATGTAGTATGCAGACTATTTCCTTACACTTTTGATCCTAGGGAATCTTTGTGGTATTTTAGTTTGCAGGAAATTCCATAGCAGACTGAGACAATTTTGAAAAGGTTTTTTTGAACAATATTGGAAACCAAAAGACTGTCACCACACTTATAAAAGAATTATTGTCTGCAAGGATGGAAAAGAAAGAAAAAATACAGGAATTCAAACAGAGATTTACTATCATATTAAACACTTTCAGTGCTGCAACTAAACCTGCTGAAGAGTCCTTGGTAGAATATTACACTACAACACTTCTTCCACCCATAGATATGTTTGTTAAGAGAGATGTTAAAACCACTTTAATCGAAAACTATGAAGAAGCCAAGAAAGTAGAGGCTGATTTGGACAATATCATGAAACATTTAATGGAACTAGAAGTCAAACCGACAACAAACAAGAAGCCTTTGATACTAACTAAACCCAAAGAGGAGCCTTCAACTGAGTTAGAGAATGTGGTTAAAATGGTCCAAAAACTGTCCAATAAGATAGTAGATCTGGAGAAAGAAAAAGGGTGCTAGTTTTTCAAGAAAACCATTTATACCTTTCTATAAGAAAATGGAAGAAAATGCACAACCAAAACCACCATTGAATAATTCTTCTGTTTTTAATTTGAATGAGGTAGGTATGGATAATTTTTGTACATTTCATCAAGAGCATCATTCTGAAAAATGTTTTCCACAGTGGATTAACTCAATGTGTCATATCCCCAGATTTTTGCTATGGTCTATGGGGTAATTTTGGCCTAAGTCACCTAGGCAATAATTATTTAATTAATGAGCCAGTGTGGAAACTATCTTATGGAAGATGCCTAAGGTTGTATTTGGGTATTAAATGGATACGGTGCCCCCCTATAATATATTAATTCCCAAACTAAGGATCTAAGGAAACTAATGAGTTATCATTAAATTAATGGAGATATTTTGTGAGGCATTGCACCATAATAATTAATTAATTGCTAAGTTAAATTATTTATGAGTTGTACTATTTTATTTAAATTATTGTTGCTAATAAATATGCCAAGTGGTTGGTGAATGGACTAGGAAATTTGAATTGTTCAAGTGGGACAATCTTTCCTAAGTGGAAAAGTCTCAGAAAAGCTAAGGAATCTAATGGAGAAAAGTTAGCAAGGTGAACCAAGAAAGAAATGGACAAAATATGGCAAAATCAGACAAAAGCAGGAAAAAGGAAAGTAAAGAAAGTGGAAAGATGAAGAAAAGAAGTTGGAAAAGAAATGGCAACATCCAGAAAAATCTTCCTAAAGCGCACTTTCCAAATTCAATGAAGGGAGGCAAAGGAAAGAAATTTTTCAAAGCCAAGAGTTGCTATTATCCTCAAGAAATGCGCCCTCATGGCTTTGGAGTAGGATGGGAAAGTGGGTAACCTACTCTCATAAGTCACCAAGCCCAGAACTTGCTCAGTAGGTCATCATAAAGTTTATAAAAGAATCCAACCAACTCCATTTGACAACTTTTGATCATTATTAGAATTTGTGAATGAGAGCTCTGAGCCCTCTAGTTGAGTGTTGTGCCTCAACAAGTTATGCTTGGGAGATGTGCCCCAAGGACATGTGAGTTTCCAGTAAGTATTATGAAGGTCCATATAAAGATGATGCAGCCATTATCATTCAATTCCATATTTCATTGAATATCTCCAGTCCATTGGAGGAGAAGGTCTCTCATACAGTGAAATTCTAGCTATTTTTGGAGAAGGTTCACCAGCAGAAGAAGATAGTTAAGGAGGAGAGTGCCCAGGAATTCCAGTGAGCTCTAAAATTTATTATCAGAAGATATCAGAGGCTTCCATGTCCTTAGGTCGACTTCATACCTGATCTTCCATCCCTCTCTCATTGCTCCATCTTGCAGCCAAATCTAGAGGTGTTTCCACTAGTGGAGACAACTAGTTGAAGGAGGGCGCACCAGTGAAGTTCTACAGCAGTAGTTGCAGCCAAATCAATCCTCTGATATGAAGAGAGCCTAATCATAACATCATAAAAGAGTTACTGTAACAAATCCCCCTCTCTCTTCATATTCTCCATCAATGTACTACAATTTCTAGCCTGTAAGGCAATTTGTTTTGAGAAGAAAGCCACTATAATAAAAGAATGGGTTTGTTATGTTAAATTAGATGTGTCACTATTATTATCAATATATAAAATCTTCATAACAACTTAGAACAGATTATTTATTTAATGGTAGTCATTAATTCAGTTAAAATCCAAGACTAGCTCATTGGAATGATTTTCTAGACTAGTTTTACTGAATTTACTGTAGAATGCATTCAAAGCATCCATTTGACTTCCTGTCTATTGCAGTAGGTTAATAATTTGATACATTATCCATATCATTCCTTAAAATCAGAATTTGAAATCCTTTAGACCCCTCCTGGAAATATTGGAAAACTACTAGCTCATCAATCCTGGGAGATCCCAAAACTCCAATTCTTCCTAAACTCTCCCAAGTCTGCTAAAATAATTTTCTGAACATAACCAGCATACAATTGAATGATATAACCTCTGTCATTAACTCCCAGGACCCCCACCTTTCTAGTATGCATATGCCATCTATCCAGGAAGCCTTCGAAGTAGGCAATAGACTAGCTCTATTGTTGAAAAGTGAAAGGTACTGGTACATGGTGCATAGGACATCTCCGATCTGAACCTTTTGACATGCTGCTAAACCTAACCTCATACATTTTCCAGAATTAGATATTCATCCCACCATCCTCATTCCTTACTTCAGTACCCCTCACTTACTTCCTGCACTATTCGAAGAAATTGAAAGAAATTTTACTAGTTAAGTTAATAAAAAATTTGAATTAGAGTTAATATCTTGGTCGAATATTCCCAAGGATATTACACAATGACCCTGGCAATGAACCAATTGCTAGATACCCAATTGATAGGCCAGGAAGGACAAGAAGAAGATCAATCTAATGAACAAGAAGATCAAAACTAAGAAACTACAATGGTATTATGGGATTGGGCACCAAATTTGGAGTTAAATGAAGAAGAAAAGGTGGAAGAAATTCAAGTATCATCCGTAAATTATGCTACTAGGAGCAAGGACCAGTTGAGGACCAAAGCATGATATTTCCCAAGGTAAGGAGAACAAAGGAAAACATGAAAAAGAACAATGGGACAAATCAGTCACATCATAAAGTTAATTCTGGAAGTGCAAAAGAAACAAGCCCATTGATACATAGGCAAGTAAAACCTATAGGTAAAAAATATGACAGTGGCGAAAAGGGTGTTGGATATCATAATATGGGATACGACATTGTGGAAGACATTAAGAAAACCAAGGCAAACATATCTCTGTTTGAATTATGTAATCTCCCACAATAGAGGAAAAAATTGTTAGAATCTTTTGATCCACAACCAAGTAGTACAATGGAAATAGTTGAGTCAAATACTGAGATTAACGAAGCGAGTATTGGTGGTAAGTCAAAATATCAAACTCTGCCTTTCCTTTTAACCTTTGAAATATTTAATCATAATGTGCACAATTGCTTGGTAGATTCTGGAGCTTCATCTAATGTTATGCCACTATCTATTTGTAAAAATATTAATGGGAAACCCACATCATCCCCTTCTCAGATTATACAATTAGACCAGTCTGCCATTAAGGTTATAGGGGAGATGAAAAATGTACTGATCAGATTAGCTGCAGACCCAAGGGTGTGTCAGTTTATTGATATTATGGTAGTAGACATACTTGAAGCTTATGGTTTGATATTAAGTAGGGACTGGTCAACGAAATTGAATGCTTATTTTTCCATGGATTGGTCTCATTTGTGGCTGCCATATCAGAATAGACAAAATCAAATTAAAGTGTTGAGAGAACCTCACATGAAACATAATGTAACTCAGTTGTAAGAAAAGAATGAACCTGTACATTTTTCATCTTCAGTTTTGGGGAATTATTTCTTAGAAATTGAGCCAAGAAATTATCAAGTGGAAGATGTAAGTCATGATTCAGATAGACAGTTTGATCTCCTTCAATTCTCACGGACTAATGACATTGATTGTAATATAGTAGAATTAGTTACTAACTTAGGAGATAGCATTGATGTAGTTGAATCGAAAAATAAATTTTGGATTTTATATTTTGATGGTTCCAAAACACAAGAGGGATCAGGAGCCGGCTGTGTACTTGTTGATCCTAAAGGAAACAAATAATTTCTCTCTTGTAGGCTAGAGTTTGAATGCATGAATAACATTGTTGAATATGAAGCTCTAGTTCAGGGTCTAAAAATAACCATTGATTTAAATGTCAAGAATTTAAATGTTTTTGGTGACTCATAAATAGTTGTTAGACAGGTAAGAAATACTATTCATTGTTTAGATCCACATCTGAAAGGGTATCAATATGAGTTATGGAATTTGATATCAAAGTTTAATTCTTTTAACATAAATTCCATTCCTAGATTACAGAATGCTACTACTGATTTACTAGCTACTTCTGCTTCTCGACTAGTACAAACCAATAACAAGTGTTATATTGAATTAATTTTCAAGCCATCGGTACTTGATAACATTACAAATCTGAGGGTGTTTGATGATGATGAACATATCATTAGTTTTCTGACAAACGAGGATGCCTTTAAAGAATCCATAATTGAAGAAGAAGAACACCTGTTGGATTTGCAAAATAAGGACATAAATAAAGGGAATTTTATGCCGAAAGGAGTAAGGACTCTTGAAAGATTGTTTGACTTACATAATAAATTCAGAAGACCAGCAAATGTCAATACCAACAACTCCTCGATGCACTACAAGTTGGTACACTTGGGGACAGAAGCTGAACCTAAATATGTCAATTTAGGAAAATGATGCTCACATAGTGAAAGAAGCAAGTTCATTAAAATTTTTCAGCAATACAAATATATTTTCGCATGCACTTATGAAGACTTGAAGATGTATAACACACATATAATACATCATGTGATATGCATTAGACAAGGATTAAATCGATTTCAGCAACAACTCAGGAAGATGCACCCTACATGCAAACCTTTGATACAAAAGGAATTCAAAAAAAGTTGTTGGATGCTAAAATTATTTTGAAAGTTCGACACTTTGAATGGGTGGCTAATTTGGTTCCCGTGAGGAAGAAATCAGGGGAAATAATATTATGTGTCAACTTTAGAAATTTGAACATAGCGTCAGATAAAGACAACTACCCAGTGCCACCAATGGAACAAATCTTACAGATGGTATCGAGCTCAGAATTGTTCTCCCTATTGGATGGATTTTTAAGCTATAATCAAGTATTAGAGGCCAAACAAGATCACCTCAAAACTACGTTTCACACGAAATGGGGAACATTCACATATAAAAGAATGCCTTTTGGCCTTATGAATGCTGGAGCCACATTTCAAAGGGCCATGGATATCGCATTCTGAGGTTTAGTTGGCCACTGTGTCGTCATTTATTTAGATGATGTAAATTTTTTTTCTAAGAAACGAGAAGACCATGTTTTCCATTTGAAGCAGATTTTTTATCGTTGCATAAAGTATGGTATATCTTTGAATCCAAAGAAAAGTATTTTTACTGTACTCGAAAGAAAACTATTGGGACACATCATTTCCAAGAAGGGAATATCGATAGATCCATAAAGAATTCAGGCCATAACTCAGATTCCCATGCCCCATAATAAAAAGACTATGCAAACATTCATGGGAACGATCGATTTTGTTCGAATGTTTGTACCAGATTTTGCACAGATTGTAAATCCTTTGCAACAAATGGTGAAGCAAAGTGTGCAGTTCAAATGGATCGATGTTGAGAAAAGTGCATTCAAGGATATAAAGAATGCTATATCTCATGCACCTTCCTTAAGAAGTCCAGATTTTGGAAAGGATTTTATCATATATACCTTTGCTTCAGACAATTCTCTTACATCATGGATCACACAGAAAGGAGAACTAGGAGACGAGTATCCAATATCTTTCATGAGCACAAGGCTACAAGGAGCTGAACTAAATTTCCCAGTTGTGGATGAACAAGCATACACAATATTCAAGGTAGTAAAATAGTTCAGACCCTACATTTTGAAGAATAGAACGAAGGTCATAATACCTCATCTGGCTGTCAAATCCTTATTTGTGCAAAAGGAATTGGGAGAAAACCGAGGAAATTGGGTAACTGCATTATAGGAATATGACCTAGAGTTCAAACCAGCTACTACCATTAAAGTTCAAGGGTTATGTAATTTTCTCACTGAAAACCCAACTAATGGGGATCATGAATGGGAAAATGAAGCTGAAATGAATTTGATTGAAGTATGTTCCATTTTTACTACTCGAGAATCTTGGTATAGGGATTTGGTTCACTATCTCCAACAACGGTATTTTCCAGAACACTGGAATTCTAAGCAGAGAAGGGCACTCTGATTAAAATCAACATCTTATTAGATAATAGATGGAGTACTCTTTAGAACAAATTATTATGGAGATTTTCTTAGATGTCTTGAGAAAGAAGATGCGAATAAGGTAGTCAAGTAGTTACATGATGGCCTTACAGGGGGGCATTATTCCAGGGATACTACTGCTCACAAAATATTAAGAGCTGGATACTATTGGCCCACTCTTTTCAAAGATGTGCATGCTAATGCAAGGAAATGTGATATATGTCAGCGGAGTGCTGGTACACTACCAAAAGCGACGGGACCATTGGAACCAGTTATCATCTCAGAACCATTCGAGCAATGGGGCTTAGACATTATCAAGGAGATCAATCCAAATTATTCACTACAACATCGATATATTCTCATAGCCACTGATTATTTTACATGATGGAAGGAAGCTACTCCTTTGTGTAAAATGAATGAAGATGTAGTCATCAGATTCCTGCAGGAAAACATCATAACCAGGTTTGGGGTTCCAATTTCCCTAGTTTTTGATAATGCATCTTATTTTTCATCCGTTAAATTTACTGCATTTGCTTGTGAAAGAGGAATTAAATTTCATTATTAAGCTAATTACTATCCTCGAAGAAATGGATTAGCAGAATCCACAAATAAAAATCTCATCTATATATTAAAGAAAAAAGTTATTGAAAATCAGAGAAATTGGCATGTAGCTCTTCGCAATGCTTTGTGGGCATATAGGGTTACTCCAAAAGATTCTTTAGTGGTTTTTCCTTACACATTAGTCTATGGGAAAGAGGCTATACTTCTAGCAAACATACTTCTCCCTTCCCTACAATTAGCTCAAGTGTCTCGAGGATCAAGTAGTGAAATCCTACAGTCACAAATTAATACTTTGCTGAAACTCAAAGAATCACTACAAAAGGCCAAAGATAGGTTCAGCCATCACCAATATATTGTCAAAAGGTGTCTTGATAAACTCAAGTTTGGTAAGAGGACTTTTGAGGCAGGAGACCTAGTTCGAAAATGGGATCACCCGCATGACGAAAAGGGAAAACATACAAAATTTCAACAATTATGGTTTGGCCCCTATCAGATTGTGGAAAAGCTTGGCCCGATGACATACAAATTGCAAGATTTACAAGGGGAGGAGGAAAATATCCCTGTCAATGGCCTAGCTCTTAAACAATACTTCACCTAGATTTAGGAACATCTGTTGTACATAAATAAATTTTGTTTTCTCTTAGCCTTTTCTAGTTTGTTTATTTTCTAGATTAGTTAGTTTCAACCTTGTTTTGCTTATTGATTGATTTTCTTTTTCTGATTAAATGTTGTTCTGAACAATCTCATAGAGATCATTGTTAATCACTGGAGGATTAGAATCAACTTATAGAAAGGGAATTATTTTGTATAACATTGTCATTTGTGCTTTTAATTATTGCTCAGTTTTAGAAAGGGATCATGCTTCATGCTTATGTTGAGTCATTGTAAACCCTGTAAAATAACTAAGACCTATGAATTCTAAATTACTATCTTGGGGCTCCACTCACTCACACATAAATAACCATCTTAGGCAGCCTGCTATAACAGACCCATGGAAAGGAAGCCGGTCTTACAGATGTATGGCATTTAAAATGATCCCATGCTACAAATTCAAAGCCAAAAGGCTTATAATGAGGAGTCAAATTTCTAAAAAAAATTCATCTCCATCAAAGAAATGGTTTTGAAAACAAATATATCCAATCAAGAAGATTGCCTATATGGCAAGTCTAGAAAGGTTCTTCTCCGTCTGTGAGTATGACAAACAAATAAATTTCTCACTCACACAAAAGGACATTGTGGATGGAAGAACCCACATCAAATTTTGAAGAATGAATAAGGCTATTCATGAAAGACTCGAACGACAAAAATCGTCTAAAGAAATTACCTAAAGAAATGCTTATAGCAATCGGAATTAAGAACAAACGAGTAAATCTGTCTGATTTTGTTACAATCCCGTGGAGTCATATTTAGTGGCAGCCGAAAGTGGAACTAAAAAATGAACTCCATATTATGGTCTCAGGAGAGTAGTCAAGAAATCTGGTCCAGGTTACCCTATCTACCAAAATGAATGAACAATATGATGCAAGAAATCCTATCTCCCCGTATAAAACTTTGGTCCTTTAAAATCTTGGAAAATTGATGAAGGCATTGTTTTACATTTAGGATCAATAACATACAAGCAATTCTAATCTTCAAAAGGAATTGTTCAGAGATCCATGTTCATCAACTAGTCGCCAATTATTGCTGCTGCAACCATTATACCCAAAATTTTCTTAAAATTTTAGGGCCCCTCCTTCTATTTTGGATTACTTAGGGTTGTGCTCATCCTAAAAGGTTTAATTTTTTCACTTAGAAATTTTCTTGAAAACCCAAGTGAAAGGGGCAAGTTTTTGAATCGGTGCAACTTGAGTTTTTCCGCTGAAACGGTCGGAGCAACTCACCAAGTCTTATCGAAACGATCGAAGCAATGTTGGTTTCCTTGGTGAGATGTCTGTTTTGGAGCAACTCAACATTTTTCTCTGAAACGGTCGGAACAATTGTAAAAATTGCGTCGAAACCTTTAGAGTTTTGAAGATTCACGTGTGAGAGTAAAACGATGAGTTGCGCCGACATGCTTCGACATGAAAGTAAAATGGACACTGAAACGCATCGGTATGGAAAAAAAGGACGCTGATAATGTTGTGGTGAAAAGGAGGGTCGACATAAGATTGGGAGAATCCCTGAACGTTTTGTTACGTGAAAAAAGGTTACGCCGAAGCATGTTGCTGGAAAAATAAGAAGCCCTCCGACGAGGAAATAAGAACAAGTGCCGAAACATCTGCAGTGTGATGAAGAAAAGAAGTATTGGCATGATTGAAGAAATATAGTTGACACGTTTCGCTCCAACATTCTAAACAGTGCTGAAAATGTTTCAGAAGAATGATCGGTAGAGATTAAGAAAGGTCACCGACACATTTCGGCGCAAAGACGCGAACAAACGCCGAAACAATTTGATGCAAAAAACAAAGTAGTTGCGAAACACGGTTGGAGGTCAATTTGAAAATTCGCCGAAACGAGCTTGATCATTTGGTGGACCCCACCGACGTTTAACCTCACACATTTATTACTCGGGTTGAAATATTATATACAGGATAAAAAATGAGTTTTTAACAATAATTTCTGACACCGTTTGCAATCGGAACCTCCACCAGTCATCGGACGCCCAACACCTTTGAGCATTGTTTTTGTGACCTGTTTTCAACTGCTAGGTAGGCTATCTTGTACCCATGTGATATATGTTCGAAAACAATGTTCTTCCATTGTCACTCTACCCTTGTTTGAAACGTGTTTGCCATTAGTTTGCCTATGTATTTGTTGTTTTTATATATTTTGAAAACCCTTAGGCAAACCTTTTTTTTTAATTGGGAAAGAGAGGGTTGAATGAGTTAGCATCCTGTGAACTTTCTGATCTTTAAAGATCTAGAACCCCAAATATTTTAAGGGAAAATCCAATTACACACTAGCTAGTGCAACCAAGTGTACATTCTAAAACATAACCAATATACATCCAACATCATGGAAGTAATAAATTTTCTGACTTCATTTTTTCTGTAAACAATATTGATAAGGGATGTCTTTACATGCTTCTTGATTCTATCACTTTAACATTAAAATGCACTCATACATTGGTTCAATGTCTCATTAGGATTCAAAAATGGAAAAAAGAGCTTCTAAGAGAAAACTCAAGATAGCTGAAGCAGACTCTGACATAGAGATTGTTGCAGAAAATACAATGGAGATTATATTTGAAGACACCAAAGCCGCAACAGGAATCATCCCAGAACACAAATGGGGTGAACTATATCATGTCATCAGATATCAAAATGTACCCGAGGCATCCATCGAAGAGATGATGGTGTATCAAAATTTCAGGAAATCCGGTCTCCATAAAGCCATTACCCGACCAAATATTTTCCTGTGTTCTAAAGTCATCGGATGGATTCTACCTTACATAGACGTAGGCACAAGGATTATATCCAATACAAGAGGGGAAGGATTTGATTCATTCCAATTTGGTCACATCGCTGTGGCATATCCATTACCATCACCCAAAGTCATGATGATGGAGGACTAAATCAAAGGTGTGAATATAGACCACTTTGAATACGCCAAGAAGATGATGATCCTAGGAAAGGATCTAAAGTAGAGAGCGAGTGGAGAACATGAAAGCCAGAACCTGAGGACACCGTTTAGAATCATAGCTTTGATGTTGATCAGAGTTTTCGGTAGAGAAAATAGGAACATATACAAGCTCAAATGGGTGCCACTAGTGTATCATATAGCCTTCCATGGCACTATTTTCAATTTGGCAGATATTATCTTAGAGAGAATGGTGTCGATGATAGCTGCATCCCAAGGAGGAATGACCCAAAATAAAGCAGAATTTTTCATGTCCTCATACCTTATGGATTGCATATTGGTCAAACATCCTTTCCCTAAATTGGGATGTGTGTGGAATCAAGCTGAATCCCCCCTTTATATGGCCCATCAGATCACATGGTCCCATAAATATGCGAGCTACTACAAGCTCGTATGTGAAGAACTTGTTATTCCTTTGCATTGGTTGATTTTTAATGAAGAACCAAATTTCCTGTCTGATAATGATATGACAGTCATAAATGAGTATGGATATTACTAGTTTTCTCCAGAAGGCACCTACATCAAGATGTATGGGGGTACTAAAGCTCTGTCTCTAATGCCTAAATATGTGACTGATTTTGTGGTGCACAAAGAGGTAGCGAGGCATTTTTTTATTAATGGGATAGAAAACTTTGTGAATGAGCATAAGAAGGCCTCTTTCCCACCATTACCATTTTTTACTGGGGCCTACATATTTCCCAAGGTGAAAGGCGTAGAATTTTTCATTAAAGATTTATAAGCATTCCATTTTGGAGAAAAGGTTTTCGTGATAAATGATAGTTGAAAAAAGGTCGCCCGACAATGTGGGTTGTGCAAAATTATTTTTGAATACACAGATCACTTCCTTATGGACGAGGAGGTGTATCGGAGAGCAAGTAATACGACCGATCTAAATAAATGGTTTGTTTGGAAAAGTGGCACCGACCCCAGTCATGTTGCTAGTACTGCTAAAGAAGACGAATTGAAAAAGCAAAGAGAAGAAGTTGATAAGCTATAGGCAGTAGAAACATAAAGGAAATGAAAGGAAGAAACATAAAGGAAACAAAGAGAGGATGCAGAGAGGTTACAGGAGGCGGCAAAAAATAAACAAAGGAGAGAAGAGGAAGATAAAAGACATGCATAAGAAGCAAGAGGAGAGAGACAGCAAAAGGAAGAAACCGAGCAACAAAAGATAAAAGAAGAAGAGGACAAGTCCAAGGAATCCAGGGAAAACGAAGAGGACCAAGTTGGAGTAACAAGCCCACAGGACATGGATATAGACTCACCAGGAGTGTCAGGAGTCACACTTACAGGGGGACACCTCCCATTCATAGATCTTGGGCTTACTCCTTTTACCCCATCCAAACAACATACCGTAGCAAAGTTAGACACCATAATATTTGATTCAATGAGGAAAACCATCACCAGAAGGCCAGAGAAAATATTGAATATGGGTGCACAGCCTAATGTGGTCACTATTCAAGAGAACACCATCATGGAAGGCACTCACAAACAACCTAAGTTCACAACATTTGTGAGCGTAGCAGCTGTACAAGAAAGTGCAGATAATGTCGATAAGTTGTTGAATGACATTGAGTGCAACAAAGAAAGAATGTTGAAATTAAAGGATAACTTAGTGAAAGCACGAGGTGAGGGGATAAAACTGAAGAGGAAACATGATTCCGCAGTTGCTGAAAATGATAGATTAATGTCCAATTATCAGAATCTGGAATATGAAAAGGATGCTTTAACCGTACAGCTGATGATCATGGAGGGTGAAATAAATGATTCTGATGCCCGCATAAGTGAATTGGAGACAAAAGAGTCAACAACGAATCAACAAGTGGAAGACTTGAAGGTTCAGATGGATGAGATGATTAAGGAAAATGAGTCTCTATCAGAACAGGTCAAGCTGGAAAATAATCAGAAACAAGATATGACTCCTTTCCACGAAGAAGCATGCAAAATTTAGGAAAAGATATGCCACTCACAAGAATTATTGACTGAAGAAATCTATAAAATGAAGAAGATGATATCAAGGATGAAAGAGATTGCTACATAATCTTTGGTAATAAGATAGAGGATTGTTAACGATGCAATTAAGAAAAAAAACAGATATCCTGGAGGAAAGAAAACGTATACTTCCCTGATAACTTACCGAACAAGACGACCGAATATCTTAAATTAGATATGGAAGTCCTTGAATTATGTAGGAAATATTCCAGAAGGATATATGTAGAAATCCATCAAGAAATATGTAGGATTCTACAAGAGAATTTATCAAATCCATGAAAAATGTCAACTTGTCATGGCTCTATATATGGACGAGCTTCCTGCAAAAGATCAACGCTTAATGGAGCTGCATAATGGGTTGAGGGAAGACATGGAATATAGCAGAAAAATGGATGTGATGAATGAAGAAGAAATCCATAAGTATATTGAGCAGGCATCCATAAACACTTATTTCCTAGAGGACAACTACAGGGCTATTGTAGAAGGAGTGATTAGTGTAGAGAAGGAATTATCCTACCATGAAATATCTTTGAAATTATTGGAACCTCTCCAACATAACATTATTTTTGAAGAAGCTGATGTGTGGGATAATTATCTTTCCAGTCTGGGGGGCCCATCAGGAAACTAATTTTTAATTTTAATTAATTGCATTTTCTGTGAAAACACTAGAGGACAAATTTGGGGTAGCCCAAAGGTTAGAGACAATTGAAACGAACAGTCGTGTAAAGATAATTTTTTTTGTAATACAAATATAGGGGAGGTATATTGGATAAATTAATTTTGCTAGCATAATAGAAGCTAGAAATTTTGTAAGAGAACTGATTTTCTGCTAATGAGAAGGAACTGTTTGCTTGGAAAAGCGTGCACATAGATACTTTGCGTGGAATGTCAAATGCAAAATTATGTATTCTTTCATTCATAACTCATACTGTGAGATTGTTCTAACTTTATTGAACTACTTCAAATGGTGATGAATGATTTCACTTTCTATGCAAATGTTTATGTGTTAAACGAGTAATAAATTGATTTAATTATATCGAAGCTATCTTTGGTGTATTTTCTGCTGTAAATGTGAAGACTTTGTCTGAACAACTATCTGTTGGGTTGGTCTGAACATTTACAGCTTATTACTCTTATTTGAAATTTTCTCCTTGCAAGGATAGGTTAGATTAATATAGAATAGTATTAGATAATTGATAAGGTAGGAGCGGTAAGACGGGAGGTAAGAACCTATGCATCGCTAGTGTGGTTTCTACCTGTCAATTATATGCATTAGTTAGAGCACTTGCATATTCATACTTTAAGACTAAAATTACATAAACAATGGGCTGAGCCACGATTGGTAAACACAAAACAAACACACCTACGGTAGCCGGACCTTTAACCGGACGAATTCCCCATACCAAACAGTGAGTGATCTAACTGAGGTCATTCATTGGGGAGAATCCTTACTGTCGATGCTAAGATTTTCTGGGCATCAACACACCCATGGATTTATTCTTGATTCTAGGGAATGTCTATTAAAAGAGTGACAATATCATAAACAATTTTTGAATACCCGAATCATCTAAACAATAGTAGAGATGGTGAGTGCACATAATGTAGACAAAACTGTTAGATCATAAAATTGTACCTTTTGCACAAGGGCACATAAGATGTATAATCAACTAACCAAGACTTTGTTTGGTCAATCATTTTTAACACCCTATCAATAAAATTAAAAATGGAAGATGCAAAAGTATATACTTGCTCGAGCTTTGCTTGGTTTCTAGAATAGTGTATTCTCTATTAAACAAGGCCAACCATGTGATGGTATAAGCTCATCTAGATGCTCCCCCACCCCGCATCACTCTCAAATTCCCATAACCCATCTATCTAGTGCAAAATAAATGAAATTAACATATAATAATTAAACATGTATATTACATATGATAGGTCATTTCCAAAATGGTACCTAATATATTATATTAATAAGGTATAAGGTTTCATAAGAGGAAGGTCACCCTTATTTGTGTTTCCTTTGTCAATTCATTTTTCCTAACATTGGAATGCAACATATATCTCGTGTTGTATATAGGTTGAGTCGCCTCACCAACATCTGGACCAACAACCACAATTAGAAATTAAAAATATTTATAGTTAACACTCATGATTGTAGTTTAATAATAGTTTAATGTTATTATTAAGTCAATGCTTTTTACTTTGTTGAGGTGGAGAGGTCATGGTTAGGGAAATCAACTCCTCTTGTCTCCTAGTTTCCTGATCTACAACCTCTGCCCCTAAAACAAAAGGAAATTCATAATTATACCAAATTTAATATTAAAATTCAATATCTCATACATTTGATAATTCTACAATTGTGGTACCATAACAAGGTTGCTCTCCTCCAACATAAATACCACTAGCTTTTTCCCTAGATTGCTCGCCATCTTGCTCCCCATCTTTCACACATTCAACCATAGATTGAAACCCACACTTGACCATGAGTTTTATTTCTTCTTCTATGGGTACTTGATTCATGACAACCCCATTCATTCCATTAGAATATAATTATTGAACTAGTTGCATCTTTTCAGTAATGAGAAGGTAAATTAATTTTCATACTTATAAATAGGGTGAAATGATCCATATGCATAAGAGTACCTAGATATTTGATCTTGGTTGTAGCTGGAATTGAAAGCATGTATTCCAACTTAAGTGTACTTCACTTCTTTTATTTGATTATGAGATGGAATAATTGTAAGAATCACTTCTACTTGTGTTGGGTTTGTTGTAGCTTACTATGGGACTGAGAATACTATAGTGGTTGGTGATCAATGTGAATGATGGTCTCCTTTCCCATGAGATAATGCTTCCATTTCAAAAGTACATTTCAAACCAAGGCACACATTTATTTTTCGTATGCAGGGTAGTTCAAGAATCCACCATGGAACATTCCAGAATGATCGCATACTGGCCTTCCTCGCATTAAAACCGCTCCCATATCATATCCACTTGCATCTATATCCAATTTGAAAGGATTATGCAAGTTGGAAAATGTGAGAATTAGTGCCTAATTGATGTTTCATTTGATCTCTTCAAAGGGTTTTTGTTGATTCTTTTCGCACTAGAAAACATTTCTGTAATATCCCGATTTTGACCCCATTGCATTAAAATGTAAATGATGTAATATTGTTATAAAATCGTGGTGAGGATCTCAAGGCCAAGGCCCTGCCATCAACTTATTGATGCATATGGTTTACGTGCTATCCAGGAACAATGGAATTGCAAATATCATGTAAATATGCATTTTAATAAAATACCCACAAATAGCTATGCAATGCAACAAGAGATGGGGGCATGATTTTACAAGGAATTGGGAGGGAAATATTCAAAACCCTTGGAGCCAATCAAGTCAAGCCAAGTGTCAATGAGAGAACCCATAAAACCCTCAACTACCCATGTTGACCTTTGTATCCAATCATTCATTTATCCCAAGAGTTGGGTGAAGTAGTTAATGCCTTGGGGAATGGAGAGGTATGGCTGTCCAAATTCGGGTATGGGAAAGCCACCCTTCATGGAAAATCGTGTTTGCTTTCTTGGGCAAGAAAGGACCACGAAATTTCTCTCCAAGCCATTACCCATCAACTAGTTTTTCCTCTCTCACGTTTTTGGAGCTACCTGGGTGTTTTCCCTCCATGTTTTTATGGTTTTCCCTTGTTTTCTAGATGGGAAGAAGGCGTTTTGGGTGTTGTAGAGCTGTTGGGAGGAAGGGAGCTAGATTTGGGGTTTCACTGAGGCTGTTTTGGCCATTTGAAATGCTCATAACCTGTGGGAGAAATCGGGTTTTCTCCCTGGGGTTGAATTCCCCTTTCCACAATCCGTTTTTGGGTGAGCCAATGGGAACCCTGTTTCGGAAAATTCCCTTTGTAAAATTGTGTATCAATGCCCAATGATTGTGTTTGCTGTGTGTATAAAGAGTATGTTGGGGTATGGGCTATGGGTATCCATTGCTTTGGCTTGAGCTAGATTGCAAGTATCCATAAATGAAGAGGGTTCAGATTTAGCCTGATAAAACCAGTTGTAGACTGGCTTGGCTTAGATGTGATGTTTTCTTGAGTTGTGCTGAGCTTGAGAGCCCCCTTTTACTTGTAGAAATCATGCCTAGCTCGGGGGTGGCAGTTGTGTTGAGAGATTGATGAACACAACTAGCCTATGGTTGGGTGGAACGTTGCAGCGACATAGCTAGTTTCTTGGGGCAACTTTACATCAAGATGAGTATATTCTTTATGTGTGTTTACTCCTGCAATGTTTTAATTATTTGATGAATGTGATCAATATGCTGGAATTTGCATGATATATGTGTGTAGAAGAATTTTACTTCCGCTGTGTTTGATAGATCTGCACATACATATGTTTTTTGGATCTAATGAATGGGTTTAAGTATATGTAAAAGCCCAAGATCTGCAGTCATGTTCCCTTCCTGGTGTTGAATCCACGGGAGGGGACGTGACACTTTCTATTAGTTTTCATGGCATGGAGAGGTACAACCATATCTTAAATGGAATCTATAAAGTTTTGAAGGTACTATGTTGCCCCAAAAATGATCCTAATTTTAGTGACATTTGTCATATTTTTCCACTTGGTGATGGCATCCATCTTTGCAGGATCAATCTTAAGTTCTCCTCCACTAATCACATACCTTAAATACACCAAAGATTGTTGAGAAAATTCAAATTTCTTAAGGTTTTCTAGAAGTTGATGTTTTGTTCTAAGTCTCTAACACCTACTTGGGATGTGAGATATGCTCTTCCCATGTAGCACTATAAACCAATATATAATATACATACAATATTAAAAATGAATCTATAAAATGACAAAATGATTCATTTATCAAACACATAAACATAGGTGGTGCATTACAAAAACAAAAAGGAATTACTAACCATACACATTGAACTTTCCTGTTCTTGAAGTGAGGTCGTTCATGTGTCTTATTCCTTCACTCTTACCTTGTGGTATCTTGATTTAAGATACAACTTGGTGAATTACCTGGCATGTTGCAACTGATCTAGCAAATCATGGATCCTGGGAAGAGGGTATTGATTCTTAAGGGTTATCTTATTCAGATATCTATAGTAAATACACATACTCCAAGTCCCATCCTACTTAGATACTATGATAATAGTTTACCCACAAGGTGAGGTTCTTGGTCAAATTACTCCTTGCTCCAACATTTACTACAAATTCTTCTTCACTTCTTCTACTTATAGAATGAAATCTCTGTACAGTCTAATGTTTGACAATGGAGAGTTAAGCAATAGTTGTATCTCATGCCCCACTTCCCTCTTAGGATGCATCCCTTTAGGATGGTAGACCACTTGTTTGTATCTCACAAAAGATTCTCCAACTAGTGTTTCTGATCTCTAGTACATCCCTCCATAGATGCCTTAACTTTTATTGATTCACCTTATTGTTTTTTATATCTTAAGAAAATAAATACAATTTTTCTACTTGGATTGATCAAATTCTTGTTTTAGTTGACACTTACCAAAGAGATCTTTGATTTACCTTTATGTCCATTTAGGATGAAATATTTCCCATCCTTGATCGAGCAATATTGGTTTTCTCTCCTCATGAAAATTGGATCACTCATATACATGTAGGGGATTCAAAACACTACACCACAAACATCAACTGATACTACATCTACCTCTAATTCATCAATATAATATGCAGTTATAGAAAATTTAATCTTAAATTTTTTTCTGACCCTAAGTTATGCATCCTTATTTACCCATCCCAATGGGTAGGGGAAAGGATGATCATGAACTTCTAATCCCATCTTACTTACTAGGTCTTCTACTATGAGATTGGCATATGCGTCAGAATCAAATAGAGTATCCACCTTGGAATTTTTTACTTGAATCTTTGTGTGGAAGAGTTTCATCATCTCCTTCTCTTCCTTGGGATGGGGGCTACTCAAATTCACCTCCTTCTTCATTGTAGTGTTTTATGACCCTAAATTCTGCATCCTTATTTACCCACCTGAATGGGTAGGGGAAAGGATGATCATGAACTTCTAATCCCATCTTACTTACTAGGTATTCTACTATGAGATTGGCATATGTACCATAATCAAATAGAGTATCCACCTTGGAATTTCTCACTTGAATCATTGTGTGGAAGAGTTTCATCATCTCCTCCTCTTCCTTTGGATGGGGGATACTCAAATTCATCTCCTTATTCATTGTAGTGTAGACAAGCTTCACATATATATATGATCCACTCTCTACTTGGTTTCCTATCTCCATGGCCAACATGTTGTTCTTCTTAATTTCATTGTTGTGGTTCTTTGGGTTTAGCTCTATATGTAGCTTCCAACACTTGTCTTCAGTGTGATCGTAAATGTTTCAATGATTGCAATGTTTTCTCAGATCCTTGCATTGATGTGACATGGATGTATTCTTCTTATATTTTCATTTTCCATTCTTTTTCACATAGTTGGAATTATGTAGGTGTCATTGCAATGTTTTTCAGATCCTTGCACTGATGTGACATGGGTGTAGTATTCTTATCTTTTCATTTCCCCTTCTTCTTCACATAGTTTCAAGTATGTAGGTGTTCTTTCTACTTGTAAATACCCAACTACCATTTCTTCTTATGATCCACATTCTCTAGATACTTTACTTGCACATAGGTCTCATCAATAGTTTCGGGCTTGAAGAGAATCGCTTGCCTCCTTAAATGATTACAAAGACCACTTGGATACTTAATAAGTACACATGGGTTCTTGGGAGGTAATCCCAACATAATGACCATTTTCTAAACTCAATGGTGTACTCTTGTACACTTTTCCCTTTCCTTTGTCAGAATCAATGCCAAAGGATCCATTAGTCCTCTTCATACTCAATAAGGTAAAAATGAGACTTAATGAGGGTTTTAAATTCCTCCCACTTAGTTATTAGTGGATCACCCTCCAACCTAAGTGTCTCCATGTGGCTTTCCCACCAAATTATGGAACGACCCTCCAACTTTAGTCGAGAAAATGATATATTTTGCTGCTTTTCTATGTTATGGAAACTAAAATAAATTTATAACTATTGAAACCACTGATTCAAATTCATAACATCAATATCACCTTGATAAATCTTGATGTCCACTTTTTATTGCAATTTAAATAGATATTGGGGAGAAGTATTTATGTTGGAGAGCTTGGTTTCTCTTTATTTGGTATTTTTTGGCTCCTTCTTGGGTCTTCAATGTCTCGTGATTTCCCATTTGATCATGTCTCCAAGTTATATCTTCCACACCAAAAGGTCCAAACTTGCTCTCCAAATTTGTCACAAGGATTGACATATTGTGAGAGATATCAACAACTTGCATTTCCATATTTGTAAAATGCTCTTTGTATTCATGCCTCTATTATTCACTAGACTCATCTTCCAGGATAGGGTTTGAAGGTATTCAAGAAAAATTCTATGATACTAATGTGATATGTAAATTACCATGGATATTCCACTAGAATAGTTCACCACAATAGATCTTACAACTTTGTAAAAAATCCTAGCTATGTAGTGTTTACAAAAGATTTAAGATTCATTTATGTTAGATTAATATTACAGAATGTTAAAAGTAAATTGAAATTGAAAGGAATGTATCCAACCAAGAAAAACACATCCAAAAAAATAACATAAGATATACCCTAGGAAAACCCACAATGGGAAAAACCCCATCCAAAAGTGAGGACTATGACTTGCTCTTTTATTCTCCAATATGCAATATAAATACAAAGCAAGTAGTATTCTCTATGGAGTTACCTAGGGCATTGTTACCTATATGGTTACGACAAGATCTCCTATTTCCTTTTTCATGCTCCAATATCCACTCCTTGGCTCTTTCTCAACTATAGAACAATACAATAATACCAATAGCATGGAGCCCCTTCTTTTGCTAGTGGTTGTTGAAGGAAAAATGTCACAAGAGTAAGATATATGCCCTACTATCCTTGTCGGTTGCATCAAGGAGACAATGTTAGATGTGGGTTAGTGGTTCATAAATCAAATAGAAAAGAAAAACTCAAATAAACAAATAAAAGGGAAAGATTGACAAGTTCTAAATAAATAAAACAAAGAGGAAGAATTTTCTTAAACCAAATGATATTTTCCCAATGGTAAAGCTTATTACAATGGTGTCACCTAGGAGAATGAGGCTCAATGGAAGCAAGAGAAATCCCTTAGGGATTATAATTTTTGTCCTCTCAAGTGCTGGATAAAGAACTTGTAACAATGGAGAAAAAATATTACTTCTTGAGGAATAAGAGAAGGGAGCTTTGCATGCCAAATGATGATAAGAAATGGGTTGAAAGATGATGTCTCACACCAATTCTTGCAACATAAATTTGATCTAGATTTATTTCTAATGAATGCATGCCCATGGATTCCTTTTATAAGCCATATGGACATCTTGAAACATCTAGTTCCCAGATTGAGGTGTGAATTCTCTGTAAAAGAAAGGGCGCTATTGAATGCTCCCAACCATGTGAAGAGCCCAATTTGAATTTTGGACACAAGAATGTTGTTGTGAGACTTCAATGTGCCACAAAGGGAAGGTGGTCCCACCGCTGGTACAACCGCATGCACTTTAAATAATAAGTCACGCTAATCCATGCTAATCCATGCAAGTTTTGAAACAAAAGTCACGCGTCTGTCCATAATTGATGACTTTATCATTCTAAGGTTCAATTTTCATTGTTAATTTGATGAGGTTGTCTTTAATGAGTTGCATACTATATGCTAATAATGTCTTTCTGCAATATAAATAGGAAAAATGTTGCATGTGTGAAATATTTAGGCAATAACAGATGTGCCCTGATGTATGAGGTTAGAAAGGTACTGTATAGCTAAAATGCATTGTCGTTTCTTTCCTTCCTGTTTCAGGCTATAAGCTATCAAGCATTGAGAGTAAAGGATTTACTCATAGGGAGGATATTGGTGATGACCGTTGAAGCCTATAACTAATTGGTGACAAAAAATAATGGTAGTTTATATAAATGAGACATGAATCCCTATGCTCATGAAAATATGTTAAACTAGATTACAATAATAGGAGACCTAAGGGTCAACTCTATAAATTGTTGATATAGGGATGAAGTTAGCTTTGATCCCTATTTGAGTAAATGGGTCTTGGATTGTTGATGATGTTATTGATGTCGAAGAAGTGGAAATTTTGATGATTGTGAACAACCCACAAGGGTTGGGAACATAAATAATGAAAAAGTTGTCGGGTGGGTAACTTACTTATGTTAAATGAGTAATTATTGTTAATCATAAATGTGAAAACTACTACTGTCGGAATGTATGAATCCCACTGATGTGATGAACTTGTTGGTGTTGAGCATACATGAGACCACTTAATTAGAGAGAAATGATGAATATTTCTACTCAGTTCAAGGTGAACCCTTATTTTTCTGAGAAGGGAACCCAAGGTACAATGATAACTACTTCAATTGTCATAATGAAGGGATCCGAAGTCGATGAGAGCTTAATCAAGTAGTAAGACAAGGGTCTTATCATGAGAACTAAGATTATTTTGTAACCAATTGGGACATTGAAAAAATTGACACAAGGCTGGGTGATAAGTGTGGGCCTCAAGACGTCCCTTGATCGATGCAAACTAGGTGAGTGGGTTACATCATCATGCTTTAGGTGGTATTGCAGGATGTGACGGAGGGAAACAAATGATAGATGGACTATTGAAGCGATGTCTTATCATATGAATGGTATTTATGAAGTATGGGAATTGTATGACAAAAATAAAGTTGCTGATACAGTATGGTCTCATGTACGTCGATCAAGGGAGACCAGGGGATGTCTCTAAAAGAATTATGTGATGGGGTTCCCATAGTTTTGAGCGAGACAGGGAACAAATTTATACAAAAATAATTATGTGGTTATGTTGTACAAATTATAAGACATGCTCCCAATGAATAAATTTCATGTAGAGCATTCCTATGGAAATGATTGAATGATATTGGTATGTTCAAAGGGTGGGCCCCCTTTATGGTCTTCTGGGGGTTGATGATATGAAGGGAAACATTGATGGCATATTCCTCATGAAGGGGAAGAGAGGTTATCTGTGAATCACAATCATAACTTTGTGCCAAGGAATCTAAGGGGTGTGATTGACAAGATGCAAGGTGATGAATTGTGGTTTAAACTTGGAAAACTTAGTTATTTATCAGATTCCATGGACTTGATGGTTCGATCATGGGTTCAAACATGTGAGGGGGTTGTAATAGTGTGAAGACCCATGGGGGATCATGCTATCTCTTGATAATAACATTGGTGATTTTTGTTTACTAGGGAATATGTCCTAAGGGAAATCAACAGGATCACTGGATAAGTGCAATATAAGCAGAAAGGATACATTTCCTATATTCAAGGTTGAGATGATATACCTATGAATGAGGCCTATGCATTATTTGGATGATGAAGAATTTGATTCTTGGAGAGAATCCTGCACACATGATGCAAATACCAAAGTATAATAATGATCATGCTAAGACTTTTGACAATGTGGAAATAATTGAAAAGAAACCAAATGTACCTAGAGAAATGGCCAAAAAAATAGGTGTTAGATGAAGTTTTGGTGGAAATAAAATAGATGGTACTATGCTGAAGAGATCTTGACATTGATTGTGGTGATGCTAACGGTTCATCAAACATAGCTATGGATTTCCCGAACAGGGCTATTGAAAATTGGGACAAATCCCTATAAGTAGGGGTAGGGCTTGCTTTTTGAGGTCATTTGTATCGTTCGATATATTGACGCCATAAGATATTTTTCACAGTTTCTAGGATATCCGACTGATGTATTTCAATTTTATGAGATCAAGGTAAGTCATTATATCATGCTCTTAGTTTTTGGCATATTAATTTTTGGATTTGGTGGCTAAATTACCCATATAGTCGGCTGGAAGGGTTTTTGGTTGGCTGTGTGGGTTTCGAGGGAACAACCATACAGACTTGTGTGGGGTTTCCCTCAACATTCGCATGCCATGTGGGAGGTTTCCTAATTGGGCGTGCGGCTAATCTATGTGACTGTTCACTATACAATCACACAGTAATGCGTCTAACTGGAGTATCTCCCGTGCAACTTGTCTATGAGATTGTATGAGTTGTTCCCGCATAGTTGCACTGAAAGGGTGTGTAAATACTATGTGGAAATGTGTGCGTGTTAGTGGTCTAGAACCACACTATTTTGCACAAATTTTGATGGAAAAGTTGTGCGGTTTTGTCCTTTTCTTTATTTTGAATATAAGGACTGTCAGATTCTTTGGCTTGTTCTTATGGATGTAGGATACTCTACCAGCATACATGGAGATGAACGAGTGGCATGAGTGTCACTATGATGGGTTGGTTGTTGGTTTTCGGGGTGATACTACTCTTGAGCAGGCATGGCGAGATGTCATGGGGTTTCTCAAGTTCTTTTTGTGTCCTATGATGAGGTTGAGCGAGAACCTCATGAGAGAGATTTTGGGGTTATGGGACCACCATGGGGGGGGTTTGATTAGGGAGGAGGTCCTAACTTTAGACAGTAAGGATATATATTTTATGACTGAGTTTTCTATGCGAGGTTTTTGGGAGAATACACACCCATGTTTGGCTGGTTGACAGATGATTGATCAACTAGTTACCCAATAATGTGGTGGTCAAGAGGTCACCAATGCTAGGAATATCCATATATCCTTCTTACAAGACTTGAATATTAGGGAAGTGGTGGCCATCAAGGTGAGGGTATTGGGGGTATCCAACCCTCATATAATTTCAAGCGGGAAACTCTTTATAGTGCAACATGTGATGTGGGGCACCCAGGTTGTCTAGACACCCATGTTGTTGCACAACATGTGCTCCTTGATGACCAAGGTGTTAGTTGAGGGACATGGGTTTCTCACCTATTGGAGCATAATTTTTTCCTATCTCTTCGAGTGGGTCCCATCACTTGGATAGGAGGGAGAGGTTCCTTCTAGAGAGAGGAGATATGTATGTGAGACATAATCGATACGTGGTGTTGGTATAGAAGGTGTGGATATGGTTGTCACCCTGACATATATTGGGTGGAAGTTGACTTCCTTGAGACTGAGATAGTGCCTTTTGATGTGTTAGGTAGTGGCATGCAACACAGATAGAGTGGAACAATGGGGACTGACACCACCACTACTGAGATTGGAACCCGCACTAGGGATATGACCAACACCAATGCTAACAGCACCACATGTAGAGGCAATGCCCACCTTGGCTTTTTGGGGGCCTCCTCCTCCACCAGCTAGTGGTGCACTGTGAGATGGCATAAATTCTGAGCTCTTTTTTTATGGGCCGAGGAGCCCCATTTTGTATATGTTTTGATATAGCCTATGGGAGGAAATTTTATGATGCTAGATATATATATATATATTTGCACCATTTTTGTGGCATTCTCAATTCTTTGGGTTTTGAATTGATGTATACATGATGATGTATGTGTTTCTATTTGTGATGATGGATGTGATGATAGATATGATTTTATGTTGATGTATAGTTGATTACTATGACACAACTTGTATGGTAAAAAAACATATTTTTTGTGTTGATTGATTAGATAGACTGCCAATGTAATAAGTGCCCATACAAGAATTCATTAGCAATATGATCCATGAATGCATTCACACTATAGGGACATGTATGAAGGTGATAGTTTCAAACTATCCAACCAGGAGGTGTACTCATAAGAACATGCAAAGACGCATGGATTGTGTACATGTAAAACATTGTTAAATTGCATGACGATGATTTGGAATCTAAATGGGCGTGAAGATGTCGTATATCGACATGGATGGAATCATCCAATAATCTGATGAATGCATCATATTCCACTTGTTTATTAGTGGTTGAACTGAGGCATGCTCCACTGGTGTGGTATATGTCATGTGTTGGGGTGTAGATGGCTCAAGCGACCGATGCTAGATTATTTGACCAACGACTCATGCCATTAGTGAAGCCAACATAACAATCCATATTGGTAGTCATATGCATGGAAAACAAAAGTTTGTTCATACATTGTGCATAATTTAGAATGATATTTTAACTTATAGAAATAAAATTATGATGTCTACATTCTTTTTAGTGAAAGGGGCAATGCAGAGGGTGAATTGGGGTGTCACCTAGTGTCGATGGTTTTGTGGAAATTGTTGGTGTTGGAAATAAGTGCAACTTATCTATGATATATGTTCACATGTCCGTGTAGTGTCCCAATTATTTTTACTTATGGGAATAATTTATTCATTTACAACCCATAAACAAGGTTGTTTAAAAGACATCCTTCGGGGTCATGTTGTGGAAAAATTTGCACAAAGGTGTGCATCACTTCCCACTTGTAGGTAAATCCTACGAGGTTGTCAGGAAGGACCAATATTGTAGTACAAAAATAAAATGTGATTGACTCCAAATTGATCCTACAAGCCCTTGTTAGTGAGCCACAAAAAAAAAAACTTGAAATAACTTGAAATAAAATAAAGAGGGGTGAGATGATGCAAACCACAACAAAGAGAAAATGCAAGAACCAATTTATATTTCCCAATGGTCAAGCCTGTTACAAGAAGTGTCACCTAGGAGATGTGGGATTCAAATGGAATCTAACAATATCCCTTAGGGAGGTCCTTTTTTTCCACACTAAATGATAAGTAACTTGAAAGGGAGTAATGGGAGAAACACTTGCCCCTTAGAGGAAGGTGGAAAGGGAGCTTGAAGAATGCTTGGAGGTATGGGAACAAGTGGAAGAAGCTCCAACACAATTCCAACAACATAACACTGCTCTAATTTCTCCTTACTATATGCATGCCCATGGCCCCCTTTTCTATGCCAAGAAGTAGCCAAGAAACAACTAGATCAAAATGTGGACTTATTAACTCTATGATTTGGCTCCAAAGTATACAAAGGGGGTCCATTCAATGAACCCAAGTACATAGGGAGACCAAATTTGAATTATTGGAGGTGATGGAGCCTTGATGAGCCTTTAATGCACCATGGGTGGTTGTGGTCTCGCCGATTTTGATAGTCGTATGGATTTCAAAGGAAAATTTATGCTAGTGTAGCACATAGACAAATTTGATAATACGTGTTGTAGCATGGTCTATAATAGGTGTAAGTGTGTTTCTTCTATTTTTTACCGTCTTTGGGAATTTTTGGACTCATGCTGCTTTTTGGATCTGATGAGGATGTCTTCGGTGGGATGAATGCTATATGTTGATGACGCCATAGTATAGGATTAGCCAAAATGTCTCATGTGCATGAAATTTAGCCATTAACATATGACCCCTGATGTATGAGGTTTAGAAGGTATCGTAGATCCGATAATGCATCATCATTTATTTTTTGTGTTTTCCCATATGCTTGGAACTTCTGAAGCAAGTGTGGATGGAAGGTTCCCTTGGGGGAAGATCGCTGGTGATACCAATGAATTTGTACCAAATAATAGATTTTTATACAAACGTGGCAGGCATACCCATGCTTGTGAAAATCTGTCAAGATGACTACAATAAGAGGAGACCGAGGGGTCAACTCAATATACTATTGGCACATGGATGAAGGTAGATTCAATCCATGTAAGAGTGATTGAAACTCCTGATGACCATGATAAACCCACTAGGGTGGAGGACCGAAATACTAGTGAAGTTGCTTGATGGATAACTTCACTATACTACTGCTACCATGATTTGTAAATGTGAACACTGCTACCTTTGAAATGTATGACTCTCCCTAATGCGGTAGATGTGTTGACATTGAGCATAGGAGAGACCACTAAGTTAGGGAGCACTAATGAATTTCCCTACTTAGTGTGAGGTGATCCCTTCTGTTGATTAGAAGTGAACCCAAGGTATAACTGCAACTACTACAAATATTAAAATACGATGATTTGGCGTCCATGATAGATGAAGTACATGATAAGACGAGGGTTTTATCTTAAGAATCAGGATCATTTTGTAATGAACTGTAATACTGACAGACCTGACACAAGACTAGTTGGTAAGCGTGAGGCTCATAACTTTCTTTGCTTGATGTCAACTTGGGGAGTAATAGACAGTATCCTTACTCAAATAAAGGTACAAACTGTAATAGGGGGAGACAAACTACAGATGAAGAGTTTTGCTGGGAACATGACACTAAGGGTAGCGGTGACTGGAAAAACTCATAATGCTGGGGATAGGGAGACTCAACGGCATTGATCAAAGGTGACCAAGGGTTCCTATGAAAATAATAGTAGTGTTCCCATGGATTTAATTGGATTGGGGAATTATTTGTATAGAAAGAATAATTGGTGGGGTACCCAAAGTTTTTGGCGTGTTGGGGGACTGATTTTATGATGGGTGGGATTTCCGCAGTTTTGGGTGGATTGGGGAATTGATTTGATGATGGGCGAAGTTACCACTATTTTGAGTGAGTCAAGAAACCATTTCCATGATGGTGTGAGGGTTGATTTGAAAATGTGAATCAATACCATGCAGAATGTTCTCGTGGGAATACCTAGATAGAATTGGTTGCTTAGGGGTGTGGGGACCCCATTGGTGTCTTCACAAGAGTGATGCTACGAAAAAGGTTGTAGATGGTAGATTGCTCATGGAGGTATGAGTGGTCAACTATGGTTCTTGATCGTAACATATGACGAGGAATCTGTTAATATCGACTACAAAAGGCAGGGGAGTAAATGCGCAACTACAAAATGATGAACTATGGGTTGATCTTTTCAAGTTGGATCGAATTCCTCAGGCTTGTGGGGGATTCTGTTATAAAAATAGGATCATAGAGAAATAAAAATAAACAAGATGCAAATATAAATCACATAAAACACATTACAAGAGAGACACCAATATAACTTGGTTCACCCAAGATGGGCTATGTCCACACATAAATTTACAGTCCTTATTTTATACCATCCAAAAAATGAAGGGATACAACCTGCAACACATCCACTACAGCTTCCTCTTCACTCTCTCATACAATCAAATATATTTACAATGCTACAATACACAACTGTATTACAATTCCTTCCTTTTAAAGAGCGATTACAATGGGAAAATACTATGGAACACTCAATACCATGGGCCCATAAATCACCCATTATTGACCAAGTCATTACTATGAAATTACAACATTTTACAAGGCATTTTTTTCTGAAATTTTCGCTACGGGGGCGCTTCCCCCGAGCCCTCGCTAGGGGGGGATCCTAAACTAGTCGTATCCCCCCCTAGACCCCTCATGGTGACTATTTTGGGGGGAAATCCCCCCAAATGCCCCGTCATGGGATGGGATCCAGACACGACTGAAACATGACCTATGAGTAAGGAAGATCAGGCTCCACAACCAACATATTTGATATCTTTGGTGCCAAATAATGATGGGGATATCTATGGTGCACACACCCATGGGGGAAGGCTGTTATTCTCAGCGATGACATTGATGGCACATCATGACAAGGAATTAGGACCCTATGGTTATCAGGGGGAAAATCGAGTAAATGAAATGCAAACAGATGGAAAGCATTGCCTATATGCCAATTTCAAAATGATACCTGTGATAGAACTCTGATGCCATTATTGAGGGATGGAGTCTTGTTCTTACAATGGAAAAATAACAGGTAGGTGGATCTTGGTTGTTATCTTGCACACATGGAACAAATAACCAAGTGTAATAAATATCATGACAAAAGTATTGACGATGCAGAACAAATAACCAAAATCATGGCGCACCTGTGGAGGGAACATGAATCAAGGATAGATCCATTTGAGGTACAACCCGTTGATAAAGAATTTAAGGGTTAGTTCTTTAGGGTCGGTTAAGATATATTACCCTTTAGGTAGGTAGTACTTAATGATGTAGGAACCTATCCATTTGGACATAACTGTACCGGGTCCCGGTTTGCTATCTTTTTTGGGATTGAAGACGGGGACAAAGTCGCCCTCGTTAAAGGTGCAGGGTCACACTTGTTGGTAATAGTGCGCTTTAGAGCGCACGTTTATGGCCTCATTTTTTTGGAGTCAGTCCCTTCCCTCTTCATTGAGGTGTTCCAATGTAAACAACTGTTATTCGATGACAGGAGTATAAAGTAACAACTCAACAATTGATTGGAGTGTAGGGATTTGGCACTCAATGGGTAGCACAACTTTTATTCCATGTATGAGGTGAAATGGAGTAATTCCTGTGGCCATATTGATTGATGTTCACTATTACCAAAGGGAAAGGAATAACATATGATGCCAATTGTATTTTTGGTTGTTTACTATGTGTTGGAGCATAGTCTTAAGAACTTTGTTCACGACTATGACTGGCCATTGGCTTGAGGTTAGTAGGATGTCAAGAATTCATGTTTAAATCCTAACAACAATGATAGTTCCTCAAAAATATTATTGTGTAAGTAGGTTCCATTGTCAGAAACTAATTGCTTGGGTACTCCAAAGTGTGAAATGGCATGGTTAAAGAATATTCATGCAACAATGGTGATTTCGAAATCGAACATGGGCATTGCTTTGACCCACTTAGTGAAATAGTTGATTGTTATGACTATATACTTGTGGTCTTGCATTGTGGAAGGATGACATTCCATGAAATCAATTTCCCATTTGCAAAATGGACCAGTGGTGATTACTGGGTGGAGGGGGGCAAGGGGAGCTCGTGTCTTGCAAGAAAGGACTTGACAATTGGCACATATTTTAACTGCGTAGATGCAATCCTTGAATAATGACGACCAAAAATAGATGACACGGAGTATTTTTTGGGTAGTGTCCAGACCTGAGAGGTGGCCCCCGCATGCTACACTATGACAGTCATTAATGACTTGCTCGACTTCCTCATGGGTCAAGCAACATCATAGAATATTATCGACCCCACGATAATATAAGACATATCTAAGGAGAAGATATTGTGGGGCTTGATGACATATTCACCAACAATCATCATGATATAGGTGCAGGGAAATTTTTTGAGTGTGAAGATATGTTAAAATATCACCATACCATGGATCATCGCTGGCGATGAGGAACATATGTTCATCTGGTAAATGGTCGTTCACAGGTTCTCCCGAGGTAGTGTCTAGGAGGTTAGTGATAAGCTCAGTGAGGGCCAATGTTTTTTTGCTTTTAGGGATCATGAACTCAGGGTCAAATTCTTGGAGGATAACAATCCAACATGAAAAATTATTGTTTATAAGCTAGTGGCTAAGTATGTATTTCATGGTATTTTACTCTACGACCACAGTTGTTTTGCGAAGCAATATGTAGTGACATAGCTTTTGTACTGAGATAATAATGACTAATGCAAGCTTCTCATCATAAGTGTAGTTGAGTGTTGGTCCTACCAATATGTTTATGATGTAGTAAATGACATGTTCATTATGACCATCATCCTGTTGGACCAAAACACTTGCAACAATGGAAGATTATGCCGAGATATAGAGGATAAAATATTTGTCAAATATCGGTGGAGATATGAGGGGTGCAGAATCCAATGCTTTTTTTAGTGCGTCGAAAGAGCTTCAGGCGTGTTCATCCCAATTGAAAGGGATGTCCTTCATAACTATGTGTAGAAAACTATGTGTCTGAGTGGCATAATCAGGGACAAAATGCCAAAGGAAGTTGGCCTCCCCCTGAATACTTTCCAACTGGCGTCATGTTCGTGGGGGAGGTAAGTCAAGGATAGCTTGGAATTTTGATGGGTCTACAATGATCCCTTCTTTGGATATGATGAATCCTAATAACTGCCATGCGGTGACACAAAACATGCAGTTTAGGGGATTTAAGCATATGTTGTACTTGCGACAACATATGAAGATGGTGTGTAGGTCGCAGAGGTGATCACATCATTTTTTAGATTTGGCAGTTAGGTCATCAAAGAAAGACAGGATGATATGGGCCAAGTCATTGAAAACATATGCCATAGCCATTTGGAAAGTGACTCTAGCATTCTTTAGCTCGAATGACACAACCTTGTAAGAAAAGGTGCCCCAAGGTGTTGTAAACGTGGTTTTGTACTAATCATGAGGGCGAATTTGGTTCTAACTTGAAAACCCATCCATAAAGGACAAAATTTCACTACTCACGCATGAATCAATGATTTGGTAAATGAATGGGGTGGGTTAATTATATTTGGGGAAATACAGGTTGTGATTGTAGAAATATGTGCAGACTCGAATGGGACCTTGCTTCTTGTTTACAGGGACAAGGTTGGAGTCCCATGATCTATAAGCAATGGGGAAAATTAACCCAGCATGTAGTATTTTTTCAATCTTAGTCTTGATATCTGGGGCCTTAGAGGGGTGGATAGGTTATTGTTTCTATCTGACCGAGGTGGCATCGAGCCAAGTTTCGATATGATGTTCGACAATTGAAGGGTCTAAGGCCAACATTTATTCATATGACCATGCGAAGGAATCTCAAAATATTTGAAGAGGGTGGTGAAGTAAATGATTTTTTCTAGTGAACATGACACACCAATCATGATGTTCTCGATTACTCCTGGTGTGATTGAAATATCAACTTGAATTGTGGGGGGAATATTGGCTAGATTTCCATCTTTGAAGGCATCATGGGTCGGGATGGGGTTTTTGAACCAATTGATATGACTGATTCAATTGTGTATTGCTGGGCCACCAAAGTGATGGGTAGGACTTGAGTGGGTACAAACAATGACCTATGATGGAGGTCATCCCATAGGGGTTCATATTGTTAAGATATTTTAATACTCCATCCTTTTCCTGCCTAGCATTATTTATTTTTCCTAGTTGTTGATGATGTCATTTCCCCACTAGTGGTGTGCATATGCCATTCGGGATCCATCTACCACCTTCTGATCCCTACATGCATCATTTTAGGACCACTTCAGTCAGTTCCCTATTTTATAGGAACCTATTGAGTGTTCCAGTGCAGTCCACCTGAGTTACCTGACTCTTGTGGGGGGTTGTAGATCTGGATGCCACTGATTGTGGCCGCATGCACCCATTTCTGATTGAAATGCATGAAAAAATCACTATTGCGCCCTCCTTAGTCAGTTAACTAATTGTGACTTCAGTTAGCTGAGTTTAGGTTCAGTTCAGTTGAGTTTGAGTCTTCCGGAGCACTCTAGTGGCGATAATCCCTATTCTAGACCAACCAAGGTTCGAATTATTTTGTGTGATTCGAATTCTCTCCATTGTATCATCGTTGTTAATTATACTAATTATTGGATTATGTGACATTATTCTGCTCCTATCCGAGTTCTGCTGCATAATTATTCTTCTGCTCTTTTTTACTGTGGTTTTCACTCTTATTCAACTTTTTTGCTCATTCTTTCTTTGTGAGGTATCCTCAGCTCTTAGATCTACCGTGAATTAGAATTTCACATGGTATCATATCCATTGGACATATAGGTTGACCAGTTGCTTTCGGTAGTGCACCAGAAGCCTCTGGATTTCCACAACAAATCTTGGTGACATTGCATTGAATTCATTGGAGAAATCCAATGAGGTCTAGCCAGATGCGAAGGATCTGGATAAAATTTCCTACCATCCTAAAGCAGTGCTCAGTATTAGTATACCTCCATTATTGAGATTTTTTTGCAGGTTATTCAATTTTTTTGAGTGTTGCAATAGTTGCAACATTTTTCTACATTTGCAACAGTTTTCACCTTGTATTCGCTCCAGCAGTTGTAATGGACAATTCAAACTCTCCTCTCTCTCCTAGGATCCTGAAACCCTTCAATTACCTTGATTGGAGGGCTAATATGCAGATGGTGTTACACAAAATATCACTATACAGGGTGACAACGGGGAAGGATCCCGAACCACAATCGGATGTGGAGAAAACCAAGTATCTGAATAGATTAGATGAAGCATTTGGTTTCATGTGTATTCATATTTATAGAGATCTACTCTTCCACTTCGAATGATTGAATCCTCTAAGAGAATTATGGTTGAATTTAGAGACCCTCTTCGGCAAACCAGATGAGATAAGAGGCCATATTCTAGAAAATGAGTTGATTTGACTACAACTGAGCAATTTCGAGACCATTCAACAGTTCTTTTCAAAATTCAAATCTATGGTTATGAAATGCAAGCAATGTGGCATTAAGAATAAGGATGAGTAGTTGGTTCTATCCATTTTGAGCAAGCTAGGTCCCGAGTTCTCCATATTTCTCTCTACCTTCCATTCTGGGAGAATGTCAATCCATGGTTGGAAGATTACCTCCAAAGATGTTTTCATTGAATCTCTCATCCAAGAACAAGATAAGTTGATCCAGATGGGCACCTTGAAGGCCTCCAAAGATCAAGCTCTTATGGCTTGAGAAGAAAAAAGTGAGAATGGGAAGGGGAAGCACAAGGGAAAGGATAAGAGGCTATCTAAACCCAAGCATAATCCCAAACCAAGTCCATCAGAAGGATCCTCCAGCTCCAAGAAGGACAAATAAAATGGATTTGAGAAATCCACGTGTTCCTATTGCAAGAAAGGAAACCACCCAGAGAGATCTTGCATGCAAAAGAAGAAAGATCAGAAGACCAAGCTTCTTGATCAACACCACAACATTTCCCTCCTAGAATGTGAAAAAGAGATTGATTATTGAATTGATTCTGATGGTCATGAGAGATGCCATGCACTGAAGGATGGATTTTCAAAATCACAATCCCTCCTCATAGATTCAAGAGCCTCCAACTGCATAACTTTTGATTAGCTCAACTATTTTGAAAACGGGAAAGAACTCGCACAAGTACAGACAAAAACCTACACACTAAAAAAAAAATAGTTGATTGATTAGGTTAAGGCCCTCATAGAGGGGCCTAATGCTTGACCTTGTCATTTTAGGGCTTCACTGACTTCCTTAATTTAAAAAAAATATAAAATTAACCCTAAATTTTTTGGAAAAATAGAATTGCATAAGAACCGCCTGTTATCTACAACTCTACATAATCGTTTTCACAAATTTGGACTATTTACATACCAAACCTGGGGCATAACGCAAACATATACATTATATTTTAGAAAAAAATAACATACCAATCTTAGAAGAAATATATTTTTTGGGAGCTATACTTATTTTCCATAAATAAAAGTTATACATTCCGGTAGGTGATTTTATTGTCTATGTTTTGTATTTTTACACCACAATCTAAAAGTTGTGTAGGTACCTCTAAAAATTCATTTTAATGATCAAATTCTTGTTTTTCAGGAAGTCCATTGCAAGTAACACGTCATAAGTGGGTATCATTACCTTGCACCAACCCATATATATATATATATATATAAACTAATTAATGATACAATTTTTTTATCCCATTTCAAGGTGAGTATACTTAAATATCAATATTATTTCTTTAAAATTAATTATATAAATATTTGAGTTAGTACAAATTTATACTTTTAATGTATTCATAGCGTGCGCTATTTAGTAGAGGGGGGTGGGGGGGAGGGAGGGTGAGAGATATATGGGGAGAGAGTGAGGGAAAGGTAGAGGGATGGAGGAATAAAGGATGAGAGAGAGAGGGTGGGTGGGACATAAAGGGAGGGAGGGAGGTAGAGGGATTGAGGGAAAGAGATATGGAGGGACATAAGTTGAGATAGAGAGAGAGAGGGAGAGAGAAAGAGAGGGGGGGGGGGATAGAGATAGTGAGGGAGGGAGAGATGAAGATGGATGAGGGAGGAGGGAAAGATAGGGACACTTAGAGATAGAGGTAAAGTGAGAGGGAGGGAGGGAATATGGATGTAGAGAGAAGGAGGGGGAATAAAAAAAGAGGGATGGTGCTAGAGGGAGGCAAGGAGGGAGGGTGAGTGAGAGATTTAGAAGGATAAAGTGGGTGGGGAGTGAGATTGAGGAAGTAATGGAAAGGGAGGGATGGAGGGAGAGTGAGAGAGGAAAAGAGAAGGGGAGAGAGGGGGAAAATGAAGGGATGGAGAGTGAGATATGGTGGGAAAGAGACATAGAGAGAGGGGGGAACAGAGGGATGGAGAGAGAGAAAGAGAGAAACCGAGGGAGGGAGAAAGAGAGGAATGAAGGGAGGGAGAGAGAGAGGGAGAAAGGGGGGAGGGAGAGTGAGAAAGGGAGGGGAAGCGAGGAGAAGGTAGAGGGGGGGGGGGAATATAGGAGAGATAGGTACATACAAGGGAGGTGGAATGGGATGATTTACAAAAATAGGATCCAAAGAACAAATGAAGATTCCACACGTGCCAAAACTAAATATCATTTTCTTCATCATATATATATATATATTACCATGAGAGATTTTAAAAAACCTTGAGACAAGACCATGAGCCAAAGAATTAAAGAAGATTCCACACACGTGCCAAATAGTAAATATCATTTTCATGACATAATTCCATATTATATATAATATAATTCTGTATTATACATAGATTTCAATACTATGTGTTGTGTACAAAACCATGAGCCAAATAACTAATGAAGACAATTCTTTTATATATATATATATATTTCTTTTAAAATAATTGATGATATATTATGTTTCTCCTTATATTTAATTCTAAATATTATTTTTTTAAAATTAATTATATAAATGTTTGAGTTACTACATATTTCCATTTTTAATGTATTGGGTGGCTAGGCCCACTCCAACTCTAGTTTTAAATAATGCTATGTGTTTTTTTTTAAAATTTGGTAGCTTGTATTTTGAAAGGTGCATTACATTAAAAAGGTCTCCCAACTTTTTGTGCTTTCCCATAAAGGAAATAAAACTTTAAAATCAATAAATGTAGATAACAAAAATTTGATTTGCTTTTTAAATTTTTGAGCAGATTTTCTAAAATGATCATTACATTAAAAAAGTCCCCAAACTTTGTGTGCTTGAAACCTTTAAAATCAATAGAAGTAGACAACACAAAAAAATGTTCCAAACAAATCATATAGAGCCAATAATGAAAAGGAACTTCAAGCAGAGGATTCGATGAGAACCATAAGAGAAATGAAGATAAAATAAAGAATTTTAAAAGGAGAAGTCATGCAAGCTTAAGTTAAGAAGCCTGCATTAATTATTAAAGCTACAGAAGAAAAGTTTGAGGTAATTGGAACAACCGAAGAAACTTTGGATACAACTCTTGAAAAGATCCATACAATGTTGAATCATATCACTAAAATTTTGTTTGCAAGAGAAGAATAACATGATTTTATTTGCATGCAAAGTATAAAAGAAAATGAAGAAGTGGTTAATGGTGAAATAAAAAAAATGTATGAGAGTATTGAAGTTACATATATGGAAAATAGAAAATATTGTTAATGCAGATCATGATGAATTTGAAAAATTACATGATAATAATTGCATCACAACAATTGCATCACAGTGATTGCGAAGATAGTGATGGAGAAAATGAATTAAAAGAAGAATATGTGAACTGGATTTTAATGAGATGGGGCCTCGAAGAGTCATTATGTAGTGTGAAGATAGTTTTCAATAAGACAACCATAGAAGTTGGCATTACTATATTCCTACTTTGCAGAAGTTGAAACTATTGGAAGTTGATGTAGCTGCCCATGAATTACACGGCATTAATATGACAACAACACATTGAAGAAACCTAATAAAATCCTAAAATCCTAAGAATGAAGAAAAGGGTTAAGATGAAACAACATAATACAAAGTTTGGAGTCAAATAAAGAAGAAAAGGAAGCATCACTACAACACGATAAGGTGTTTTAAGACATTTTTTAAAGACATAATTCCAATTTGTCTTTAAATTCCCCACTTTCTTTTATTTCATGTAATAATTTACCTTTTGTCTCTAAGTAGATGGAATACTAGGGTTGTAAAAAGTAACTATGAGTGGGAAGGGAAATTACTTTCCTTGTAAAAAATAATTATGAGCGGGAAGGAAATTCAATGGTTTATCGAATACATTTTTTTGGTTTACCTTATCTTATTCATATTTTCAAAAATATTTTTCATCGATCCTATGTTATGATGCATGAGTTTTTGCAGGTTTTTAGCCAAGGCTTGAATTCATGATCGTGATACATCCATGGAGAATGAAAGGGCTATCATTTCACTGGCTTTCTACATTCATATAATGGCCAGTGCAACATTATTGTTGATCAATACCCAGGTCTTGATGGTTTTATTTGGGACAACCCTCGTTCTCGTTTGGGATTCCTTGCACTTGAATGTTTAAATTCAAAAGTTGAATAATTTGGGGGTGATGCGGAAGTAAGACATGTGAGCTCTGTGAGCTCCAAAATTTCAAGTGCCACTATTTGGGGTTTCCTTCGTTCCTTAGAGAATGATGTGCACCAAAATTTCAAGTGCCAACATTTGGGGTTTCCTTCGTTCCTCAGAGAATGATGTGCAACTATTTGGGGGTTTTGGGTTTCCAAATGATTTGACAAGAAGAGATTGGAAGCATGACTTTCCTTGGAGAATAATGTGCAACTATTTGAGGGGTTTTGGTTTTCAAACGACCTTCCTCGGAGAATAATGTCCAAGTATTTTGAGGTTTTGGTTTCCAAAGAATTTGATGAGAAGATAGTGGAAGCAACATAACGTTCCTCAGATAATAATGTGCAACTATTTGGGGGTTTTGTGTTTCCAAAGGATTTGACATGAAGAGAGTGGAGGTGCAACCAAGGAGCAAGGGTGCGCAACCATTTATGGGTTTTTTGTTTCCAAAGAATTTGACAGGAAGAGAGTGGAAGAATGAAAAAGGATCAAGCGTGTTAGTGTCAGGTACCTCGAATATAAGCTATGCCTATATTTTTTCTCTTTTCTATGAAATGTGTCTAGGATTTGTTTTTTTCTTTGTGACTCCAATGCCATTTTTCTTTGTGATTCCAGTGCAATTTTTAAAATTCTTTGTGATATATGAAAATTCATGTTGATTCACTTAATATACTATGTAATAATATACATATGATCCAGTACCAGTACCTGCAGTATCCAGTGATATCCCTGACTACAGATCAATATGCAGTGGAATACCTCAAGCGACAGGGTCTAGCTCAAGCGTCCATATGAACTTGACCTCCCAATGACCATCATTCTTAGACCCACACCTCAAATTGTTTTTTCCTATCCTTGCACCTACGGTTGTTGCTGCTCCCCCTTATTCAATCCATAAGGGTCTTATTAAGCAAGGGCATCATCTGGTCTATACACTGGGGTCTTGAGATCATTGGAAAGAATCTACGAAGGAACAAAGAATCAACCTTCTTTTGTATATTCCAACATTTCATGTTCCGACATCGAATAATACATATTTATTTAATCAATCAATTTGGGTTTTAAAATACATAATCCAGTCCATCAATTTTAGTATCTTCTATGATATTCCATAGCTCATATTCATTAGTTTCACATACTATATATTTGTATGTACTTTTAGAAAGTCCAACCTTGAATGTGAATGTAGTTCTAACCCAGTCCTATTCTGACTTGGAAAAATAGTCTTCTTGGGTTTGTGAACCTATGTCCATTGCAACCTTCAACTATTGAAAACTAAATTTAGAGCTTCTTTTTACCACTTTTCTCACAACCCTTGTAAAGACACGTTCAGTCTCTTTTCAAGATCATAGGAGGACGCCCCACTTTGTTTCATAATAAGGATAATTACCTATATAAACGAGGAAAATGTAAGTAGCTTCCATTGTAGTAGTAGAGTAGGAGAGCCATAATTGTAGTGAGGGAAACAATTTCAAAAATTGATGTGTTATTCAAGTTGCTGACAAATTATTCCTTGAGCTTCTTGTGAGGATTGAGGAAATCACTAGTGGACTCCATTAAAATATCATGAATATAGAATATTCTTCCACTTTAACATGGAACATAAGTCACTCTCTATAATTGATGAATACCTATGCTTTGTAATTACAACTTTTTCTCCTCATATATGGGGTCATCCAGCATGTGGAAACAATTAATCATGTACACATAAATCGTTGGGATTTGGTTTCACGCTCCTTGACATAAAGAGAGGAATTGAGATCTCATGGTGGTTTCATGCATTAGATGGGTAGAGTACCTCTGCTCATTATTGATCTCATAATTGATGCATGAAACAAGATCTTATGGATAGCTATAGCATAATTTTGGCTTGTAATAACAAAGGTAAAATATGGTTTTACTCAAAATCTAGTTTCACGTGTATGATCTAGGTATAATACCGTTGAATAAGATAAACACTTGGAGATAATATGATGATTCCTAGATCATGATTTTATGTTTATATGAAAATCAATTATGATCTTTGAATATGAGCTCCCAGGGATCTTATGTGTCTAGATCTAGATATGAAGGAGAGAGTTGGGGCTAGTGTTGATAAAAATCAACTAATGAGAAAAACTAATACTAATGATATCAACAACAAATCACTCATGACCTATGGAAAGAGCATATAGGATGAATTCTATATAGATTTGCAATACTATACAGATACATTAAGATGAATGGAATTGCAACATTGGCTCAATGTACCGAGACAAATAGTGGCACGGTTGGATGGAAAATTATCTTGTGTTGATGCATTGATATGGATGGATTTGTAGGATTGGCTCAAAATACTGAGATAGTGGCAAGGTGGGATGGAAAATATTAGAAAGAATACGTAAGACTATTGTACAATTTGGCTCCAAGGGTGAATTGTTAGGATACCAAATGATATGGTACATGGTTCTAGTACATGGCTATTTACATCTATTGAAACTCAGAATAATAAGAAATCAGAGATGAAATGAATGAATTAAAAAATATTGCTTGTTGTATTAATGAAGACAAAGGTCTTTTAATATTTTATAATGGATCCACTTAAGCTAACTATATAACTGAAATAAATAATAAACTAAGTGTGTGCAGTTTCAAAGATAACATAAATATTGAATGATGGAAATCAATAACAAAATTTAACTATTTTCATTAAGAAATATTTGTGAAGAGGGAGACTCTTAAACACCAAGTTTTCTTTGAAGGTTTCCACCTCCACACACTGGTTTTTTAGCCGTCTCTTTAAGAATTAATGTTTCTTTACTTGGACTTCATGACCCCACACCGTAATTCTAGACCAAAATAAAGTGACACTTCTCATTCATGCATCAATCTTTATCTCCTCTATCTTTTTTAAGAAATGCTACACTCACAGCTTGTGGTTCAATCTCAAGGATTTAAATTTGACACACATATTCTTCTCTCGGAATGGAGGTTTTATGATGGGTGAACTACTCAATTAATGATTTGAATTTCCAATGTAATAGCATAATCCAAATCTCTCCCAATTTGTAAAAGAATGAACATTTAAACCTCGATTGGATACAATTGCAATGCTTGGTGTTGGATTAGTCATAATCTTGCTAGGATTCTTCTGAGTTGCGCATTAAATTCAATCACTTGGGATGCAATGTTTCAAGCTATTTCTAATATCTTCTTTCCTCTCAATTGGAAACAAAAATGGATGAGTCGATGGATACACCTTTGGAAAGATTTCAATCTATCTATTCAATAATACATTAACATCTTACCCAAGCTACATATCCAACTCCAAATCACCAAAGCTGAAGAAGTAATCATTTTCAAGTCTAATTCTAGATTATTAGAGACTTTAGAAATGACGATGCATTATTTGAGCACCGCACTAGAAAAACGTGTTTATATGTGCCTTGATTATGGAACACAAATTGTACAAGAGCCTCCATTTCCCTTATTTTACTTCTTCCCTCAATATTCCTCATACTTTCAACCCTCATCTTGCTACCATACCTACACATCCTCTTTCTTCTTATTTGATTATTCCTCCATCTTCAATTTTTGGTGAGTAGTGTTAGTATTGTAACATGCATTCCCATTCTTCTACACAATGTTGGGTGGTGCTTCAACACTTGACCATCACTAAAGCCTTATATGTTTACCAACAATTTGCACAATAGTTTAAACCACACTCTACCCTTGAACTCCATATTGAATTTGATAACATCTATATTTTGAAATGTACCTCTCCTAAGTCGACTCGGATCTTGATGTATCCTGATTACTTTCCAACTGATCATGAAATTGTATTTACCTATAACTATTAGGTTACCACATTCCTAATTTTTTATAATGAAAAAATACTAATATCTTGTTCCCCATCTTGGTCAACTCTTTCTAGCTTCCAACAACAACCCATATATACCCTTATCACCTCCACGAGGTTAAAGATGAAGGATCCTAATTTTGGTGAGACAAAAATGTGCCATTGTCATTGCTATGGGTTCTTTTCATGGCATGATTGATTATGAAGTTATGCATCTTCATAGTTTTGATTTAATTTCCAAGATACCATATAAAAATTAGTGTAGAACCATATAAAATGCTCCTCCCAATATCTATCAATCCTCCATTGCCAAGCTTCCAAATGATCTAACATGATGCCAAATTTTGCATGATTTTTTTTATGGAAATGTTTCCCTAGAATATGGCCTATCAATATGCTAGAGAGACTTGAATGCTAATGGAAGCAATAGCAATTCCCCACATTCACCTCCCCGCTTTCACCAATCACCTCCCTACATTCACTAACCTATCAAGCCAATGTTGAAAACTTCTTGTTTTTTTGAGTGGGTAAAGTTCAAGGATCAAATCTAACTCCATGCTAGGTATCAATGTTCTCATGGGTTGGAAGTTTTGCACTACATCTGTTGTTGAGCAATTTTCAATGGTCATAGTTTATTTGTTTACAATTTCCATGATAAGATAATTTATTACTTTATAACAAATAACCATAAAAATAGGTCAAGAAGACTAAGGGAGTACATTAAACATGGGTACAATGTTGGAGTTCGAGAAAAAATTATAGATCAACTATATTTTTAGCTAAAAGATAAATATGTAGCTAAGATAATATATAAAATAAGGTACAAGTACAAGAAAGATGCTAGAAACTAAAATGTCTTGGTGTTGCATCAAAGAGAGAATTCTAAATCCTACTGGAATTGGTTGCTAAGGATGAGGGTGGGAAATATGAAGCAGGTTCCTCATCAAAGTCATCAATAACTATGAAAGGGAAAAAGCACTTGGGGGTGATATCCTCTGGGGAGTGGCCAGGGCTGAGGGTAGTGGCTTCTTGATCCTATGGAGATCGAAAGAGTGAGGAATCCCATCTCTACTAACATTCAAGTGTGAGAATTTGAGAACTATTGAAGGAACTACTAAGAAGGCTTGGTTTTGGTTGTCACTCCTAAAATAAAGTAATGATAATAATGGAAATTTAGATGTTCAATTGGTGCTTGTTTTTAGTATTTTAATTTTTACCCTTGAGAAGTTTGGTTTTTCAATATGTCATGATTTTTTTGTTTAGGGTTTTGTATCTTTTTGTGGGGAACCTATAGCAATTAACTGAAGAAAATGCACGATATATCAGAAATACAAGAACACATAAGGGATTTATTGATCGCATGCCACTTCGAGGGGGGAACCTCCTTTGAGCAAGCTCAATACAAATAAATCGTGGATGCATTCATTGGCCTCAAAGCATACTTATATACTAAGTCTAATCTAAACAACTATTACTCCCCATGAATGTGGGATAATACAATATACTCATGGGATGACTTACAAAGCATATGCATCCAACAACAATATACTAACAATGTGGGATAATACAATATACTCACAGGATGACTTACAAAGCATATGCGTCCAACAACAATAAACTAACAAATTAAAGAGAAGGGTTGACACAGGTTCCTAACATCCCCTCCCCCTTAGAAAAATATTTGTCCTCAAAGCTTTAGATGTGGAAATTGTTGCTGAATCTGAAGGAGTGGTTCCCATGTAGCATCCTCTGGTGGAATTATGTGCCATTGAATTAATAGCTTTGTGATGGATTGAGAGCGAAGATGATGAGTGAGCCTATTGAGGATGGCCTCTGGCTCCAAAATGATGGATCGTTCATTATCCAGTTCTGGTAAAACAATTTGTGCTATGATGTTGGTGCCGAGAAATTTCTTTAGACAAGAGACATGAAATACTGGATGAATGTGGGAAGAAGGAGGAAGTTCTAATTTATAATCAATAGACCCAATATTTTGAAGAACCTTATATGGCCCATAGAAATTTGGAGCAAGCTTATGACTCCCTTTGAGTTTCAGGGAAGATTGCTTGTAAGGCTGTAGACGAAGAAAAACCATATCACTTGCTTGAAAAGTGCGCTCAGAATGGTGTTGATCAGCTTATTGTTTCATTCATTTTCTTTCCATGTGAATATTGTCTTGCAAAATGTGAAGAATCCGATATCGGGTTCGAAGAACCATGTCAACTACCTAAACTGGTGAACTACTAGGGGTGTATGGAAGAATCACTAGCGGTGCCTGACCATAGACTGCTAAATATGGAGTCATTTTAGATGTAGTGTGGTAGGAGGTATTGTACCACCATTCATCGAGAGGGAGACACTTTTCCCACTGATACTATTGTTAGGAGGTGAAGCAACGAAGATAAGTTTCCAAACATTTGTTGATAACTTCAGTCTGATGATTTGTTTGTGGGTGATACCCTGAACTCATCTTCAGTTTGGTGCTAGTGTGGAAAAATAGTTAAGTCCAAAAATGATTGGTGAAAGTTGCATCGCGATCTGAGACAATGGAAGAAGGGATTCCATGAAGACGGAAGATCTGGTCCAGCAAAATTTGTGCGATTGAGAAGGTAGTATAGGGATGGTTGGGGGCACAAAAATGATTATATTTGGAGAGGCGATCAACCAAAACCAAAATCATTGTCTTTCCTCCAGATTTAGGGAGCCCTTCAATGAAATCCATAGAAATATCTATCCAAATCCGTGTAGGGATGGGAAAGGCTTCGAGCAATCTCAGAAGGACTGTCGTTTCACCCTTGTATCTTAGGGAAGCACCATCCCAAGAGTAATGTAGTACAGCAGAAGGGTTGTTGGCCAACCGTTGGATAATTTGAGATAATAAGGAGTCATTGACATAGCCTTGCTGAACATATTGCAACCAATTGGGAACATGCATAGAAATAGCTGAAAGAAAAACTTGGTCATCAAATGTGCGAGAAAGAGCATCCGACACAAGATTGTCCTTACCCTTCTTTTAAGTGATCTCATAGTCATAACCCATGAGTTTTATAAACCATTTTTTTTGTTCTAGGGAGGAGACTTGTTGTTCCAGGAAATATTTCAAACTCTGGTGATCAATCTTGATGCAGAAATGATTCCTAATAGGTATGGTTGCCACTTCTGTACTGCATGCAAAATAGCCATCATTTCCTTCTCATATGTAAAGGCGACTAAATTCTTATCGGAAAGGGATTTGCTGGTGAATGCAATAGGATGTTCATATTGAAGGAGAACAACACCAAGTCCATTGTCACAAGCATCACTCTCAATAGTGAAGGGATTGGAAAAATTGGGCATAGCTAGAACAGGTGTAGTACGCATAGCTTGTTTTAGTTTTTCAAATGCACACTTAGTAGCATGTGTCCATATAAAAGCATCCTTTTCAATAGAGCGGTTAATGGAGGTGTAATATTCCTGTAATACTTGAAAAACTTGTGGTAGTATCCATTCAATCCCAAAAAACCACGAAGGCTCTTTAGTTTCTGAGGATGTGACCAATTTTTCATGGCATCTATTTTGATAGGATCCACGCGAACCCCTTGTGATGAAATAATATGCCCGAGATACTCTAATTCCTCCTATCCAAAAAAATATTTAGACTATCTAGCATGGAGATGATGATCAAAGAAAAGTTGCAGTACAAGATCTAGATGCTGGAGGTGCTCAGCCCATGTTTTACTATAGATGGGGATATCATCAAAGAAGAAAATAATGAATTTCCACAAGTAGGGCCGGAATATTTTATTCATCAATGCTTGGAATGAGGAAGGAGCATTAGTTATGCCAAAGGGAATGACCAAAAAATCACAGTGGTCATCATGTGTGTGGAAAAATGTTTTAGGGATATCATACTCATGAACCCTAATTTGATGATACCCAAAACAAAGATCCAACTTGGAGAAAAAATGAGCAACACGAAGCTCATCAACAACAGGAATTGGAAACTTATCATTGATTGTGATGTGATTAAGTGCTCGGAAGTTAATGCAGAGGCACCATGACCCATATTTTTTTCGGACAAGAAGAACTAGTGAAGAAAATGAACTGGTACTAGGGTGAATAATACCTTGCTTCAATAAGTCCCGAACGAGCATATCAATCTTTGTCTGTTGGTGAAATGGGAAGTGATAGGGACTGATGTTGGGAGGAACGATTCCATGAAGGAGCTGAATATTGTGGTCCTCTGGTCTTGAAGGTGGAAATCCCACTAGTTCAACAAAGAAAGATGCATATCTATCCAAAATTTGATGTAGATCAAAAGGAGTAGTTGTAATGCCCGCCTGGGTACATTGATTGACCGTAGACTTGAGGACACTTGCCAAGTGACCCGACCGAATAAAATTTAAGTAATTGGTCCCTTGAATATTGAAAATGCTTGAACGATTGAAGAACACATGATGATTTGCATGTCGACAAATGATAAACGAAAATGACACAATGAAGGACAGTTATAGAAATTGATACTTTACTTAATAAATGAATGCTCTGCTTGATGATTTGCGAATTTATGAAATGAATGTTAGATATGCTCGAATGATTGAGATAGAATGACTGAATGTTAGATATGCTCGACTGATTGAGATAGAATGATGAATGTTAGATATGCTCGACTGATTGAGATAGAATGACTGATTGTTAGATATGCTCGACTGATTGAGATATAATGACTGAATGTTAGATATGCTTGACTGATTGAGATAGAATGATGAATGTTAGATATGCTCGACCGAATGAGATAGAATGATGAATGTTAGATATGCTCGAATGATTGAGATAGAATGATGAATGTTAGGTATGCTTGGCTGATTAAGATAGAATGATGAATGATAGATATGCTTGACTGATTGAGAGAAAGTGATGAATGCAATATATGCTCGACTAACTGAGATATTATGATGGATGATGAAATATTTCATAGAGTAGCGCTACTAATGTGCGCTTGAGTGTGTGTGTGCAGTGGCAGGTAAGATGATTTACCAACTGAACCACAATGGAATTATAGGGGTCACAAGAACGGAAAGAACACATAGGGGTACGATGACAGACTATCGACCCTGAATTACCATTCCACGCACGGGTCGGAAGCTTGCGAGCTGGATCGGGGAAGCGTGTGCCATACGGGCGAGGCCATGCCGATTTGGTCGCGTACGAGAGTTGAGGGGCACATGATAAGGAGAACCTTATGCCTCAACATCCCTTAGTCTCCAAGAAGTGTAGTCGAGAGATAGCGGTAACAACTCCCCAATCGCTACACAGTTATCCTCACAAGAAGAAAGAAAAGGAATTATCGGAAGGGCCCGCCGAAGAGGTACCTAGACAAGAATTAGAAGAAAGAAAAGGAATTTTCGGAAGGGCCCACCGAATAGGTACCTAGACAAGAATAAGAAGAAAGAAAAGGATTTGTCGGAAGGGCCGCCGGAGAGGTACCTAGACAAGAATAAGAAGAAAGAAATGGAATTGTTAGAAGGGCCCGCCGAAGGGGTACCTAGACATGAACATGAAGAGATTACCAATCAATTTTGCATAATGGAAATCCCACATGTAAAGTAAATAAAAACAATAATAAAAGAATAAATTCATTTTATTTTATTATTTTTGAAAAGGAGAAAACTTGAAAGAAAGTGAAAGATGTATTAGAAGAAAGATTTTATTTCAATTTATTTTATTCTTTTTGAAAAGGGGAAAACTTGAAAGAAAGTGAAAGATTTATTAGAAGAAATATTTTATTTCATTTTATTTTATTATTTTTGAAAATGGGAAAACTTGAAAGAAAGTGAAAGATTTATTAGAAGAAATATTTTATTTTATTATTTTTGAAAAGGGGAAAACTTGAAAGAAAGTGAAAGATTTATTAGAAGAAATATTTTATTTCATTATTTTGGAAAAGGAGAAAACTTGAAAGAAAGTGAAATATTTACTAAAAGAAATATTTTGTTTCATTTGTGGAAAGGAGAAAACTTGAATGAGAAAGATTAATGAATAAACTTATTAGTAAGCAAAATACAACTAGGACCTAGTAGAAACCACTCCACATACATCCCACTGATTTAGGGATTAGAGAAATTAACTAAGGAGACAACAAGGAGACATTGTAGGGATTTAGGTGCACACTTAATGATAAAGTGACACTTGTTTTATGAGAATAAATAATTGAGAATTATTAAATTAAATAATAATATTGCATGAAGAGACACTTGGCATGGATATTTTGTTATAAAAGAAAGGGAGGAGAAGGAGAATGGACTCTCTTGCTCCATAGTGCTGGATCGGCACTGTAATTGAGAAATTATCTTGTGATTCTTGTGAGTTGGGTTTAGCATTCCGGGGATTGGGGGATCCCTATGGAAAGCTTACATTGTGTGTTCTTACGACCCCAAAATGATCGGGGGTTTGGGGGAAAGAAGATTACCCCCAATATGGTAGGGAGGTCAATTGAGAGGTCTTCGGTAAATCAGGAGTTCAGATGGATGGATCAAAGTGGCAAGGGATGTGAGCTACAACAACCTACAACCATCGGAATCGGGTAAAATATTCCATTTTTATGTACAAGTTGAGTTTACACATTTTTTTTATTGCGGTTTCATATTTGATTTTCAAGATTTAAAATTTTTGTATGATGTTAGTATTGCATAGATAGTCTTTTGGGGGACCCTGAAATGGGCGTTCCTACAGTAGTGGAGACCGCTGATGGGTGCATATGAATGGAATGGAGCTGAGCGATGACACCATGTGAATTCTTCTTAAGGAGGAACCATGAACCATCTTTTTCTTGGACAAGAAGAATTGGTGAAGAAAATGAACTGGTACTAGGGAAAATATTACCTTGCTTCAATAAGTCTCGAATGAGCATCTCAATCTCTGTTTGTTGGTGAAATGGGAAGCGATAGGGCCTGATGTTGGAAGGAACGATTCCAGGAAGGAGTTGAATACGGTGGTCCTTTGGTATTGAAGGTGGAAATCCCACTGGTTCAATAGAGAAACATGCATATCTATCCAAAATTTGTTGTAGATCCAAAGGAGTAGTGGAGACCGCTGATGGGTGCATATGAATGGAATAGATCTAAGCGATGAAACCATGTGAATTCTTCTTAAGGATATTTTCCATGCAATGTGAACTGAGGATGCTGAGAGACCCTGGTTGTAATCCCTTCAATGTGTGCTTTTTCCCATTGATTGAAAACTGCATCCAAGGTTCAACAAAATCCCATAAGATGGGGCCAAGTGTGCGTAACCATTGAGCGCCCAAAACCAAATCACATAGGCCTAAGGGAAAGAAAAACATGTCAGAGCATAGGTTATAATCTCCAATAAAGATACACACATTGCAACACTTCCCCTTGCAAGGTAAGGTGCCCCCATTGGCAATCATGAATTCAAAGATGGAGCAAGGATGGACAAAAAAATCAGCCTGTTTGGTGATCCGAGGGTTAATGAAGTTATGAGTGCTACCAGATTCAATGAGTATTGCAAGAGGGAGATTCTTGAAGTAAACCTTGACCCGCATTGTTTGTGGGGTGGTGACTCTTGCTGAATCACAGAGAGATATCTTTGAGTGGTCGTCCTAGTAAGGAGGTTCAACAGGAGGCTGTTGAATGTCGACTTGATCATCTACTGTATCTTGAGCTTATTCACCAATTTTAGTTGCAGGCGGAGAATCCACATCCAAGAGATAGAGATTTTGCTCAAAAAATCTATGTGCCTGAGTTAATTTATCATCACAATGATAACAAAGTCCATTTTCTCTACGTTCCCGCATCTCTGATTCAAACAAGTGCTTGATATGAGTTGCTCTAGGATCTGGCATGATGGGAGGTCGTTGGGAAACCATATTTTTGAATGGAACAAAAGTGGATTTGTAGCACTATTGGTCTGTGATCTTGTCCTCCTTCAACTTATCCAACCCTAGGGATTCCATCATTGTGTTGGGACAAAACATTTTAAACTCAGATCAGATTGCATCCTTCAGACCACTGACAAAACAAATCCTGTAGAATTCATTAGGAAATCCTTCTGTGTAATTGGCCAGTGTCTCAAATTCCATCTAATACTCTCTCACAGTGCCAATTTGGTGAATTTTAGTGAGTGTTCCTATGAAGTCATCAAAAGCACTAGGACCAAATCATTGTAAAAGGAGTTGGAAAAAATCTATCCATTTTGGCTCTTCATGAGCCTTGATGTACCAATGGTACCATTGAAGGGATTCATGTTCCAAATGAAAGTATGCAAGTGGAACTTTGTTGTCATCAAAATTATTATGCAGATTGAAATATTGTTTTGCCTGGTTTATCCATCCAGTCAGATCATCACCATTGAAGCGAGGAGAATCAAGCTTCGGCCCACGAAAATTGCTGTAAGAAGAGAACCTAGTGTTTGCAAAAGACACTAGTTGTTGTCTATTGTTCATGGATGAATGTTGAATATGGATATGGAGACTGAGAATGTTTTCATCCAGATCTGGGAGTTTGGTCTTGAGGGATGCAAGTTCTTGCTCCATGTTTTTTTCTCATGCGTAGGTGACAACCATAACCAGGTTTTTTTTAAGGGAGAATGGGTAGAAAAACGAAAACAAAAACATCTTTAGCAAAGGAAAATTTGGATTTGGGAAAACTCTAATGTATAATTGGGGTTTGACTAGGTTTTGGACACTTTCTAATGGACAGGGAAGCAGAAAATGTGGATTTCAGAAGTGGGGTGAAAGAATGAGAAATTTTTTCCAAGATGTACAAAGAAGTAGAAATATGAAATGAAAACTGTGGCAAAATTTGAAGGCGATTGGGTGAAAATTGAAGAAGTTATGGAAAACCCTAAAAATAGACAGATGTGGGATTTCTGGCTTCAGGAAGTGGAATTTGGGATAGGTTCCTCATGAAGGAAATACGAAGAATGGAAGTGCAGGGGTTACAGTGAATTTTCAAGGGAAACATAGCTAAAGCAAAGAAGATATGGAAAAAACCATTTTTTTTTTTTTTTGGAATTGATCTGTAGCGGCTCAGAATTGATTTGCAATGACTCTTGACAGATGTAATATGCTATTTATCAGCTGGAAATAGATATGGACCCTAGGTATGCTCAGATTCCTAAAGTTTAAGGGGATTCACTCGGCTACCAATGTTGTCTAACAACTTGTGTATTGGGGCAGTACCCTTCATTCCACGGCTCAGATAAAACTGATAACTGCTTTTCCACAAACGAAAACTCTTGGTTTACCTCACGGGTGGGAACTAGTCAATCAGGTAGGGGTCGTTTTCATTTTCACTAGTAGGTCCTCTTAATGGGCCAACTACTTCGGGGTTCCTATGGTACTCCTCACAATGAGTTTTAGGGCTATTCCTAGGTACTTCCCACAGTTAATAGGCTAGAGATTATTCCTGGATCCGAACCTGCAATTGAAAGGAACAATACAGATGCAAAGAAAAAGAACTACTGCAATAAGTGACAACCCATGGAAGCCACTATGAAAAAACAAATTGGAAGAAATTCCACCTAGCGAGCCCAAGAAAGTGCTATGATACCAGATGTGGGGAATGTCCATCAATTAAATGATGAAAATGCATGATATATCATAAATATAAGAACATATAAGGGATTTATTGATCGTAGGCCACTTCGAGGGGGAAACCTCCTTTGATCAAGCTCAATATAAATAACTCATGGATGCCTTCATTGGCCTAAACATGTACCTATATACAAAGTCTAAGCTAAACAACTATTACTCCCCATGAATGTGGGATAATACAATATACTCACGGGATGACTTACAAAGCATATGCATCCAACAACAATATACTAACAATGTGGGATAATACAATATACTCACACGACGACTTACAAAGCATATGCGTCCAACAACAATATACTAACAAAGTAAAGAGAAGTGTTGACATAGGCTCCTAACACTTTTGATTTTTTTGTTTAGGAAGTAAAAAATGATATTTTTATTAATGAATAGTTTACACATTTACATTAAGATCATATTTCCTTGCAAGCTCGACACTATATTTGATATTCAGTTTTGACCCTTAGAATAACAAAGAAAAGTACCACCTATGATTTGCGTTGACATTAAAATTGTTACAATTTTCTATATCTAAACAAGAGTGATTAAAATATAACTACTAGATGGCCCAATAAAAATTTCTTGGCTCTCCTTCAACATCTAAGACAAAAATGATTAAACTACTATGGTGACATACACTATTGAATTCATGACACTAAAAATAGTTTTACCAAAGAAGTTTTCAATGTTCATCATCCATGACTTCAAGACTCTATCACAATATTCATATGAAAGCATAAAACAAAAAGAAGCATGGAAGCAAAAACTATTATCTTGTGTAGCATAAATTGTCAACAAGAGGAGGCTTGGGCCCACTAAAGTCCTATCCGTGAATAGATTCTTCATTGTTAAATTCTTTCTCAAGGATATATTCCATCATTGTTATTTGGTAGTGGCATATGTTTCAGTATAATCTTGATCCCCATTATGTATTTATAAACTTGATCCCCATTATGTATGTACAAACTCCACCCAGGTGTCTTTCAACATATTAAGGTTTTATAAAAGTTAGGGAGGATACTAGAGAAAGTAGGTACACTTAGCTTACCATCCTTTAGATGAACTAGTTAAGTATCACATTCTTCTACTTCAATTCCTCTTTAAGGTCTTTGGTGGCATTCAATTTTTAAGTGTAAATGAAATTGCTTGCCACCTTCATAGTAATGAGCTCATGTTCTATACTGTGCAGTATTTCTTCTAGTTGGTTTGTTTCTATCATTCTACCACATCCTCTACTTCTAATATCACATTTTCTACTTTTGTTTGTATTGTTCTTCAAGCCATTTTGTTAGGATATTATTATTCATGATTTTATCACCCTTACAAATTACCTTTTGCATTCTATTCCTTGCTCACTAATGTGTTTTCCTAGTAGATGTTCTTAGTGACTATTTATTTTCATATTTTTAATGTGCTTTCATAGCAGTGCAATTCTATTCAAAAGGATCACGAGAGACTAATTGGTATACTATGTTGTCAAAATATATCATTTGTTTGTTGCGACTATTTAAGTGTGTAAAAACACAACTTAAACTATGAAAAGCTGGTCACAGTTGACATTGTGAATAGAAAATATGGACATAAATGAATATCAAGTTACACATAACATATGATGCAAAGAGTTGGAGCAAATACGTAATTGGATCTCTTGTATTTCAAATATTTTGTGTTGGAACTTCATATACAAAGATTATGAGTACTTGAATCATTAAATTTATGACTACTTGACTCATAGAATAGCAATTGACAGAATTGGAGGGAGAAAGGAACCAAGTGCTATTATTCTTCTCAAGTTGCTCGTCCAAAATTTGTATGATGCTCGAGCATTGTGAATGTTTATCCTCATTAAAAGAGCCACCCTATTTTCCCAACGAAGACTAGAAGTGAGGCATTATTCTTCTAGTATTCGTTTGGAAAACACCACAAAATCCATAGACCTAGAAACCGTGTTTACCTTGCCTAGATAGGAATCCCTAACTATTGTTGGCAACGGTTAATTACTTCACTTCCATGAAGTATGGAAAGTCATTCAACACCCTGCTGAGTGGCCGTCGAAATGCTGAAGAGTTTACCACCACCACACCATTTTGATTTTGTCATGCTATCAAAGCTTCAAAGGGGTAGCACACCACATCGATTTTTGAAGAAGCAGTTGCAACCTCTATCACAACACATCGATTGATTATTGGGGATGAGTATTACATTGTTTTTTGAAGAGCCCTTTTTGAAGAGTCATCCACTTACATGTTCCAGTTGGTCAGATGTTAAAAGGAGTAGCGTGTTTCATTAGATTGCATAAGGGATATCACTGTTGCAGCACATTAAAGTTCATAGGGACATTCACTAGATTTGTTGTAGCCTGTCAAAGACCGAATGGGTGTCCATCATTCCTGTTGCAACTCATGAAAGGGCAGAGTATCCACACAAATTTTGAACAATCAATTTTTGGTGAAAGGTCAAGCTAGTTAAATGACCGACTATATTTTTGATGTATAAATATTGATGTAATTTTGGTTTTGTGATATGGAGAGACATGGTGAGGAATACAAATTATGAATTGAATATGAAACATAGTTTTAGCTCTGTAATCTTGCTTCTATGTTCCTCTCTGTCTTTATGAGTTTGTAAACTCATTGTTGAATGTTTAAATGATGTTTTTGTTGTCGCATGGTAATTTTCTGAGTGTATATGATTGACTGTGGAAGTGTGAAATTAACTTGATTGCTAAACAACGTATCATCCATGATTTTTGAACACAGGGGTCATCAAAACATAGCTGAAACAATCAGCTGCAACAGTCGTGTTGATTACTGTTAGCTGAAACAATCCTGTAGGTGAAAATTTCTGAGTTTGGAGATCTGTGTGTGTTGCTGTGAGCAAAAGCAACACTCCTTTGGCTTCCCTCAATTGGTATCATAGCTAAGTGTTTATGATTTATGTTCGTTGGTTCTATGTTTATTTCATGAATGAGTCATGTGATTGTATGTTGAACCTTTTGTATTTTGTTTGGAGATCTTGATGTTGAGTTCTACTCCAATGCCCCCTTCCTGCTATCTAGAAAGAGAAGAAGTAAGTTCAGTCGAGATCTGTGTTGGTAAGAGCTCATGTGCTCCCTCAAGTAAAGGTTGAGTCATCATTTAGCAGCTAAAGTCTGAATCAAGTGTTTCTTGAGTCATCCATCTTTTGGTTAAGCCACTCAAGCTTAGCCGTGGTTTGTGTAAAGAGAAGATATGGTCGTAGTCCATGGATGAAGTTGATTTTATGTTTGTGTTCCCTCGGGCAGAGGTTGAGCAGTTGAAAAGAAGACATTCTTCCTGGTTGAGAGCTCCCATATAGTTTAATGGTAGAGCAGTTTGAATCCCGTTGTTTGGGAAGTTTGTTTGGTTTGAGTTGAAGCCTATATCCGTGAAAGAGGACTAGGAGGCCGAATCCAAGTAATTTTTCTTCTTCTAAAGTTTGTGCAAGTATTTATTTGAAGACCGAGACATGGGGAAAAGCAGAAGGATTAAATGAATGACGAAGAATATTGTGAATGCAAAAGAAGTTGGTTTTTCCATAGAAGAGATATTGGGTGAAGCCATCGTGTAACCTGCTGAAGCAGAAGAATTTCTTTACCTTGTACAACCACTTGGAATCTATCATAGATTTCCCCTCAGGCATTAAAAAATTTCCTATACATAATTCTTATAATGGAGTTATACTACTATGTTATGGCATCCTGCCATACTTTATCTACAATTGCTTCCTCATAATTGGAAGGCTTTGAATCAATAATAGAAGACATCAATGCAACATAATTGGGTAATTTATTAGGGGGATGACTCACCAAGAGAAGGAAGAGGATATTGAAGCAGATGAAGTTCAAGAAAAGGTAGAGGATGCATGGACCATCATCTATTATCCATCGCCATATTTATCAGGTATAGCATATGAATTTTGGTCAATTAATATGAAAAATTTCTTGCATTGTAGAGGTTTATGGTATTTTATTAAGGATGGAGTTAAGAAACCCCAGGATGAGGCAAGAGATGCATTTGTGTTGTACTACATCCAGCAAGCTACGAATGATAATATTTTGTATGTAATTACTGAAGCAAACACAGCTAGAGAATCCTGGGAAACTTTGAAGAGAAAGTTTGATGTAAGGGGGAGATATATGGCTAAGTCACAACCTGTTAATATTTCAGAAGACAAATTTGCAGAAGCAACAGAAGATAGTCAAATTATTTGTGAATCTCATAGTTGTGTTGATATACCAAATGATGCTGAAACTAAAGGTGAATATGATGCTGTTGTATCTTGTGTAGCGGCAACATAATTTGAAGAAGTTGAAATTGCTATTGATAAAGATGTTGATGTAGTTTTGAAATTAGATGTAACTAAAGTGAATTGTGAAAATGATGAAATGGTTAACATTCAAAATGTTGATAAACATGATAGATTCCTCAAGTGTGAGGAAAACAGAGAAGTATTTGCGCAAGAAGAGTCCTTGATGGACACGCCCATGAAGGCATTTAAATCATGCATTGAATTTGAGTTTGCGGGCATGTAGGTACAATGAATCTAGAAGACAACTCTGAAGATATTGTAGAAGTCGAATACCAAGATGATCTTGAAATAAATTACAGTAGTCATGTTGCAGAAAATGAAGAGTGTTGCACTCATCCATTTGGTGCACATAAGGAAGATGATAAAGCTTTGTGTGAAAAATACATTTATGAAAATGGTGTATTTGACGATCAGAAAAGTGTCAGTGATATTTTTGAAGAAGAATCTGCAGTGATATTGAATGGTGCAGATAAGGACAGAAAAGAGAATGATATTTATTCTAATAATTTGTTTGTTAGTGATTGTGTAGGTACAAAAGAAGAAAATGATAAAGTCTTGGCTTGCAAGTCAAATATTGAAGATGATGTAACTGCCAGTGTAGCAGTTTGTTCTTTGAATATTCCAATGATGCGTGTTGCAAATGACAACTATGAAGAAGGTGCCAATGAAGCAACCAATATCTGTGAAATTTCCCATGGAGAAGTAATGGTCAATGATGATCATGGTGATGGAATGAAGACTGCCATATGCGCAATATTTGAGGCAACATCAGAAGCTAAGAAAGATAAAGTGCACTGTGTTGAATTTCTTGAACCTGTTTATGATTTGTTTTGAAAATTTTGATGATTTCAATTTTGTTGATGAATTTGATAAGATTGTTGAAGAATGCAAAAAAGTTGTAGCGATTGAAGCAGAAGGAATCCATAATGATGTTGAAAATAAAAAGGCCGATGATTTGGTGATTGCAGAAGCAGTGATAGAAAAAGAGTTGCATAATGATAGCACTCAAGATGTTGTATGTTTTGTTGTAGACAGAGCAACTGAAATAGAGAATGATGTCCTTGATGAAGAATTGAAATTTTTGGAAGAATGGCTTGAAAATACAAGATATGATGATAAAGATGTTAGTATTGTTGCATAAGCAGAGATGGATAAAATTGATTGCCTTGTTGCAGCAGCAAAGGCAGATTTGAATGAAGAGATAGTGATAGCTCTTGGAGAAGAACAAAATGAAAATAACCAATATGGTTCACAGTATGAAAATTTATATAATGTTGACAAAATGTTTGAATGTGCAGGTGAGAAACCAATTGAAGATAATATTGTAAATGATGAATTTGATTTGAATGAAGAAAATTGTTACAATGATGAACTAGTTGAAGAATCAGTTGAAAATATCTTCATGTCATGGAGTCCTAAAGAAATCACGCATTATTATCAATTAATGTGTCTACAGAATGACATTGAACTAATTACTCTTGGTAATGTCAAAGATAGCTTGTGGGATCTTTGTATGTCCATGTTACAATATTTAGAGGAAAATATTTGGATTGGAGTCCTTGGCAGAAAGGACATTAAAAATTTAAATGATGGTAAGCAAATTGAAGAACATTTTGCAGCTGAAGTTGATCATAATGGATTTGTGGAATCAAAGAAAACATTGAAGGTAAAGAAGAAAGTGAAGATGAAGAATCAAAAGTATTCTTGGTATAAAGTTTTGCGTTCTAAGCCAAGTAATGATGAAACCAAAGCTGAGAATGATGCAATTGAAATTATGAATAATGATTGGTTTGCAAAGTCCAAGAAGGTTGAATGCAATGGTCTTGATACTAAAGTAAATGATGAAATATTATATTTTGAACAACCTACTGAAGATGAGGAGAACAAGTATCATGGAGTTGCTAAGCAAAAGGAGTCCACATTATTAAGATCCAAAGTCAAAATGGAGAGATGGCTGAAGCCACGAATGAAGCAAGAGCTGAAGAAGATCAAGGTAAAGATGAAGATAAAACATAAATCAAAGTTTGGAGTCGAAAGAAACAAAAAAGATGCACTAGTACGTTCCAACAAAGAATGTGAAACAAAATTTTGAGTCGTTTTTTATACTGATGTAAGCCTTGCTGAGACTTAGACCAGTAGGCAGTATAGTTGGAATGTTGTTTTGTAAAATAGTATTTGCTTGTGTTTGATGTATTTTGAGTGAAGTAATTAAGGGGGAGAATGTTGGCAATGGTTAATTACTTCACTGCCATGAAGTACGAAAAGTCATTCACTGCCCTGCTGTTGGCAAGCGGTTTGGTAGAGTGCTATCATAGCATCTCCGATGCTGCAACAAGGAAAAAGATGATGCGAATGGCGAGGAGCAGAAGATTAGTTATGTATTTTGCGTCAATTGTACCATGAAATGCGGGTTTTTGGTCATTTGGACCACATGTTATGTAATCTTGAGTCAGTTATACCACAGAATGCAGGTTTTTGGTCGGTTTTGTACCAAGTTAGTTAGATATTGGGTCACTTGTCCAAATGTCGGTTAGGAAATTGTTAGTAAGTGGACAAGCATTGTAATGGCGGAAGCCTATATATAGATAAGAGTCGTAGGTATTGAAGCGAGGAGAAGAGAGGCGGAAGGAGATAGGAGTGGAATCAAGGTGAAGATAAGCGCATGTTTTTGGGTATTTCTACGCATCTGTAATGTATTGCCGAGACTTGATCTTGAGGAGATATTGTATCTAAGGTTTTGCATATGTAATGTATTGCCGAGACTTGATCTTGAGGAGATATTGTATCTAAGGTTTTGCGGTAATAATATGATATGATGAAACTGTTTTGGTGCAACCCCTGGGTTCTTTCTGTTATTTGTGGTAGTACAATGTCACACTTCATGAATAATGCTATGTTTCCTTGATGCAATGTTGCTTTACTGTTATTACTGTGATGATAATGAATGCTGCGATTGAATAATGCATTACGAATACATGTCAAATGTTTGAAATTTCAGTTTAGTGTTGCAATAGAGTTAGTTCATGTAGCCGTAACCCTCCTCCTTCCTCGACGGAAACATGGTTCCATCTGCTCTTCCTGGACGCCTCGGGTGAGACCTCATCTGCTCTGCAGGTGTTGCTGGGAGGGATAAAACCTGCTCGGGCCGGTGCCCAGGGAGACTGCGGCATGTGTCGACAGTGAAGTGGAACCCTTGTCGACTGGAGTCACGTTGGTCAACACCTGTTGAGTGGACGCCAAAATGCTGAAGAGTTAACCACCGCCACACAGTTTTGATTTTGTCATGCTGTCAAAGCTTCAAAGGGGCAGCACACCACATTGATTTTTGAAGAAGCAGTTATAGCCTTTGTCACAACACATTGATTGTCTATTGGGGCTGAGTATTACATTGTTTTTTGAAGAGCCATTTTTGAAGAGTCATCCACTGACATGTTCCAGCTAGTGAGATGTTAAAAGAAGCAACACGTTTCATTAGATTGCATAAGGGACATCACTGTTACAACACATTAAAGTGTATAGGGACATTCACTAGCTCTGCTGTAGCCTGTCAAAGACGAAAAGGGCATCCATTGTTCTTGTTGCAGCTAATGAAAGGGAAGAGTATCCACACAAATTCTGAACAGTCAATTTTTGGTGAAAGGTCAAGCTAATTAAATGACTGACTGTATTTTTGATGTAAAAATACTGATGTAATCTTGGTTTTGTGATATGGAGAGACATGGTGAGGAATGCAAATTCTGAATTGAATATGAAACAAAGTTTTAGCTCTATAATCTTGCTTCTATGTTCCTCTCTGTCTTTATGAGTTTGTAAACTCGTGGTTGAATGTTTAAATGATGTTTTTGTTGTAGCATGGTAATTTTCTGAGTGTATATGATTGATTGTGGAAGTGTGAAATTAACTTGATTGCTGAATATAGTATCAACCATTATTTATGAAAGCAGGGGTCATCAGAACATAGCTGAAATAGTCAGCTGCAACTGTCCTATAGATTACTATTAGCTAAACAGTCAGCTGCAAGCTGCAACAGTCGTGTTGATTAGGTTGGCTGAATGAGTGAGCTGCAACACTTGTGTTGATTACTGTTAGCTGAAACATGTAGGTGAAAATTTCTGAGTTTGGAGATCTGTGTGTGTTGTTGTGAGCAAAAGCAAGACTCCCCTGCCTTCCTTCAACTATTGTACGTGCATTTAATCTTCACCTACAATCAGTTTCAGCCATATAAAATAGGGCTTCATATGCACTATTAAGTCTCTTTTGATAAAAAAAATCTGCTGGAATTGTTTCCTAGGTATGAAATCTTTGTTGTAGAAAATCTTCAATTAAATAAGATACACCAGTACATTGTGGTGCTTTGACCTTGAATTCCGACCTTAAAAACCTAGCTTTTTGGCCTAGTTTTACCTCCAAACTCTTCTCTTGACTTTGGAAAAGCTTGGGACTATTTTGTTTGCTGGTATAAATTTTATGGCTAGGCATTGATCTTTCAAAGTATTTTGTTGGTTTGTAGTGTTTCAGAAGTCTTTTGAATCTGTTTCGAGGGCGTCCTTATTCCACATGTTCAAGGACATTAGTGTCCTTCAGTCCTTCCTTGTGCATATCGTAAGGTTCTATGAATACCAGCTTAAGTACTAATTATGCTCGGGTTGTACGATATGACTATCACTAACTTAATATTCAAGCCGACGATAACAGACGGTTATTTGAATCTAGTAGCATTTTGAACCACGTTGTGTCCAGTGCATTTAAGATACCACCAAGTTGAGTCCAGTGCATTTAAGATACCAAAATATTGTTAATTGTTCATTTTTTTAATGAACAAAAAGAAACGCCTACTGCATATTATAACTATTCATCTTAAAAAACTTTTTCTTAATTCAGATCTTTATTATTGTGTTATAATAATTTTTATATCCTTAATTAGAGAAAGTGAATTATGAATTTAATATGTGATTTAAAAGAGTTAAATATAATAGTTGTGATACCCTATGAAAACTACTAATACCTGATCAACTACTTATTTCCAATGCTAATCAAGCCGAAGGCTGAAACGATGATTGTTTTTTCTTTCGACTTTGTTTGACATCTCTATTACAGTTTTTTGTTTTGTATTTTTGTTCATTTTCAGGCTCAGAAGTCTTTGCCTCTTTGAATCATAAGATAGTATTAATAGTTTGACCATGTTATGGCCATCATACTTTAAGCTATATTCCATGATGTTTTCCAACATTTAAAAAAAATCTCACGGAGATTAGTTAGAAGTAGCTAGATTAGTGAACGCCAAGGATAATTAAATTCAAAACATTTTTTTATGCATGGTGTATGGTTCATTAATTTATTTGCTTATTTTATATGTACAAATGCTTTGCTTCTAAATAATATTAATGTTTTGATGTTATGTACACAAGTTATGCTGTGCACAAGATTGACACATAAACCTAAAGTACTTCAGCTGAGTGGAGTGTGGCGAATTGTTTGATTTTCAGGCCAATTATTTTTATTAGAATTTAAGACCATAATGTTGCATATAAGAAAACACAAATTTAAAGTAATATTCCTTACCTTCAGGTTTTTCTACAACTAGAAAAAGCCAAATATGAAAAATTCGATATTTTTTATAGTAATTTTTTCTTTGTATAAAAACCAAGGTGGAATTTTGTCTGTTCATTAACTACAGTCCAACATAAGTGTATGTCTTCAAGTGTGAATCTAATATTCACTTTAATGTTTTTAAGGCAGTGAATTTTGTAGTTTGAAACATATTTTTGAGTATTTTTAAAACATGCTCATAAAAATATTTTGATAAAGATTAAAATGTGTACAAGTATATAGAAATTTGATTATATTCAATAACATTTTCATAACATATTCACGAGCAATTTTGTCCTTCCATTAACTACAGTCCAGCATAAGTGTATGTCTTAAGTATGCATCTAATATTTACTTTGATGTTTTTAAAGCTCACTGAATTTTGTAGTTTGAAATATATATTTTAATATTTTTAATTTTGTAGTCGGAATCCTATGATATGAAATTTAAAAATCCAGCCATTTGTCTAGATGAATTTAGCACTGTGGAAAACCCCAGGGCATCCAATCACGGATTCCGGCAAATTTAGTATCTGATAAAACAATTTTCTCTCGGCAATTGTAGAAGTTTTAGACAACTTGTAAAAATATCTTAATAAAGTTTAAAAATTTGTACAAATATATATAAATTTGATTATATTCAATAACATTTTCATAATATATTTATGAAAGATAAAAATAATAGAACTGTATAAGAGAAAATGAATTATCTTTAGTGGTTCAAAGATCTAAACCAAAAGGACTGTAAAAATTGAATGTGAAGTAAAAGTTATGAAAAAGATTTATTAAATAAAAATGGAATATGAAAAATTTATGAATAAAACTATTACTATTATCCATTTAGTGTGGTTGAAGCCCATTTAGTGTGGTTGGTGCTTCATTTGATAGACTTCACCAAAATCACAGTGATGGAGGAGTAACGATGAGTAAGGTGACAGATTTTATGTAGGAGGCAGAGCAACCAGAAAAACAGAGTATATTGTATTGGCTGAAAACAAAACAGAGTATGCCCAAAAGAGAGGCAAGCACAAAACAGGGGACACTTTCCTATGGAGCTCTGCGGCTCTTCACCTTCCTTCCAGAACTCTCGACTACTAAATACACAAAATACATTGAACATGTAGCTGCCTCTCTTCACCCGAGGCGCATTAAGTTCTTCAGCTAATTGTATTAACTCTTGTACGGTGGTTGGTGGGTTTAGACAGGTGACGGGAGGAATTATTTCCAACACTCCCCCTTAATTCCGACCATATACAAACTACTAATATCTAACACATACATACAATGCCGTCATGGGCTTACAACAAAAAAACATTGAAACATTAATGCCTGCTGGTCTAAGTCTCAGCTAGGCTTACATTAGTTCATGTCAAAACTCAAAAATTATATTACCATTCTTGTCTGCTGCATGCTGATGCAGCGGCTTCTTTTTCTTTCGCTTGCTCCAGACTTTGAACTCAGCATTCTTCTTTACCTTCTTCTTCATTCTCACCTTCTTCTTGCAATTATTGACAAACCTATCAAGTTCCCAAAGGGTTTCTATATCGAAGCTTTCTATATCAACCTCAATCTTATCCTCCTGCTGGCATAGTGACGGATTCCTTTTCTTAATAATCTGGAATATGTTCTCCAACTTCTCAGCGGGTAGGCTCTGTATGCTTGCACTCAACTTCTGCTTCTCCTCATATGTCATCTCCCGCTTATGAAGATCTTTGTATTTGCTGAGCAAAATAGAATGTTTATACCAGTCGATAGCATCCCATACAAGTTCCATGCTGATGACTTCATCATCTACTAATGCTTTCTTAAGTATATCATCTCCCTGGTATCGAGCCTGGACCGATTCACATATAGATTGATACAATAATATTTGCTCTTTTATGGTCTCGAATTCTTTCATCAGCTCGCTGTCTCCAGTCGAAATGACAATGGCTTCCCCTTTGTTTAATGGCAGATAACAATCCCTCATTGAACTCAAACATTGCTTGTAACCACATTCGACTTCAAGTCCTAATTTTTGGTCGTCATCCTTGATGCATTTAATCCCTTTTTTGAAGAGAAATTCAATATAAATCTTGTAAAGAACAGCTCCTAATTTCTTTCTACCTGCGTAGCCACTTGAATTGGCTCGCATGTGCATCTCTGCCATGCTAACTTGCTTCACATATTGTTCGGTATACCAGGTCATGGGAAGACGACCACCTGGATTATATGTTCCAAAGATGACCTTAGCTATGGCATCTCCTCTCCCTTGTTCAGGATATCCGGCCCACAGAATCCCTGAAATTTGGTCTAAATTTTGGGCAAAAATGACATCATTGCCACCTCCGGACATGATAACCAGTATAACTGGTCCTTTGAAAGCATTGGCCACCGAAGTTACAAGTTCCATTAACATTAGACACTCTCTGTCAAGCCCTTCTGCCTCATGCTTTAGATCTAACCCCACAACCAGAATAGTTGCATCAGCCTTTTTGGCTGCCATCACTGCCTGAGGTATTAAGCCTGAATTGTTACATGCCACATCGGAGCATCCAGGTCGATATACAACTTTAGCGTACTTTCCCAATCCGAGTGCAGGTGGGGTGTATTTACAAGGAATTCCTGCATAAATGCCAATCATAGGTGCAGTGGCATCAACATGAGGTCCAACGACGGCCAAATTTTTAATATGCTTTGTCAACAATGACAAAGATCCCTGATTTTTTAGAAGAACTATACCTTCCCTGGCTGCTTCAACAGCCAATTCTCGATTTTGAGCAGTGCAAATGTCCTTCGCCCCTAGATTGGGATAATGCTCATCTACTTCAAATAAACCTACTCTCATCAGTACGGTATAAGCGTTTATCAAAGCTTTATCCATATCAGATTCCTTGACTTTGCCCTGCAAAACTGCCGATTGTAGATAATCTGGATAAAATGATCCACAGTCTAAGTCCAATCCTGATCTCAAAACTTGTGCCACTGCATCTTCTAGAGTTGTTGTGTAATTTTGAGCAGCAAATAATACTTGAATAGAGTCATAGTCAGACACAATATACCCATTGAGTTTCCACTCGCCTCTGATGGTTCCTCCCAAAAGCTTCGGATCTGCGCAGGTGGGAAGTCCATTGACTTGATTGTATGAACACATTGCACTACTAGCATCCCCATCTTTAACACAAGTCTCAAAAGGAGGTTGGAAAGTATTCATCATGTCTTGGTGAGTGACCTGTGCATTAAAGTCACAACGACTGATGTTCTTCCACTGGTCGAGATCATAAGCACATTCTTGCACATGAACTTCTGGTTCCTTCACTGTCGTCTTTTCTTCCTCCACATTAACTTCTGATTCCTTCACCAACGCATCTTCCTCTATCAGCATTCCAGGCTTATCCCCTGACCTGTCTTCTTCAACAGCAGCTTCAGTTTCCTTCACAGGCTTGTCTTCAATACTCTCACATGCCTCCTGCATTTGTACATCTTCAGCTTTAGATCCCTCGAGTGTGTCATCGTGCTTTATTTCCTTTTCCTCTTGCTTCACTTCTTCCTGTTCACCCTTTTTGCCACTATCGTCTTCATCGGCATGTGGGGTAGTCAACTCTTTCTTTTTTAAATCCTCAACACAGTCTACATCGTGCCTGGGCTTTGCTAGCCACTCTTCAATAAATTTCAAATCTTCATAAAAATGTCTTTTGAATGCATGCTCTTGTTCTTTAGCTATTGTAGACTGATTCTTGCTTTCAATACCTGCACACTCACAAACATCTAAACTGTTAGGAAAAATTTCTGCCCTCATGGGCATGCTCTTCATGAGCTCTTCTTCTTCACATTCAGCCTCTACTGGCTGTCCTGCAACTGCTTGAGTTGCTGATTCATCATTTTCTGCTGCTGCTATGGCAGCTTCCTCTTCAACACCATCTTCATCCACTCGTGGCTCTGCACAGTGGGCTTCATTGTTCTCAAATTTATCAAGCTCTGCTTGGCTGACAGAGTCCTTGACCGTTTCATACGAGCATTCAAATGCTTCTATGGATGGAGTATCTACTGCTGCAATGGCAGTTCCATCTTCATATTCATCCACAAGTGCCTCTACACCGTGGGATTCACTAACAGCTTGGCTGTCTTCTGCTTCAACTGCAGGATTCTCAACTGCTGCTTCTTCAACATGTTGTGACACTGTTGACTGCTTGCACATGTTACTCCCCCTTTCACTGAACTCTTCTTCCAAGATTCTCCATGCTTCCTTGGAAGTCTTTGCTGCTGCAATCTTGTGGAAAATACTTTCATCCACAGCTCGTTGGATGAGATGCAGGGCTAATTCATGCTGCTGCAATTTTTGGTCTTCAGTCAGGGCTTCAAAAGCCTCTAAATCTAGGGGATGCACACAATCATTTTGAACTAAACACCACAAATCCTCTGCTCTAAGAAAGCTTCTCATCTTAATAGCCCAAAATTCATAATTTTTACCTGAAAAATGTGGGGGTACTAGGAGAACTCTGCTGCTCCAGTTATCCTGGTTCTCCTCTTGGACTTCAACTGTGTTAATAAGCTCCTCTGCAATGGGAACTTCTCCATATCTCTGTGCAAAATACTTTGCCTCTGCCCTTGCATTTCTTCTTCTGATTTGCTTGAGTCTGCTTTGGTAACCCATTTCTTCTCTGCAAGTTCAGTGCTGGGGGTTGCACACAATCGGTGGTCAGCAGTCTTCAACAAGTTCTCTTCTTCACGCCGGCATGTGAGTCACACGAACCTCCACACCAGAATATCCATCCTCTGCAATTTATCACCGTAGATACAAAATAATTAAACCTATAAGTAGCTCTCGTCTTCAACTTCTTACCGTGACTCTAAGGAGACAGGAGAACAGATGAACGCAAACACTGGCCACGCTTTCTTTGTTTCTGTGCTTGGCACTGTAAATATTGGGGAAAAGGCCTGCCGTTTTCCTTCTAAAATAACGAAGGCCGAGATCTAAGAGACAAGCAATTCAACTCCCAGAAAACTGACGCACGGTACCCTTCTTCCTCTGAATCTGGACGGACCTCCACCCTTGGGCCTTCTAAAGACACAGGAGTCTCGTTCTTTAGTGCATTTGCAACCCCTTCCGCTAAAACTGCACCGCTTTTCTCAAAGATTTCACTAACAGGTTCATTTCCATGGCTTTCAACAAGATGTTTACTGCATTTAGCAAAAACTTGACTACCGGGTCCATTTACGTGGCCTTTAAGCAAATCATTACCGGATTTCCCCAAAATATCACTAATATGCCCATTTGCACGGTTCTTAACTAGATCTTTACTGTCTTTCTCGAATTTTTTTTAACAACTTCTACAGAACACAGCTCAATATCACCAGGATGATCACATCTGCGGCACCAGTGCTTGTCCCACTGGGGATCGAACCCTTGCCAGGCCCTTCCGTTCTAATATCAGATAGTTTCTTCTTTCCTATGCTGAGGGCTTTCTGCCCCTCAATATTTCCTCGCCATCTTTCATCCAGAGGTGGTGGGTTCGACTCCGATTGGATGACCAGCTGTACGAAGGAATAGTTTAAGTCTTCAACCAAATCAACGACAACCCTGTAGTGGGCGGTTTGCTTTCAAAAGTAACAAATACAGTTTTTTTACATTTGCCTCGGCTGCTGCAGACGGTTCTTTAAACTCTCGGCCGGTGGCTCTTTTACACAATAGTCTCAGCCTTCCACAAATATTCACGGCCTTCACCACTGGCCTTCACGATGGTTCCTCTCTTTGACCCCCTCTTAAATTCTTAGCCCGACTATCATCTACTGCGTGGGCGCGTCCACAAGTCGCGGCCCATCCTCAAGGGTTCGGCCTCCCCTCTGCACATTTGGTCTCCTCACTCGACCGACAATAGGTTTTGATAGGTGGCCCCAACAGATGGCTCTCTGGATTGGGCAGTGGCAGGATCTCCCTGCTTTGATACCATGACAGATTTTATGTAGGAGGCAGAGCAACCAGAAAAACAGAGTATATTGTATTGGCTGAAAACAAAACAGAGTATGCCCAAAAGAGAGGCAAGCACAAAACAGGGGACACTTTCCTATGGAGCTCTGCGGCTCTTCACCTTCCTTCCAGAACTCTCGACTACTAAATACACAAAATACATTGAACATGTAGCTGCCTCTCTTTACCCGAGGCGCATTAAGTTCTTCAGCTAATTGTATTAACTCTTGTACGGTGGTTGGTGGGTTTAGACAGGTGACGGGAGGAATTATTTCCAACATAAGGCAGTTCTCTCCACTATGATAATAATCCTGAACTTTTAATTGAAGGTGAAGAAAATAATCATTGTATTTAATTATGGGAGAGAACTAACTTAAAAAAAAGGACCATAGATCCTGAAAGAGATGATAAATTGCCTGCCTGTACTTTTTGGCAATATCTTTAAGAGTGGCTTTATGGTTATTAAAACAAACCCCATCTCCTCCCACGGTTTGTTTGTGACGTATTCTTTTTATTGAAGTATCAAGACAATATAAAAGTGGTCATCCTTCTTCAACAAGAAGAATAAAATATAATTCATAATGATAAAGTGTAAATAGAACGCATCTTGAGTGCTTTTGTAGGGCAAGGCTTGAAAATAAAGGGAATGCAAGGACAGAACAAGAATGAGCAACATGTAAGGTAGCGAATTACCAAGAAGTGCATTTTACTACTCTTAGCTCCGAGGACATTAGAAACTGCCCAAATAGGTTTGTGAGTAATTAAAATTTTAACTACATGGGCCTTTGCAAAATCCCTTAGTTTAATAAAGACACAAGTAACATAGTTTAATAAAGACACAAGCAGCAGATAAAGCATTTCTGTTGGGTAATAAACAATACAACTAATTGCCAGACACTCTTATTATATCCTTAGTAGCCCTGGTAGTCCCGACCTAGGATCCTAATATTGTCGCACTGTAAGAAAAGAATAGCCCACCTCGACAAACTTTGGTAAAAAGAGAATGACATTTTTACCTCGACAAACTTTGGTAAAAAGAGAATGACATTTTTAGCCGGTGAGCGAAAGAGAGGAAACCATCTAAATGAATTACAACTTCTTACAACTTCTTCCTGGCCCGAGAGAGGCATAGTCCAAGGCATTTCTTTGCTTGATATAATGTCTTACTTTTCCATTCCAATCCATTGTTATAGCAATGGCGATAACCACTTTGCAGATCGAGCAAATAGGAATCAACACCTATTTAATTATCGACACTTATTTAATTATGGGAAAGCTCATTATAGAAGGTTTGATGAAATACATAGCTCATTGGCTACTCCCACTATTGTCAACACAGGTTTGTTGAGGCTTAAAAACACACAGAATGCGAGCATGGGCCTATAGAAATAGCTCAGCTAGGGTTCTGAAAGAGATACTATATGTGTTTCCAAAGAGAATTAACATACCCCTTTCAAATATAATTTCAAATTAAAATAAGGAATTTATCGAGGATTATCTTAAATTGCGCTATTTCTATTTAACAACCTTGCATTTTACCCTACTTCACTATCTTCAAGAAGATTAAAACCACCTGAATATAAAGGGAAGATAGTTCTAATTAGGATTACAGTTCTTTGTCCTAAAATTAGCTTCAATATTCCTATTCTCTAATTATGGTTCTTTGTCCTTGAATCAACTTGAATATTCCTAATCTCTTTTTTTCTTTAGGACTTTGTAGACAATATTGACTTAAATAGAATATTTAAAACATTCCCAGCATATCAAAATTTTGTATGAAGTGGTTATGAGTTTAGGTTTTTATTTTCCAAATAATAATGGTCTTGAAGTCAAATGTTCATAACTCATTGTTTATGTATATCACCATGTTTCTATAGATATTATTTGGTGGATCATTTCCCATCATGCACTAGGAGGAGACGCTACATTCTCAGCACGTGCCACTAGCATCATTTAATATTTTCCTTTTAATTTTCATTGGAATATGATTATGTATCATTTTAACATTCCAAAAGCTAATTAAATGGCCATGGCACACTGCTATATTTTTCTTTTAATTTCCATTGGAAGATGATTATATATCACTTTTATGCTCCAAATATTGTTAATTTATTAAATGGTATTAACACCCTGCTATTTCATGGCATAAAGCATACCACACTCTTGGAGAAATTGAACCTGATGGGAGGAATCTCACCACCTCCTCTTTACCAACCAGTCAAACCCTTAGCGATGATTTATTTTTGTTAGGGATACAAAACCAATATTGTTTTAGTAGTTCATATAATTATGTACTTATATTGTTTGGTTTCCTCAATTCTAAAGGGCAAAGAGAAACTAACACGACCAATATACCTCTTTTCGGAAAAGCAAGTTCTAAAAGGTAAACTTTTTTGTATTACTTTGTCAAATAGTTCACAATAATCTTATAGGACAAATGACAATCAACTTACTTTCAATAGAGCATTTTAGTTTTTCACCTCTTCTTACAAAAAAAAATATGTAATTTATTTCATGTTTGGTCTCAGGTATCACACACAAATATAAATTATATTGTTTGGTGTAAATATGGTTTATTGTATTAAAACACGTGGCACTCTATATCCTATGTTTCTGTGCAAAGTATCTTATTTTTGTCATAGAATGTTGATTATGCAAAATAAGCATAGATGGATTAGGACTAACTAGCTAATTGTGTTTCTTCTTTCATAGACTCTTTTCTACTACATGATCTTGTTGTTGTTGTTTTTCTCCAACTTCTATGTGCACAAGTAATCCAACTGATTTCATGGAAAGAAAATAAAATGGAGTGATAACAGAAGTTGTGATGTAGGGGCATTAGGGCCTAGGAGAAACAGTCGAAGATGATCGACGAGAGGAGGCCGACCAGGGGGATGGCTGATGATGACTGGTGCGGGAATGATGGCATTCGAATCCATGTAGTTGAGGATGAAGCTGTCGAAGTATGGTTGACATGAGCGGAAGTCGACAGAGTGGTCGAACATCAACACCGATGAAAGCAGAAAAAAGGCCAAGCATGGGGGATGGGGTGGACCGACAACCGTGCAAACTAAATAAAGTTGACAAGATTAAGTCGAGGAACGACGAAGCACAGAATGGTATACGTATAGAAGAGGAAAATGATAAGACCGACAACTATAGCAGAGGTTGATAGGTGCAGAGATCAAGGCAACATACCTACAACCGTTGTGTGGGTAGCTGACGAGTTAATGGAAGTGAAGAAGGTGGTTGAGACCAAGACATATGTCACTAGAGGAGAAGGTTGTACATGCACGTTCAAGGGCATTGATAACTGCAGGTATGCAACATCAGAGATAGTTCAACAGATAGATTAAGGACACCTCGGGGATACCAATAGGGTGAACATTGGGAACATCAATAGAGTAGAGTAGAATATGAGTGCGAAGGAATAGAAGAAAGGGATCACACAGTGGGGAAACACAGAGAAAGACCAAGAGAAAACACAGTTAGAGAAGAGATTGATTTTGTGCATTGTAACAGGGTAAGGCTGACTTGTTTATTAGTTTGCATGTAATTTCGTAAATGATTCAAGTAATAGAATCCAACTTCATGGAATTTCGATTTCACATCTAGTCTTTGTGAGCGCACTTGTGTAATATGTGTGAATTTGTTAAGCAAGAGGGTTTGACCGACTTGACTTGCACCAGTTGGTATTAGAGCATAAGCATGCTGAAAGCAAGAGAGATCCTGATACCAGCTTGCCTAGCGTCAAGTGGTAGCAGAACAGGAAAAGTCCTGTGAGCGAGAGAAGAATCTTGAGAACAGGAAGAGCCTATGTATGCATGAACAACTCCAGCTGCGGTTGCGTAGAGTTGTGCGTGTGTGGTGAAATTTTGGTTGCGATTGGACGAGTGGATATTTTCAGCTGAGGTTGAAAACAATGGAACAAAGAGGTGTAACTGTATGTGGTGTGGGACGAAGAGCGTGAGGAGGCGCAGGAGTCACAGTAGATCGTGACATGTTCGATGAGTGCATGCGAGCAATGAAAAGTTTGACCAATGGCATCACAACAATCAAAAAATCCTAGAGACATGGATGCATTCCCGACACACTTGACCATAGTGACGAGATAGTCAAGGAAGTGTAAGCTCAGGAAGCAGTAGAAGAAGAACAAGAAGATAGATTCATCAAGCTATTGACAGAGATGAGGGGTAAGAGAAAAATGGATGTACCTACCTATTCAGGAAGTCTATCTCCAGAAGACTTGATAGATTGGATCAGAGAGTTGGAGAAGTACTTCGACATAGAGTAGCTATAGGATCCAAAGAGGGTTAAAAATGCTTGTCTAAAGTTGAAGGGTCATGCCTCATTGTGGTGGGACAATGTACAGGATGACAGAGTCAAGAAGGGAAAGGAAAAGATTAATTCTTGGGATAGAGTGGTAGCCAAGCTGAAGGGGAAGTTCTTTCCAAATGACTATGTGATTTCCTTGTTCAGGAAGTTGCAAAACTTTCGACAGAAAGAGATGACCGTGAAGGAATACACGAAATATTTCTATAGACTGTCGATTAGATCCGGTCCAAATTATGAAGGCGAAGAAGTGGTCGCAAGATACGTAAACGGTATGAAGTATGTCATACAGGATGAGTTGATCCCATCGAAGTTCAGAACGGTTGGTGAATCTTACCATCTATCCCTAAAGTTAGAGGAAAAGATGTCAAGAAGAACGACATCGACCAGAGGGAAGATGATTGATCGAAGTGTGAAGACTGCTCCCACAAAAGGACCAAGTAGTTGTACCAGGATAGAAGTCGTCCAAGATAACCGACGTGTAGAAGGGACACCGAATGGAGAAAAGGCACAAGAAAACCAACGAGATGGTCGAGAGACCCGCAGTTGGGTGCGTTTAGTCGAAGTGGTCCAGCAGAAAATAAAGGAGTTGATAGACCGACTATAGTTTGTTATAAGTGTCATGGGGTGGGACACAAAGCTTATGAATTCCCAAAGAATTTACACGCAACAAAGGATTTGAAACCCAGACGCCGACGAGATGGTAGGGGCGACGAGAAGTCAGGTTTGACATCCGATAATTGTGAAGATGATATAGACAAGAGTAAAAAATTGACAACTAGGAGGACGTTGGTTCAGGACGACCAGCAAGGAGAGAAGGAGACAGTGCAACAAAAGGCTATTTTCAAAACCAAAGTGTTGATCGAGCGTTGACAGATACTACAGGACCATTTTCGATGGCGGCAGTATAGAGAAGCTAGTGTCGACAGAGGACATAGACAAGTTTGGTTTGATATTTCAAGAACACCGAAATACATACAAGGTATCTTGGTTACATAAAGGACATCATGTGAAGGTAACCAAATAGTGCATGATCAAATTCAAGGATGGAAAGCTTGAAGATAGTGTATTGTGTGACGTAATCCCAATGGACACTTGTCACATGTTGTTAGGAATATCATAGAAATATTATTAGAATATGATCTATGATGGTCGAGCCAACACAGTCATAGTGTGGAAAAATGGCACGCGAAGATTGCTAAAGCCAAAGTAGGAGGATATAGCTGATTGCAAGGCGGGAAAGAGAAACCGTTGGGACAAAAGAGTGTTGATGTGCTCAACAAAGGAATTCCTAGAATAAGAGGAGAAATAATCGGGATGTTTCGCCATCATTACGAAAGGACTGAGTGTCGAATGATTGAAGACAGAGAGAATTCCAGTCGAATTCAAAATTTTTCTAGATGAGTTTGAGAGAATCATGGTTGAAGAGACACCAATTGGATTTCTACCGACAACAAACATATCCCATCAGATCGACTTGATTCCAAGTTCGATTTTTCCAAACAAGGCACCACATAGAATGAATCCGACGTAGAGTGAGGAACTGAACCGATAAGTCCAGAATTTGTTGGACAAGGGGTTGACTAGAGAAAGTCTGAGTCTATGTGTAGTACTAGCTATGCTAGTGCCGGAGAAAGGAGGAGAATGGAGGATGTGTAAAGACTCCATAGCTATCAACAAGATCACGATCAAGTACAGATTTCCATTTCCAAGGATGGATGACTTGATTGACTGTTTGAGTGGATCAAGATATTTCACCAAGATCAACCTGAAGAGTGGATACCACTAGATCAGGGTTAGAGAAGGCGATGAATTGAAGAAAGCCTTCAAGATGAAGGAAGGACTATAGGAGTGGTTAGTCATTCCCTTTGGATTGACTAATACACCTAGTACGTTCATGAGGCTGATGAATGAGGTATTGAAGCCGTTCTTGGGGAAGTTCGTCGGAGTGTATCTCGACAACATCTTGATATTTAGTCGAACCGAGACCGAACATTTGGAGCACATCTGACAAGTGTCGCGGAAGCTGTAGGAAGAGAATCTGGTGGTAAACTTGCAGAAATGCTTCTTCATGAAGGAAGAACTGGTGTACTTGGTATTCATAATCTTAGGTAAAGGGTTGGTGATGGAGCGAGAGAAGGTAAAGGCTATATTGGAGTGGCTAGAACCGACAAGCACGACATAAGTGTGGAGTTTTCATGGTCTTGCTAGTTTTTATAGGAAGATCATAAGAGGATTTATTCGGATATTTGCACCATTGACAGAGTGCATGAACAAAGGGGAGTTCAAGTGGATTGAAGTTTCCCATAAAGTCTTCGACAAGTTGAAGCAGAAGGTGACAGAGAGCCCAGTGCTAGCTCTCCAAGATTTTGAAAAAGTTTTCCAAGTCGACTGCGGCGCGAGTGGATTGGAAATTGGTGCGGTGTTGAGCCAAGAGGGTTGACCAATTGCATTCTTCAACGAAAAAGTTGGATGAAGCCAAGCAGAAATATTCAGTGTATGATTAAGATTTCTATGCTATTGTGCAAGCATTAAAGAAATGGACACATTATTTACTGCCCAAGCTGGAATTTATGTTATACACAGATCATCAAGCACTGAGGTACTTGAAAACTCAGTCGAAGTTGAATCAACGACACATGAAGTGGGTAGAATTCTTGCAAGGATATACCTTGATGTTGTGACATAAGTCACGAAAGTCGAACAAGGTTTCCGAAGCACTGAGTCGAAGAGTTTCATTATTGAACATGACAACAATTCAGGCGACATGAATAGAGTCAGTGAAGACAGAGTATAAAATCGACGAGGATTTTGTGAAAGCATGGAAGGCTAGTCGTGAACCATGGAGTGTCGACAAGACTCCATACTTGGATTATTTTATCTAAGAGGGATACCTATTCAAGGGAAAACAATTATGCATTCCCATAGGATCCATAAGAGAAAACCTAATCCGAGAACTGCATAGTGGCAGATTAGTAGGTCATTTTGGCATCGACAAGACCAAGGCATTGGTCGAGGAGAAGTACTATTGGCCCGGAATGACAACAGATGTCGTTAAGTGGGTCCTACAGTGTTGAATATGCCAATTGGAAAAGGGTCGAAATCAGAACATAGTGTTGTATGCACCATTACTAGTGCCAAATGTCTCATGGGAGCACCTGAGCATGGATTTTGTGGTAGGATTTTCGAAGACACAATAAGGTAGTGACTCCATCTTTGTGGTAGTCGATATATTTTAGAAGATGGCACACTTTATTTCGTGTTGGAAGACAAGTGATGCCACAAGCATTGTTGTATTATATTTCAGGGAGATAGTTAGAATACATGGGTTGCCGAAGAGTATCATGTCGGACAGGGATACCAAGTTTATGAGTCATTTATGGAGAACCCTATGGAAGGAACTGAACACGAAGTTACAATTTTTCTCGGCATACGATCTGTAGAATGATGGATAGACCGAGGTAGTGAAAAGAAGTTTGGGAAACCTTTTAAGATGTTTGATGACCGAGAGACCCAAGCAGTGGGAGAATGTGTTGGCGCAAGCATAATTCGCATACAACAATTCTGTGAATCGGTTGACAGGTAAGAGTCCATTCTATATTGTTCAAGGTCAAATCCCACATGGTGTGGTGGATTTGGTTGAAGTACCAACAAAAACCAGGAAGAGTGCACATACAAAGACATTTGTAGAACACATGAAAGAATTACATGACAAGGTACGCCAACAGATTGAAAAGAGCAACGTGACATACAAGTTAAGCTCCGATAGGAAGCAGAGGCTACAATCATTCAATGAAGGAGACTTATTATATGCACACTTAATGAAGGAGAGGTTCCCGACAGGAATATACAACAAATTGAAGATGAAGAAGATTGGACCATGTAATATTTTGAAGAAGATTTTGGACAATGCTTATGTGTTAGATCTACCGAAAGAGTTGAGCATTTATCCTACGTTCAACGTATCAGATCTATACAAGTTCTAATAAGGTTTGACGAGTAGCAACGTAGAAGTGTCGAACATCGACTAGATGGTGAAAATTCTAGATTGACAAAAGGAAGAAATCGCCGAAGTGATGGATGAGCGTGGAGTTGGACGCACAAGGAATTTGTAAAAGAAGGAATACTTAGTCCGATGGAGGGATGGTGTACTAGAAGAAGCGACATGGATTCTAGAAGAGGAGTACAAGAGATAGACATAGCAGTCAAGTTCTTTTTCACTTGGGGATACTAATGCAGGGGAATCAGGGCCTAGGAGAAACGATCGAAGATGATCGACGAGAGGAGGTCGATGAGGGGGATTTATGACAACCAATGGTGCAGGAAGACTAACACTCGAATCCAGGAATTCAAGCAGGAAGCTGTCTAAGTATGGTTTACAGGAGCAGAAGTCGATGGAGTGGTCGAACATCGACACCGACAAAAGCGACAAAGGCCAAGCATGGGGGATGGGGAAGATCGACAACTGTGGATACTAAGTAAATATGGCAAGATTAAGTCAAGGAATGACGAAGCATGAATGGTCGACGTATTGAAGAGGATAATGATAAGACTGACAACTATAGCAGAGGTTGAGAGGTGTAGAGATTGAGGCAACATACCTACATCTGTTGTGGGTAGTTGAGGAAGTTAATGGAAGTTAAGAAGGTGGTTGAGATCAAACCAAATGTAACCACATGAGAAGGTTGTACAGGCACATTTAGGGGCACTGAAAACTACAAATGTGTAGGATCATACATAGTTCGGTGGACAGAGTAAGGACACCTCAGGGAGACCAATAGGGTGAACCTCATGAACAACAATAGAGTAGAGTAGAATACGAGTGCGAAGGCACAGGATAAAGGTATCACATAGTGGGGAAACACAGAGAAAGACCAAGAGAAAACACAGTTAGAGCAGAGATTGCTTATGTACATTGTAATAGGATAAGTCCGACTTGTTTATTAGTTTGCATGTAATTTTGTAAATGATTCAAGTAATAAAAGCCAAATTCATGGCATTTCGAGTTCAAATCTAGTCTTTGTGAGTGCACTTGTGTAATCTGTGTGAATCTATTAAGCAAGAGGGTCCGATTGACCTGACTTGCGCTAAGTTCAAGATATAATCTTCTTCTCCTAGTTCCGTACCAAACATCAACTTCAGTTAGAGTCATTGTTTCTTGAAAAAAATGCTAGGTTTTTATAGTGGATTTCCTCTTTTAGAAACTGCATATTATTCCTTTTTCAAATTTGCAGTTAAGTCCCACCTTTCCTAACAAAAAAGAGGAGTGAAACTAGTTAAGTGATTTTGGGAAGCTATATCTATTAGTTAAGGGAGAGAAATTAGTTAATGGATATTAGGATGCTATATCTATTGAATCTAAAATGTTCTAAGTTCCTTTATCTAAGCATGTCTATAATTTTGGGTATGCACATTATCGTAGAATTTTTGACATTATTGTAGAAAAAGCATGAACAAGATAAATTTTAGGAATAGTTACTTCTTAAGTGAAATCAAGAGTGGTCAAGTTACATCTAGCAATTAATCAAGTTGGGACATGATATGTGTTGTTTGAAATGAATGTTGTAATGCTCATTATTTCCAGTCATAGTATTTATTTTGTTTTCTATTTATGTTTGAAATTTGTAGTTATTTATTTGAATTTATGATATGTGGTGTTGACCAAAATTATTCATTTTTATAATAGGACAAGGATGAATTGAGTATATCATATATTTTCCCATGCTTTTATGGAGCTACTGAGCTAATATATGGAGCTACTGAGTATACAATTGCTATTGATGTATGGTCAACAAGTTGTGTCATGGCTGAGGCTACTTTTGGTTTAGGTGCATAGGCTCTTTTTTTCTAAATATTGCAGATTTGTTCTCTCTCTCTCTCTCACACACACACACACACACACACACACACACACACACACACACACACACACACATAATTGGTTTTGATTTTATCTGTTTCAACAACTAAAACTCATGTGTTTATTTGTTTCAGTCACTTTTCCTCTGTGAGAGTGAAGTGGACCAGCTTATGGAGACTATTAAGGTGATGCATGTTTACATCTTTGGTAGATTCTATACTTGTTCTATAGTTTTGCAAATTTTGTATTTTATTGAGGTTTGCATGCATCAATTGAAATATTACTTGCATGTCCTTGGTACTCCCACTTTTGAGAAGATTAAATGCATGAATCCTAATTATACAAATCTTAAGTTTCCACATATAAAGGCCCACCCTTAGTAGAAGGTTGGTATTGGGAACTGTTATAGCCCTAATTTACTACTTTGGCTGGCGTCAATGTAGAAACTGACATCTTTGTTTTCTCAGCTTTTCCACAAGCGAGTTCCTACAAAGCAATAGATATTCTCTCAAGGATTCTCCATCACCCACCAAGCCTTCACTATAATGTTGTAAGTTAGATACATTTGTACATGTTTGAATATAAGGACATTAGTGTAATTTCTTTGAATATATTGATTGCAGATGTTCTCTTTATTTGTTTTCGAGACATTCTAAAAGGAGATTCATTGGATGCACATCTTGAAGCTTGTGCACATACCTTATTTGATGAAATATGGTATCCGAGTACCTTCTTACCTATTGGTCTCCCTTTAAATAATTTAGCAAGACAATCAAATGATCAAGATACTTCCACTAAATTTGGATAAGCTTTCCTTGCTCAGACAATCAAATGATCCATTTCCACGAACTTGGATAAAATTACCTTGCTAAGACATCCAAATGACTTAGCAAGACACCAAACCAAGTGATCCAGACACCAAACTAAGTGAAATATGCTTATTGTGCTCATTGCTTTAAAACAACTCTAAAAAATACAAATATTATTCTTGTATATGAAGTCGCAGGGTGCTAGCTCAATGGTAGAGCATCTGCATTATATAATGAAAAATATTGATGGTTCGATTCCACCATGCCCTATCATAAATATTTGCATTCTATCACTATTACATAGAGGGGGTATTATGACAATATTTGAGACAATATTTTTGTAAATTGTCTCAAGTTAAGACCAGAAAAATTGAGTATTGTCTTAAATATTAGTTTAGACAATAATTTAAGACAATAGTTTAAAGCAGTCGCTTAAAGACAATATTTTAGACAATACACTCTTAAGTTTTACACAAATATTGTCTTAATACCCCCTCTATGTAGTAGTGCATTATGCATTGTTCGATCAATCTATGTTTATGTTAGTACAATCTGAAGTTTGTTTATGTTTGTATAATTTGAAGTTTTTGTAAATGTAGTAGCATGTTAAGCAAGTTATGTACTATTAGTTTAATGCGAATATATAACTGCTTAAACATATAATGATGATAATTAAACCAATAAGTGTTTTTATTTTAGAATTTGAAATGGTTTAGAGCCTATACTTTTTCTAAGATTGACTAGTTGAGTACGAAGTGTGTAAGTGTGTAGTGAGTATTCTCTCAACATGTACATTAACACAGACTGTAATGAATGGGGAGTTTAGATCTCATTCCTATGTCGTTTTCTGGGAGGTCATTCCAACCTAAAAGAGCTAGAGAGTTGGAAATTTTGTCTCATGTGTACTTTTTTCTTTTTTATTTATTTATAATGAAATGCCTATTTGATCATGGGCATTTCACCTTTGTTCTCCTTCGCTTTAATGTGTTTCCGTTAATCTCTTTTTTTATGCACTGCAACCTTTGTTTTTGCCGTTATTCTCTTTTTGTTCATTGCAACCTTTTTTTTTCTTCCATATCTCTTGTTGTGAATGGCAACACTTGCTTCCTCTAAGTTTTCTCTTTTATAATTTCTTTTCTTTATCTGTTATGCCAAAGTTTAGTCACTTTTTTTATAGATAACCTTTCCTAAATTTGTTTTCTCAAATAAAATTTCCAATATAAAAATCATAATAAACACTAGAGAAGTTTTTTTTGTTTACCAACTTCATGAAGACAACAAACCAAAAATTTTAATCAATAAATGAAAATACAACCCATTTCCATTTACAAAAGAATTAAATGAAAATAGAACTCATTTCCATTTACAAAAACATTAAATGGATAACTTAAATAATACTTCAAAATATAATCATATGAGCCTACATATGATCTTCATTTATAAAAGAAACATTAAAATGATGTTTTAAGTGACAAACCTCAATAAACCTTTAATCACTTGAAGTTTTAAGTGACAAACCTCAATAAAACTTTAATAACTTGAAAAAACAAATATATACTCTCTTATTCACTACTCCATATTTTTGAACTTATAAGAGGAAAATTCAAATGAGGTCGATGAAGAATAAAACTAGTAGAGAGTCTCTTCTGGATAATTTAACGACTTTGCAGAAAGATGTTTAACACTTTATGAGACGTGTTGGGTATAATATCTGTATTATACTAGTACAACCACAAGTAAAGTGGTCGGTGAAAATCGATAGGTATAGCCAATCACTTAGTTTTGTGGAGATGGCTGGTTATTAAATAAAGATTAAACATTAAACTAATTAATATAAATATTAAACTAATTAATATAAACATAAAAGAAAATACTATTTAATAAACATACCCCTTTTGTTAACCACCTTTTAAATGAAGCTTATTTAAATCTTAATCAAGAAGCATTTCAGAATAACAACCAGATACAACCACCCTGAAATAAATCCTCACTTTACACTTGTTACACTTAGGTTAATCTTGTTGATCCACTCAAAGAAGTCCAAAATCTCATAATATCTAAACACCTATTGGTGTAAAAACCACATATTATAATCACTAGCACAGCCACAAGTAAAGTGGCCAGTGAATACCGATAGGTGTAGCCAACCACTTAGTTTTGTGGAGATGAGTGGTTGCTAAACAAAGACTAAACATTAAACTAATTAACATAAACATTAAACTAATTAATGTAAACATACAAATAAATACTATTTAATAAACATACCCCTTTTCTTAACAACAACTTAACTAAATCTTATTTAAATCTTAATCACAATGCATTTGAGCATAACAAGATACGAGGACCATGAAATGAATATCCACGATACATTTGTTACACTTAGGTTAATCTTGTTGATCCACTCAAGGAAATGCAAAATCTAAAATAATATCTAAACACCTATGGATGTAATTAAAAAGATTAGATGATGTTTAAATAAATGTCATAATTACATTTAGCATGCCCATAAATACATCCATACAACTCATTGTTGAAATTCTATCAAGCATAATCTTGGAAGATTAGTAGCCATGGATGACTTCTCTCTCCTCGGCAATCAAGCCATATCCATTCTACCAACAAAGACATTTTGATGCACAGGTTCATATAGGCCACGATCAGCAGTTGTTCTTGATTCTACTTTTCGAGTTTGTGGTGCCCCTAAATCGTAGTTTAATGCCGGAATCTTCAAGCATCTGCCTCTCCAATCTTAATTATTCAGCAAAATACTACTTTGTTTCTTATCCAAGAATTAGTTTAATAGCAATGATTGCCTTCAGACATACTTTTTAAGGAATATATGAACTATTTTAAGCATAAAACACGACTGAAAATTAAACTCAATTTATACATTCGTGCTCATAATTGTGGTGCTATATTATGCCCATAATTGTGGTGCTATGTTATGCCCTCAAGAAACAGGTATCCGGTCTTACCTTTTACTTTTTGGTAAGGCAACCTTTTTCACATAAATAGGACAAATTTAGTTGTTGCAAGACTCTAAATATCAGTTTTATTGATAATTCATAGTTTAGGCATGGATATAACGTGTAGTTGATAACTTATAGTTTAGGCATGGATATAGTGACAAACAATTTATTTAACTAAAAAAAGTAACAGATAGTTGAACTATAGATAACTATTAATTATAATTAAAGACAACTATTAATTACAATTAAGCATGGAGAACAAATAACAAATAACTTGTTCATGACACTTAACTTACAACCTATCTTTGGCCATATTCATTTTAGCTATTAATAAATATTTTGGAATGAATTAAAAACTAGTGCCTCTATTTAAAATGTAAAATGTAAATAATAGCGAGAGAATTCACTGTAACAAATACCTTCACCCTTTGTCGTCCAGGAGTACAGGCGCCATTGTTAAAGCATAGTCGTTGTCACAGTCATGCAGCAAACACTGCACTATGAGGAATATGAGGAACAGTCGCAGCGCAACTCTCCTTTGGCGGACGAGGAATAGGGTAGCCACCATCAATAGTTATTCATGATCATGTCATGTGTAGATCGGTGGCAATATTCTAATTGTAAGCCCTTATCCCTGCCCGCCGCAGGAGAGTTGCAGCGCAAATGTTCACCACATAAAACAAATCATAATAATCTGCTACCCGCTTCCTGCTTCTACTCTTTGTTGATTCTGATCGGTAGAGACTTAGGGTATTTATGTGGTTTAGCATAAGGAAGGTCCAGATAACAATAAAGCATATACAGTCATAAAGGACGTAATCAATACCTTCGAACATCGTGATCAAGCAGGCATATCGCACAATGCTATGGATCTTCCCTCTGAACCGATTCTCCGCGATTTCATATCTTTTACTTTATGTTTTTTCTGCATTCTAGACGTACAACAATTAGCAATCTGAAATTTAAATACGTTGTCAATTAAGAAGTATATCTCGGTTTGTCTTCTCACACATATGCAAACATCTAAGTCTCCTATTGCATAATTGGAACGAACAATAATGTAGCAATTATAAAAATGAAAGCTAATTTGGCAGCAAAAGTATAATCTGTGGCTAATTTGGCCGAGAGAGATGCTGTTTTGGTGTAATGGAGCCTAGCCAGCAAAACTATCAACAGCTTTTGACAATAAACGGTATATTCAAAGAAAAAGTAGCGGATGTTCCATATGCTGAGAAGGATCGTTATATGCTGAGAAGGATCGTTATTCCATTTAAAGCAAAAGCAAAAGCAATATAATATATATTTGATATATTCGAGATAGATGGTAGAAAATAAAATGCTGTTTTTAAAAAATACTATGATGTTGGAAGGTTTTAGGCTTAGGTTTAACGTGACTTTGTGAATATCTATTCATGAGATACTGGTTATTTATGTATTAATAACTAGTTTAGATATATATTATATATATAAAATTGTTTATTTTAAATATCGAAGAAACATTTATAAAATCAATCTCTCACTATACTTGTAGTATACTTTTTCAATTTAGAAAAAACATTAATAATAATTCACTCCAAATTTTAAAATATAAATATTTAACAATATAACTAAAAAACCAAAATCATTTGGATATTTACCAAGATATAGAATAATCTGGATCCATATATTTTGATTCAATAATATCTTAATCTTGTTAAATGAAGGTAGGCTATAACCACTTTTGCTCCCGAGACTTTAATGGGAGTGAAACCGTCAATAACGGTTTAGGTTTTATCTTTTTACGATAAGCCAGGTGATTTATGATTGTCCCTTTAAATAATTTAAAAAGGAAAAATCTGAAAAGAGTATAGTTTGCCTCGCACCATTGGTAGCATTTCATTTAGCAATATAAACCTCACTTGTCATTAAAGTTGGTCATGTTTACTAAGTGTTTTTTTTCCTGCGAAAAAAACATACTACTGTTATTCAATTAAAGCTGAATCAAGTAGTACAGATGAATCAAGTAGTACAGATGTTCATCAAAAGATATTACATTCTAGCAAAAGACCATAAAGACTGGTACTTCTTTACATTTCCAAAAACTAAACTTATCATACTGAGCTGATCCATGGCTATATAACTGACATACAAAACTCTATAACAAACTCAAGAAAGAAAATAAAGTGAACCAGAGTCCACCACCACATCCTCACAAATATCCTCCCAAAATAGAATGCCTTCATCCCCATCAAATGCCAGCTTTGACAAATTATCAGCTTGAGAATTATGCTCTCGGAAAATATGATCCAGCGAATATGACATGAAGGATCCCGAAACCTGTTTTATGCGATTGCCCCAATAGACAATATTCAGTACCTGCAGATCATACTCAACCTGAGCCCACTTGATGGTAACTCTAGAGTCACTGAAGATTTTTACCTTATGCAGTCCAAACCATAATGCAACATTGACAACACACGAGAGAGCTAAAAGTTCCGCCTTCATATTTGTCCCATAACCACCATGCATACGAAGAGTATAGAAGTGATCAGAGTTTATGAAAATAACTCCACTAATACCACATTTACCCGCAGAAGCATCTCCATCAAAAAATAATACCGGATCATCAACAGACAGCTGGAACCTACCAATATTCCTACCCACAGCTATTATATCTTCCTTCTGGTATTTCAAATAATAACTTAATGCATCACGGAACACAATTTCAACATAAGGCACAATATTTTCAAATATTGCTCTATTCCGAGCTCTCCAAATCGTCCAACAGATAAATACTGGCAAAGTAACATGAGATTTATAGCTCTTCACCCAATCATGCAAACATTTTTCAATATTATCACCTGCCCAGAGATATGAAAGATCCAAGCTTTTGTTGAATTTTTCCCAAACATTTTTGGAAAAACCACACTCGAGAAAAAGATGACCCGATGTTTCAGACTCCATCCTGCATAGGACACATTGCTTGGACCATGCCATCCCATCATCCCCAAATTATCCCATGTTTTAAGACGATTCACTAAGACGAACCATAAAAAAAACTGCATTTTCAATGGAATGTGCCACTGCCATATCAACTTGTACCACCAATGGGATGGAAATATACGTCTACGCTTGATGATATAATCATAGGCAGTGCGAGCAGTGATCTTACCAGTAGCTGCATTTCCCGCCCATTTGAGTTCATCCTCTCCATCGTTACATCGGATACCAGCTGCGTTCAATGTCCTAATGTACAGGTCCCACTCCAAAGCAACTTGACGTGACAACTGCAAATCAGTTGCATCCATCCAATAACCCTAAGGCATCTTCTTTACAATCGCATCAAGAGTATAACAGTTCTTATCCCTTAATGTACGTAATAAACTCTGAGATAGAACCACCTGTTCATTTAAACCTGCAATCGGATCCACCCCTATTGCTACCTCAGCACCCTTGCCAACCTTCCAGCATATACCATCGGCCAACCAACAATAGACCTTCATAAACCCATTCCAAATGGGTGAAACGCCCCTCACGACTTTCTTCGACTTCCTCAACCAATGAGAAAGTTTAATTTTGATATATTTCTCCTGAATCACATGTGACCAGAGTGTCTTGCCAGATAAAGCTCTCCAGAAGTTCTTCAATCTCAGAGCAGCACTAAAAACTGTGAGATCCTTAATCCCCCAACCCCCAGCTTCAATCGGAATTGAGATTTTATCCCAACCTATCATAGACAGATAGGAGTTCTTCAAGCCACCAGACCATAAAAACTTAAATATCAAACTCCTCAAAGTATTTATAACAGAGCATGGCACAGGAAGCAATGAAAGCCAATATACCAGTGTCCCAGTCAAAACTGACCTTACCAGGGTCAATTTCCCCCCAATAGAAAGCAAACGATAAGTCCAATGTGCAATCCTAGCTTCAAATTTCTGAATGAGCCACTGCCAGTCCTTCACCAGATAACCATTTGGCTTATGCCTAAAGCCTAGATAAGTAAAGCCATCCTCAATCTTTAAACAACAATAAGGCATCAGGGCTTTCACCTGTCACAAGCATTCCAATGAGACCAAATTCTCATAAAAACAAGACTTTCTAAGGCTAACTTTCATTCCAGAGGCAACATAGAAAAGTTCAATAATCTGTTGAAATGCAATCCACTCTTCCACTGAATCAATACTAGCCAATAAAACATCGTCCACAAAAAGAGCATGTGACACCGATAGATTTTTTGAAATTTTAAATCCCTTAATTCTTCCTTCTTCAACAGCTTTCTTAATCAGCCAACTCAATCCATCAATCACTAATAAAAATAGCAGAGGAGACAATGAATAACCTTGGTGCATCCCCCTTGAACAGCTGGAAAAGGATGTTGGAGCTCCATTAACAAGAACAACGATATTCATGGTACAAACACATGGCATAATCCATCTTATGGCAAGTGCCGGAACCCCGATGTGAATTAAAACAATCCCGAGAAAGTCCCAACTAACACGATCATAGGCTTTTTCCAAATCCATCTTAAGAATGATGGCCTTTAACTTTTTGCATTTAATGGAATGAAGAAGCTCCTGAGTAATACCCACAGCATCATGGATCTTTCTATCCTATAAGAATCCAAATTGTTCCTGAGATATGAAGCTAGAAAATATAGGCTTAAGACGACCAACAATAATTTTAGAAACAACCTTATAAATAAGATTACATAAGGCTATAGGCCTAAATTCCCCAAATGAATTTGGATCATTAACCTTCGGAATGAGAGTAATGAAAGTAGCATTTAAAGCCATGGAAATATAGCCATGAGTCTTGGTAAACTCCACCATCTGCAAAATCTCCTCACCCATAATGTCAAAGAATTGAAGAAAAAGCTCCATAGTCCAGCCATCTGGACCAGGACTCTTCTCCTTGGAAAATGATTTCAGTGTATTCTCCACCTCTTCCAAAGTAACTTCGTTACAAAGCTCTGCAGCTTCCCTGTACCCAAAGAACTTCGGATATAATTTGGCAACCTTCAACTGTGACATCAAGTCACAACCCTAATCCACTGAATAAATAGAACTAAAATATTTTTTGCCAAACTTTGTAACCCCTGAACATCATCAACCTCATTCCCCTCGTCATCCATCATTTTCCAGATAGTATTACAATTCCTTCTAGCTGAAGCATAACTGTGGAAAAAATGTGTATTCTTGTCCCCCCGATTTCACCCATAGGGCGCGACTCTTCAAACACCACTCTTTTTCTTCCATTAAATAAAAAATTTCCCTATCCTTCTCCAAGCTTTTCAGTAATTTAAAATCACAATCCCCCAATGGCGCCTGCACAGACTGCGAATATAAATCCTGTAGATGAGATTCAATCTCTAATAATTCCTGCTTAACTGCTTTCTTCTTGGCATGTATCCAAGCAGTAACCTTTCCTTTAAGCACCCGAAGTTTAAAACAAAGTCGGTCCATAGGATTTAAATCCCCGTCCAGGTCAATATTTAACCAGACATTTGAAACAAAATTGACAAACTTTGAATTTTCAATCCATGAGCTGTCAAACTTAAAAGGATAACATCGATGCTGAAAATTTTCATCCAACTACAAAAAAATAGGCCAGTGGTCAGAGATATTTGTCAGACCAACCCAAGAACGATATCTGCCATAGGACTCTAGCATGGATCTCTTAATGAGAAATTTATCCAATCTTTTCTTAATAGAGTTGTGTCCTCCTCTGCCATTGGACCAGGTAGGAGAGTAGACACCTGAACACACATCAATCATATCATTAATAGCCAGAAAATCAGTAAAATAGTCAGCCAAAATGTCCACTTTAGCCGAGCTACCCCAAATCTCCTGTGACAACCTAGTAAAATTTAGGTCACCAACCACCAAGATATTATTTCTGCCCAACAATCCAGAAGCTTGTAACCCATTCCAGAAAATTTCATGGTTTTTATATGGAGCATAACAATTCAAAATAATGATAGGATAATCATCAACTCTACGAAAACCCTCCATCACAATACCCCAATGAGATTTGAAATCCTGAAAGGTATAAACCCTAGGATCCCAAGCCACAAGTAATCCTCTAGACAATCCATTAGAACATGACGCTGATACTTCCCAACCCCCCAACAGACCAATAAACTTTGAAATGGAAGCCATATTAGAACACATTGTCTCCTGTAATAATAAGATACACGGTCGAGCAGTAGCCAAAAGATCAGTGAGGGCCTTGACTCGGACAACCCCCCCCAATCCCCGAATGTTTAGGGAACAGATTGACGTTAAGTAACCCTCCTAGCTGGGGATAAAGCTCTAAGACCCCTTGAATGTACAGCTGAATCACCATCAATAACCACCTTATCAATTCTTTCAGAGACAGGAATGTGACCCTGATCAGAATCACATGTCAATGCGCCACAATGACCCCCCTTCCTTCTAGGTTTCCTAATAGTGACATTCTGGAATCTCTCAGAATGTACAGACTTAACCAAGGGGTTTGAACTAGGGTTTTTTGAATAAATGGAGAGAGGGATAAAGGTATCACCAGCAGACTCACCAGAATCAATTTCCAGCACTACTCCATTAATCAAAGTAGACTCACCCAAAGCAATGCATTTCACATCCCCAGAAATCAAAGGAGATTTGACCCCCAAAGCCTCCGATACAGGTCTCAACAATTCCCCCCCATCATCCCCATTGTACACCAATTCGGGATTCATCCTCACCACAGGAGGAACATTAATCTTAGAGGAAACCATAGTCAAACCCGTAAGGTCTCCCCCCAACTCAGTCTCAACCCCAAATAGTTCCCTACAGGTCGAATCCTGAGCCATCAGGACATTCTCCCTAGAATTAGGGTTTCCAACCCCCACTAAGTTTGAACCCTTTTGCTTATGGGAAATATTAGAGTCAAAGAGCTCATTAATCTCTTCATCAGAAAATACAGGAATTGAAGGTTTAGGAGAAGCATATGAATTACCCACAACATCAAGTCCAACCGGAGATCTATCAGATGGAGCCGCCACAGGAGTGAGCTGGGCTTGAGTATGACCCCAATTACTAATAGCAGGAGTGTGTGAAACAACAACCGGGCATTGTGCCCTAATGTGACCCATCTCCTGACAATGGAAACATCGAAAGGGCATCAGAAAGTAATCCAGACGCTATCGCCAAGATTTGTTACCCCAAACTAAGTGTTATTATGTGTAATGTCCCTTATTAGGAATTTTATTAAAATTGCAATTTTTCACTTTTTTCCTTGGTTCGACCTTTGACTAGTTTCGATCTCTAGGTCCCAAATTTGCCCCAAATGATCCCAAATATTATGAGAAGGTATATGAATGATATTAGAACATAAATATGTGTTTCAGGGATGCCTTTGTACCTTTAAAACACTTCTGCAAATACTCTTTCAATTCTGGTCAATGTAGGTAACTTTACTAGTGATTTCCCTTTGACTAGTATTGGTCTCTAGGTCTCAAATTGACTCCAAATGCCTTCAAATATTCAAGGAAGGTTTATGAATGATATTAGGAATTGAATATGATGTTCAGTCATAACATATGGCCACCAAAAGACCTCTTCTAACTCTCTTAATATTCTGGACCAAGTATGCAATTTTACGAGTAATTTGGGGTTCAAATCCCCCTAAGGTAAGTACTGAAAATGGCTTCCCAAATTCCTCCAAACCCACTCAAATTTATGAACAGAGGTAAGTAATGTGTTAAGTATGTTATTAAGGTCTCATATGCACCATTAATGGTTTATTACAACTGTTCTCACCCTCTCCCATTCAACTGCAAAAATCTCCAATTCGACCCTTGGGGAAATGACACTATTTCTTCTCCCAATGCAATTAAACTGAGTAAAAATGCTTCAAATGCTCAAGTACAGTACAGGAAACTTGTATAAGACATCCATGGTAGTATATTTATCACAAATATATCAGAGAATCATCCATTCATTCGAAATCATCATCAATACATTGGCTCACAACAAGGTAGTGGGGAAATGGCATTGTTCTTCCATTAAAAATGGGATTTATACATTTCTACTTGGAATTTAGACCTGAAATTTTTTGGAGATGAAGAACAGAGTATTTAATTCATATTACAAAAGAAATGGGGCATTAGAAGCTCCCCCAAAGAGTACAATAGCTCACCAAAAATGCCCTCCCTTAAGGATCAAGAATATGCCATCAAAACTGGAAATGGTTGAAGGAGCGAGCTGTAATAGAAGAAACTATGAGATGCCCTATAGCTTAAAATTGCAAATAAAGACTCCATTAAAGCTCCAAATGAAAGGTCTGAATGGCCTTTCCAATTTCCAACTTGGATGGGAATCTTTCACCCTCGAAATTGGCTAAGGCAAGAAACTAGTCATCCACTAGCTCTCCCTCTTCACAATTGCAATTGCAAATTCTACAAATGATCAAAAGCTGGTTTCATTATTTGTTATTGACATTTATAAACTTCTAATGTACTCCATGGGTCGAATTCCTTCCAAGAGACTCATGCCAACTCATGTTGGGAAGAGATTCCAAAGAACGCCACTTGCACAACAATTCCTAGTCTCCCACTTCCAGCAAATCACATGTGGAAGCATCTTAGCTACCCTAACACCCTTGAGCTCCCTCTTGGAGTCTATTTTTAGCCCTGACATGTCATATATGTCATATGTCAGCCTTCAGGTCTGATTTGTGTCATAGGTGTCATAGCATCTTCATTATTGTTGTCATAGAGCTAGGGAATCTAGCCCAAGTGTCTCACTAGCTCCAAATTGCCTCTACCTCTTCCATGGGAGTTACTCTTCCTCTATATTTCGACCTTGGATGAGTCATGCAATGAATAATACCTTTTGGACTCCCCCAAGTATGTTACCATTCACCTTGAATTCGAATTGGTGAGAGAATGATGCCAAATGTAGTGGGAAAATCTAGCCATATGTGGGTCCCACTTCCTCCATGTGTCTTCATGATGAAATGCCACTTTGATTTTCACTTGTATATATTTATTTAGATCCTTTATTAAATATTTATGCCATTCTAATGTTCAAACATCATTTATTATCCCCATTATTCCAAATCCCAAAGCTTCCACCCCAAACCTAGGAAACTAGTAATTTTTCTCCTTGACAATTATTTGACCTTTAGCATCAATTTAACAAACTCTAATGAATAGAGCCAATGTGATTAGGCCATTGTGACCCAATACCAAATTTGGGACATGACATTATGCTTAGTTTACTATAACGTTTTATATTGTATTTTATTTATTAATTTACTTTTATATTTAATAAGATCGATAAAGATGGAAAAGTGATTTCAAATCTTCCATAAACCTAATTCAAGAATGTTGGCTATTTTCTGAGGATTTATTTGATGTCAATCTTAACTTGTGGTTGTCCAAAGCCCATTAGTTTAATTTGAATTATAGTTGATCCCAAATGTTTGAATTATAGTTGAACTCAAATGTCGAAGTAAATTTTTCATTTATAAACCACTCATTTAAACAATAACCACTCATATAAACAATTACAAAAGATTATGCAAACAATAACCACTCATATAAACAATTACAAAAGATTATGCATCTTTAAAGACATGACGAGAGTGTCTCAAAAAATTGGTCATAAGATATATAAGATGAATTCTTACTTCCATATATAAACATATTTAGTTTATAGAAAAACGTAAGATTATATATATTTAGAGACATGTCAAAAGTGTTTTGAAAACTAGGCCATAAGATATATAAGATGAACTCTTATCTCCACATATTTATAAGATATATAAGATGGATTTTTACCTTCATATATTTAGTTTAGACTCCTACATAACATTATGCATCTTTAGAGAAATGTCAGAAGTGTCTCGAAAACTAGGTCATAAGAGATGAATTCTTATCTCCACATATATTTATAAGATATATAAGATGAATTCTTATTTCCACATATTTAGATTTTTATGGAACTACATAACCTTTTATAATTTTATTGCTGATGTGAATTCCATGACTATGAGATAGAAACATTAGATTGTGTAGTGTTCATCATCACTTAGTTAAAAGTAGGCACACTAGTTTTCCATGAGTATGAGATAGAAGAAATTAGAATTGTGTGGTGTTCATCATTAACCAAAGGTGGGGCTAAAAGATATTTTAAAGCTTGTTGTATTTATAAAAAAAAAATGGTCTCTAGCAATCTAAATTTAATGAAATATGCTTGTTACGTCCCCTCCCATCTATTAATGCAAGGAAGGGAACATGATACCCAAAATTTGGGCTTTTATAAAACTTAGCCCATTTTAACATCCATGATTCATATAAATATAAACAATTGCCCATAAATCAGGCAAACATGTACAGCGGAATAAGACACCATCCACATACATTTCATATGCATCAACCATATCAAGAGCAACCATCCTTTAATTAAAACAATGCAGAAGTAAATACACATAAGAGAATATACTTTTCTCACTGTAATGTTGTCTCAAACAACTAGCTATATCGCTGCAACGTTCCACCCAACCATAGGTCTTTTCCCAACCTATATTCTTTCAACACTCAGAGACCATCCCCGAGCTGAGCATGATATCTACAAGGAAAAGGGGACTCTCAAGCTCAGCACAGCCCAAAGCAATGGATACCCATCTCAATCCCAACATTCTTTTACACACACAACAACTCAAAACTGGGCATGGATACACATTTCAGCAATGGGATTCATAGAATAGGGTCTATGGGTTTTCCCCAAATTGTTGCACACCCAACACAGATTGTGGGAAGAGGGAATCAACTCCAGGGAATAAAACCGATTTCTCCCATAGATGCATGAGCATTCAGTGGGCCAAAACGACCTCTATAAAACTCCAAATCGTTTCCCCTTCTTCCCCACTATTATACAACATAAAAACGCCCTTCCCAGCTAGGAAAATGAAGGAAAACACAGGAAATTCATGGAGGAAAACGCCCAGGTAGCTCCAAACTCATGAGAGAGAAAAACTGATGGGTGAATAATGGCTTGGAGGCAATTTCATGGCTCTTTTCTTTCCCAAGAATCCAAACACAAAATTCTAGGAAGGGTGGCTTGCCCATACTCGAATTTGGATAGCCATACCTCTCCATTCCCCAAGGCATTAACTACCTCAACCAACTCTTGGGAGAAATGAATGATTGGGCACAAAAGTCAACATGGGTAGTTGAGGGTTTATGGGTTCTCTCATTGACACTTGGCTTGACTTGATTGGCTCAAGGACTTGAATATTTCCCTCCCAATTCCTTGTAAACATCATGTCCCCATCTCGTGTTGCATTACATAGCTAGTTGTGGGCATTTATATTAAAACGCATATTTACAATTCCCATGGCTCACTAGCACATGGGTAGCATAATATCAAATACTTTCCTCTTCAAGGTCGAGTGTTCACTAGCGAGGCCTTGGCCTTGAGCTCCATGCCACGAATCATACACAATATGCATACAATATTTACATTATAGACCAAAATATTATAAGGGCCAAAATGGAGACGTGACATTCCCCTCCCCTTGGAATAACACTGTCCTCGGTGTTCCAATTACTTAAGAATAATTATCCGCTTTATACATGTCCAAAATTAACAAAATGTGGCAGGTCTGTCCTGCATTTCATTAATTGGAGATGTCAAGGTGAGGTTCTTTAACCCCTGCACATTGCTCTTGCTGGCTGTCGCTTTTCTTGCTACCCCTTGCTGGACATTCATGGAGGAGGTGACTTCCTCCACAACCCCAACATTCTATTGGAGATAACTGTCTTTGTTTTCCTTTGTCGACATTCTTGCTCTCTTCTAGCCTTGGGCGTTTGTAACACCACATATTTTTTACCATTATTATTATTATTATTATTGTTTTGGATAAAACGAAAAAAGTGTAATTGTGTAAGCGGCCCTGGTGAGGAGCTCAAGGCCAAAGCCCCACGAGTGGACCATGAGACTATTGTTATGTTTGTAAGTGTTAGGAGACAAGGACATCTAACGCAACTATACGTCGAATGACTAAATCCACTAAGGGAGAAGATGACAAAGAAGCCATGAGCATGGGAAGGTAATATTTCACTACATAACTTTCTAAGCAAAGAAAGATCGGCCTATTGAATAAGTTGGTAGTATTTTTTTTAAATTTGTATTACTTGGTCATAAGTCATACTACGCATATATATTATATGTATATATATATGTTATACAACTATATGAAAGATAAACAAATTATAATTTAATGCAGGCGAATATTTGATTAATAAAGACACACACACACACACACATATATATTTAATAAAAAGTATAGGGAATCCTTGAGTATAACTTATTAAGTAAAAGAATCATAAAATAACTAATGGTCAACTCTAGGTTAACTATTTTATCCTAACTAAACTTTGACCCCTATCTAAGCAAAAGAAGAGGGGCATTCCTTACATTAAAAAGTCATTTATTTATATATATATATATATATATATATATATATATTAAAGTAAAATTATAACTTAGATTATAATATATATTAAGAGGGAAGTTTACTTCCTCACACAAAATCAAAAGAATATATATAGATATATATATAGATTATAATGCACTCTCTATTGGAATGATTAAATTAAAGAAATTCTTCATATATTTTCATATAAGAATTGTATTGTGGAATAAATATAAATATTTTATTTTAAACTGAATTTAGAAAATTATATATATATATAAATGTTACATCCATATATTACATTTTTATATATATATAAGTATTAAATTAAGATATTTATATATATATATATATATATATATATTAAAAGTGATACCATCAATTAAATAAACTTATATATATAAACTTATATATATGTGCAAATATATTTCCTTAAAAAATATATATGAAAAACACATAACATACTTTATGAAATTATAAATATTTAAAAATGTATCTTCTACTTAAAAACTATAAGAAAACGTATGAATTTATATGATGAAGTTTGTATATATATATGAAAGGATATACAAAAGGACAATACATATGATATAAGTTACATACATTAATGCATATAATATAAGGTACTTTTATATATATATATATATATTTTGTGGATATTGTAACTCAAGCTATGGCACAAAGTCTGGCAAGAACACAACCCCAGCGTAACTCGCGGGTAGGGGTAACACGGAGAGCCGTTAAGAGGATAGACTGTTAAGGTGAACAACAAAGGAGACATATTTACTTGATTTACGTCGCCACTCACCCAGCCGAGAGTTGATCTAGAAGTTCTATTTATTGTAAGGCTCCGCACTACCACCTTATTCCTTCAATCCTCTTCGTGTCCTCGAAAAAGGGGGGAGAGTCACCTGTCGTGGGGGGAAGATTACTTTGAATCCGAGGGATTCTGTTGAACCTATTTAAATTTTATCTAATAGTGTCCATCATGGGGAGAGGGAGAGGGATTTATATATATAACTTTGAAGGGAAGTCTGAAGAGAGCTACGGGGAGAGCAACCCTGGATCTTCAGGGGATTTGTCTCCATCACTCCTACTAATGGAGAAACTAACCACACTCAGTTGAGGAAGAGTTTTTGTTGTAAAAGAAGTTTTTGAGGAAGGAGAAAAGGGATGGCTGCACTATAACAAGTATGGCCACTCCATAGAGTGTTCCTCCATCGCCATGTACCTCTGAATACGGTGTTGGAAACCACGCAGCACCACGAGACTGGGAGGGATTTCCATCTTATGGATGGATCCTTTTGTATCTCGGAAAATACTTACTATAAGATTGCAAATTCTCTGACAGGGTATGTTGTCTTCTAGTGTGCTGGACCGCTTCAGGAATCCTTGGACACTACGCTGCAATATTGCAGATCCTTGACAAAAGAGAGGATAGTCCAGTTTGAAAATTATGAAGAATATTTGTGATAGGTTTGCAACGATGGATAGCCTCTCCGCATCTCGATGTTTTTTAGGAGTTGATCAATCAACATTGGTATCTCCGGACACCGCGATGGAAATTTATTATTAAATCTCTACAAAACGGAAATGGAAGGGGGTTCTTGGAACAAAGAAGGATGACCTCCGTTAAAGGTAAGCTATACTTACTCATATAAAAACTGATGGAACTTTCTTTTCTAAACAATTTTAGAATTGATTTTAGAATTGATCTCTGTATATACAGTTCGTCCTTTACCGAAGAGAGAAGATCTTCTGCGGTAACCACTGATTGGAAATTTATAGTACCCTTACATGCCCTAAGTTTGATAAGCAAACCTCAGTCGCTGCCGTGATATCGTTCGGCCATGTTTGTTTTCTTTAGGTTCTCATTAAGAATAGTATCGTATTATTTATATATATAAATATAATGAATAGATCGTAAATGAGTTTCCATTTATAATTTGGTAACGTTGCATGTATGCAGGTATATCATTGGAAGAACGATTGCCTTGACCATTGAGAAAACTTTTACGCAGAGTGTTAAGCTATGATTTACTTTATATGAGTGACCCATCTTGAAAGTTATTATAATGCATATATAGAATGTGGTATGTACTTTTACGGATTGGAAGAATGATAGAATTAAACCTGCTAGAAATAAATTTGTATACCCACTCAAGGGGTAGAGTTTGATACACCCTATAAGTACTTGATAATGTCGTTTATATATAAATAATATTTTGGTTGTATGTAAGGTACTTAACCATAGGGTTTAGATTCTTTTGTTGAAAACGGTTTTTGCTTTTGGATGACATAAAAATTGAGGTTCGATTGTGGAGTCCACTTAATTTTAATTAAAAGTCGTATCCATAGAAATAAGGGAAGGTTACCTTCGTTCATACTTAACGTAAGTATGTTAATACTAAAACATTTACCTTTTGTATAAGAGACCAATGCATTTTAAAGAAAATAAATCATCACCTTACTTTTTAGTAAGAATGTAAGGGTTGTTTGGGGAATTATAGTAATGAGATAACATATCTTGTATGTCTATTTAATTAATAGAAAGTGTGGATAAAATTCAATAAATATAATCTCTTCTAATGTTAAGTTTAAAATTTATCATTTTGGGTATAAGTAGGCTTCACTCTACTTTACTAAAGTTTAAATAGGTCTCTATTATGTATATGTTTTCAATACTCAAATATTATTATGTCTTTATAAACATGATAGAATCCATGAGGAAAATATTTGAGAAACATGTAGTTTATGCTTATTTATCATTAATAAGTAAGTATAGGTATGGTTAGTGGTTGTAGGTAGATATTATACGTTGATAATTTTATAGACTGTTTTAGGACATCATTGGCACAACTCTGGTTAAGTTTCGTATTGATATTTTTGGATGTTTTAGAAAAAGCCTAAAAGGGGGATGACCTTTGTTCCTAGTTATGCTCTCAAAGAATTGAGAAAGCGGAGAATAGATATCACGACAACTATGTTGTAAGTTGTAGTTTTATCTTCTTGATTAAATAAATACAAAACAACCCTTTTGTGGACGTAGCCCAAGATGCGGGTGAACCACGTCAAAATGTTCTTTGTATGTGACTTTTATGTATGCATATCTCCTTGATGTTTTGTGATTGTATTTGATGGTCTTACTTTTATGTGTCGTAATTGTTTAAATTGTCCCAAAAATCACGATGGTTTGATATTTTCATCAATTTTGCATATTTATGAGAAAATAATTAGTGAATGTATTTCTTATATTTAGGGACTTCTTGAATAGATAACAAAGTAAATTTTGAAATAAATACCAAAGTATTAGTTGTTATTAATTATGATGGTTTTGTAATTCAGGCATAATTATTATTATTAAATTCAACCAGTACAAAGATATCATATACATATACACTCTTTTAATTACAGAAATATACCTTGTTCAAAAATAATAATAATATCGAAGTATTTACTATTACACCATCCCATAGATGTTGGTTGAAGAATTGTTGAGTAAGATAGGACAAGCAATAGAACTTTCTTAAGTTATTAGAATAAAATATTCCATAAGAGTCAAGTATTTTGATAGTTGAGGTTTGCTTGTGAAGTATATAGAAGACCCCCGCGTTTAAAAGCAAGTAGCATTAATGTTTACAATTAAATGTTTAAATGTTAAAAGGTTATGACATGTTATTATGTTGCTTAAATTATAGATACTATACATACATTTTATCTTCCTCAGTGACATTCAGTGACGATCGAACGTTTAGAAATTTTTTAAATTTTTACGAAATTTTGGGGATGTGACAAATGGCGTCAAAGCACTAGGTTAAAACACTCAGGCCTGATGGGTTCAACATGGAATAAATAAGTATGACATGTAAACTAATCAAAGTTGTTTGGTTAATTTTGGATGCATGGATTGGGATGGACGAGGGGTAATGTTATTTCAAGTACCACTTCAAGTTTCTCCAAAAGCGTAAAGATAAGTAATTTTGTTATTGTTTGTCTTACAAAATTTTGAATCAGGTATGCTTTCCTGTCTTATGAGTTTTTCTTTTGCTATATACAAATACTTATGTTGTCATATCATATTATGATGAAAAGTGGTAACTTGTTGAAATGATTTCTGTAATTGTCCAAAATGCGGTGAACATACTGCCTATTTATAAATTTGAAATTTCGTAGAAACATCATTCAATTCCGCATTATAGTTGTCCAAATTTTATTACCTATGGACATTATTAAGTTAAAAGTATAGTTTTATCAGTGTACCCCGAAGGAGTAACTTTGTAGATTAGTCAAAGTCACTTGAGCACCTTCAAATTCTAGGCATAGTTGTTACGATAGATGCTATTTCAAAAGTCGATTCTCAAATATCAAAGTTAGAAGGTACATCTTTGTACTTAGGATTGTGATAGTATGTTTATTTCAAAAAGTGTATGTTGTCAATCTTTCATTATTTTCATAAACCCAATAAAATGGATTTCATATAGAATATAACCTAAAGTAAAATGATTTTTATCCTAAGTATTGATAGCTAGAAATGGATGTAATGTACTAGGTTACATGATAGGTTTAAAGGACATGTATGAATTCATGTGATGAAATGATGAAGGGTCTTTAATATTTTTGCTTATGGAAAATCGTCACTTTATTACTTAACAATACTTGTATTTCATTTCGGAAGTTCTTATCGTTATTAGAATGTTAAGGAATTAGGCTAAAAAAATATATTATTGTGTAGCAGTATTTTCTAGGAGTTTAAGTAAACTTATTTTGGAATGCATAAGAATCTAATTATTTCTTCATAAATAGACTAATTGATAGGGACTATCTTCTAATAAAAGATTGATGTGCATCGAATTAAAAGAATCTTGTTAAGTAGTACGAGTTTGATTATTGGGAATGAAGAATCCTAACCTTGTTGTGATTGTTTGAGTACATGATCTTTTGAAAGTTATTAGAATACTTGGGTGATTGTCTACCCTTGCAGGTTCTACTTGTTATTTCATCTCTTAAGTAATTATCATTTAATTTTGTACATGTTGAATTAGTATCCTTTAGTTAAATATTTATAATGAGGAAGAAAAAGTTTGAATTTCTGATCTGTTTATGATTCTGTATACTGTTGAAAGAGTGTTTATTGACCCACTAGGTGGAATGGAATCTGGGGTAGAAGGAAATGGACATGTGGCAGCATCATGAGGCAAGTAACTAGCTGTTGGTATGGGACAACTCCCTTGAATTGTGGTCATAGTGCCCAAAAAGATGGGACTGGAGCTTGAGGCTCATTTATTGAAAACTAACCACTAAAGACCTAGGCATCTTTATAAAGCCATCAAATTTTGGACTGAGGTTCATCACTTTTCCTGACGAGGAAACTTATCTTGTGGTTATGCTGTATGCACACAAGAGATTCGATGAGGGGAAGTCTATGTTTTTTATCATGGTGTAAGTCTGCCTTGTTTACTGCTGCGTGCAGAGTTTCTACTACTGAATGCAGATATTGAGGATTTTGGAAAGTCTCTATTGATTGTTGGTTATACAAATTGTGTGCCTTGCTTCTACATAGAGACTTCTACCTAGTGGTTCGGTAAACAGGCCTTCTTGGGTGTTTGTCTCCTATTTAATTTATTTAATAATAAAATATTGTGCAAATTACAATCATCCTTGGACACTTGTCCAAATATAAAACTTTGTTTTCTTCCAACATAAAATGTTTCAGCAAAGGGTAAGCTATGTTTTAAGTTGTTTTGTAAGACTATCACATTCCTGCTGAAAGTATGTCGACGGTATTCCTGATGAGTTACAGAAGGATCATATTTTATATGCAAGTCTCTATGATTGTTGAAGTAGAAAAGGGCATTATGTATGCAAGTTTAATGATTGCTGGAAATACATAAGAGTTTTGTATGCAAGTCTCCATGATTGCTGAAGTACAAAGAGGTTTGATGATTACAAAGTTTTGTTGAAGGAATTGTTTTATGATATAAACAAATGATAATGAATTATCTTGTACCTAGACTATTACATTGTTGACCAATGTGACCTCAGTCGACAGGGGTTTGCCTCACTGTCGAAACATACCGTAGTCTCCCCGGGCACCGGCCCGGGCAGGTTTGAGCCCGCCCAGCAACACCCACAGAGCGGATGAGGTCTCACCTGAGGCGTCCAGGAAGAGTAGACAGAACGATGTTTCCGTCGAGGGAGGAGGAGAGTTGTGGCTACACGGACTAACTCTATTGTGGTACTTAAATAGAAACTTTAAACATTTGGCAAGGAGTTATACCATATTACTTCATCGCAGCATTTATCATCACATTCTACATAGAACATATTACTTAATCACAGCATTTATCATTATAGCAACAATAAGCAGACATTGATTCGAATAACATTGCAACATTGCAACATTGCACAAAGTTCGTACCAAAACATCATCATTATATTACTGTCGCGATCATATACCAGAAGCAAAACACAGATCTCATACATAATCGTTCTTTTCTCTATTCTCCTATTCCCTTACTTCTTCTTCTCTCTTTTTCATATCTAACACTTACAACCCTCATGTATTTATAGGCTTCTGCCATTACAATATTTGTCCACTTACAATTGAATTCCTAACCGACACTATGGACAATTGACCCAATATCTAACTGACTTGGTCCAAATGACCCCAAAAACCCGCATACTACGGTACAAATGACTCACTATTACATAATATACGGTCCAAGTGACCGAAAAACATGCCAACTGCGGTATTCTTTAGCACAAAATACTCCTTTCGCGCCCTCATCCGATGTGTCGCAGTGTCGGCGGTACCGTGACCTTTCCCCATCAAACCGCCTGCCAACAGGCCCCCAACACAATCTTGTGGCTCACCCTCGAGCCACGTCAACTGTTGGACATAGTGCTGTCGAACTGAACTATGTTCCAGTAACTGTTCTTGCTGTCTGGATCATACGGTGTTGTCCCACTCCTTCTGCTACATTGATCATCGTCTATATGCTTAAACCAAAATTGCCATTGCCCGACTTGCTGTCATGTACTAAAAAAACTCATCCTCGAGTCTCTTGGAAAGGTACTGACGGAAAGAAAAAGAGGACGAACAGTACCAGTCTGCAAATTTAGTAGATGACTCTGGCACATCTGTTTCGCACTGGAAACTGGTTCCTACTATGGGCAGGGAGTTACCGCCCCAACCCACTCAGGGGTCGATAAGAGCACAATCCTTCGAACAACTACTGCGTACTTAACCATGCTGGACCGGCGCTCGGATCAGGCATACCACAGTGTAAGTGCACCTGCCATATCAAGGTGCTCAGGTACACTCGTCGTTCGGGCTCGCAGGGCCCCTGGGGTGCTGCCACAGGAAACAAAGTGAAGCATTTCCACATCCTCCTTGGAATTCCTCACAACTTAACTTGCAAACTGATCAACCAACATAACCACTCTATTTCAGAACAACTTCGTTGTAGCAAACTACCAGCTTCCTCGGCTACTTATAGCTGGACCGTTCTTGGGTCACGATGGTGGGAATGATGTCCCACTACCTCTCATCTGTGTGTGTGAACCCATCAACTGACACAACCGGGGGGTGACCATACTGTCACCGAACATCCTATGTGCCAACTTGTGAGAAATCTCCCCACATTGTGCTGATCGTACCGGCCTAGCGTGCCATGTGCAAACATGCCGTCGTCTTGTGGTAATCCAGCCAAATCTGTTAGGTGCAATTGTGTATAGGGATGATGGGCAACGGTGACAAGATATTAGTGGAACAGTAGTCACAACACTGCCCCATACCTCCCAAATCCTTCGTAATCATCACAACTCGAACAAAATCTACTGTTGGTCCTGGTCACAATACTTCCATGAGTCTCCGATTGCTCCAAACTTGTGGTACAAGCCTCCCTACTGTCGCATACCTTCTTCTATTGATGCGCCATTTGCCACCAAGCAACCTACATCAACCATTTTTTTTATTTTTTATTTTTCGATGCGACTCAAACATCGCATTGTTCCAAGCCCAAGTGATAGGGCTTCAACCTATGACCATTTACCATCTTGGGGAGCATCGCCCCATCCAACTGCTGCAACTGAACCACTCCTCTTGAAGTAATACTATTGATGTGATATGGATCGAGCCAATGCATCTGCAACTTGCCTGGATGTTTCATAAACTTGCTGTCGTATAATAACAATAAGTTGCCTTGCTGAAACTGTTTACTTTTGATGTGGAAATCATGCCATGCCTTCTGGAGATCCTTCTCCACCCTTTGGTGAAATCCAACGATAAATTGATCCTCTTCCAGCTCCACCAATTGTGCTAGTCATTCATCTAATGCTGCAACATCATCCATGCTCGTAACAGCCGCAATTCATAGACTTGGAACAATGTACTCCATAGGCATACTTGCTTCCTTCCCATATACCAGCTTGAAAGGTGTCTGACCAGTCAACCTTTTACATGTGGTGCGATAGGCCCACAACACTACTGGGATTTTCAGATCCCAGTTGTTGCGGTTCGTATTGCACACTTTCGTCAATGCATTCTCCAACACCTTGTTAAACACCTCCACTATTCCATTCGCATGTGGGTGATAGGGTGTACTCTTCTTATGCTGTATCTACAGCTCCTCTGTCAATGCGCTAATAGTGCGATTAAAAAAGTGGCTTCCTTGATCACTTAGCAATATCTTGGGGCAGCCGAAACGAGTGATATTGTGATCGAACAAAAATCAAGCAACCATTGCGGCAGAACAATCAACTATAGGTGCTGCCTTAGTTCATCGGGTCAATTACTCTGTCGCCGTGACAATATATCGTGCACTTGTACGTTTCCCTGGTGGATGGATCGATCCTACGAAATCCATGACCCATTTTTCGAATAGTTGCAATGTCACTTGAGGTAGGAGCGGCATCTCGTCACGTCTGGACAGCTTGCCAGTTCGCTGACAAACATCAAAAGACCGCGCATAGTCTGTCGCATCATTATGCAATGTGGGCCACCAAAGCCCTACATGCAGTACCTTCCGGGCAGTCGCCCGACCGCCATAATGGCCTCCCGCTACTCCTCCATGTGCTTCAGCCAATATCTGCACTTGCTCATGCAGAAAGACACATCTGTGCAATATCTCATCAGCGCCCAATTTATACAACTCTCCCGCGATTAGTTGAAAGTTAGCAGCCTTGACAACCAACTACTTCTTCTGAGTAGTGGTAAAGTCAGCGGGCGTGGTGCCGGTCACCAGAAACTGAAGGATGTCATCACAATATTGATCAGTGGCAGCAACGTGAAATAGTTGGGCATTCGAGAACCCGTCTTCGATATTAGTCGGTTCCTCCCCTGTGTCAATTCATGACAAATGGTCTGGTCCAGCATTCAACTGCCCCAGTTTCACAATGAATTCGAAATCAAACTCCTGGAACAAAAGTAGCCAACGGCAGATCTTCCCCCCCAACATAGGCTTATTGACCAAGTATTCCAATGCAGAATGACCAGTGAACATTTTAAAGTGGCCACCCAACAAATAATGCCTGAATTTCTGCAGCACATAAATCATGGCCAGACCTTCTCGTTTTGTGGTAGTAATTGTGTTATGCAGAGGACAACTTCCGACTGGAAAAAGCAATGGGATGATCAAGGTCGCCTTCTCCAGGTTGAGCCAACACAACACCTAGTGCAACCAATGAAGCATCAACATGGAAATGGAATTCCTTACTCCAGTCCGTAAAGACCAAGATTGGGGCCGACGCCATCTTCTCTTTGAGCGTTTCGAAGCTATCCTAACATCCTGAGCTCCACTGGAATGTCGTGTCCTTCTTCAACAACTTTTCCATAGGGGCAGTAATCGCAGCATACCCCCTAATGAACTTGCGATAATATCCCGTATGACCCAAGGTTGTGCGCAACTGCTTAATGATGGTTGGTAGTTGCAACCCTAAAATGAGCGCAATTTTGGCTGGATCGATCAGCAATCCTTGCTTACACACAATATGACCCAGCAATATCCCAAATGGTGCATAGAAAATACATTTCTTCAAGTTCAGCGATATCTGGTGTTGTCGGCATCACTCAAGCATTAACCGTAGATTGGCCAGATGATCATGAATCAATCCATAAATGGTCCAATCATCCATATATACCTGCAAAAACTTCTGAATAAAATATTTGAATGCGGCAACAATGACCCGGGAGAATATCGCAGGTGCATTCTTCAAACCAAACGGCATTACCGTGTATTGAAAGCAACCCCATTCAGTAACAAAAGTTGTTTTATGGCGATATTCCTTGGCAATGCGAATCTAATGGTAGTTAGAGAATCCATCAGTGAAAGAGTACATCTCCTGACCACCCACTCCTTCAAGTACTTCATCAGTAAACGAGGTTGGAAAAGGGTCATGCAAGCAGGCATCGTTCAACTTTCGCAAATCGACGCAAATGTGCACTTCACCCGTTTTCTTGTCCTGGACCACCATAGGACTGATCCATTCGGACTCTTCCACAGGTTCGATAATACCAGCATCCAACATGCGATCAAGTTCCTCCTTGACCTTTTCTTTATGTCGCGGATTCAACTGATAAGGTCGCTGTCGGACTGGCTTAACATCTGGTTTCAATGGAATCTTCATCTCTCCTAAATCACCTAGGATTCTCTTCATTTCAAAAAACTTCATGGGAAACACATCTTGAAACTCATGATGTAACTCAGTAACCTTACTCATCATCTCATCGTCCCAATAATCCCCAACATTAGCAAACTTGGGAGTAGCCTCGGTGCCGATATTCATCTTGCAAAGCTGCAATGGATGACTGAACAGATTGCTTGGCGCAACAGGTGGGATCACATCATGACTTCCTTCATATTCGGGAATGTTAACATTCTGGGGATCATCATTGTCCTCTGGGCCACCACTGATGTTGAAGCACTCCATGAGAGACTGCATCTGACAGTGTGTGTGTGGGTCTACAGGGTAGGCCGCTGGAACAACCTGAAATACCACATCGCGGATGAGCTGCAGGGCGTTGTGGACATCAGGGTTGGCATCCACAAAAGTGAACGTATGTGTGAAACAGATCGTCCACTACCCCCATGTTGTAATGTCTTGGCACAACTTGGATGTAGTGTACCACGAGCAAGGTATCTCATCCAAAGTATGGACAAAAGCATGGACCCACTCATCTCTGGGTCGTGCTACCCATAAGCGTTGGCATTCCATCACATGATCACTGGGATCAGTATGGCCATCATACTTTCCAGCGTGATAAACCTCAGTATCGCCAAACTGAACCATCATCAACCTTCGACACTATGACCACCCTTTAATGAATTTCTTATGTGTCTCCCACCATCGTGCTGGAGCATCCTTCAGTGCTTCCTCCAAGGCCTGCAATCACTGTGGTTTTGGGACGTGGTCTTCAAATTTTGCTAAAAAGGTGTGTAGGCCAGAAAACCCCTCGTAGATAAGTAATGTGATCATTTCTGTCGCAACACGACATAAGGATTGCGTAACTAAACCACATTTCCAGACTGATACTTCATGCATTCGATTCTTCCAATGTTCTAATGCATCATCAGAGTCGGAAGATGTAGAGCTCTCGCTGCGCCACTCCAACTCACCGTAGGCAGTAGGATGAATATAATCTTTAGAAATATTAAATGCATGATCCCATCTAGTAGGATCATCATCTTTTACAGGCTCCACGTAGAGGCATCCTTCATCCAGATCCAACGGGGCTATGACTCTGAAATCGTGATTCTCAAAGGTCATCATGCACTTCTTGAAGTTGATTACAACTCCACTATCGTTAGCCCATCCGATCCCCAAGAGCGCCAGATAAGAGATTCCTCCCTCAACTACTTCAATAACATCAAAATCAGCATAAGTCTTCATGCCCTCAATATCAATCGTGAGCCACGGAACTCGCCCAATGGGTGTTACCTTCACATGGTTAGCCAACCGGAGCTGCACAGGAGACCAGCTCAATGGGGGACTCCCCATCTTCTACCATGCCTTCTTGGTTAAGATGTTAACATCCGAACCAAGGTCAAGAATCATAGAGTCAACATCATAGTCACCAATCTGAATATTCATTCGTATCTCCTTGCCATTCTTCTGTCGCTGTACAAAGTTTACTACTGACTCCTGCCGTCCTTTCGGAAATCGCTGCAACCATCCCTCAATCTCAACCACGGCAGCCGAGTCTCGAGCCAATAATAGACAACTTTCAATAAAATTTTGCAATGTCCCCGGTGGTGGTGGTCGATCAGCGTCTAATGTTGTATCAAAGATAGGTGGCATATCCCAAACAATAGCCTTACCGCGGTCTTTCTCCAAGGTGCGACGTGCCTCCATGAATGTCTTTCGCTCCGTATCAATGTCGAAAGGTACCGTCTTCTGATTGGCCAACTGAATCAGTGGTCGCGAACCATCTTCCCCAGTCGTCTTTCCTCCACGAGTGACAACAGGCACCGAAGAATCTTGTGGTCGTGGTTCGACAGAAATGGTCGCAATATTTGCACCCTGTGTCTGGTTCTGCTGTAGATTCCCTGGTTGATCGATATTTTGATTAGCGTTTGGCAGTGGTCGCGGGGGCTGGTTCCATAATGGTTGTTGTACCGGTTTCTGTACTGGTTGCTGTGGCTGGGCCTGATTCTGTAGCTGTGGAGTGTCCCAGCCTGCCATCGTGCAATCAACTGTGGACAATTCTCAACCATATGATCATTACCAAAGCAAAATGTACACCGATTCTATAGCAGTGGGAAGTCGCACTGATAATGCCCCCATACTACACAGTGGTAACATTGAATAGGTCCATAACCACCTCGGCCTCCTCCTCCACGACCAAATCCACCACCGCGTGCACCCCTGTATCCTCCCCGGTAGCCGCCCTGCTCCTGGTATTGTTGCTGCATTGGTGCTAGTGGAATTCCTTTCCTTGTGGTGCATACTAGGATTGCTGTACATATTGTGGCTGTGGGGGAGTCATCTGCATCGGAGTGTATTGCGGCATGAACTGCTGCGGTTGTTGTTGCTGTGGTGCAAACTGCATCTGCAGCTGTGGTAGTGGCTGGGCTACCTGCGGTTGCAGTTGTGGTTGTTGCACTGCGCGCTAATCGTCCTTGACGTAGAATTCATCACACATCCTCTCCTGTAGCAACCCATATGCATGACAATCCTTGTCATCGTGACCCACGGACTTGCAGAATGTGCACTAAAAATTACGCGGGGTTGTGGCCATTTTCTGCATATATGGGAAATTATCGTGACTGTGCCCAAACACATGACAAACGCGACACCACGACATACTGCCACCATTCAATGGGTTTGGCGCGCCTGACACCAAATAATTATGGAAATCCAAGAAATTATCCTTCGTATGCTCTTCTCCTCGGCATCACGTACACCATACTTCATCGCGTTGTTCCTTGTTCTTCTTCAAATCTTGCAACTATATAGTCAGGTTAGCGAGCTGTGTCTGTATCTGCGACATCCCGGATGCATTATCTCCAATCGGTGATGCCTCCAATCTCATTGCAATCTCTAGAGCTTCACTAGGCGTCAATATGTTTTGCTGCATCAGCGGCAACCGAATGTGGGGTAATAGTGCTGCAATGAACCATTCTTTATGTTGGACGGTGCTCATATCGAAACTAACCTTTTCCATTAGGATCTTGAATCGCTGGTCAAAATCCCATACTGTCTCATTGAGATACTACTTAATTTCCTTCAATTCAGTAATGTATTGGGCCTCCAACTTAGGCCGTCTAAATTCAGCAATCAGCCCATCCCGAATCTCATCCAGTGACTTCTCTGGGGCCCCCATAGGGACTAGAATAAACTTCATGAACCAATCTAATGCACGAACTCGTAGAGTCGTGGCTAACTGTCCTTTCTTAGCATTGGCATCAGTGATCTGTTTCATGGTCCAGACCGCTTCACACAAAAACCAATACTGTTCTGGGTTGTTTGTCACACTTCCATGGAACAACGGTAACTTAGTGTCATCTCCCGCTATTCTAGGCTTCCTTCCTCCTGTCGCTGTGCTACTACCAATTGACGAACTTGGCGGTGTCGAAGTGGTATTTCTTACTGGTTAAGAGTCAGTGAGCGGAGGTGTGGGTACGTTGGTGCTAGGGTTTGGTCCTTCCTCTATCCTGGGCATAGCCTGGTCTTCCCTATCAGGATTGTGAGGTTGCTTCGTCCAGTGTGGTCTTCCTTCACAGTTTTGCGGTTCGATCGCAGCAGGACCTTCTCCCGTCCTCTTCCTCTTTTCCTGTTGAAATCTCGCTCCTCCTCTTGTAAGACCAATTTCTTCCTCAGCTTCGCTCACAGTCTCCTCATGGTCTGCACCCATCTACCCCTTTACCATTCCATGTACCGCCCCCCAGTAGTCGTGGTACCCATGGCCTCCTCCCACCAAGCTGTCTACTGATCAAGGTGCATCTTTAATATACCCTTTTCGCAGATTAGCATCTTAATCGCCAGTTGGAGTGACAACATAAACCTTCCCCTCGGTCCTCGAAAGAAGTCTCTTTCTGCTTCACTATAGGATTTCTTCGTGTTGACCGCAAATTCAGTGATATATCCTTCCAAGATGCTATCAATCCAAACTTCAACGGCCCTCGATGCCTTATTATCGACTTCCTACAGCTCCTGAATCAACTTTGGGGTCCAAGCCGTCGGCTCACCACACTGGAAGTTCCTCTTCTGGAAGGTCAGCTTTGACAACCATTCATACAAAATGATCAGGAATTCACAGAAAGACCATTCGTGCGGACCGTCGTGAATATATCTTCCCAGCCAGTGATCTACCGTCAGTCGCGTGTTCCAGCTTTCTTCTTCAGCAAAATCCTGCAACTTCTGATCGAACCATTTCTGTATCTATGGCTTCGTCGGGTGCCACAACATGACCTCCTTCTACTCTGCACACAATCCTGGCAACGGAACCATTTGTTGACCAACGCGACCTTAGTCGACAGGGGTTCGCCTCACTATCGACACATACTGCAGTCTCCCTGGGCACTGGTCCGGGCAGGTTTGAGCCCGCCCAGCAACACCCGCAGAGCGGATGAGGTCTCACCCGAGGTGTCCAGGAAGAGCAGACGGAACCATGCTTTTGCCGAGGGAGGAGGAGAGTTGTGGTTGTACGGACTAACTCTATTGCGGTACTTAAACAGAAACTTTAAACATTTGGCAAGGAGTTATACCATATTACTTCATTGCAGCATTTATCATCACATTCTACATAGAACATATTACTTAATCACAACATTTATCATTATAGCAACAATAAGCAGACATTGCATCAAATAACATTCATACATTGAAACATTGCACAAAGTTCGTACCAAAACATCATCATTATATTACTGTTGCGATCATATACCAGAAGCAAAACACATATATCATACATAATCGTTCTTTTCTCTTTTCTCTATTCTCCTATTCCCCTGCTTCTTTTTTTCTCTATTTCATATCTAACACTTACAACCCTCATGTATTTATAGGCTTTTGCCATTAAAATATTTGTCCACTTACAACTGACTTCCTAACCGACACTATGGACAATTGACCCAATATCTAACTGACTCGGTCCAAATGACCCCCAAAACCCACATACCGCGGTACAACTGACTCACTATTACATAATATACGGTCCAAGTGACCCAAAAACCCGCAAACTGCGGTATTCTTTAGCACAAAATACTCCTTTCGCGCCCTCATCCGATGTGTCACAGCGTCGGTGGTACCGCGACCTTTCCCCATCAAACCGCCTTCCAACACACATGTATTGATGTGTGAATGTTATGAATATTGAAATAAGCAAAATATTTCCTCAAAGAAGAGGAAGAATGATGAACAGTTACTGTTTTGAGATTTTGTATACTTATGTTATACTAAAGAATGTTGGAAGATCTTGTATGATCGGTGTAATGTGCAGGTTATAAGTAAAAAGAACTTGCAGAAAATCACAAAAATGTGAAGATGACCAAAGCATAAAAACAAAAGTAAGTGAAAGACGATGAATGGATGCAAAAGACAAACCATTGAACAACGAGGACGGTGTTATCTCTAAGGGGTGGAGTGTGTAACACCCCCTATTTTTTATCCTTATTATTATTATTATTATTGTTTTGGATAAAATGAAAAAAATGTAATTGTGTAAGCGACCCTGGTGAGGAGCTCAAGGCCAAGGCCCCACCAGTGGACCATGAGACTATTGTTGTGTTTGTAAGTGTTGGGAGACAAGGACATCTGATGCAACTACATGTCGAATGACTAAATCCACTAAGGGAGAAGATGACAGAGAATCCATGAGCATGGGAAGGTAATATTTCACTACATAACTTCCTGAACAAAGAGAGATCAACTTATTGAATAAGTTAGTAGTAATATTTCACTATAAAATTTGTATTACTTGGTCATAAGTCATACTATGCATATATATTATATGTATATATATATGTTATACAACTATATGAAGGATAAACGAATTATAATTTAATGCATGAGAAAATTTTATTAATAAAGACACGTATATATCTATATCTATAATAAAAGGGATAGAGAACCCCTGAGTATAACTTATTAAGTAAAAGAATTATAAAAGAACTAATGGTCAACCCTAGGTTAACTATTTTATCCTAAATAAACTTTGACCCTTATCTAAACAAAAGAAGATGGGTATTCCTTACATTAAAAAGTCATTTAGAGATTCATATATATATATATTATAATTTGGATTATAATATATATTAAAAGGGAAGTTTACTTCCTCATATGGACAAAATCAAAAGAATATAATATAGATATATATAAAGATATTATAATGCAGTCTCTATTGGAATGATTAAATTAAAGAAATTCTTCATATATTTTCATATAAGAATTGTATTGTGAAATAAATATAAATATTTAATTTTAAACTGAATTTAAAAAATTATATATATATATATATATATATAAAATTATTAAATTAATGAAGAAACTAACCGCACCTAGTTTCTTCGGGGGATTTGTCTCCATCACTCCTACTAATGAAGAAACTAACCGCACTTAGTTGAGGAAGAGTTTTTGTTATAAAAGAAGTTGTTGAGGAAGGAGAAAAGGGATGGATGCGCTATAACAAGTATGGCCACTCCATAGAGTGTTCCTCCATCGTCATGTACCTCTGAATACGGTGTTGGAAACCACGCAGCACTACGAGACTGGGAGGGATTTCCATCTTATGGATGGATCCTTTTGTATATCGGAAAATACTTACTATAAGATTGGAAATTATTTGACAGGGTATGTCGTCTTCTAGTGTGCTGGACCGCTTCGGAATCCTTGGACACTACGCTGCAATATTGCAGATCCTTGACAGAAGAGAGGATAGTCCAGTTTGAAAATTCTTAAGAAGATTTGTGATAGGTTTGCAACGATGGATAGCCTCTCCGCATCTCGATTTTATTTAGGAGTTGATCAATCAACATTGGTATTTCCGGACACTGCGATGGAAATTTATTAGTAAATCTCTACAAAACGGAAATGGAAGGGGGTACAAAACGGAAATGGAAGGGGGTTCTTGGGACCAGTGATGGAATTTGACGGTTGAATTGCTCGTCAGAGGCCAATTTGACTGTCAAATACGGTTAACATTTCAGCCATTTCAGCTAGGCCGTCAGAAATTGACTTATAACATGGAAAACGTTCCAGAATTTAATTAAAACCGGCAATTTTGATGGGTATCCGTCATTTGAATTTCCCCTACACTGCTTGGGACAAAGAAGGAAGACCTCCGTTAAAGGTAAGATATACTTACTCATATAAAAATTGATGGAACTTTCTTTTGTAAGCAATTTTAGAATTAATCTCTGTATATACAGTTTGTCCTTTACCGAAGGGAGCGATCTCTTTACCGAAGAGAGAAGATCTTCTGCAGTAACCTCTGCACAGTTGGAAATTTATAGTACCCTTACATGCCCTAAGTTTGATTAGGAAACCTCAGTCGCTGCCATGATATCATTCTTCCATGCTTTTTTTCTTTAGGTTCTCATTAAGAATAGTATCGTATTTTATATATATATATATATATATAAATATAAATATAAATATAAATATAATTATAATTATAATGAATAGATCATAAACGAGTTTCCATTTATAATTTGGTAACGTTGCATGTATGCGGGTATATCATTGGAAGAACGATTGCCTTGACCATTGAGAAAATTTTTACGCAGAATGTTAAGCTATGATTTACTTTATCTGAGTGACCCATCTTGGAAGTTATTATAATGCATCTATAAAATGTGGTATGTAGTTGTACGGATTGGAAGAATGATGGAATTAAACAGTAGAAATAAATCTGTATACCCACTCAAGGGGTAGAGTTTGATACACCCTATAAGTAGTTGATAATGTCGTTTATATATAAATAATATTTTGGTTGTATGTAAGGTACTTAACCATAGGGTTTAGATTCTTTTGTTGAAAACGGTTTTTGCTTTTGGATGACATAGAAATTGAGGTTCGATTGTGGAGTCCACTTAATTTTAATTAAAAGTCGTATCCAAACCATACATTAAAACGTAGTTCTTATTTTGGAAGAATTCAATCCATAGAAATAAGGGAAGGTTACCTTTGTTCATACTTAAAGTAAGTATGTTAATACTAAAACATTTACCTTTTGTATAGGAGACCAGTGCATTTTAAAGAAAATGAATCAACACCTTACTTTTTAGTAAGAATGTAAGGGTTGTTTGGGGAATTATAGTAATGAGATAACATATCTTGTATGTGTATTTAATTAATAAAAAGTATGGATAAAATCCAATAAATATAATCTCTCCCAATGCTAAGCTTAAAACTTATTGTTTTAGGTATAAGTAGGCTTCACTCTATTTTACTAATGTTTAAATAGGTCTTTATTATCCATATGTTTTCAATACTCAAATATTATTATGTCTTTATAAACATGATAGAATCCATGAGGAAAATACTCGAGAAACATGTAGTTTATGCTTATTTATCATTAATAAGTAAGTATGGGTATGGTTAGTGGTTGTAGGTAAATATTATACGTTGATAATTTTATAGACTGTTTTAGGACAACATTGGCACAACTATGGTTAAGTTTCGTATTGATATTTTTGGATCTTTTAGAAAAATCCTAAAAGGGGGATGACCTTCGTTCTTACTTATGCTCTCAAAGAATTGAGAAAGCGGAGAATAGATATCGCAACAACTATGTTGTAAGTTGTAGTTTTACCTTCTTGATTAAATAAATACAAAACAACCCTTTTGTGGATGTAGCCCAAGATGCAGGTGAACCACGTCAAAATGTTCTTTGTATGTGACTTTTATGTATGCATGTCTCCTTGATGTTTTGTGATTGTATTTGATGGTCTTACTCTTATGTGTCGTAATTGTTTAAATTGATCCAAAAATCATGATGGTTTGATGTTTTCATCGATTTTGCATATTTATGAGAAAATAATTAGTGAATGTACTTCTTATATTTAGGGACTTCTTGAATAGATAACAAAGTAAATTTTGAAATAAATACCAAAGTATTAGTTGTTATTAATTATGATGGTTTTGTAATTTGGGTTTAATTATTATTATTAAATTCAACCAATACAAAGATATCATATATACACTCTTTTAATTGCAGAAATATACCTTGTTAAAAAAATAAAATATAGAAGTAGTTACTATTACACCATCCCATAGATGTTGGTTGAAGAATTGTTTAGTAAGATAGGACAAGCGATAGAAATTTCTTAAGTTATCAGAATAAAATATTCCATAAGAGTTGTATTTTGATAGTTGAGTTTTGCTTGTGAAGTATATAGAAGACCCCTGTGCTGACAAGCAAGTATCATTAATATTTACAATTAAATGTTTAAATGTTAAAAGGTTATGACATGTTATTATGTTGCTTAAATTATCGATACTGTACATACATTCTATCTTCCTCAGTGACATTTAGTGATGATCAAACGTTTAGAATTTTTTTTAATTTTTACGAAATTTTGGGGATGTGACAACATTTCATAATGGGGTGATTGGACAAATGCTTCATCATTGGTCCACTTTCCTTTCCCTTACTGATTGCTCCCAGAATAATTTTTACCTCTTTCTGCAGACGAATAGAGTCCTGCAAAACCTTGTGGTTCATCGCATTTTGCTGCTTCTGTAGCTTGAGCATCTCTCCAAGATTTTCTTGGGTCTTGGAAATTGTTTGAAGAAGACTTCCAGCTAAGTTCAATAGCCCTTGGTCTGCTGCCATGGTCAATGCGCAAAGCTTTTCTCACTTGCTTGCTAGCACCAGTTGTTTGTATTTGTAACGGCTGCAACCAATTGCGTTCAATTTATCACATGTGAAATTCATTATTTCAATTCTTTGTTAGGCCAAGCATAACATAAACATTAAAGTTAGTCAATTAATTTCCCAATTGACATGGAACGTCCACGCTTTATTCATGAGACTTCCACACTTTTCATGCTTTCCCAACATACATATGAACTCATTCATGTTCATCATTTCACAGGGAATTAAATTTTTTAGCATTCACAATTTATTTTAAGCAAATAAACACAATAGACCTTTAGTCATGACATGCATTCAAAAATTTTCTGTTTCTAAGATGCATCAGTCAAAAAGGAAAGAGAAGAGTAAGATTTTATGACTCTTATTCTTGTTCCAATCTGGAACCACTCCATCACTGTGGTTCTATGCTCCTTAACCTCTTTCACCTTAATGTGAATGCTTGACTTGCCCTTTCTTTGCTATGACACTTAGTGTCTAAGGTTTGTCTAAGGCTTTTCTCCATCAGGGAATCTCCTCCCCGTGGTTTTTCTACAGAACCTTTGACTGCTAGGACTCCCACACATTTCCACTAGCATCATTCTTATCATTGTTGCTCATACTGAGATTTCTAGGACAATCACGTGTCCAAATGCATCCCTAGGATGCCTTCAGGGCTTCTTGCTTTCCTACAAAGACCAAATTTTCCAACAAAGAAACAACAGTGTATCAGCTTGGCTGTCATAAGACTTGTTCATGAAATTTTCATTATCCAAAAATGAATGAAAATCAAATACTTATCTGTATTGGGAAGTTCCTTGCTACTCCACAGGTTTCCTTCTCTACTTTACAAGCCTTGGATCACCTGTGGGGTGGATGTTTAATGCCCAACCAGTACACCTCCACGCCGACTGGGTTTACCAAGCATTTGTGGTGCCCAACCAGTACACCTCCACGCCGACTGGGTTTACCAAGCATTTGTGGTGCCCAACCAGTCCCATACTTGGTTGGACCTCTCCATTGCTGAGCCAGCACATTTGTCTGAGTCATTGACCAATGGAAGGAAACTGTGCCACCGACCATTATAGGTCAAAGCTCTATTATGGAGCCATAGGCATATAACAACCTTTCACTAATTCCTCCACAACAACCAAGTAATTAATGCTAAACCGGTACACCGACTGGGTTCATTAGGCATACAACAACCCTTCATAACAACCTTCACAACACCCACAACATCCAAGAAAATAATGCCAAACTAGTGCACAGACTGGGTTTATTAGGCATGAAACAACTCTTCATAACAACCTTCACAACACCCACAACATCCAAGTAAATAATGCCAAACTAGTGCACAGACTGGGTTTATTAAGCATGCAACAACCCTTCATAACAACCTTTCATTATGCTTCTTCTGGGTGCAGCACTGAATTACATCTGTTTTAGCTGACAACACAAGGTGGATAAGCAAACTCATCAGTATTGCTGCTCTAAAATTGAAGCATAATTCATAACATTCACTATCAAGTATTGAAACACCAGGAATGCATCCATTCCCTTAGGATGTAGTCAATATTGAAAACCCTATCATAACCCAACACCCGAAAGGTGTGCACCCCTTCCCGATGTGAACCATGTAGGTCCTAATCACATTCAAGTAGTCTGAAATAATAACGAAATAATAAAGCATGCTCTGCATATTAAATCTAATAACCAGATATGTATATTCTTAGTTAGGGTTACATAATGATTATCTTTTTTCAGATGTATTCTCTCTTCATTGCTAAGAATGGGGGCTCCCTTCTCTGAGTCAATAGTCCTTCAGTTTTCCACCCCAATATTTTCACATTCCATAACCCACACATGACTTCTTGGCATAGCTTCACCATCTCACTCATATGGCTTTCCAACATGCAGTTCAGTGGAGATGTCATCCTTAAAATATGCAATGGCGTTTCAACCGAAACCCATTTCCAAAGCATGGGGTCCTCCCCATGAAGTTTTGGCTTCTGCAGGCCATCACACATGGTCTTCTTGCAATGTGTCTTCCTGGCACACTTATCAAATAGCCAAACAATTAGCAACATTTAACAATAAAATTCAAATTTGATTGTCTCATAGCCAATAAATGGCATTAAGAATTAAATTCAATCATGAATTTGCAATTCTATGTACTACAGAAAATGACTTGCTTAGTCATGAGGTTATCCTCATATTGCTTGTCCCTTGCAAGTGGCACCCATCTTGCCATTATGGTTTTACGCTTTCTACTATAAAATGAACATGCACTTGCAACGCGTCCTCTTGACACAGTTCTATGCAAGCCAATGGTGATTAGCAATTATAAGCAAATTCTCAAATCTGAAATCTACAAGTCCAAAATTGACAACATGTTCTGCACATAAACTAATTTTACAACCATGAGACCTTTCTCATGAGTTTTGGCTCTATCACATGGTAGATTCCAATCTTCATCATGGACTTATCCACATTTCCATGCCCAAAAAACTCTACTCGAAATTTGAAACTTCAATCAGCCAAACACTTTGTAAGTCTTTATGCATATAATATTTCATTGATGCAACAGTCACTGAAGTGATCTCAGAATTATAACACTCAATAATTCAAACACCTTCAGCTGTTAACATTTGAAATGCAATGATATATATATATATATATGTATATATATACATATATGTATATATATATGTATATATACATGTATGTATATATATATACATATATATACATATATATGTATATATATATATACATATACATATATATATATATGTATATATATACATATATATATGTATATGTATATGTATATATATATATATATGTATATATACATATACATATATATATATATATATATACATATATATACATATATCTATATATGTATATATATATGCATCATTATCATAATAAAATTGCAAGACATGGGTACATTATCCGTGCAATTTAAATAAACTGTAAATACTCATTACTTCACATTTCATGCAACTTTTCCCTTCCACAGAGCACTCTGGTAGCCCATCAACATGACTACCTTATTCATGCAACCATTCTCCTGCATTCACAGTATCTCATGAAATGGTCTCATAATTAACAATAGTTCACCATTTCATTTACTATCTAACTGCATTGAGACACATATATGTCACAACCATGCATTCACACAATGCATCTCACATTCACAACATTTACATAATATTTTAATAGGCATTCACTAAATTCATAATCCCTCAATACAACCTTGCGTTAATCCATGAATACTACGCATTCTAGCATATTATGGCCTAACCATGACTATTTCATATGGCATACACTATAACGGGACCATAAGTCATCACTTGCTTGGGTTGTTAAACTCATAACCAACATACACAAATGGAATGATATAATTTCATATGAATGCATTGAGGTTTCTAAGAAACTATAGGGTATAAGGCTCCTTGGCTTCACTTATCCACACCTGACCATACTTGGTAGGATTATATTCACATTTATGCCCTTAGTCTCACATGCAAACAATTCAACATAGTTTAAACATAGTTGAAGGGATCTCACCAAATCCTCTTTCAGTATTCATGCAATTAAGTACAATTAACCCTTACCTGCATGGCTATTATTAACATTGCTTGATGTTACCTAATCAGTTGGCCTCTTACCAAGGCTTCACAGTCCTTTTTCTACCCTCATGATCATATATTTGTTGCCCCAACCTTTCTTCATAAGGTTGTTGGTCATATGCAACAACATCATCCGCATCTCTAGCCATGCTTTGGTTATCTTTGGTCCTACAACCAATGTGGACACCATTAATTATTAGCAACCACAATGATTATTTTAAGTGGCTCATTACATGTGTAAAACCTCACTATTTTACCAATATGCAATATCGTATATGTGCACAAACATTTTCACATGCACTGTGCAATGTTTATTTATATGCCATCTAATGCATATTCATATCATCTATCTAATCTCTTGCATTTTCAGTCATGCTTCTATGGTCTGATTCATACAACCATTATCGACATCATTAATTGTCATCAACCATAGGCAATACCATTAATGGACCATTGCATGTGTAACTTTACTACCTTTACCCATATGCAACATGATGCTCATGCATAAGCAATTCACATGCACTGTGCAATGATTCTTTAATCATGCACACTAATTCATATTTAATCTGCTACTCTCTTTCATTTCCAACAACCCTATGCCATAATTTTGAGTATATAAAACTCAGTAAATATAAATACAGTAGCAAGAGAAGAGTTAAGGAATTTTCCCTTTTCAATTTCCTCATTGTAGCATGGAATTTTCTCTTCCACATCATAGCTGATCCAATTTCATGGGCTCTCTACAATGCACACAAGCAATCATTAACTATGATCTTCTCATGAATTAGCAATTCAATATATACATGCGTTCATAACGTTCATTCTTGATATTTTCCAAACATTCAATTTCTTTATTTCTTTATTGCTCCCATGCTCTTCCACAATGCATATTACAACCAATTACTCTTAATATGGCTTCCACAAACCTCCTATGCAATTCTTGCTTCTCATTCCAAGCATAGAAAATGCACTTCATACTTTCAACGACTATCTCTGGGGGATGACGGGGGTCAAGGGGGCTTTCCCCCTTGTGGCTTCCGCCACTGCAGGGAAGGTCGAGGGCAGCGCCCTCGGTTTTTTGTTGTTGTTGTAAATCCTTTGATTTCGAGCAATTTGGCGCATAAGTTCCATGGCGTTTTTCACTGTTTCAACATCTAAAAATCTCACTGGAAAAATGCTCAATTTCCTTGTTTTGGCGGACTTAATAGTTTCTCCTTCAAACGTGTCATGGCAATTAATGTTAAAGTCGTCGACCACGTCGCAGCGATTAAGGTTAAAATTGCCGACCACGTCGCAGAAGTTAACGCTAAAATCACCAACCACGTTGCAGAAGTTAACTCTAAAATCGCCGACCACGTCATAGACATTAATGCTAAAATCGCCAACCACACCACAGAATTTAATGCTAAAATTGCCGACCACATCACAAAAGTTAACGCTAAAATCGTCATCCGCGTCGCATATTTTATGGCTAAAATCGCCGACTGCGTCGCAGAAATTAAGCCTAAAATTGCCGACCTGTCGCACAAAACTTTGCAAAACTTCACTGAAACGCGTCGTTGGAATTTAGCTTAACTCACTGACAAAGTTGCAACAATTAGGGCTAAACTCGCCGACACAGGCTTAACAACAAACACTCAGAAAATTTTCAAATTTTCAAAAAGAGTTATATTTGTTTTTGTTTGAAATATTTCCTTCTTTTCTTTACAGAAGTAAGTCACTTATAGTCCATACTCGCATAGAACAAAACAGTAAAAGTATGTCAAGAAATTACACCTCTTCCATGTCAAAAATAAAACAAATAATATGAAGATAACAAGAGGTTGCGCCTCCTTTCCCTCCTCCATGGAGGCAAGCAGAAAAATACAAAACAAAATTCTACTGAATTGGAAACAATGTAAAGTAAGAATTCAACCTGAAAAGGGATTTTCTCCCTCCTTCCTCACTTTCATAGAATGAAATCAATGCAAGCAGTTTTGAAATAATTCCCAAAACAGTCATGGGAGTGATTTCCCATCATAATCAAATAGAAACCATGAGATCTTCAGGTTTCTTTAATTCATTTTAATTCCAAATACTAAATACATATACACACAATGATTTATACCTATATGAAAGGCCCAACAGCCGTAGTGTTGAACCATAAGCTCTAATACCATATGTCACGTCCCCTCCCATCTATTAACGCAAGGAAGGGAACATGATACCCAAAATATGGGATTTTATAAAACTTAGCCTATTTCAACATCCATGATTCATATAAATATAAACAATTGTCCATAAATCAGGAAAACATGTACAGCGGAATAAGACATCATCCACATACATTTCACATGCATCAACCATATCAAGAGCAACTATCCTTTAATTAAAATAGTGCAGAAGTAAATACACATAAGAGAATATACTTATCTCACTGTAATGCTGTCCCAAGCAACTAGCTATGTCGCTGTAGGGTGATTCCATGAAGGTGGTTCACCATTTTTGGCGGATGGAAGCTAAAAAAATTGTTTTCCGAACCCTCGATCGAGGTATTTTCAAGCCCTCGATTGAGGTTTTAAAAGCTCGATCGAGGGTTTAAAAAGCTCGATCGAGGGTTTTAAAATACCTCGATCATGGGTTTTAAAGACCTTGATCGAGGGTTGAAACAAGAGCTCGATCTAGCTTTCAAAAGCTCGCAAAAGCTCGATCGAGCTTTTGAAAAGCTCGCAAAAGCTGGATCTAGATTTTGAAAAACATAAAAAGGCTCATTTTAGGCGCTCGATCGAGGGTTTTAAAATACCTCGATTGAGGTCTTGTTAAAACCTTGATCGAGGTGTTGTTAAACCCTCGATCGAGGTATTTAGCTTGATTGAGGGTTTTAAAAAAAGGCCGAGAGCCCTTTTCACTGTAGAATGAAAGTTTTGTCTGCCTTCCACAGAGTTAAACCATGTCATTAAATGCTCATTAATGAGCGGACTTGATACCATTGGATTCGTTAATGAATCATCTATCCAGATATATAAAATTTACGAATTTCTATATTCATATGTCTTTTGTTTTTAAATTTCTACTAAAACTTGCCCTAAAAAACCCTGTCAACAACTTTGATTCAGCTCAAAGATAAATCCACAAAATTCAAAATACACATCCAAAAAATTTGAAAAAATACACAAGCCCTAGATAAACGCGTCCTCTTTAAAATTGTATTTTTAGCTTTGCAAATTATGTAAAAAATCAAAAGATTTCGTGCACGCACACACGTGTGCAAAATGTGACTTAAATATTCATTGGTCATTTTCGAAAAATAATAATAAATATATTTTTTCGAGAAAAATTAAAAGAAAAATATGTAAGCCTTAGTGCATTCTATCTAGATCATGTTCACATATTTCATTTTTTAAAATTATTACTTCAACATTAAATTATTGTGCACGCACACAAACTACTTGTTAATTGCTCTTCAAATTTTTAAGTACACATGTTTCATTAAATTAAAATTCAACATGATATACGACATTGGTATATTTCGAAAAAAATATCATTGGAAAGCCAACATAATTCTCTACATTTCGTTTTTCAACCGCATGTCAAAATTCATGTGGAAAGTATGAGTTTCGAGGGATTCAATTTAATACATGGGTAAAATTTCTGTTTTTCACTGTCATATTTGGCCAAAAAGAGTTACCCATCTTCATGGAATCACCCTGCAACGTTCCACCCAACCATAGGTCTCTGCCCAACCTATATTCTTTCAGCACTCAGAGACCACCCCCGGGTTGGGCATGATATCTACAAGGAAAATGGGACTCTCAAGTTCATCACAACCCAAAGCAATGGACACCCATCTCAATCCCAACATTCTTTTACACACACAACAACTCAAAACTAGGCATGGATACATATTTCAACAATGGGATTCATAGAATAGGGTCTATGGGTTTTCCCCAAATCGTTGCACACCCAACACAGATTGTGGGAAGAGGGAATCAACCCTAGGGAAGAAAACCGATTTCTCCCATAGATGTATGAGCATTTAGTGGAACAAAATGGCCTCTATAAAACCCCAAATCGTTTCCCCTTCTTCCGCACTATTATACAACATAAAAACGCCCTTCCCAGCTAGGAAAATGAAGGAAAACACAGGAAATTCATGAAGGAAAACGCCCAGGTAGCTCCAAACTCATGAGAGAGCAAAACTGATGGGTGAATAATGGCTTGGGGGCAATTTCGTGGCTCTTTTCTTGCCCAAGAATCCAAACATGAAATTCTAGGAAGGGTGGCTTGCCCATACTCGAATTTGGACAACCATACCTCTCCATTCCCCAAGGCATTAACTACCTCAACCAACTCTTTGGAGAAATGAATGATTGGGCACAAAATTCAACATGTGTACTTGAGAGTTCATGGGTTCTCTCATTGACACTTGGCTTGACTTGATTGGCTCAAGGGTTTAAATATTTCCCTCCCAATTCCTTATAAACATTATGCCCCCATCTCTTGTTGCATTGCATAGCTAGTTGTGGGCATTTATATTAAAACACATATTTACAATTCTCATGGCTCATTAGCACATGGGTAGCATAATATCAAATACTTGCATGATGTGGACAACTCCTAGCCACAACAATCAATCCCAACGATGAATAATTCCTCCTTGGTGTCGGCTTGGTTTTGCAACCAAGCTTTGTGCAATGGGCACCTATCAACAAGTGATAGCAATTTCAAAGATTGAAAGCAAAAAACAATTATAAATCTGAATCTAAAACTAAACTAGCATGTGCATATCATAATAAACTTGAAAAGATTTAAGAACAAGAACAAGAAATAAAATAAAAAATAACTTTTGTATTATGATACCTCAAAGGGTGAGGATGTTGTGGTGTTGAGCAGCTCCAAGGTGAGTAGCTCCAAGCTCCAATGGTCTCTTCTCCAAGATTGCTACAATGGTCAAGAACTCATGAGAGATTTTGACAGCATGAGGATAGGATGATGGATGGATGGAAAGTGAGGAGCCCCTACCACCTTTTTATAGTTTTTGGTAGTGGGGAATACCATTATGGTTTTGAGGAAACCAATGGTATTGACCAACATGGTTTAGGTACCTTTTCCCTCCTTTTTTCTTTGTTGAATATTTTGAATATTTTTATTCCATTTTTAATATTTTTGGGAATTCTGGACCCTTTTTGAGGGGTTTTTATGCTTTTTGAGGAAAAATATTCATTTTGAGGGGAAAAAGGGGTGTATTATGGTCTTTTGGTGACCTTTTGGTGGCTTTAGAGGCTCAAATGGTGGAAAAGTGGACAAATGGGTCATGTGAATAAGGAAATGAGCTAGTGAGCACTTTTTGGGTGTTAACAGATTGCCCCCTGATGTGTGAGGGCAGGAGCTCATCGTATGGCCGATAGACATCATAGTTCTTTTGTCTTTTTTTCTGGGGTTTGGGGAAGAGAAGAGACCGATTGGAGACTAGATCCATGGCCCTTGGAAGCTGCAAGAAACAAAAAATATTACATGGCCTCAATATGAATGAGAAATAATCTCTGATAATGGACGAGGCGGGCATACCCATGCCCGTATCAAGACATATACATAACAATTAGTCCCAAGAAGGGGGACCTAAATAAGACATAAAAAATCTGCTAGTACATCATAATGGTCCAAAGGGGACACTATTTTGGGATGTACTGATGATCATAACATGACTGATCTCAATAACTGATACACTGGAATAAAGTGACAACCGTTCTGAATAAGGTCTCAGAAGGGTTGATGAACTACTGAAACTGAAGGTGTCCAACATCTGTAGGGACTCAATGACTGTGAGTCATCTCTGAGAAGTACATGTAACTGTATACTCGATGGATAATAAAACTGGGGTACATCAAAATACTGTCGCCATGTGCAACCCGGATATCTATAGAAAAAATGTAACTGGTTGTTTCCATAGGTAGACTCTCAAATGTGGAGAGTCGGGTGGTATCCGAGGTCTTCAACAAATAACTGAACGGACCAATACCCTGTGCGAGTCTCAACGATGTGATCAAGGTGTTTAAGTCGAGCGTGTGAGAAGCAATCATTTGGAGAGGCACTGAGGACTCTTCTCGAAATGATTCGTAGGCACTCATCATAAATGGTGATGAGTCCAAGACACAGGGACCCCTATGTCTTTCCTCTAGAATAAATTTGGTTGGCGTCGACAGAGGGAGACTAGAAACTAACAAGGCAATGATGTTTCCTTGATAGGAGCGCGAGGTGTAGAACTGAAGTGTGGTAGTACTGATGGTAGGACTGACATACTTGTGGGGATGGGAAGTAATTGGGGTCATATATTGGGTAGACTCAAACTTCCTTTGTTCAGAGCATGATGATATGGTTGACCTGGCAGCGTAGGGAACTGACTTGTAGATGTTGGGATCATAGCTTTTAAGGACTGAAGGGTATGTATTAACTCTGGGGGGGGGGACGAGCTGATGGGTGCTGTTGAGGGATTCTCAGGGTGACATACTGCAGAATACTCTGAACAAAGGCAACCAAAATGGGGGAAGCTTCCATATGAGTAGACGTGATCTGTTGTGGCGCCGAGAAGCACCATTGGGTCCTTCTTCGTAGTTTTAATGAGCTCCAAGAAGGGATAAAAGTGTGCTCTGAAATGGTACTGTCCTGTGGATTTTGTGAGCCCAGGATTGTTCATGCTCATGAGTGCTTTCATTTTTAAGGAGTCTGAAAATGATGAGAAGACTTTGCAGTGGTTATGAGTACCGTCCTATGGGTTTTTACGAGCCCAGGATGGTGATTGCTCGTGGTTGCTTTCATGTTTAGAGAGTCTGAAAGCCGTAAGTGGACTCCATTGGTGTTCTTTTTCGTGAGTTAGTCTCCAAGGCCCGAAAAAGCATAAAATGATGCAAATGGAGAACTCTTCTAACCGATGTGACTAGAGTATTCCTTTTTCGTAATTAGTCTACAAGGTCTGGAAAAGGGGTAAACTTATACCAGGTAGATGCCCTTTCAGATATGTTTAGCGAGCATGAAAGGAAGCAAGGTTGCTCGGCGATCTTTTCATTGTTTTAGGAGTCAGAAAAGATCTTAACAGAAACTCCCTAAGTGCCTTTTTCGTAAATGGGATTGCTCGGCTCGAAAAAGGGGTAAAACTATACCGAACAAAAAGGGATTTTTGAGAGCGAGAAAAGGTCTCAAGCATCGTCATGAGTGCGGAATGCTGAATTTGGTGACATAAAGATTGTCGAAAAAGGGGCAACGGCCAATGTGGCATGCAAACCAAGGTGATGAGTGGCATTTTGAAAAAATGCCCAAAAATTATGGGGTGAGAGCGAGAAATTATCTGAAGCATCATCACGAGCGCAGAAAACTGAATCCGACGATATCAAACTTGTCAAAAGGGGCAACGGCTAATGTGGCACGCAAACCGAGGCAACGAGGGGGCATGAGAAAGAATGCCTAAAAAATCTGGGCATGAGAGCGAGAAATGGTCTCAAGCGTCGTCACGAGCAAGGAAAACTGCATCCGGTGATATAAGACTTGTTAAAAACAGAGAACGATCGACGTGGCATGCAAACCGAGGTGACGAGGGGGGCATAGGAAAAAATGCCCAAAAAATCTAGGCATGAGAGCAAGAAATGATCTCAAGCGTCATCACGAACACAAAAAACTGAATCCGGCGATATAAGACTCGTAAAAAATGGAGAACGACCGATGTGCATGCAAACCGAGGCAACGAGGGCATGAAAAAATGGTCAAAAAATGGAGCTGGTGAAAACAGGAAAAGATAAGAACTGTCATGAAGTTCTCGCTGTGCCGATTCCAACGCTACCAATGGTTGGAGGAACGGACGTCGTATGACACCGCAATGGTTGTTTGAAAAATGGTGAAATTTCTATAAATAGGGTGTGGGGCCCATATGACGTGTCATTGTTACGTGTGAGTTTGGCAGAGCAATCAGAGCTCTTTCTTGATTTCCAGGAGATTTGACTGTTGGTTTTCAATTCTGTGAGTTTCAGGTAACCCTATTTGCCTTAGCCTTTTCAATTATGTCTTTTTTTGGTTAGCGGCAGGTCCCCGAAGGCCGCGAAATTCCATGTTGGCCTTCCAACATGGAATATCGTGGGTTTTGTGTCTTTTGCCGGGATGGACATCGCGGGTTTGGGGTTGACAGTCGCGATGTTCATCGCAACTGTCTGGCTGAAAGTCGCGATGTTCATCGCGAGTATGGGGGCGATAGTCGCGATGTTCATCGCGACTGTCTGGTCAATACCCACGATGTTCATCGCGGGTTCTTGGATGAAAGCCGTGATGATCATCGCGGCTTTTGATGGAAAATCCGTGATGGTATTTTGTGAAAAATTTTCTCTGGTTCTGAAAATTTCTTTGTTTTTTGGCAGAATGTTGAGGAGACCATTGGTGTCATGGCGAGAGCGAGAGATGGAGGAGGATTTGATGATTTAGATTCGGACCGATCAGGGGGTCCAGAAAACTCTGGCTGTGAGTGGGCTCCTGAAGTTCGCTCAGATTCCACCGATGTGTTCAGTAAGACCGCTACTGAACAAATTGGTGAGTTTGTGGGTTCTTGCAGAGGGTGGCTTTATTGTTGGGGGTGAGAGGTTGGAGATCACCCTTACTGATGTATATTTCCTTACCGGGTTACCTCGCTTAGGGGAGGTTTGGGATCTTCTGCCGAGGATCTCGGCAAGTGTGGACATGGAGGATCTCCTGGAGACCTTCTGTGTTGCTAGGGCGATTGTGCAGAATAACGCTTTGAGCCTGAGATCATTGCGGGAGTGGGACATGCGGGCTGTTGGGGCTTGTGTTTTGCGGGTGCTGGGTGCTGCGTCGCCACATCGTTTATCGGGGGGACAAATGATGATGGTGGTTTCTGTGTTGAGGGGGACCTACTATGCATGGGGTCAGATGTTTTTGGCTGGTGTCCGAAGAGATCTGGACAAGGTCAGTCGGGAGGGGGGTGAGTTCTGATATGCCTCCTTTTTGTGTTGTTTTTTCTTTGAGTGGGTACCGACTTTGCGGCCACGGGTACCGGTTCGAGATGGTTTGGTGAGCGAGTCGCGCATGGTGTGGTGGGGGCAGATGATGCCCCCTGGTGGTGGTGGTATCCGCGGGTTCTTTTCACAGGAGATGTATGAGAAGTGGGAGCAGATCCCCCTACTGATTGAGGACTATCCATATGCTGGTATGGATTATCGAGGAGATCTGGAGATGCCTCGAGCCCAGGGACAGGACTGGGGTTTAGATGGTATGTTTTGTGTTTTGTTTTCTACTATATCATGTGTTTTAGATGTGTCTGTTATGATTATAGTTAGATATTTATATGATTGTTCATTTGCGTGATTGTGCAGATGTTGGTCTTGTACCACCGATCGACTATGTGGCTCGTAGGGGACGGGCGATGGTGGTCATTCCACCTACTGTGGCGGTACCGCCTCCGCATGCTCAAGGGTTTGGGGCTCGCGGTCAAGGAGCTGGGCCTCGAGATGATGTTGTGGAGGGTGTCCGAGAGACACTAGATATGATTCTAGCAGGATTTCCAGAGGATGGGTGGAGGGATTTGGATCGAGACATCGTCGAGCGTTGTTTCGACGCGCCTCGTGAGTGGCACTCGATCTTGCTTAGAGCAGCATTGTTGGCGGCTGAGTCTAGGGATGGGGATCGACATGATCCGGCAGGGCCGGCGGAGGGGAGGATTCGTTTATGAGATGATCCAGCGGGGCCGGCAGAGAGGAGAGTTCGGGCTCGGCGTGATCCGGTGGGGCTAGCGGAGGAGGTGCCAGAGGAGCCTAGAGATCGTGATGATTAGATGATCTTGTATCTGCCCCCAAATGCTGATGAGCATATGGGGAAGTCCCTTTTTGTATGGCTGATGTATTTTTGTATATTGGGTGTTGAGGGCACCTATGACATGTTTGACTATATTATGATGTATATATATATATGATTTGGTATATAGTCGTGTATGCACATGGATGCGTTTATTGTCTTTTTGCTTGCCCATGGAGGCATGTTTGATTTTCTGTATGCCCGTGGAGGCACATGTTATGCACGTGGATGCATTTTTTGTATTTTTATATATATTCCCATGGAGGCACATGTTATGCACGTGGATGCATTTTTGGTTAAGCCCATGGAGGTGCATTTGTGTTTACTATATGGTTTGATTGGTGTGCCAGTCAAGAATGTTGTTGGCCATATGGTCTGCTACACTATTGAGATTCCTTGGGACATGTGTGAATGAAATGGATTCAAACTGTCGAACCATTTGTTTAGTGCGCAAGAATTTTTTCAAAAGGCAGGGATCGCATACTTGGTAATCATTGTTGAGCTGGGAAACAAGGAGTTTTGATTCCAAGAAAACGTTGAGGTGACGTATGCTCATTTGGAGAGCTGTGGCCAGGAGACCGGTCACGGCATCGTATTCAGCTTGGTTGTTGGTGGCGGCACCTATACACACTTCGTCAATGTGGATCAACGCATGTGAAGGGGAATATATTACCCAAGCTACGGAGGCCATATTGGGGGACCAACGGCTTGCACCATCAGCGAAACCGACGTAACAGAGTGGAACAAGATCCATCTGTGGTCATCTAGAGAAAACAAATATTTATGTTTTTTTGAATTTTTTGTGAAAAACAAAATAAGACTGTACAATAATGGACGGTGGTGTCCATCAGATTTTCTATGGGTAAAATATTTTGAGGTACAACCCGTTGCGAGGGTTGCATAGGGGGTTTCCTTCTGAATCGGTCAGAATGTATGCCCCCTGTCCAAGGCAAGTGTGAATAATGTATGGGCCTTGCCACATTGAAACAAACTTTCCTTTCCCGGTTTTGTCATGAGCTTGATCATAGGCGAGGACAAGGTCCCCTTCAGTAAAAGTTCTTGGGTGGACATGTTTGTCATAATTCAGTTTGGATCGGTTCTTGGCTGCTTCGATGGTTTGAAGGGCTGTGCGTCAATCTTCGTCGGCCTGCTCCAGGAGTACTAAGCATTGCTCAATTGGGGAAGTGTCCAGTAGGAATTCAACGGCCATATGTAGGGCTGGAATCTGGCACTCGATGGGGAGGATGGATTCAACACCGTGGACTAAATGGAAAGGGGTAAAACCGGTGGCGGTTTTGGTTGACGTGCGGTATGCCCATAGTGCCGGGAAGAGCATGTGGTGCCAATTTGATTTGTGTTTGTCTACAATGCGCTGGAGGATGGTTTTCAAAAAAAATTTGATCGCTTTGACTTGGCCGTTTCCTTGGGGGTAGTATGCGGAGGAGAAATGGTGTTCAAATTTCAGTAAGGCTGATAATTCTCTCCAGATGACATCTTCGAAGTGAGAGCCGTGGTCTGAGACGAGTTGCTTTGGCACTCCAAAACGAGCGATAACATGGTTGAGGAAAAACCGTGCTGCGGTGTCGGCCTTGCAATTGTAAGTTGGCATGGCTTCCGCCCACTTGGTGAAATAATCTACGACCACAATAATGTGTTTGTGACCGCCGACTGAGGTGGGATTGCAATCGAGGAAGTCGATGGCCCATTTGCAGAATGGTCCGACAGTGACGACTAGATGAAGGGGGGCAGGTGGGGTTCTTTCTTTGGGGGCAAAAAGTTGGCAGTTTTGACAATGTTTGACTGCGGTGATGCAATCAGTAAATAATGAAGGCCAAAAGTAACCTGCGCGGATGATCTTTTGGGCGGTGGCCATGCTGGAGAAGTGGCCTCCGTAGGCACTGCTATGGCAATCATTAAGGACTTGTTCTGCCTCCTTATGAGATAGGCAGCGTCGTAAGATGGTATCGACGCCGCGTCGATAAAGTGCATTGCCTAATAAGAGGTATCGGGGGGCGTGGGGTCGTATACGATGACATCCGTCATGATCGATGTGGGGTCAAAATTTTTGTGTGTGGAGGTAGATTAAGATGTCTCCGTACCATGGGTCGTCAGACGAAATGATGAAAATGTGATCGTCAACGAGATCCATTTGGATAGCGGGTGATGACGAAGAGGATGGGAGGTATGTGATGAGTTGAGCGAGTGCTAGGGCCTTGGTGCTCTTTGGTGTCTTGAAATTTAGGTCGTACTCTTGCAGGATAATCACCCATTTAGCTACGCGGCCTTGAAGAAGGCGACGCGTCAAGAGGTAAACCATGGGATTGGAATCGGCTACGAATGTGGTGTGGCTCAATAGAATGTAATGTCACAGCTTTTGTACTGAAAAAACGACGGCGAGGGCCATCTTTTCTTCATGTGGGTAGCGGAGGGGTGGGCCAAACAAGGTCTGGCTCACATAGTAGATGACATGCTCTTGGCGAGCAGTATCTTCTTGTACAAGAAATCCAGATACAGCATGTTCGGATGCTGAAACATAGAGGGTTAAATCTTTTGTGAAATCTGGAGGAGAAATCAATGGGGCGTTTGTGAGTGCTTTCTTTAAGTCGGTGAAAGCTATCTCTGCTTGTTGGTCACATATGAAATGGGTATGCAGACGTAGTAGTTGTAGGAAACCGTGGACCGTTGTGGCATAGTCAGGGACAAAGCGACGGAGGAAGTTGGACCTCCCTTGTAGGCTTTGCAGTTGTCTTAATGTACGGGGTGACGGTAATTCTAGAATGGCTTGGACTTTTAAGGGGTCTACAGTGATGCATTTTTCTGAGATAAGGAACCCCAACAAGCGTCCTAATGTAACGAAAAAGACACACTTGAGAGGGTTCAAGCGGATGTTGTATTTTCGACAATGCAAGAAAACTTGTCGAAGGTTGTCTAAATGGTCAGATCACTTCTTGGATCGAGCGGTGAGGTCGTCCAGATAAACTTTTATAATCTTGTGTAGATCGTGGAAGCAATAAGTCATTGCGCATTGGAAAGTGGCTCCAGCATTCTTGAGACCAAAAGGCATGACACGATAGGCGAAGGTGCCCCGTGGGGTAGTGAAAGTTGTCTTGTATTGGTCTTCTTTGTGGATTTTTATTTGGTTATATCCGGAGAAACCGTCCATAAAAGAAAGGACCTCATGTCCCGCACATTCATCGATTAGTTGGTCAATGAAAGGTGTGGGGAAGTTGTCTTTGGGACAAGCGAGGTTGAGGTCTCGCAAATCAGTACAAACACGTATGGTACCCACTTTTTTGTTTACTGGCACTGGGTTTGAAACCCAGGTGGTGTAGGCAATAGGATATATGAATCCTGCTTTTTGGAGTTTTTCAATCTCAGCTTTAATAGCTGGGAGCTTGGACAGGTGAATTGGTCGTTGTTTTTGTCGGACAGGAGGCACATTGGGCCAAGTTTCGATGTGATGTTCCATAATTTTGGGAACGAGGCCAGGCATCTCGGTGTAAGACCAGGCGAAGACATCACGAAACTCTTGGAAGAGTTTCTTATATGCCTGAGTTTCCGCTTGAGTGCATGATGCGCCTAGCGAGATGAGCTTAGGTTTTCCAGGTGTGGTGGAAATGTCGATTTGTATAATAGGGGAAATGTTGGACATGTTCCCTTCTTCGAAGGCATCTGGTGCTGGGATGGGGTCCTTGAACCAATCAACCTTAGTGGGTAGGAAATCTTTCTATTTGACTGATAGCTATTTTTGCTGTGGTGGATGTAGATGCCTCAGGTAGGAAGTATGAGCAATGATGCATATCATCCAAAGGGTAGTCCGGTGCAGTGAGTGTTTCTAAAATTTGCTCATCAGTATGGAAGTAATCAGACCATAAATCAACGGGTTCGGGTTTGTATGTGGTTGAAATCATATAGATGGTATTGATTTCTTCTGAAGAAGATGATTTTGGAGGGTAGATCTCCTCGATGAGGGGGGGAGATATCTCTAATTCGACGTTATTCAACTCGTACAACGCTGCTCTGTAATCTGGGAGATCAGGGCAGTGGTGTGAATAATGGCCATAAATGCCGCATATTGCACAAGGGTGGTTAGTGTGGAGTGTTTTGTCGCGAGGCTGAGGAGGTGGCTCAAGTCCTACCACTGGAATTTTGTTGTCGTCATCCAACATATTCATGTGTTCTTGGAGTGCCGGTAATTATGGACATTGATGAGTGGCATGGCCTACATCGTCACACAACGAGCACTTAGGGGGAATGCGAATAGTTGAGGGGTTTTTAGCTACCTTAGGGGTTGCTGGGGGGGTGCGAGTTATAAGTCCAGTGTTATAAGTTGGTGGGCCTTTGCCCCCTGTGTTCCATAATGGAGGTGGGGCGTTTCTGGATGTTGATGCTGCAGTCACTATTGGTGGTGGTATGTTTTGCAAATGAGTGACCGGAGGGGGTGGGTGGCTGGTAGTAGGGATAGGTTGTACCGGTTGTAAAATAACAGTCGGAGTCGGTGGGGGGCTCGGAGCAGGTAAGTACCATACAGGTATCCCTAATGTTAAGCTAAGAAGGTTGAGTGTAGCCATTAATGGCGAACTGACAACTCTAGAAAATGGGAACAAGAACGAGATAATGTGAATTGGCGTGATGCCAATATGAGTAGGCACTGTGGGTGTTTGTGGCAGTGACGAAGGCTGCTGTGTGGTGTGCGACAGGGTGCAAAAATCTGATGTTTTTTTTATCGGTGATGGTGGTGAGATCGATGGAAATGTGGAAGTCATAGGTGACTCGCTGTAGATTCCAGGACCAATTGACGACACAAATGATGTCGGTGCATTTTGAATGGTTTGTTCAATCATTGGTAGCACATTTTGAGGAGCTGCAGGGGTGTTAGGATCATAATATGTGAGTTGATCGATCTTGATAACGCGTCCTTCATGTGGGAACATCATGAGGCAAAAAATAGATGAAGCCACTGCTTTCATTTTGTACATATAACTACGGCCAAGAAGGAGGTTGTAGTCGAGCTGGGCATTGATCATTTTGATGTCGATAAGAACTAATTTGTCGCCTAGTTCTACGGGTACGTTTGCTAAGAGGCCTTGTGGTTGAGATGAGCGTCCGTCGTAAGCTCATAATGCTGTGGTGGATGGTTGTAAAGCGGGGGAGCCAAGCTTCTGCCACACAAGGGTGGACATAATGCAGGTGGAAGCTCCTTCATCGATGATGCATCGATGCAAAACAAGGTTTCGAATGTTTACTGATACTTGGAAAGCTAAATTTGATGGCAATCGAGGTTCGGCTTGGTCTAAGTCGAAAGCCATCATGTGTGTGTCGTTAGGGTCTACTCCTGCGATGGCGGATAGTAGTAGTTTTCATTGTGTAGGGCATGTTTTCAATACCTCTAAAGCAGACATAGCAGTGGGGGATTGTGCTAGGTCTTCCACGACGTTGTAATTTGATGCTGCGCGAGCATTAGGATTGTTGTTAATCCTTCGCAAAGGGATGCGAGGGATTTTAGGTCCTCCGTCCAACAGCATATTTGGTATGAGTAGTGGTTGATTTGGTGGAAGGGAGGTGGATGCATCAGTGGGAGGAGTTTTTGGGAGTGGGCTGTACTGATTCCTGCGAGTTTGGAGGTTGATGTCATTGGATGACATCATTAATAAATGGTGTGTGCCTGGATCTGCATGCTGATAATCAGTTGCGGCATAGGTGATTTGCTGCTGGGGTGTAGCAGATCCTTGTGGGGGATCCATAGGGTGAGTATTTACTACTCCCTGGTTTGGAAATGGGTTTTGTAATATCATGGGTTGCGGTTGATTAAGTGGAGCTAGCTGTCCAGCGTGGCCCTGGCGTTGGGCATCGTCAGCCCAAAGTTGACGTGCTTTCTCTATATGGGGGCAGTTATGAGTGTAGTGTCCATAAACTCCACATATAGAACATGGGTGGTTTGTTCTCATATTATTGTTTTTTGGCTGCTTGGGATGACGATCAGGATTTTGGTTGGGAGGAGCAACATTGTTGTTATTTGGAGGATTGGGAGGTGGTGGACCTTGATTATGTTGTTGGTTGTTGCCGCGGTTACGTCCTCTTCCACGGTTTTGTTGTCCACCCTGGTTGCGTTGGTTGTTTTGATGTTGGGGTTGATTTTGTTGTGTGTACACTTGCACTTGAGCAATGGGAGGATTTTGGGGTGCCGCAGGTGTGGGAGTAGGTTGCAGTGGATAATAAGCTAGTGGGGCTGGACGTGGTCCATTTGCCTGTTGGGGTTGTTGGTAACCCTGAGCTATTGGAGGTGTTGGGTTGGCTGTTGTAGCTTGCTGTGGGTAATACATTGGTTGTGCCGGGAAATGAATTGGGTTCTGAGTGGCTGGTTGGTTATAGTATTTGGGTGGTACATATGTCGATGTCGCTTTCCCATAGCAATGTTGTGGACAAGAGGGTCCATGAGTGTGATGAGTCTGATTCGTTGGAGCATACGAAGTTGTCGCTCTAGAATTATATGTAGCCCTATAGAGGTCTAGGGCATTTATGGTTCTCACCATGCTAAAAGGTTTAATTTGCGGTGTGACTTGGCCGATAATACCATCAGCGGCATGTGATGCCCCCAAAGCGTCACCGCGTGAAGAATCGCCTCGTGGGGCGTCTGGTATGATGGTGTAGAGATAGCCTGATTGGGCATAAATTAGGTCGAATTGCTGAGCTTTTAGGATAGCTTCTTCCTCTGACTGGGGTCGTTCGGAAGCGATGTCTTTTGCTATAAGGGTTAGGAGTGATTTAAGGAACCCATCCAAAAATATACGATCATCCAGTTTAATCTTACAGAGGCTACGATGCTTGCGCCACTCATGGATGTGGTCGGTGATGTGGGTAGTTGTGTTTTGTCTGCAAGACAATAGTATTTCAACTCCTGCATCGTAGCGTACAGGTAGCTGAAAAAAATGAAGGAAAGTGGAGGCGAGAGACGTAAAAGTATGGTGGGTCCCATGTGGTTGTTCGATGTACCACTTGGCTGCGGAGCCAGTGAACGTTCGTTGTAACGGTCTTAGTCGAATGGAGTCATCCACTATGGAGTTAGATGAATACCATAGGTGAAAAGACATTATGTGGTTTTGGGGGTCCTCCCCAGGTTTTTCTTCAAACTTGGGGATGTCCGAGGGGAGCTTTGTAGGCATGGGTGGCCATGTAGGGTTGTTCCTGATAGGATCATTGGTTAGCCTAGCTAAGTCTGGTAAATTCAGACTAGCCATGTAAGGTAAACTAGCAGATGGGTGTGGCGTAGTGACTGGGACATAACTATTCATGGTGGCATTATGTAGTGGTCCAGTAGCCCCTAAGGGTATGCTAGGTATTGAAGGTATGTGTCCTCCAACCGTTGTGGTTTGGTATGGGCCAGCGTTTCCAAGTGCAACATTACATCGGGGTTAGGAATAGTGCCAGGAATTCCTGGGATCTGGGTTGTGGTAATGACAGGTGGTGTGATTCCTATGTTTGGCATACCCATAATAGGAGGTAATCTTGTGTTGGTCATACCTAAAGGTGGAGTGTCCCCCATATTAGGCATTCCTAGAGGGGTTGTTGTTACCATGGATGGCACAATAGTAGAAGGGTTTGTGGATGTATCTCCAATAGTACTGGTAAAAAGTGGGTCGTATTGTGGTCCAGCCATAAGGTTGGTTGGTGATAATTCAGTAGGGTTTTCGGATTCAGCCTCATAATCAGATGTGAAGTGAGGCGTGTCAGAATCGGATGACTGTATGTTTGGCCGATGACGTGTCGAGTCAAGGGATAAGGCTCTACGTCGGTGACGTGTAGAGCCAAGTAGACTGAACTGAAGGGGGTCACCCTGAAGACGACGAGATCGTCTTAAATTCTCAATGGTGAGATATATATATATTTTAAAATTTCAGTGTAAGGTGGTGATGTAAAAAACTCGAAACCCTAATGCAACAATGAGTGCAAAAGGGGAGTGAAAAAATGAAGGCTCTCACACCAAAAATCAACCTCAAAAAGCACTTATTATAGAAGTTGTGCTATAATAAGTGGAGGGATGCAACAAAATTGGTCAGAATACCAAAAGTCAAACAGTTTCTAGAAAAAAGAGGTGTTACTAGACCAAAGGTGGGTAATGTATCATGCAAATACCTAACTAGAAGTATTGTGAGTGAACAAACGATATCCTTTGCAAGGTGATGAAATCCAAGTTAGACAATATAGAGTGTTGAATCAACGGCTAGATATCCCCCTACCGGGAGGGACACCGGGTAGACAATCCTAAAGAGTGGCAACTAGGATACCCAGTTCATGATATGTTCGGTTGGGTGAATCTGCAGTTTGGTTCTATCGCTGCTGTACACCAAGAGGGCGTACACCGAGAACTTCGAAAGGTATCCTTTGGTTATTGAATGGATTGCGGTATTCCACTCAGACTTCCGGAATCAGTCTGGCTACTTCAACCCTCCTAAGGGAGAGGCCTTCCCGATAAATTGGTTGATAACTGTGTCAAATATATAAGGGATTTTGGTACCGTAGAGGATATCCACTATGTCTCAAATGTAATAATTGACGGGTGTTATTGGAACACCTATCCCCTCAATTCTACCTAACTACAAAATTATTTTAAGTGCTCCCCAAGTGGGGTTAAAAGTTTGTTGAGTTTAAGGTAAATTTTAAGGCTCACTTTAAATTATGTGGCAGAGTGGGTGCAAGTGTGGTATTTAAGCTGAAATTGATTTGCCTCGCTTGGGCGATTGATTACAAATGAAAGAAAAGACGCTTCCAGTTTTGCAAAAAATAAAGGCGTTTTTGAAATGTAAATGCTTGAAAAAACTATTCAAAAATAATGGATCTTTGAAATAATTTAAAGGGAAGCAAATAACATAAACATTTCAAGAAATAAATGGATCTCTTAAAAGTTGCTTGGGAAAATAAACAGTAAAACCTTGATCTAAATAAAATGCAGAAAATTCTCTCTTTCAATTTCTGAAAATTTTGTAAAAAGACTTTTAATGGAGCATTCTAAATAGTAAAAGATTTAATGTGGCTGTAAAAATGCAGGAAATTTAATACTGTAAAATATGTTAAATGGGCAGAAAATACAGCAAAAAATAATTTTCAAAAAATTGGCCGAATTGAAAAAACTTGCATCACGGGTTTCGGGAAAACAGTCACGATGGACCGTGCGAGTTTCGGCCGTGAAGCCGCGATGTGCAGCGCGGAAAATGGCCGTGAAGCCGCGATGTGCTCCGCGTAAAATGGCCACAGAGCTGTGACACGCCACGCGGAAAAAAGTCGCGAGGTCGCGATGAGCCACGCGACTGTCGGGAAAAAACCGCGAGGCGAAAGGTGAAAACGGACGCCGAAAAACGAACCCAAAAATGGAAATTTCAGGTTGTTAATGGCAATAGAAGGGGCCAAGATCTAGAACAGCAATGGATTTGTTGTCTAGGATGGCAGATCTATGATTTAAAATGATTAAAACTAACAAAAACTAAGATCTAAAACAAAAAACTGAGATCTAAGAATTCGAAGCCAGCGGAGTCGCCAAAAACTGTTGGCTTGGTTTTGCAACCAAGCTTTGTGCAATGGGCACCTATCAACAAGTGATAGCAGTTTTAAAGATTGAAAGCAAAAAACAATTATAAATCTGAATCTAAAACTAAACTAGCATGTGCATATCATAATAAACTTGAAAAGATTTAAGAACAAGAACAAGAAATAAAATAAAAAATAACTTTTGTATTATGATACCTCAAAGGGTGAGGATGTTGTGGTGTTGAGCAGCTCCAAGATCCAATGGTCTCTTCTCCAAGATTGCTACAATGGTCAAGAACTCATGAGAGATTTTGACAGCATGAGGATAGGATGATGGATGGATGGAAAGTGAGGAGCCCCTACCACCTTTTTATAGTTTTTGGTGGTGGGGAATACCATTATGGTTTTGAGGAAACCAATGGTATTGACCGACATGGTTTAGGTACCTTTTCCCTCCTTTTTCCTTTTTTGAATATTTTGAATATTTTTATTCCCTTTTTAATATTTTTGGGAATTCTGGACCCTTTTTGAGGGTTTTTTATGCTTTTTGAGGAAAAATATTCATTTTGAGGCGAAAAATGGGTGTATTATGGTCTTTTGGTGACCTTTTGGTGGCTTTAGAGGCTCAAATGGTGGAAAAGTGGACAAATGGGTCATGTGAATAAGGAAATGAGCTAGTGAGCACTTTTTGGGTGTTAACACTTGGAAACTCAGTTTGTTGGATAGCAATGTATATCAACTGATTTAGAAACTGAATATGCCCAGCAGTATAGTGAGTTTCCCCTTTTGACCTCAGTTTCAAAGCTCTAACCAGCAGAAGTGAAGAAATGAGTCCCACGACCTTCTTGGGGTTGTATCCTCCAATAGAAATAATGTGCCCTCTCCTACTAATCAAAGTTGCAACTATTATCGTGGTGCCCATGGTATCATTATAAGTGCCTATTTTGCTTAAGTGGATGTTTACTTTGATGCTACATTGGTAATTTTTCTATTAGTGTCGATGAATAAATCATTGGATTTAGTAGTGGTAGCCTGGAGCTTGTTTAGTTGTGGGGATCTTATGAATGTGTTGTTGGTATCCTTGGTATACTCCATTATTTATTTAAATTTATGGTTTTATAATGATATTTTTCTTCTGTTGGCAGGTTTTTTATGATGTTATTGATCAAGAGAGTTTCAATAATGTGAAACAACGGTTGAATGAGATTGATCTCTATGTGAGTGAGAATGTCAACAAGTTGCTTGTTGGAAAAAAATGTGATTTGACTACTAATAAAGTTGTTGATTATGATACAACCAAGGTAATTTTAAATGCGGAGTAGCTATTGATTGTTGGTATCCTTGGTATACTCCATTATTTATTTAAATTTATGGTTTTATAATGACATTTTTCTTCTGTTGGTAGGTTGTTTATGATGTTACTGATCAGGAGAGTTTCAATAATGTGAAACAATGGTTGAATGAGATTGATCTCCATGCGAGTGAGAATGTTAACAAGTTTCTTGTTGGAAACAAATGTGATTTGAATGCTAATAAAGCTGTTGATTATGATACAACCAAGGTAATGTTAAATGCTGAGTAGTTGTTGATTGTTGGTATCCTTTTTATACTCCATTATTTATTTAAATTTATGGTTTTATAATGATATTTTTCTTCTGTTGGCAGGTTGTTTATGATGTTAATGATCATGAGAGTTTTAATAATGTGAAACAATGGTTGAATGAGATTGATCGCTATGCGAGTGAGAATGTCAACAAGTTGCTTGCTGGAAACAAATGTGATTTGACTGCTAATAAATCTATTGATTATGATACAGCCAAGGTAATGTTAAATGTTGAGTAGCTGTTGATTGTTGGTATCCTTGGTATACTCCATTATTTATTTAAATTTATGGCTTTATAATTATATTTTTCTTCTGTTGGAAGGTTATTTATGATGTTACTGGTTTGAAGAGTTTCAATAATGTGAAACAATGGTTGAATGATATTGATCACTATGCGAGTGAGAATGTCAACAAGTTGCTTGTTGGAAACAAATGTGATTTGACTGCTAATAAAGCTGTTGATTATGATACAACCAAGGTAATGTTAAATGCTGAGTAGATTTGGCATCATATGCATTGCTATGTGTTTCACTGTATGCATTATCATCTTTGACTTGATGAGGATTTGAATATGAGTGTGCCTTGAAGTTGTTGGTGCTTTGTTTTTTTCTAATTGCAACACTATGGTAGTTTGTGGTCTTAGGTTTGTTGACTTGGATTGTAGGTTCTTTTTTTTTATTAATCTCAAGGGTTAACTTTTTTTTGTTACTTTTCAGTCTACATTTTTCTTGACATGCTTTGTGTATTTTGTTCTGCAAGTCATTTGCTGATGAGATTGGCATTCCATTTTTGGAGACAAGTGCGAAGAATGCAACAAATGTAGAGCAGGCTTTCATGACCATGGCTGCTGAGATAAAGAACATGTGCACTTTTTTGTTATGATGTTTTCCAACCTTTAACAAGCACCTCTATTATACAATTGTGATGTTAGATGTTTGTTTGAATCCCTAATTTTAATTATGTGTAATGGTGTAAACCTGTGACGGCAAATCCTAATGAATCTGATTGAGATTCTACTTTTTCTATGATCCTGCTATTTTATGATAAATTCAAGTGGTGATAAAGTAATCTACAGGAAGCCACTTACTTAACCTTCATCTCTGTCAGCAAAATAAAGTGTTATATGTCATAATAATTGCTTTTAGCCTCATTTGAAGCAAACACGACCTACAAATATTTGTGGAAATATTTCATGGACCTAGTTGTTGCTGCGTTTTTCCAGAGGAGACAATTTCCTACAGGTAGAGGGTTACTGCATTTTATATTAGATTGTATTTGACTTCTTTAGACTATTGAAAGACTGAAATACCTTCAATATTTCTTAGCCTGAATCTCTAAACTAGTGGTGTCTTCTACAACACTTAAGGGATTACTTATTTGAGAGAAGAGGTGTGCAAAAATAACTCAGATCTGCTTCTCAGGTTTATCCAACTCTTGTTTGAAGAAGAAGCAACAATTTATATCAGTTGGAAGGCTATTAGCATCAACATCTTCTATAAAGGGACAAGTATACTTATCTCAGTAAAAAGAAACACTTTCAGGCATGTAATACAGTGAATTCTAATTATATATCAGTCCTTCTATTGTTGCTTCTCATTTTCAGTTTCAGTTTCAGTATTTGTGTTTTCTTGTTAAGATATGAATATTTAAATGATCTATATATCATACATGGCCCTAACCTTGAAACCACAAGTTACTATGCCTTGAAAACACAATAGGAAGCTTTAAAGGAGAGTGCAAGAATAATATTTGAACTAAGTTGTGAAGAATTTAGTCGGTAGAGGAAGTGTTTAACGAAATATCAAAACCAAAATATTCCATACAATATATCTTCAAGCCTCTAGACTCCAACAGTACGCTACAGTAGATGGAAAGAGAAGTGTTTGAAAAAATCAAGATTTAAATAACCCTTACAGTAAGCCTAACCATTATCAATTGGCAAGAGAAAACAAAGTAGCAGTAGCAGTAGTTTAAAGGAGGAGTAGTGGTATAAACAAGTCTGCCCTAACAACAATTGAGTTAAAAGTCGAAGGTAGTATTGGCAAGGGTTATTACAAAATCAAGAATAGAAATATGTGTTTTGAAAAACATTCAGAGTTTTGTTGTATTGGTATCTTGCTATGGCTTTCTCTGTTCTATTATTTTGAGAAAGCAGAGATTTTATAAGATATAGATCATTGAATATGATTTTCTAATCTATTATGTTGAGTAGGTTCAGTCCTGAGGCATTGAGATTCACTTCTAAAAGGATCTCCTTGGTTGGTTGGCTTAGTTAATTTATTTTTTTATGTTTTTCATTATATACACTTGGTGGTGGAGAATATCCAATTTTAGACCTCATTGCATATGGGGTATATTATTTTGTAGGTATATCTCTTTATGTTTTGGCATGTATTCTCTAGAGTTATTCATACTATGCCATGATGCCTTAGACATGCCTGTGCATGGGAATTTTCATAACAATTTTGGTCAGGATCCAGGCTTCCAGGCTAGAAAATCTTGCAATCATCTTGAGCATATCTATCAATATGCTCAAGATATTCATGCCCAAGTGAATTGTATCTAGAATTTTGCATGTTGCAAGCATATAAAATTATAAATACTTATGCCCATCATTTATTTATTTGAAATTTTTGTTCCATATGGATTGAACCTTCAACCATATTCTATTATTGTTTGCCTCTTTACTTGTGGCGACATTACCATATGAATTGTCCCTATTCGAGTGACTTAGATATTTTAACATCAAAAATTTAAATATCAAATTTGATTAACCTCTCATTGATTGCATTTGATCCACGACATCAAAAAACTATATCCCACACTTTATTTGTTGTTTCTAAACAATTTCTTAGAGTCAACAGTGCCAATGATAATTCCATTTTCAGTTAAGCTTTTGCATGGGCCTGGACATTTGTAATTTCTGGGTTGCATGCATTTGCATCACTAACCCATATTCGTAACAATTTTGTTGAGGCTCTAGGCTTTAAAATCTTGCCAGCATCTTAAGCGTATTTATCGAGCAAAGCCTTGTTTTCATGAAATTGGTGAACCACATAGAGACTGATATGTTTCTCTTTTTACATGGAATTCTTTCCTAAGATGCAGCGTAGCCTTGAAAGAGGGTTTACAACAAAATGAATTCCCCTAAACTCGAGAATAGAGTGTCCTAGATAGAGTCCTCATTGTGACATCTTGCTTTTAAGGAGATTATATTTTCTATTTTCTATGAAATACTATTGACTTAACTCCATTTATTTTGTATTTCAGGATGGAAATTCATCCTGCCATGAATAGCAACAGACCTGCTACTATACAAATGAAAGGGTAGTCTGTTGTTCAAAAAAGTGGTTGTTGCTCATAAGACAATTCCTAGAATAATTTTTACTGAACTGGTTTTGAAGAAGTGAAGTTGAAGATAATTGCATTTATTTTGGATCTCAGACATGAAAACGTCTCTAGCTGTCAAGAGATCAACAATTGATAGACAATTAAAACAAATTTATTCCAATTTGGATCTTGTATTCTTTTCTTTCTGTGAAGGGCAGTAACTTTCTTTTGTTCCTTATAATTTGTACACCTATGGATTATTGTACTCATGCGTAGTTTGTAAGATCATTCTTCTTTGAATTTTCATCATTGTCATAGTTGAACTACTATATCTTAGAATTCTTTTAGTACTTGAAGCATTATTCTTGAATATGTTTGACATTCATTTTGTTCCCATGCAAAAGTTGTTTGAATATCATCATTTTCAAGCAATAAAAACTTCTTAAAGGGTGCTAGCTCAATGGTAGAGCACCTACCTAATTATAGGCAAGAGATTGGTGGTTCGATTCCTCCATACCCTATGATAATTTAGTGACTAAGAAAACGACGAAATTTGCATATATACGACTATTAGTAGCTAATTTCCAGTATCTTATAGTGCGACTAATGTTTAGTCGTATTTAGCTTAGTCATTAATATGTTATCATCTAGTAGTTTATTTAGTCGTATATTTGGTCATTAATTGTGACAATCAATGACTAAATCAGTGAGTATCAATGACTAAATCGGTGACTAAATCAGTGAGCATCATGGACTAAATCAATAACTTAATCAGTGATTATCAATGACTAAATCAATGACTAATAATTCAACCAATTAATGACTAGTGAAATATGACTAGAGATAAGATAGTGGAAATCAGATACTATTAGTCACCGACTCAAAAATAGTTGTTTATAGTTGAATTTTTCATTTTTTTAGCCATTAATCTCTCATTTTGTACTAGTGAGATGTAAACAGGATGCAAGAAGCTCGCTTATATTACTTCTACCGAAACGGTTACAATGAAAACTACAAGGAATGAAATAACTAAGTACTGTTGGCCTCAACAATTACAATACATAAGTAACTGTGTTCTATTTCAGTCTGTCGATTGTCATCCTCCCTAGATCCTTGTGGAACTATGATCTAAGGCTCGATCCTCTCCACGCTCTGTAGATGTGTGACTTTCCTATTTACTCTACAAGATTTCTCTTGAGCTCTATGCTTGCTCTGCTTGACTCTCCACAATTCCAAGTGATCCAACTGATCTCCACTCCCCGGCCTTCTACTCTGCTGCTTCTATTTCCGAGATCACTCAGACCCCCAAGACATGCATCCTCTATCTGTCGAACTCCTCAGATCCTACAAACTTGCAACTATTAGTGCCCCTACCATGTTACACAATCACTGCCTATGTTGACATCTATCACGATCCTAACTACTCTCAATAACTTCCATTAACTTCGTTAGCAACCCCGAACCGTTACCAAGTACTCTCCTTGACCTCTACGCATCCTTTTGATAGGATGCAGTAATCCGTCATGTCGGCCATACTATCTGCTAGCTTCGACTTATCCATCGGCTTCTTTCTGCACTTCTAAGGCTTCGCCATTCCGCCCCTTCCTCCTCGCTTGGCTCATTCCCAAACCTGTCAGATTCATGGTTCGACGCATGTTGACCATCAATGTCCCTGCTCAACTTGTCGTTTGTCAACCCTTGACATGTCGAATCTTGACCTGCTTCTTCTGTCGACCCATCTCAACAGCCTCCGCTCGATTGATTGGCTTGATAGCCAATCCTCTCTTCCGCACCAGTGGTCGTCGAAAATCCCTCTGGTCAGTCTTCTTCATGTCGACTAATATCGACTGATCTTCCTAGGCCCCCATGCTCCTGCATCACATTTTCATGGAAGGTTGAGGGTCTGAGGAGGTAGAGAGGAGTCACGTGGTGTATCATTATATTGGAAAAACTATAGAAGGGATCCATCAACAAATTTTCTAGATGCAATTTGTGTAGGAACCATTGAACAAATAGGGATGAGATTCGAAGCCATGTTAAGAAGATACGAGGAAATTTTAGATCCAAGTGACAAGAGAAAAGAGTTCTCTACCATTGTGTGAGATATACATGAATCAATTCATGAACCCTCCATGTATATCTGTAGATACCTATGGGAGAATTCAATGTGGAGGAGAAGCCTGTGTGGAACTGTGATGTTGAATTTTGTAGATATACAAGACAAACACAAACATTGGGACAATCTAGGATGCATTTGCTGGAGGAGGCCACATGTGGGAAGGATGTAGAGGGTTCTAGAGAGAGCAATACTAGTTAGGTGGAGGCCATAGAGAGGTGGTCACATTTCCTTGGATCACATGCCCTTGTTGAGGTCGTTGGATTGTTTGATCTAGAGGATTCATCACTATTGTTGTGTTCAATTTTGGTTTAAGAAATCAGAAGCCACTAGGATAAAAAATTGAAGTTGACACATTTTCTACAAAGCATCATGTGCTAGAATAATCAATGTTATTTGTTAATCTATTTTTTGTTGTCGTAATTACCACAAAAAATGGTGCAAGTTAGATTCATTGCGTTAGGATGAATCTTTTGAGGATTAGGACATCAAAATAGTTGATACCTTCAGGATTTAATTCTGTGAAGGGAAAATCAATTGGCATAGGTGGTGCTTGAAATGGCGATGAGATTAACAACCAATGTGTTATTGTGAATGTAGAGATCAATCATCATTTTTGGGATATTTTGCAGGATACACTAACATGATCTGCTCTAGTTTTTTGGCTTCTAGATCAAGTGTCAATGCAACATGAAAGTATTATTACTAGGAAGAGGCCATCTATTAGATCCACATTAGCAAGGTGTGCAGTGTACTTAAAATGGGCCAACGAAGTCAATAAAACCTATGGGAAGTCACACAATTGGAGGATCGACCAAAACAATGGAATAGATGTTCCATTATCGCCTTGTGGGAGTGCAATTTCTCGTTGAGTGTTCTCTAGAGTCAATGGAGATCAGAGTTTGTTTATTTCCTGGTGCATGGGCATATGGAGTGAGTTGCATTCTAATTCCTTAGCATTATATTACTGGATGAGTTGTGTTGGTAATAAACTGGTTAGAGCATAGTTCAAATGAAGAAGTATCAAATGTTAAGTTCGAGGTGGATATTACAAGGCATGCCAAGGAAGAATATTAGAAGAGGCATGGATCCAAGGATAACTCCAGAAAGGTAAAAAATATTGGGAATATTTACAAGATGAAAGGGAGTACTAATGAAGTGGTGGTATCTAAGGAAGAATATGCATTTTATCATTTATGGCACCAATGACCGGGCCATATGAGAAATAAATGGCTACTGGTACTAGTTATCCATAAGATTCTTCGAAACTTAGAATATTAGTCTTAGAAAATTCTACAAGTTTTATATCGGTGTTGGTTATGGAGGTGGAGTTAAGGGATCCCACACAATCAACATTAGCAGAGAAATGTACATGGAACAATTAGAAGTTGTCAAGTATCAGAATGGAAGGTTTGTCTGGAAACTCAAGAAATCATTGTATGGCTTGAAGCATGCCAAACAATTGTATAAGAAGTTTATTCATTCATGGCGAGCCAAAGGTTTTCGAGAAGTGAGTATGACCATTGTGTTTACTTTGAAATTTTGGAAAATGTTACATTCATTATTTTGGTGTTATATGTTGATGATGTGCTTGTTGAAAGGAAAAGCATGGTTAAGATCAACAGGTTAAACTCTTAGTTTACCAAGACATTTTAGATGAAGGATCTAGGAGTAGAAACAAATATTGGGCATAGAAGTACACAGGCTGGCGAAAAATGGTAAGAATTGGTTATCACAATAGGAGATATTGATGAGGTTTAGTATTTACACTGTGAAACCAATAAATACACCTTTAGCTTTCCATTGTAAACTTTATTCACGTTTATGCTATGTTTATAAGGAATAAATTAAAGGTTACGCCTTATATAACTTATGCTAGTACAATAGGAAATATGTATGTAATGAAATGGTCAAGATTAAATGTTTCACATGCAAGTGGTGTGTTAGGATATTTAGACACTTACGAGTTAGTTAAGATCAACTTGTGTAATAGATCCGTTAGGGATAGTGTGTTTCTTTAGTATGCATTAGTATGCATTTGTAAATACTTAATCCGACGGTCACAATATGTTCCCGACATAGAGTGATCCGATGGCTCAACATCTCTTAGATCAAACCTAACTTTGATCCGTGGCTTAACACCTGATTGGTCCATGATCTCTATTTAAAGAGCATGGAGGGTCATTGTTTAGTTGATCGATTATGAGAAGCTCATTTGTAACTTTCTTTCTTTGCATAATAAATTGTCCCATAGAAGCTATTTGGCCGGGGCCATGGAGTGTTTCCCTCAACAGGGTTTAAACCACGTCAAAACATCGGTGTGTTGATCTGTGATCTGTTTGTGTGAAGTGGTTGCTCTTGGTGTTCGGTCCTTTGGTAGTACCCTGTGTACCCGAACATGGTATTGTTAGTAGACACATGGAAAATCTAGGTAAAGAGCATTAGTAAGTAGTAAAATGGGTGCCTCAGTATCTTAAACGAACGCATAATTACTATATCACCTAAAATGGTTGGAATGATTTAGTCTTTGGTTATGTTTATTCATATTTTGTAATAGATTTGGACAAAAGGAGATCTATCTCTTGTTATGTCTGACATGAATGCAAGGTTCTATTGGGTAAGTTTGGAAAAGTACTAACAAGGAAATTGTGTTTTGTGGTAGCTAAAGTGTTGTAAATTTCAAAAGCAATCCATATTATCAAAGTTGGACAAAACATACTATTATAAAGGATAGTTTTGTAAGAAAGGCTATTGATAGAGGTGAATTAATCCATGAGAAACTCCATACTCGAGCAAATTTTAGAGACATGTTTAAAAAACTAGCATTATTAATGAAGTTATGGTGGTGTTTGGATTTCCTTGGCTTGCAATAAAGGTGGTGAATGAATTAGGGAAAGGTATTGGGTAAATTGTGTTCAAGGTGGAGATTGTTGGAATGCAACAATCAATTAACCAATTTCGGTTAAGGTGTGGTTCACAATATAAAATATGGTAATTGAATTTGTAAAAAAAATTCACAATAATAGGGTGCAACATTTATTAAAAGTAGTTTTATTTAACCGCGAGAGAAATTGTTTAAATATGTATCCCATAGAGGAAGATATTGAGTCATGGTTGTAAGCCTACTCTTGGATTGTGTAATTATTCAAGATTAAGCAACAATATACATATTCTCTTTCCTATGGATGTTTCGCTATCAAGGATTTTACCTTGTAAATGTTGTGTCTCTTATGTGATTGTTGTGACTACCATGGTATCTTTATTTCTTGCTATAAATTGAGATCTCTTTGGGTTCACAGTCCCAACACCTACTTTCTTACACTAGTACAAAATGAGAGATAAGTGACCAGGCGACCAAAAAATTTGGTCACCAAATCTTTTTCAAGGGATTCATGACCAAAATTGAGAAATTTTAAGTGAACTGATTAAAAATGACCAAGATAAATGACCAATTTGGTCATAGGATAAGAACTAAACTAAAAATGATCAAGATAAATGACCAATTTGATCACGAGATAAGAACTAAACTAAAAATGACCACATAACAATTGGTCATTTATGTGGTCATTTTTAGTTGTGTCATTCCAGTAGTGGAAAATTATAATTTTGATAATGAATTTGTATAATTTACTAAATTTTAACAGTGCAGATGGATTCGGAGACCCCACTAATCCATCTGCAGTGTTAAAATTTAGTAAATTGTAACATTAATAGCATATAACTTGGATTATTTTTCAATACATGTCTTCTAAGGGATCATTTCTTTGAGTCCATATTCGTAAGCATAGAAATTGAAAGCTGGTAAGGTGATGCAACCGATTTTGCAAGGGTTTACTGAGTTTTTTGCAAGGGGTTTGCTTCCAGTTTTTTCCCCCGGTTTTGCAACTAGTTTTTTGTGCCCAGTTGCACCTAGTTTTGCATCCAAGTTTGTAAGTTCTATTAAGTTAATGATTAGTTTGATGATAACAAAGCAATGAATCCTATAACTTTAATTTTTCAAAGAAAAAGAAAAAGATTATGAGAACACTTCACTTCTCTTGACAAGAGAAGTTATATAAAAGGAGAAAAACATCAAAAACCAACATTTATTCTTGAATGTTAGATAAGGAAATCATAAATTAATCCCTCTCCTTATATCATTTAACAAATTAAAATAAAACTTTATTTATCCATCCATCCTTCTTTTAATAATTCACTATTTAACAATAAATCTCATTATGATTAAATATGTCTTTCTTAATATCAACAATAATTTTATCAATAACCAAATATAAAAATAATAACCTATTCTTTTTATTAATAAACTATTTAATTTTAAATCCCATTATTATCATTGCCAAAATTTTTATACACAATAATATTAACAAATAACAAATACCAAATATATGAATCTAATCCTTAATAATTTTGCTATCACTATTCAATTGCAACATTATTATTATCACTATTCATTTGCAACATTATTATTAATTCTTCATAGTTGATAAAACTATGGTTTCCATATATGTTCCTCTTACCCTAAATATGGGCATAGGCTTTGACCAAAACATCAATTCTAAATACTATTAACCTAGTTCATATGGGCATAGGCATCCGTTCTAAATACTCTTAACGTAGTTCATATCCAGAAGCAAATTGAATAATAACTTGTTGTTGGCAGCATCAGGTTTTTCCCTTCATAGCATCATGAATTTGTAGGGATATGTATTCGATGGGGATCGAAGGTAGGAAGGGTCGGGGTTTTCCCTTCATAGCATCACGAATTTGCAGGGATTCATATTCGATGGGGATCGAAGGCAGGAAGGGACTGGTAGGGGAATTTGTGCAATGGTGTCATTAATTTGTAGAAAATATCGAGATTGGAGAGCTTAAATGCATGATTTTGATTATTGTTTCAGCTAAAGAGGTCAATATACAATATTAGTAGCAACCTCAATATGAACAATAACAATAGTGGTACAGATTCAACCATGAAGAAAACCATGCACAGTTTGTTCTTTATTCATTCGATAAGAATGGGGTCCAAAATGATCTTTCATCAAAGGAGAAATGATGGTGGATCTAAAGAACAAAGGATCCTCAACCTCTGATACCGCCGCCAATTTGTCAAGAAAGAAGGCCATGCATGCCCCCATAATCCGTTAAGAAATTGGTCATCAAACCCTTTAAAGGTAAAAATCTGTTAGAGGGTTTCTTTTGAATTTTCAGCTTTAAGCATAGTTTTTTCAAGCATTTGAATGGATCGAGATGGATATATATCCTCCAATGGAATAAATGTGGAAAATTAAACTCATTTGATTGTGTTTTCATTGGTTTAAACTCAATTTATAAGGTTGTTGGTGAATCAAATTTTGTAAGCACACACACATATTTTTAGTTCCGACACTCTATCAACCACCCCCTATTCCTTCCAAGCCATAGGAAGCAATATCCATGTCTTTCATCACCATATTACCGATGAATCTTCACAAACAAGACTACATATTTGTGGCAGTCTATATATTTTCAAAGAGGGCATTATTTATTCTCTGCATCAAACCCATGGCAGAACAAAAGGAAACAAAAATCCTCTTCAAATAGGTTTGGGCACACTTCAATTTACCTTTGTAAATTTTATCCAATAGAGAATCCATATTCCTTAGTCCATTTTGGAAACTCTATGGAAGTTATTAGGATGTAAGTTATAGTATTCAACACATTTCATCCACAAATGAATGGACATACCGAAGTGATAAACCATACATTTACACATGCACACTGCATATGGTATAGCAACAAAAAATAGTGGAATGCCACACTGCATATTGTGCAGCATAGTTACAATAGGAAATCCACTCATCCATGGGGTGTCTCTGTTTGAGGAATGCCATTATCTCTTGCTATAACACCTGGCACTTCAATAAAAAAACACATTGGAGTGACAACCTTTGGGCACAAGATTAGAAATATTCATGACTAGGTAAAGGTGGCCCTGCAAATATCCCAACAAAAATACAAGTGAATTGTAGACAAATACAAGCTCCCTTCATCATTCCACATGGGTGACAAGGTTTGGTTGTACATGCAGTAGCAATATTTCAAAGGGAAAAATCATCATAGATTAAAACCTCTAAGATATGGGCCATATGTAATTCTTCAATAAATCAACAACAACATGTTCAAATTGGATCTTCCTCCCCAACTAGGCTTCTTCTTAGTTATCAATTTTAATCAACTAAATCATTATGAACCTATAATTCTCTTAATTGATCAGTAAGTTGTGGTTCCAATGTCTCTCTGATATTTGGTATGGGTAGGGATATGGTAGGAGTTGGGTCATATAAATGCTTTATACGTTTATCCTCAACAATGTGTCTATTGGTTGCAATTCATCATATCTTATAACATAGTTGATTATGTTGAAATATAAGTTGGGAAAACAACCCTTATATTGGATTCGAAATAATCCTCACGGTTAATTGGTCTAATTTTTTTTAGTGTAGAACACATGTTAAATAAACTCAGGAAAGCTTTATATGGAGGTTTTATGTAATGTCTGACCCTATAAAGAGAAGCTTACTCGGGTGCATTTTTTTTTTAAATAGAGATTATGCCTAGCTTCCACATTGAAATATATTTTAGCAATATTTGATTTTTTGTGATCTACATTAACAAATTCATCCATTTGGTCTAGTGCCAACAGCCCTCAACCGCTCGGGATTCCACATTGAAATAATTTCTACCAATAGAGGATGTGAGGTTTCTCAGGTCCAGTATGACATATATAGCAATGGAAATCCTTACCATAATAAGTTATAACTATCAGATTTATTGTTACATTATTCAACCATTTATTTGGAGATAGATATTTCTTTAATGAGTGATTAGTATTAGCTCAAGAATACTCGAGATTTGTTGGTCCTCCATGGCCAAATAATCTTCAAAGTGAAATATATCTCTGCTGAGTGCCCAAATATATGCACATATAAATAGCAGCATGCACATCAATGCGCTACCTAGAGAATGTAGTTCCCATGCTCCGGGGATGGTGAAACTCAATGAGAAATGTTTCTCTATGACCCAAAAAAGTACAACTCGAAAAAATGCAGTGCAAATATTTTCTCATGAAATGAGATATGTTTTGCATTTGGGGGATGACTGGATGCAACTCTCAAAATTTGACTTAAAAATTGAAGTAAACAAATGACCTGAAACCTAAATTATAAAACCCAAGTTGCGTTGCTTTATCAAAATTTTCAAATGGTAATTGACGAAATACACTTAGATGTATCAATTTTCTTTTCATATATTCATATTTTATTTTATGATTTTGAAGATGGGTTCCTCTATGCAAGGGATCTCAACATCCCTTAGTGATGCTTCGTGAAATTTAGGGGTGTCTCCATAGGTTCCTTGTATGTGTATTGCCTCTGTGCATTCCAAAAACTTGGTGAGGCATTGCTAAGTAGTGTTCATTATACATGTTCTATTTAAATATCTTGCTTATATTTCTCCCTTAGGATTTGGGTGTTGATGAATGAGATCAACAATGTAGATTTTATGATTTGATGTGCTATGTAGATATTGTTTTTTTATTCTATGTGTTAGCAGCTTGGTGAGTAGTTCTGGAAGTTTATGGTAGTGAAATTGTCCTAAAAAATCTTTCCATTTAAATTCTGGGCATCTGAAAGGTCATAGGACATCATCCTGGGCATGTGATAGAATAAGGAGGTGTTAGGATATTCCTATACTCCATCCTAGTCCCACCAGTATTTTGATCATTTACATTTTCAGTCATGCATGCACTTTTAGGGTTTGCATGCATTCTAGGGTTTGCATGCATCCCAGTCATTAGTCTAACACCTAGCCCCCAGGAGCTTCTCACTATTCAATTTTATCCCTCCAGTTGCTTAATGCACCCTTCTTCCTTGATTTTAGGGAGCAACTCGCCCTTCTTCACCTACCAGTTCAGCTGTCTTCAGTTTACACTCAATTACACTCAGTTACACTCAGTTACACTCATTTACACTCAGTTACACTTAGTTATAGTGAGTTATAGTCAGTTACAGTCAGTTACACTTAGTTACACTCAGTTACACTTAGTTACACTCAGTTACACTTAGTTACACTCAGTTACACCTACCAGAGTTAGTTTGACTGATGGTTGACAGTTACTTGAGCATTGATGACTCCACTGATGATGATGAAGACTTCCAGTTGTGCTTCGATGATCATGAGGACACCTAGTTGTGCTCTGATGACACTCTATTGATCTTATGATCACTCTGAGAGGCTAATTCGAATTGCCACCTTAGGCATTCGAATCCTCTCTACCATTGTACTATTTATTTGTCCATATTGTGATTAATTAACTATTGTGTATACCTCACAAGAGAATGATTATGATTAAGCAAGAAAATAGAAGAAGAGTGGTCAATACAGTATAATGAGCAACATAATAATATGGTATAGTAGAACTCGGATAGAAGCAATAATACTTCACGCACACTAATTAATTAATCACAGTATGGAAAAATAAATAGTACAAGCATGAGGATTCGAATGACTAAGGTGGAAATTCGAATTAGCCTTCATGGAGTGATCAAAGGATCACTGGAGTGTCATCGGAGCACAACTAGATGTCCTCATGATCATCAGTGGAGTCATCAATGCACAAGTAATTGTCAACTGTCAGTCAAACTAAGTCTAATTGAGTGTAGTAGGTGTAACTGAATGTAACTAGCACATGGAGACACTAATTGGATGAAGGAGGCTCAGTGGAGGATGCAATAGGAGCTTACTAGAGTCAGAACAGGCAGTTTAGTCTCACTGGAGGTCCATCAGAGTGATAAGGCCAGTAAAAAGTCAATTAATCCTTAAATCAAGGAAGTAACTGAAGATAACTGAATATAACTAAATATAACTGGACTGGTAGGTGAAGTAGGCGCCTTTGTCATGCAGTGGAGCAAAGGAGGGCACATTAGTCACTGGAAGGGCTGAAACTGCAAGGAAAGAAACTCTCGGGGCTAGCTCACTGAGGGCTAGGTGCTGGTGCTAATGACTGGAATGCATGCAAACCCTAATATTTGCATGCATGACTGAAAATGCAAATAATGGAAATGCTTCTAGGACTAGGACGGAGTATAGGAATATCCTAACACCCCCCCTTAATCCATCCTGGGCCCTGGTAACTAGGACCAAAGGTCACCCAATACAATTAAATGAATGATAATAATAAAGAACAATTCATAAACCGAGGAAATGGGGAAAACCTCATGGGAAAAATACCCCCCCTCAAAAATAAACTGTAGGTCACACACAATAATAAATGCTCCAAACTCAAGCAGGTGTGATGCTTGGTCATATGTCTGGAGGTATCTTCTTCTTGGGAAGAAGTGGATCATGCTCAAAAAGCATGTGCTTGTACTTGCTCTTCAGATCGAATGTGATGAGAACAGATCCAATAGTATGAGAATGATCCTTGAACCTGTGATTCGAATCAGCTGAGGTAGGATCAAATCTGTGAAAGTGCATATAGTATTTTGTCTTCTCTTTCGAACCACCATGGGTGAGATTATGCCAAAAATAGCTATTACATGTTTGCTTGAAATCAAAATCAGATTTAAGACTTAAAAAACTGTTTCTTGAGATCTTTTTTGAACCAGCAGGGGTGAGATCAAAACTATCATATGCATGAGGAATTATCCCAAGTAGTAATTGCTTAGAATCCAAATTAGATCCGAGACTTGAATCATGGTTTCTTGAGATCTCCTTTGAACCATGAGAGGTGAGATCAAAACTAGTGATTGCATGAGAATTTATCCCAAGCGAATGGAAATGGCCATAATCTTCCATAACCTTCTAAAAGCATGAATTAATGATCATGTAGTAGTATAAAAGAGATGATTGCTTGAGAGGAGCGAATGCATTACCTCCAATAGCTGATTTTACCTCCGAAATAATCATGTGATCATGATGCAAACCAACAGACTCTGGTGCAAGAGAGCATTTAGGACCTTCTACAATATCAGAGCATGTTGAGAGTATTGTTTATCTCCATTCCTGAGAGTTTTTTGTAGGTTATTATCAAGATTTCGAGTGCAGCAGTTGCAGCAATTTCTGCATTTTTGCAGTAGCAGCAGTTGCAGATATTCTCTATTGTTTTTGTAGGTCTTCTACATCTTCAATGGATTCATATTTAGAAGGAATCCCTCTTCTTTCTCCATTCAACTATGATGAATGGAAACCAAAAATGATAACATATTTGAAGAGCAATGATCTCTTTGATTGTTATTTTGAAAGAGAGTTCGAATCCTTTGAAGAGAATATTGACTGGTTGAATAAAGGTGACATGGCCTTTGGAACAATGATGCTTTCCTTGTGCTCATAATACTGTATTGACCACTCTTCTTCTATTTTCTTGCTTAATCATAATCATTCTCTTGTGAGGTATACATCATCTCTTAGATTTGCTGTGAGTATTTTCACATGGTATCAGAGCATGTTGAGAGTATTGTTTATCTCCATTCTTGAGAGTTTTTTGCAGGTTATTACCAAGATTTCGAGTACAACAGTTGCAGTAGTTTCTACATCTTGCAGCAGTAGAAGTTGCATATATTCTATATTGTTTTTGCAGGTCTTCCACAGCTTCAATGAATTCAGAAGAAATCACTCCTCTTTCTCCTTTTTCTCCTCTCATTTATGATGATTGGAAACCAAAAATGATAGCATACTTGAAGAGCCATGATCTCTTTGACTGCTGTTTTGAAATAGAGTTCGAATCTTCTGAAGAGAATATTGATTAGTTAAATAAAGTTGATGAAGCCTTTGGATCAATGTTGGATGCTATGTCTGATTGGATGTTATATGACCTCCCTGATTTTTCATCACCAAAAGAGCTATGGGCTCACCTGGATGAAATATTTGGCAGAGAGAATGAAGGACTTGGTCCCAACCCATTCGAAAGCAAACAAAGTGATGCATTCGCTCCTCTTGATGGTCTCTCAGATCATGAACTAGTATAATCTTATGACCAAGCATCACACCTACTTGAGTTTGGAGCATTTATTTTTGTGTGTGCCTTACAGTCTATTTTTTGAGGAGGGGGTATGTTTCCCATGAAATTTTCCCACATCCTTGGTTTATTGATTGTTATTATTCATTGTATTGGGTGACCTTTGGTCTTAACTACCAAGGCCCAGGATGGATTAAGGGGGGGTGTTAGGATATTCCTATACTCCATCCTAGTCCCACCAGTATTTTGATCATTTACATTTTCAGTCATGCATGCACTTTTAGGGTTTGCATGCATCTTAGTCATCAGTCCAGCACCTAGCCCTCAGTTAGCCAGCCCCCAGGAGCTTCTCACTATTCAGTTTTAGCTCTCCAGTTGCTTAATGCGCCCTTCTTCCTTGATCTTAGGGAGAAACTCACCCTTCTTCACCTACCAGTCCAGTTGTCTTCAGTTTACACTCAGTTACACTCAGTTACACTTAGTTACAGTCAGTTACACTCAGTTACACTTAGTTACACTCAGTTACACCTACCAAAGTTAGTTTGATTGATGGTTGGAAGTTACTTGATCATTGATGACTCCACTGATGATGATGAAGACTTCCAGTTGTGCTCCGATGATCACGAGGACACCTAGTTGTGCTTCGATGACACTCTATTGATCTTATGATCACTTTGAGAGGCTAATTCGAATTGCCACCTTAGGCATTCGAATCCTCTCTACCATTGTACTATTTATTTGTCCATATTGTGATTAATTAACTAGTGTGTGTGAAGTTTTATTGCTTCTATCCGAGTTCTACTGTACCATATTATTCTGTTGCTCATTATACTGCATTGATCACTCTTCTTCTATTTTCCTGCTTAATCATAATTACTCTTGTGAGGTATACACCATCTCTTAGATATGCTGTGAGGATTTTCACAGGAGTCTTGTAGGTATTCCTTGTTGGGCAGAACAGTCTTCATGTAGCAGGAAGTTATGGAAAACAACAATCCCTCTTTTCAGCAATAGCAATAGCAATAAGATCAATTATGGGTGTTGTATAGGATTTAAACAATGATATTAATGATTTGAAAATGTTACTCGCAACTGTAGTAACCCTCAGCAATGAGATCCAGGTTGTCTCAAGAATAAATTGGTGCCCTGTGGCCTGTAACAACCTCTAGTTAATATTTGTATAGAGGCCTGAACTTCCATCTCAGCAACAAGCTTCATATTTTGAAGAATGGCCTACATTTACCTACCGTTAGCCTAAGGAAAGGAGAAGAGTGCGTCTCTTTTTGTACGCCCTTCTCATCATTTGGAAGATACAAAATGGCACCAAGTGCTCTAAATAGTACATATCTCATTTTCTGAAACAAAATACAATATCAATGAGGCTTTATTATCTAAATAGTCTCCAGAATCCAAAAAATATGATCAATGATGATTAATCAATCATCAAACTCATCACCACTACTGGAAATGGGATTCTTGACATTAACATCTGGCTCGGACTCCTCGGGGACATCTATGAGTTACTTTTAACTTTTAGGAGTTTCTTTGGGACTCCTAGAGTTTGTCACTACTGATTTAATTTTATGCTCCATTGACTTACGTTATTGGTCATTCGGGGACATTAATGAAATTATCTTATTTTATCTTGTCTCGTCTTAATAGGGTCCACATTCGACCCTCCAGTGGAAGTACAAACACTTAGTGACAGGTTGGGATTTTTGAGTGAGTGGGTTGCTAAAAATGTTTATTTCTTTGGTTCTCTCCCTTATATTTTCCATGGAAAAGTATGTTGCTCAAATCTGGTAAGTGACTCCTCCTACCTCGCCTTCGTGCACATTTATGCAGTGAATACAATCGAGCAATTTAAAATTTATGACATCAACATGACCGGGAATACACTATATAGGTGATTGTAAATCTTATGAACTCGTTTTTAACAGTGCATTTGCTTTCCTTGCCTCTCATTTCATTGTTGCTTCTCCTCTATTTTTTTTTTTTCATGCATCCTCATGTTCTCTATCGGTCTCTTCATTTTCAAGTTGAACTTGTTGAGCCTTTTTGGTTGTTGGAGTAGGTTTAATGTGAGGTTCAACCTTTGCTACATTCATAGTTTTCGACATTCAAGTAGGCATAGGTGTTGTTTAGGCTAAAGTGAAATCAATCCCTTTTATTCAAGAGCTCAATGCCTTTTTGTTTTTTAAGAATTCCTATAGAAAGGGGCCAAACCTGCGTAACCATTGTTCAATGGTGAAATATATCCAAGTTTCTCTTCAAACATAGATTGCATTATGTTGATATTTAGATACTGGTGGAGATTGAAAAGCTTCAACAATATGCCATTGATAAGCCTCAATCACCACCAAGGACCGAATTTCACATGTCGAAAGCAATCTTGAGAGATAATAGGGTGTCCAAATTAACATGGACTTCCAGGCTTCAAAGCATTCCAAAGTCTCCCTCTATAGACAACCATGTAAATCTTCTTATGTCTAGATCATATAAGAAAACTAACCTAAGACAACTTGTATATTCTAGCAATATTGATAGGGTTGCCATGATTCTTATTTAGCATATTGGTATGGTTAGTACTTTATGCTCCAACATTGTCTCAAGTTTGATGTAATCAGATGTATGATATTTATTGGTTTAATTATGGCATACACTTGATCTCTGGGTAAACACATTATTTATAAGATTTAAATACCAAATACCATAAACAACACCTAGTATCTTAGCAAACCTTAGTCAATAGAAGAATATATCAATTCAGGATATTACATTCACTCTTAGCTAGGTAGTTGATCATGATCTCGCTTCAATATGGAAGCAAGAGTGGAAATCAGAAAATGTACTCGGATTGCTTGGTGAGATTGCTATTGCTTGGGAGGATCTTATTACTTCTTGAAGACCATGTCATGTTCATATTAGTGACTTGGAGGATGAATTGATATGGTAAACAATAATAGCTGGAGGTCTATGAGCTCCTAAGTTGGGTTATAAGGCTCTTTGTGAGGATGATGTTGTGGTGGTGTTTTCCCTAAAGTTTGCTATCTATACTACAAGGTAGCAATGTTCAGGCACCTCAACATTTAAAGATAGTTTTTTTGGGTTTTTGGATAACAATGTAAAAATCAAATAAGGTAAAGACAATATAAAGAGATGTAATAATCTGAAAACATTAGAAGATATAAGTGTAAGGACAAAATTCTGCAGGATAAATGACAGTATAAATTAAAGTTTAGGAGATAGGTTTCAAATCATATGAATACAATCAACAAACAAACAGTTTATAATTGCATCCATGTATAAAAGGTACTGGCATTTGAAATAACATTTCAGATATCAGTTGGCATTAATATTCACTTGTATACACAATATCCATATAGAAAACATCTACATAAACATCAATGTAACAAGAGTTCAAACTGAACTAGAGAATATCACACAATATAAGTTTAAATGCCTAGCTCCGTATAGATATATTAAGTCATTCAAAAGACAAATAAGCTCTTACAAAAATAAGCATTGCATGATTGCACAAGCTCCAAGCATATCGACTCCCATCTGTGTCTCAGGCTGGATACCCCCAGTCCTTTACAATTATTTTACAATGAAATATATAGAAGATAGCAAAGCTAACATCTTCAACAATTTTTTGGATCTAGTCTAATGTGTTTCTACCAAGTTTGGCTAATCAAAACAAGAAAATGACCCATGTCCCTATTTAATAGAGTTACATTTCTACTATGACTAAAACACTTGAATGAAATTCCACTTACACTCATGGATGAATGTTGATGAGATCTTTGAGGAAGAGTCATCATCTATCCCTAAAAATACTCCAGCCAAATCGAATTTGGACTTTTTGACCAAAATTTATGAAATAATTGGGCGAAATTCTGAGAACAATGGTCTTAAAGAATCATCTATATTTCCTAAAATGTGATAGCCATGTAAACAATGATAGAGGATTTTGTATATAAGTCCATTATTGACAAAAACCTCTCTTGGTTTTTACAAATTCTTCTCCAGTTGTTCGGAAAGGGCGCTCAAAGATAATGACCAAAACAAGAAATAATTTTCTGTTTAAAACTGTAAAAATAGGCTATAAAGGTCTCTTCGAATCTTCCAAACCATTATACCTATTGAAAAAAGGAAGGATGTTTTTTTGAATTAGCCCATTCTTGACAAAAACCTCTTTTGGTTTTCAAATATTCGCTTCCATCTCCTCGTAAGACGTTCCCAAAGACATTGACTAAAATAGGAAAATATGCATGCAAAATACTCTGTTTTGATAAATACTTTTCCTCTGTTCTCCATCAGCTGCGAATATAATTGCTTCCAGTCCTTCAGGTACATAAGATACCTTTTTCGCTTCAACTCTAGTCATATTCTCCATTCTTTTCGCGAATGCACAAGCATACAAGTGAGGATCTCCTGCAAATTCTTGGGTTCCCCTCTGGCTCAGATAGCTTTGCTTCTCACCTAATACATTCCAAAATGTTGCTAACTCTATCCGTTCCTTAACAAATTTTAAACTAATGCCATGTTTTAAGAACTTTGCTAATCTTACAACTGATTTTTGTTGCCCGATTGTTGTAGAATTACCATGCCAAATGAAAAGTGACGTGCCAGTTTGCAACACGAAGCAACAGGTAGAATCCAAAGATGCTGCCACTGGATCAACTTGAATTGCTTTATAGTTGTGATGATCTGTATTTGTATTTGTATCATCCATCTACCGTATTTGTATCATCCATTGAATTGTTCTCAACATTGTCTTTTATCTTTCCAATTCCACAATCCCGCATTTCTTGAATTGGAACATCTCCAACATCTGACAATACTCTAGGGTCTTTGAATTCTTTCCCTTTCTCAGTAGCAGAGTTTGTATTACTACACCAAATAGCTTCTCAGATGTGAGGAGGAACAAATGCATGGCCTTTAACAACTTCATTATTTTTTAAATATCCCTACACACAGCTTAACTTCGGCAAGCCGGCAGCATGCATGCATTTGAATAATGAAAATGCGCTTCTAGCTTATGTTAAACATAGGAAAAATATTATTAAATCCTAACTTTGCAAATATGAAAAGACTTTAATTAATCTATAGGAGCTTAAGTTTTTAAACCAATTTATTTGTAAATGCCAAAATATATTTTGAAATGAAATCAAAGCATCCCAAATTTAGGAAGATAAGAAACTTAACAAGGGATAAAAAGTCCAAGGTAAACAATAGGCCTAGGAAAACTAACTGACAGACCTAGGACAAACACTGGCTCCAACTGGGGGATGGCATTTCCATGTGATTTGTCAAGAACTATAGACCAAGTGGCTTATTTGCTTTCAACTGCTGATCCATTGGGCTATGGAGTCATTTACCAAATCTCTGTAACTTTTTCAAGCTCTTGAGCACACACCTCTGAAATAACAAAATACTACTGCAAACCAACATACTGAAAATAATCTACATGCTCATATGGAGAGCTTATTTTCCTACTTACTCCTACTTCTAATTGTTAGAAACAACCAGATCAAGTGTAATCACACTTCCAGTGAAGCCATGATAGCATCCATCCCACTGTAACAACCTCTTGCAGATAGATAGAAATCAAAGAAGAATTTCTCATTTGAAGCATAAATTTAATTTGAAAAGTATATTATACTTTGATTTCAATTTCTAAAAGGCTGAAACCTTTTGAAAACTCCGAGTTCATGTAAATGGCCATTGGGTCTTCCCATTTATGTTGTATTTCCAGCTGATACAAAAAATTACATTGTTGCCCTACTCCACTTATAAAATGATATTTCATTTTTTTTGCTGAAAATAGAGAATGAATATTTTCCAGGCATTGAAAATAAAAGGCATCAAATTTATCCTGAATGTGCTCACAAGTTCCTTCAACATTATCAATAACAATGTCATTTTGAAAATAAACAAGATGATCGTCCTCTTTCATGTTTCCATCAGATGGGTAAATGTCATACATTGGCTCTATTTGTTCAATTATAACGGACTGAAAGTCTCCATGAACCTGCTGATTGAATTCTGCCATATAAAACATATCCGGATCTTGCTTTTCAAAATCATCATCATATTCATCCAAAATTGGAGCAAACTGATAAAATTCTAATGACAAAGATGAAGTTTTCTGAGAATTAACAGCATCAATTTGATCTTCAAACAAACTTGGAATACCTTTTGTATTATAATCATCATTATAAGAAACATCTGAATTTATGCCAAATGCATCCAAAGTATTATGATCATTAATTTTAACATCTGACTACTGAAAAACCTCCTGCTGTAAAATAGATTTAGCAGAAGCTACATAGGACAATGAATCATCTTTTGAAATAGAATCAAGAGCATCTTTAACTCGACTGTCATCAATACCATCTTTAAGATTGTTCTGCAAACCTTCATAAACAATATGATTTTCAATGTTTTCTTCAATAGAGGATTGGGATTCACAATGAGATATTTCTTCATGAATTTCATCAGTAAGGCTATGCTAATCATTATTACTAAGAGATTTCTTGATCTTAAATTGCTCACAACAGTTCTCTAAAAGGAGATCATCAGAATAAATCCTCTTGCAATAAACATAAAAGGTAGCATGGAAATATTTTATTGATGAAATGCTAAATATAGGAAGAGATCAGTACCACTGTCTGGCATTTCCTTCCAAAGAATACATAAAAATTTTCAATAATACATCCTCATGGTGAATATCGAGTTGGTCCATGTATTGATGAAACTCAATCAAGTGTTGTGCCGGATGGTCATGACCATCTCCTCTAAATATTGGAAGGGAGTCTCCCCATTCATCCATAATAGGCACATTATTTGGAAAATATGGAACAACTGAAAAATTGAAAGGTGCAAATCTTGCAGCCACAATGGCTTCCATGGATTTTGACATTTTGAACCGGTGGAGTCGCCAACAGATCCTTCCTCCGTGAAGTCGCCGGTGAAAAAATTGTAGTCTAAAGCGAGTAACCAACCCTTTTTCACCATCAAAGACTGGATCTAATCATTGTCAATATTGAACCAAGGAAGAACTTGTATGCTTCCTCCCCAGTATGGTCTCCAAAAGATGTTTTCCCTAAAGTTTGCTATCTAGACTACAAGGTAGCAGTGTTCAGGCACCTCAACATTTAAAGATAGTTTTATTGGGTTTTTGGATAACAATGTAAAAATCAAATAAGGTAAAGACAATATACAGAGATGCAATAATATGAAAACATCAGAAGATATAAGTGTAAGGAAAAAATTTTGCAGGATAAATGACAGTATAAATTAAAGTTTAGGAGATAGGTTTCAAATCATATGAATACAATCAACAAACAAATAGTTTATAATTGCATCCATGTATAAAAGGTACTGGCATTTGAAATAACATTTCAGATATCAGTTGGCATTAATATTCACTTGTATACACAACATCCATATAGAAAACATCTACATAAACATCAATGTAACAAGAGTTCAAACTGAACTAGAGAATATCACACAATATAAGTTTAAAAGCCTAGCTCCATAGAGATATATTAAGTCATTCAAAAGACAAAGAAGCTCTTACAAAAATAAGCATTGCATGACTGCATAAGCTCCAAGCATATCGACTCCCACTTGTGTCTCAGGTGGATACCCCCACTCCTTTACAATGATTTTACAATGAAATATATAGAAGATAGCAAAGCTAACCTCTTCAACAATTTTTTGGATCTAGTCTAATGTGTTTCTGCCAAGTTTGGCTAATCAAAACAAGAAAATGACCCATGTCCCTATTTAATAGAATTACATTTCTACTATGACTAAAACACTTGAATGAAATGCCACTTACACTCATGGATGAATTTTGATGATCTCTTTGAGGAAGAGTCATCATCTATCCCTAAAAATACTCCAGCCAAATCGAATTTGGACTTTTTGACCAAAATTTATGAAATAATTGGGCGAAATTATGAGAACAATGGTCTTAAAGAACCATCTATATTTCCTAAAATGTGATAGCTGTGTAAAAAATGAGAGAGGATGTTTTATATAAATCCATCATTGACAAAAACCTCTCGTGGTTTTTACAAATTCTTCTCCAGCTGTTCGGAAAGGGCGCTCAAAATAAGGACCAAAACAAGAAATATTTTTTTTTTTAAACCTGTAAAAATAGGCTGTAAAGGTCTCTTCGAATCTTCCAAACCATTATACCTGTTGAAACAATGAAGGAGGTTTTTGTGAATTAGACCGTTCTTGACAAAAACCTCTTTTGGTTTTCAAATATTCGCTTCCATATCCTCGTAATACATTCCCAAAGACAGTGACTAAAACAGGAAAATATGCATGCAAAATACTCTGTTTTGATAAATACTTTTCCTCTGTTCTCCATTAGCTGCGAATATAATTGCTTCCAGTCCTTCAAGTACATAAGCTACCTTTTCGGCTTTAACTCTAGTCATATTCTCCATTCTTTTCTCGAATGCACAAGCATACAAGTGAGGATCTCCTGCAAATTCTTGGGTTCCCCTCTAGCTCACATAGCTTTGCTTCTTGCCTAATACATTCCAAAATGTTGCTGACTCTATCCCTTCCTTAATAGCTTTTAAACTAATGCCAGGTTTTAAGAACTCTGCTAATATTACAACTGATTTTTGCTGCCCGATTGTTGTAGAATTACCATGCCAAATGAAAAGTGATGTGCTAGTTTGCAACACGAAGCAACAGGTAGAATCCAAAGATGCTGCCACTGGATCAACTTGAATTGCTTTACAGTTGTGACGAACTGTATTTGTATTTGTATCATCCATCTACCGTATTTGTGTCATCCATTGAATTGTTCTCAACATTGTCTTTTATCTTTCCAATTCCACAATCCCACATTTCTTGAATTGGAACATCTCCAACATCTGACAATACTCTAGGGTCTTTGAATTCTTTCCCTTTCTCAGTAGCAGAGTTTGTATTACTACACCAAATAACTTCTCGAATGTGAGGAGGAACAAATGCATGGCCTTTAACAACTTCATTATTTTTTAAATAACCCTGCACACAACTTAACTTCGGCAAGCTGGTAGCATGCATGCATTTGAATAATGAAAATGCACTTCTAGATTATGTTAAACATATGCAAAATATTATTAAATCCTAACTTTGCAAATATGAAAAGACTTTAATTAATCTATAGGAGCTTAAGTTTTTAAACCAATATATTTGTAAATGCAAAAAGATATTTTGAAATGAAATCAAAGCAGCCCAAATTTAGGAAGATAAGAAACTTAACAAGGGATAGAAAGTCTAAGATAAACAATAGGCCTAGGAAAATTGCCTCACAGACCTAGGACAAACAGGTGGATCCAAAATGGTGGTATAAAGTTATTTGGAAATTCAAATGTCCTCTCAAGACAAGGATACTTATATGGTTAATTCTTAGAGGTAAGGTTCTAAGTTGGGATAACTTACATGAGGAGTTATGGGCCTCATAGATGTACTTTGTGCAAGGAAGCTAAGGAGACCATTCCACATTTTCTTATATTTCTCCCCCGTTTTGTTGTTCAGGTATGGGAAGAGGTGGATAAATTTACAGTTCTTATAGGTGTTTGGAGTGGGGATTCAAATGAAGAATGTCTAAGGACTTGGCATGATAAAATCATAATGTCTAAGGACCTAACAACCTAGTCTTTTTCATCAATTCAGGGCATAAAATAAGAGTTCTCGGTGCATTTTGTCAAACCTAGGCATGAACAGACCCATTCGACAATCAAAAAGGGCAGCCTGAACAAATTTCAACCTCCTAACAGCAATAAAACACATTTCTGGGCACATCCTAGGGCTTTCCATTCCAATTTTGGGATAATTCTGGGTGTTTTGGATAAATTTTCAGCTCTGTTTTGACCATAAATCAGCATCAATAGGAATCAATTCCATTTTTTTGCATATCTTGGAGGGTTAAGTTTTTTTTTTAAATCACGCAGGAAGTGTGATTGCAAATCTGGTTCCGTGGGAGTAAATTGCTTTTATTGTGGTTTTCTAAGGGAAAAAGGTTTTAGAGGGTTCTGACCACATTCCTCTGAATACTATTAGTTGCCATTAGGTTTTAGACTACACAATTTGGTTAGTTACCTGAGTTGGTTGTGTAGCATTTATCAATATTCTTTCAATTTTGGCAATGTTCACCTGAGCTTTTTTTACCACTGGTAATTAATTGATTGTATAATGTATTGTGCTTGGATGCTCCTAAAGTGCTCACATCTATGGCTTTGTCATTTCTGACCACCTACTCGAGGAACATTCCTATGCTTAAACTAATTAAATTGTTTGAGAACATATTTTTCTGGTTGGTATCATTTGTTAGCTTCACTAACTTGCAATGAGATAATGCTAGTTGGATTAGTTATAAGGTTAAAATTTGTTGTCTATCCTTGTGAGGGCTTACCCTAGCAATGCTGCTGAGAACTGGTTTTCTCAACCTGCTTTTGGAGAATATTACCGACAGTGTTGAGTTAGGTTTCATGTTGCATGTAATATAAGGGCTCGGAATTCTCATTTACTGTAAATATATTGTACACTCCTTTTAGAGTTAGAATGAGTAAGGAAGTGACCAGACAAAAATATGATAATCTCTCAAAGGGAAAAACTGAAGAAAACTCGGTCGAAACCATCAAGAATGGGGTGCCCAAACAAAGAAATTACATGCGTTGTTTCCTTGCAGGAATGTCATAGGATTTGTTGGAGACAAATTACTAAATTATTTGTTCAGTTGGACATTGCTATATTTGTGTAAGACATTGACATGGCCAGCCAGTATATTCAATTGATATTGTTAATCTTGTGGTTAGGAATGTAGCTCTCATTCACATATTGATCCAACCATGTGAAATTGAAATTAGAAGCGGGGTTGTGGCTTAGGTGAAACCATTTTAAATGTTATAACTCATCAGCACATTCATTAGCATTGACAGCAGACTCAATAACACACTTGTCAGCAACTTGTCACCACATTGACAAGAATTATTTGGACCATAAAGACTTCCAAAATAGCAGTCTCTGCAACAAAGATGAATAGACACTAGTATTTCCCTGCAACATTGATCATTGGTTCTTCCTACATATAATAATCATCAACAATTCATGCATTTTTTTCAACAACTCCATAAAACTTTCAAATATATCAATTTACCAGGAATTACAAGATAAAACACAAATGGATATAATAGGATGGCATGTGTAATGTTCATGGTATGAAATGTGACATGTAAGAGTTAAATTGTCATGAAAATTCAAAATATCTAAAGATGATGAGCTAGGAGCTTTGCCTGCTCGTGTCAAAGGGGTCTGTAAGTGAACTTGTTTTCCAAGAGCTTTGCCTGCTCAAGGATGGGTCTAAGAACTAGATTGTGCAAACCCTACTTCAATTAATCACCATCTTAGAGTTACCCAAGATCTGAATTTTTGTGATGACTTTTTCCAAAGCTATTCTTAAGACCAGAATAAGAGTCATTCATTCAGTACTCTTAACTATACCTACTATCTATGTTTTCTCTGAAGCTGATTTTATAACTATCATTAAAGGTAAATGACTCCTCCAACTACACAGCAAGCAAGGGTCTCTTGACATGTTCCATCAAAAAATTACCACGGAAGGCTTTATTTACCTCTAAGCAAGGGTCTCTTGACACATTCGATCAAAAAATGACCAGGGAAGGTTTTATTTATCTCTAGCTCCACAGCAAGCAGGGGTCTCTTGACACATTCCATCAAAAAATGATCAGGGTAGTTTCCATGAAAAAATGACCACGGAAGGTTTTATTTACCTCCAGCTCGCCCACCTCCTTGCAGCTATCAGCTTTGGTGAAATCTTGCATTTAACAAAGGGAAAATGAGCTTGATACTGAATTTGAAAGGGGGGAGCCTCTTTTTCTTGGAAAACAATATTGTTCCTGGGCATCCAAATGGCCCAGAATACAATTAAGGGCAGCATTTTAAACTCCCTCAAGGATTTAGTAGTAAACCATTTAAGCATGTGATCATTTTGGGTGTTTCTACTACCAAATTCATTGTCCTCCTGTCAAAGGTAAGATTGAACCCCAAATATTCTTTGTATAAGACAATGAACCAAAAGGTGGTCAACTGTTTCCCCTTCACATTTGCACAGATAAGTTTGGAAGCATTCTCAATTCTGTAAAACAGTTGAATGCCAAATTAAAAAACCCTGTGGGCATGGACCATGTTCTCATGAGATAGTGGGAATACAAAACAAACAATTTTATCTTCTCGAAAAACATACCCTAAATTCATCGAATGATTCATCGTTAATGAATCCACTAACATAATTGAAGTTGGAATTCTGGACAGATATAGCGAAAAAGAGCTATGCTCTTTGCATGAGAGAGTGCTCAAAGAATAAAAATGAGATGCGAATACTGTCCGATAGACCAACTCTTTAGTGAAAGACCTTTGGTTCACTTTATAAAATATGCATCATGATGTATCAGTATATCATTAAAAATAAAACATGAAGAAATAAAATTTTACATGCCTCTAAAATAGAAACGAAGTTTCCTAACAAAACTGAATCAAAACAATAGTTTAATGTGCATGTGATATGTATGAAACATAAGCGTTATGTTAAAAAACAAACTTCCATATGCAAAATTTTAACTACAAGATTAAGAAACTTTTATTAACCTTCTATTGACCCTAATGAGATATATCATTTGATGCATGGACGGGAAATCGAACAACAAAATGAAAATTTATCCTTAGACTGTGAACATTTAAAGCAATATACCACAATCTAGTCGTTGATGCACTTGATCAATATGCCATTATATTTAAAATGAAACAAAGATATTCTAAAACATGAAATTAAATAGGATCCATATTTCTAATGATCAGAGGCAAGAGTTGTAAAAACATAAATTACAAAAATAAATAGTTGATAGGGCACTATCCGTGGAAATTTAGGGAAATGGGCTAGAAAATTATAGGCATTTCAATAACCTTACAAATCAAAAGAAATATGGGGAAATAGCTTAAAATATATCATGTAATGTCCAAGATGCCCCAAAACAGGAATTAATACTGAGCACAACAAAATTTGAAAACTTAACGAAGCATCTCATCTTCTATTTGGTGTAATCTACTCATAAATACAAAATATAAAGCATGCGAAACAAGTGCACCATAACTATATAAAGGTGTTCAACACCAAGTGCTTTATCAATTGCAATATTATGATCCAATGCCTTGAACAAAATTCCTTTTAGTGTCATCCAAAACAGGCCTACACTAGCCATGGGAATATCAATGCTTAATCCTATAGGTGCTGCAAATCATCAGTATATAAGAGAAGAATACAGGTCAAAACGCTTTGTCAGTTGCTGTATTATAAGCCAATGCCTTGAAAAAATATGTTTTAGTGCCATCCAAAAACAAGGCTACACTAGGAACAACAATGCCTGGTCCTAGAGATGCTCCCAATCAAAATGTAAAAAATAACATCTACAGGAGGAAGGGTATTTTCCCCTGTAGCATCTCTCCAATGTTCAATGATGAAATATCACTCACAGTAACAAGGAAAAAGGTGGCAGCAAGGATACCATGGTTTCTACGATTCTGATACGAGGGTTGTCCTCTGGCTTGGCTGGTGGCATGTGATGTTGGGCATCTCTGAGAGGAATTTATCAGCATAGATCCATCTTAAATCTAGTTCTATCAAACCCCGAGAGGGACAAATCTCTTGAGGTGTAAATTGTTTTCTTAATATGTAAAAACTAAAAAGTTAAAGATTAAAAAAAATACATCTCAATAAATTTAATCCATCTCGTTGCTTGATAGGTCCTGATTTAAGATGAGTATAGGTCCTGATTTAAGATGGACCTATACTCATTTTAGTTTTTCATAGTTTTTGTGTAAAATTTAAAATTGAGCCGTCATATGCTATCCAATGGTTTTTTTTGCTTTTGGGCTGTGGAGCACACTCTGAACCAAAAAAACATATAGAGACAGGATTAGAAAAAACAAATATGCCTGACACTTTAGTGACTTTTGAAGAGTGATGAAATAAGATAAGATAATTTTATCAATGTTCAACAAATGACCACATATAGGTCAATGAGATTGCTAAGTACAATGGTGTCATTACTCCGTGGGAGCAAAAAGGGCCACTCCTAGATAAGATGAAAAGATATTAGCTAAGAACTAAAACCTAACAGCTGGAAAAGAAGGCATTGATGGAGGATTAAAAAAAAAAAACTAAAGTGATAAAGATCTTTTAGCTAAGAACTAAAACCTAACAGATGGAAAAGAAAGCATTGATGGAGGATTAAAAAAAAAAACTAAAGTGATACATGCACTACCTTGGGTGACAAAACACAATCAAGGGATGCCTCAAAGGAGGATACAAGGGGAAGGGAAGGAGACTCACTTCCTAGTGGACATGTTTGCTGAAGATGAGGAGGAAACAATGCACTCCTACATACCATCCTCTGTGTATATGTCTGTCCTACCATCCGAGGCCAAAGGTAGGAAACTCATGATAAAGGATTGTCCCAAAGTACTGGAAAAAGAGTTGATCTGAAGGAAGCAGACTACTACTGTGACCTGGGAGCATAAGACTTCATGCTAGAATGGAGTGCCTTGTCTCAGGATCTGAGTCGGCAACTCTACAAGGGTCTCACTAGAGGGAGGCAGAAAACCTCCCTGGGGTCTCACTAGTTTGGTCATATATTCTATTCATATCATATCCATGCATTCAACCATTTTTATCTTTTCAAATACATATTTTGGAGTATACTCCCATAAAAATGTTTGTACACAATACAAATATATGGTATCAAGACCATCTAGGTTTTCCTAACCATGCATCCAATTTAATTAATTGTCAACACCTTGTTGGCTAAGGTGAGTGACATGAAGACATGATTTCATAGGTGCATTCAGCTTTGAAATGGGTCTCTAACACCATTCAACCTCTGCTACGTCCTCACCAAACGTTTCCTTGTAGACAAGACTAGCAGTAAAGTGACCTGTGGAGATATTCTTCGATCAAACTAGTAATCCCTCAGCTTAATTGAATTTTTTTCCAACTATTGAGTATACAAGTTCCAAGAAACTACCTCTGGATTCACCATGTTAAGAAGCTCAGTTGTTTTGTCCACTGGAACTCGTTTTCAAAACTAATATACATAATATTTTCCATCTTCAGATCATCCTCCAAAACACAGGTTGACATTTATTCCCCTTTTTCTTTCAATATACCTGCAAATTTATTGTGTATTTATTTTGTAGGTTCACTTGGCTAGTGAGGATACCTCACCTAGCTACATCATCAATAGAACCAGTTTAAATACAGTTTACATGTAAATTTTTTTTGAATTTGACAATACTCTGGTTTATTTGCTCTGGTCCAAGAAGAGGAGGAACAATTTTTTGCTGGGACGAAAGAAGAAAGCCATGATACAGAGGCAATGTGAAGGGTTGTGCAAGAGGAGGAGGTAGAATGTTCTTACAAAAGGGACCACTGAGTGCCAAATTAGCTGAAATCAGTTACATTTCTTCTTGTCTTTCTCCTGGTTAGTTGGAAAACATGATGGTTATTGCATACATATATCTTAATGATTGTAGCCTCATTCATTGAAACACTCTTAAATGCATGTGTTTTTAAATTGTTGTGCCTTATGCTATCCCATCATGCATAAAATTAAAAGATGTTTTAGCATATTCCAAATAATCTTCATTATCTATGGCAGTGGAAAAGTATGGTATAAAAAATGTAATAAGTGACACCGAGCGTTGCTTATCACTGGTAAGAAATTCTTTTCGAATTCTTTTTGTGGTGTTGACTTATTGTATGCTATTTTATTGGTGTTTTTTAGTCTCAGTTTTCTCAATTGTGGAATCCAATTGGCATGGCACCAGCTATTCCTACTCATGTTCCTATGTACCCTCCTGGAGGTCCTGCACTAAACCAACAGTTATTTTATGGTAAAACAGAGGATGTCACAAGCATATTTGCATCGCCAAGACCATATAACCTTGACCATAACATTAGAGATAAAGTATCCATAACTTCAAACTCTTGTTCCCTTTATGATTCCATATCATATTTATTTTGGAAGTGAAAACTCACATACTTTCACTAACTACAGCTACTAAATCTGGTAACTGCAAACACCATCCTAGGAGGTAAAACACCATACCTAGCAATTTTGACAATCAAATAAGATAAATGATTGAAAACACATTATCCTTTTTTATATTCCAATGACCATGCTATATGAATAGCACAAAATCTAGAACAAGTTATGATTAAATGTTTGAATCAATCTGGGAGGTCAAACACCATATTGGCAACATATGACAATAAGACTAGCTCTATAAAACTAACATCTCCCAACATGAAAGACTTACGATGATTTGTAAACTGTATTTCCAAGTAGCATAACCATAATATAAAAATGACCAGTATTGTAATACGGCTAAGTGCTAACCCTCCTTAACATTCCATATTAGATGTAGGATTAAATATCTTACAAAGGTCATTATCATGAATTGACTACCTTCACTCTCCCCAAAGATTCTCTCATAAGGAAACAAAATTTGCAATTTAGTTTGCACTTCTTTGGATCACAAGTCAGAAAATTTTCAGTGTGTGCCTTTATTCATTATCTACGAATAAAGTTGGTAAAGCAGAGGATGTGACAAGCATATTTGCATTACATCGCCAAGAGCATATAACCTTGCCCATAACATTAGAGATTAAGTATCCATAAATTAAAACCCTTGTTAACCTTTATGATTCCATATCATATATATCTTGGAAGTGAAAACACACATATGTTCACTAACTACAACTACTAAATCTGGTAACTGCACTATCTAGTGTATATGCGACTTCTATACTATGATACTTCATTATCCCTCCCAATTGCATCTATTTGAGAAAATAATGGAAAACAATATAATAAATAAGGTTGTATAACAAACCGCATCAGGAAAGGCTTGACTAATACTTTTTGTACAAAGGATTACAAATTATATTAACTATCAAACCCAAACAAATAACTTGGGACCTTTATGACCGCAAGGCAATCAACAACTTTATTACTATTGAAAATTTCCAATTGTGCCTTTCCCACCTACCCAAATACCGCGAGTTAAGCCAGGACCGCTTTGAGAAGTTGGTCCTAGTCTAGCTACAATACCTTGAGGAATTTGAATTCCAGGCACTAATGGTTGAACAAGCACACCTGGTGAAGCCTGTAATGTATTAGGAAGATGTGAAACAAGAGCTGTCTGGATATAAGGATGTTGTCCTGAAACAATTGGTGCAGCTACACAATACTGCATCGCATGAACTGCAGTTCCTGCAAATTCCAAACATGCATAATTAATATAAAATATTTCAGAGAACTAATGTACTTAAATGATCATGAAAGAAAAAACAATCACATGGATACTAGATATGAAGGGGATTGTTTGCTGATCGATAAACTGCTAAAGCTATGCCTCTAGATAGCTCATCAAAACTGATCTTAATTTTTGGAAAATAATTCTGCTTCTACTTCCAGTGTTCATATACACAACTAGCTTTTTCTTTTCACAACATGAGATACTAGTTGTAGAAAATAAATTAGAAAATACCTGGAAATGTAAACAAAAGCAAACAAACAACAACAAATTTACACTGGAAAAAACCTCAATCAAAGAAAGAGTCCAACATTAAAATGCATAGTTTTATTAATCACACAACAAATTACAAATCCCCAAACACTGTCCAAACTAAGAAGTTGTGTCTTAATGAGCCAAACAATTACATTATAAAGGCATCCTGTCCATTTAACTTATTGTGCGTTCGCCCTCCTCCTGGACAAGTTTACTAGGACAAGATGGAATAGAGGCAAAGCTCTTAATCATATCCACCCCTGTTGACGATTTCAATCTTATACTCTGCATTGAATTCCATAGGATCAACATCGGATATTTGCTTAACAGGTTTGCTTTGTTGTTATAGAATGTGGGTGCTAGAGATTATTGGAAGAAGTTGGAATCGAATCAGGGCCTGGATTGGAGCACAACTGCCATAGTGGGACTTCCTCATGTAAATACTCCCTTGCAGGGATCTTGCAGTTCATAATTATTGAAGAGGCATTGAAATTGGGGGCATCCTTAGCTCGCCAAGTTCAAGATAACACTCAATGTAATTTGCATTCGAATTTTGATTGGGTCTTGATTTGAGTATTTCCTGGAAATTCCAATAGTCTCGCTTCGCTCTATTCCTAGATGTGCTCCATCTTTATAGCCTTTAATTGGTTTCTTTGACCTATCTCATCCCATTGACATTGAAATGGCAAGTGACAGTATTCATGAAATCAAGAAAAATCTTAGACAAATGACCTGTCAACTTGAAGACATGAAGCAATTCATATAAAATTAGTATTCATATGAAAAATTAGGCCAATATAAAATTAAGTTGCAAGAATTGAACATTAATTATGATAAACTAAGTTTATAATTAGAATAAACATTACAATATCATCATGGGCTTGGCTAGAGGTTCACAATTAGCTATAGGTTTTCCTCATGTTTCAGTTGTTGTGGTGAAGGAACATTTTACTGATGAAGACATAGCTCAAGAAACAGTCTTGGATTTTACTGAGCACAATAGGAATCATGAGGACAATATCATCATGGGCTTCACTAGAGGTTCATAGTTAGCTACAGTTTTTCCTCATGTTTTAGTTGCTTTGGTAAAGGAACATGTGACTGATGAAAACATAGCTCAACACACATTGACAACAGAGAATTCCCTTCCACTATCCTCAAAATAAAAAATGGATTGTACCACTTCCCATATGGTATTTTTTCTTTGTCTCTCCACTCTTTTATGAAGTTGTTTAGGGAAGCTATCAACCCATTGAGTGCCTTGTTTGATAAATTTGATTTTGTATTCTTTTTGTCAGCACTAGATTATAGTGTTTAGATAATACAATCCTTTGTTTAATATCTAGTTTTTGTTAATACTTGTAGTTATGAGAATAGACTTCTCATAACTCATCACTATGAATCTGCGTGTTTCTTACCTACTGATGTGACCCTTTTCCAAAATTTGGAAAGATGGTGTTAACTGTTTGGAAATTTTATTCTCATATAAATCCATAAGGAATTCTATTTAAGGGTGCTAAATCAATGGTAGAGCACCTGCCTTATAGGAAGGAGGTTGGTGGTTCGATTCCTATGTGCCCTATTTATATTCTGAAACCACTAAAAAGAGATAAATGATTAAAAAAATGACCAAAATTTGCATATAAATGACCACTAGTACAACATGAGAGATAAGTGACCAAAAAAATGACCAAAATATGCATATAAATGACCACTTTTGAGTTGACGATCGCTGGTAGCAAATTAGTGGTCATTTATCACGTGACAAAAAATGTGGTCATTAATTGTGACAATTAATGACCAAATATATTACCAAATTAATGACCAAATATACGACCAAATATATGACCACAAGATAAGCTATACCTGCTGTATTGGCTCTGGTACTGGGTGTGAAGTGCCAGAGTTTGATTTCTCTTTAAATATGATGTCTTTCAGTCAGCAATCTTCTTTAGAAAAACAATTGGCAGAAATTGATCTGCAACTATGCTCAGTGCCTGTACATCAATATATGTTAAGGCAAGATCTCAGAGAGGAGAAAAGAAGATTAATCAGTCAGCTTGAGAAAACAAAGGGTAACGAAAAGGTCTCAGCAACACCTTTCGCTTTACAATACAATCCAGCTGATATTTATAGACATTATAAAGATCAGCATGAGGAAAGGCAGAGTCACAGAGGTGACAAAGAGAAATTGCTTCGTTTACAGATCAAAGAAAAGCAGGAAATTATGAGAAAGCTTGTTAGAGAAATTGAAGGTATAAAAGAAATGTTCAGAATTGTTATTATGGAGAAAGATCAATCTCCTGATGATGATCTAGGAAAACACCTTGAACAAGCACTGGTTGACCCTGAAAGGAAGGAAGATTCTCCCTCCTCTTCTCCTCCCCAATCTCTTGTGTCACAATTGCCCAGTTTGTTAGGAATGTTTCAAGGTCCTAAATTGTTTGTAAATATTTTATTTTGTGCTCCAGAATTTAAGTCTTATACTTTAGATTGCATGATAGATTCCGGTTGTCAGTTGAATCTTGCAAAAGGTTCAGCTATCCCTAGCTTTTATTGGGAAAAAGCTAAAGATCATGGCTCGGCCATTGAAGGCACTGCAGTTTCCCTTACTGGTAAAGTCGAAGATTTCCCTGTACAAATTTCAAATAATTCTTCCAGTTTATCCTTGTATAGATTACATAGTTTGAAGGAAGACTGTGTAATTGGGTAAGAATGTATTCATCGTTGGAGTCTGTTTTCTATAGATACTACCAAAATGTTATTGTCTTGTACTATCAATAACCAGCTTGTGATTTCCCCTTTGTCCTTCACTCCAACTTACCACTGTAAATCCCAGCTCCCTGCTCCTCTTCCAAAACCCAGTATGGTAGCTTTGAATAAAATGGAAAGAGTTTTGGCTTATGCTGAAAGCCATAAAGAAAGTCTCTTGCAACAATAACGGAAAAATTGATAAAAGATTGTTGTTCAGAAAGTCCCAATGCTTTGTGGAAGAGAGAAAAATATTTTGTTTCACTTCCATTTGATCCTCTTCAGAAAATCAAACAAATGAAAGCCTCAGCAAGGTTAATGTCTCCTTCTGAGAAGGAATTTTGTGTTGCTGAAATAAAAGAACTATTAAGTAAAGGGTTGATTGAACCATCAAAGAGTCCATGGGCTTGTAGATCCTTTGTGGTAAATAAGCATGCATAACAGAAAAGAGGTAAACCTAGAATAGTGGTCAATTATAAACCTCTGAATGTAGTAATGCAGAAAGTTCGTTATCCTCTCCCTAATAAGTCAAGTCTTCTGCAAAGAATTACTGGATGTTCAATGTTCAGTAAGTTCGATCTTAAGTCTGGTTTTTACCAGATAGGTATAAATGAGAAAGATTGTTTCAAAATGGATTTTGTTGTCCCTCACGGACAGTATCAGTGGAAAGTCATGTCGTTTGGAATAAATAATTCTCCCTCTGAATTTCAGAAAAGAATGGAGGATATCTTCAGAGACAAGCAGTGGGAATTAGTTTTCATAGATGACATCGTCATATGTTCCAAGAATTTGCAAGAACATTTGAAGCACTTACAGTTGTTTTATGATTTGGTCTATAAGCATGGATTAGTCCTGTCTGAGTCAAATATGGAGATAGGTAAAACATAAATGGATTTTCTTCGCTTTAAGATTAAAAAAGGCCAAGTAATTTTGCAGAAACATGTTCTTTCCGTTTTCAGTAATTTTCTTGACCAAATAATAGAGAAAGTGCAGCTTCAAAGATTTCTTGGAAGCCTGAATTATATCAGACCTTTTTACAAAGGGAAAGCAACATATATTCATGTGTTGCAGCAGCGTTTGAAGAAAAACCCTCCAGCAGTTAATCTCACAAATGCCAGAACAACCTATTCTGAACATCCAATGTCATACAAGGGCTGAGATAAAGAATTCCTTGCAGCTTTTGAATCAATGGGTATTGTATAAGAAAACGCAAGATAATAACCTCACTGGTTAAAATCTAGGTACACAGTTGATTGTTGGACTCTCAGGTTTAGCAAGTGAATGGTGGCGTTGGCTTCCTCAGGAGTCACACAATGAAATGTTAGGATTTGATGATGCTGACAGTCAGATTTTGATAGCCCTAGGTAGGGAGTTTTATGGTCCTGATCAAGGTGAAGACTATGACCACTTAGCTTCACTATTTATGTCTGCAAGACTTTGTGATCTAAGTAAAAGTGAAGAATACTTTTGCTATATGTAGCAATTGTTAGTTTCCTCAGGTAAATCAGGTGATCCAGCTTATTTAAAGCATTATCTGAGAATTTATCCTGGTCATGTCCGAGATGCAGTTGAGCAGCATATCAAAGACAAGAACATTGCTCTCAGAGGAATGTCATTGGCACAATTGCATGGTTTTATTCTTGAAACCTAGCAAGAACACTGCTTAGAGTGCCGAGTGAGTGAGGATTTCAAATGACACCAAGAAATGTATTCAGCTTCATTCTGTAAGGATGTAGCTCAAATGACCAATTGGGGGTGTGGTGCGCATAACAGAGGAAATTTTGAAAAAGAATCCTGCCACTGCAAAAAGAAAAAGAAAGGATTCTATACTAGTAAGACCAGATATCACCTTGATAAACATTATAAACAAAAAAAGAGATATTCTGAAAGGAAATTCCATAAGAATCCTTTTAAGAAATTTTTGAAAAGGTGATCTAAGAAAGGTCGGACAGATGTTTGTTTCATTTGTGGTAAAACAGGCCATTGGGCTAGTAAATGTCCAGATAGAAAATCTAGTCCGCAGTTGGCAGCTTTTTGTACAACTTTAGATCCACGTTGGTGGGATCTCTGTAAATTATATGTTAGTGACCCCGTTCCGGAAGGTGAAGTTCTATTTCTTCCCGAATAATCTGATGCTTCCGAGTCCGACTCTGATTCGGATGTTGCTTTAGCTAAGTTTGCTCCCTCCTCCTCCGATTCTGACTCAGATGAGTCTTGTGCAAAATTAGGGCCAGAAGCGCTAGGACCTCAAGCATCAATTTTCTTTCATTAAATGCGCAATCTTGCTTGCTCATACATCAAAATTTTTATTGAAACATCAACAACTCAATACATTTAGGCAGATCGGCTTCGGAGGGTGAAGCTCATCACTGCAACTTGATCTAAATGCATAGACACAATGTTTTAGGCCCATTTACCTTTGAGAAACAGCAGAGCTAAATCTTACTCGGAAGCTACCTGGGGACACTGAAATATGTCTACTAGAATCTAACAGACTCCATACTTACAGACTAATCTTGGGCGTTCTGATGCAATGTTATACCACTACGGCAACTTGTAGAGCATAGGCCTTCGGCTCTTGACTCTCTAAGACTCTTGCAGAGCTCCAACTACTAGATCGCTTACAAACTCAAAGACTCGATGATCTCAATGAGCCCGAGGGTCTCTTATTTATACAATTCTCAACCAGTTACCTGGTGAGCACGGACCGACAAATGGCGGTCAAAAGATTCGGGGCAATCACGAGTACTGTCATGATTGTTATCTCGTCCCTTAGTGGTCAGTGACATATGGGGACCCGAACCAACATGACGGAAAGTAAAAGGCCAAATGGCCAACAAGGCATCAAATTATTACATAAGTAGAGCAGACTGGCCCACCACAGCATTCAACAAGTACAACAAATTACATCAAGGTGAATATGGATCACGGCCTTGGGTACAGAGGCAAACTTCAAGGTCGCCGATCATTATTCTATCGCAGGTACAATCGAAACAACCCAGGATTTCATCACTAAGTGCCCGATCATAATCATCTTCATATGGCTGAGAATATTCAAAGCTAGGAGTAGGAGGATAGAGATCGCTGCTGAAGCATCTCTCAACATCGGATCCTTTAAAGATTGGATTATCTCGACAAAGATATTCTCCAACGAAAAGAGATTCTACACGGAAGTTTAGTGGGAGTTGTCTTGTATGAACTTTGGAATCAACTATGTTTGATTCATGATCACGTTTTATAAAAATTTTCCTTATGAACATGGTGTGTTCAAGTCATGTATAGCGTCCTCCATGGTGTCTCAAAAGGAACTTAAACCACTGATGGTTTTGGTCTAAAACTTGCATGTCTGCCTGTAGATGCAGAATGAAGTTGGCTCTTCTGTCCTCCCAATCAACACGAGGACAAAATTTATCTAATAACACTTCAGTCCAGCCGGACCAAGTTTTATTTCTGAGAGTGGCTGGGTCGCCACAAATGACAACAGACTTCTCTTCTTTGCAAAATTGCAAAATTGCAAAATCAAATTATAGCTAGTCCATGTTAAATCACCTGCACCAATATCTACATACCAAACTTCATCATAATTTTCTCCTTCAAAATTACAGTCTATCCAGAGCTCTTTGCATTGCTTCAATTTGTCTCTGGCTTTCTCAAAGCTATGGAAAGTATATCTTTCCCATCGTTCCATAATCTGGATTTTCAACGGACTTGCTTGGATTTGCTTAATCAGTGTCAAATCCAAATATTTCTCAGCTTCCCTTCTATCAGCAAAATCCAGAAGCTGTCAACGTTTTTCAGGAGAAACAGATTCATCCCAAGGCTTTAAAAATAGGGATTCTCTAGGTTGGTACACAAGTTCAGCAGGTGCTTTTCCTTTTCTGGAACTGGAGCTGGAACCTGGAGTAAACATATTTAATGCAGGAAATGGCTCTGCAGGCTGAGACTGTTCTCTGGTTAACATATCAGCCAAACAATTTAGATAGCCAGGCTTATATACAATGTCATAATCAAAACTACTTAACCAAGCAAACCATTTTAAAATTCTACTGCTATTTTCTGCCATCAAGTTCTCATTTTTAAAGATACCTGGAATTATTTTCAAATATGTTCTAATTACAAACTTAACAAGACTAAGAAACAAAATAAAATGTTGCATAGTCTTCTTTACAGCTAGAATCTCTTTATGGCTACTTGAATAATTAAGTTCTGCAGATTTGAAGGAACCAGAAGCATAGCCACAGATGTTTTCTTTGGTGTCGATGATTTCTATCAACACACCACCCCATGTCTTAAATGATGCATCAGTTTCAATTACCAACTGACCAGTGCCTTGAGGGAGGTTCAAAGCTGGGAGATTCTGAACTTTCCTTTTTCTTGACTGGACTTCCACAGTCCTACCTTCAGACCACACTGGAGGGTTTTTCTTCAAATGCTGCTGCAACAAATGAATATATGTTGCTTTCCCTCTATAAAAAGGTCTGATATAATTCAGGATTCCAAGAAATATTTGAAACTACACTTTCTCTATTATTTGGTCAACAAAATTACAGAAAACAGAAAGAACATGTTTCTGCAAAATTACTTGGCCTTTTTGAATCTTAAAGCCAAGAAAATCCATTTATGTTTTACCTATCTCCATCTTTGAATGAGACATGACTAATCCATGCTTATAGACCAAATCATAAAACAACTGTAAGTGCTTCAAAAATTCTTGCAAATTCTTGGAACAGATGAGGATGTCATCTATGAAAACTAATGCCCACTGCTTGTCTCTGAAGATATCCTCCATTCTTTTCTGAAATTCAGAGGGAGCATTATTTATTCCAAACGGCATGAATTTCCACTGATACTATCTGTGAGGGACAACAAAAGCCATTTTGAAATGATCTTTCTCATTTATACCTATCTGTTAAAAACCAGACTTAAGATCGAACTTACTGAAGATTGAACGTCCAAGAATTCTTTGCAGAAGACTTGACTTATCAGGGAGAGGAAAACGAACTTTCTGCAACACTACATTCATAGGTTAATAATTGACCACTAGTCTAGGTTTACCTCTTTTCTGTTCTGCATGCTTATTTACCACAAAGGCTCTACAATCCCATGGACTCTTTGATGGTTCAATCAACCCTTTACTTAACAGTTCTTTTATTTTAGCAGCACAAAATTCCTTCTCAGAAGGAGACATTAACCTTGCTGAGGATTTCATTGGTTTGATTTTCTGAAGAGGATCAAATGGAAGTGAAACAAAATATTTTTCTCTCTTCCATAAAGCATTGGGACTTTCTGAACAACAATCTTTTATCAATTTTTCCTGTTATTGTTGCAAGAGACTTTTCTTTATGGCTTTCAGCATAAGCCACAACTCTTTCCATTTTATTCAAAGTTGCGATACTAGGTTTTGGAAGAGGAGCAGGGAGTTGGGATTTACAGTGGTAAGTTGGAGTGAAGGACAGAGGGGAAATCACAAGCTGGTTATTGATAGTACAAGAAAATAACATTTTGGCAGTATCTATAGAAAACGGACTCCAACGATGAAGACATTCTGACCCAATTACACAATCTTCCTTCAAACTATCTAATCTATACAAGGATAAACTAGAAGAAGTATTAGAAATTTGTACAAGGAAATATTCGACTTTACCAGTAAGGAAAACTGCAGTGCCTTCAATTGCTGAGCCATGATATTTAGCTTTTTCCCAATAAAAGCTAGGGATAGCTGAACCTTTTGCAAGATTCAACTGACAACCAGAATCTATCATGCAATCTAAAGTATAAGACTTAAATTTTGGAGCACAAAATAAAATCTTTACAAACAATTTAGGACATTGAAACATTCCTAACAAACTGGGAAATTGTGACATAGGAGATTGGGGAGGAGAAGAGGAGGGAGAATCTTCCTTCCTTTCAGGGTCAACCAGTGCTTGTTCAAGGTGTTTTCTTAGATCATCATCAGAAGATTGATCTTTTTCCATAATAACAATTCTGAGCATTTCTTTCATACCTTCAATTTCTGTAACAAGCTTTCTCAGAATTTCCTTCTTTTCTTTGATCTGTAAATGAAGCAATTTCTCTTTGTCACCTCTGTGACTCTGCCTTTCCTCATGCTAATCTGGATAATGTCTATAAATATCAGCTGGATTGTATTGTAAAGCGAAAGGTGTTGCTAATACCTTTTCGTTACCCTTTGTTTTCTTAAGCTGATTGATTAATCTTCTTTTCTCCTCTCTCAGATCTTGCCTTAACATATATTGATGTACAGGCACTGAGCATAGTTGTAGATCAATTTCTGCCAATTGTTTCCCTAAAGAATATTGCTGACTGAAAGACATCATATTTAAAGAGAAATCAAACTCTGGCACTTCACACCCCCTAAGTTTACACAAGACTCATCCGAGTCAGAATCGGAGGAGGAGGGAGAAAACTTAGCTAAAGCAACATCCGAATCAGATTCGGACTCGGAATCATCAAATTCTTCGGGAGGAAATAGAACTTCACCTTCCGGAACAGGTTCATTAACAGAGAATTTACAGAGATCCCACCAACGTGGATCTAAAGCTGTACAAAAAGCTTCCAACCACGGACAAGATTTTCTATCTGGACATTTACTAGCCCAATGGCCTGTTTTACCACAAATGAAACAAACATCTGTCCGACCTTTCTCAGATCGCCTTTTCACAAATTTCTTAAAAGGCTTCTTATGGAATTTCCTTTTAGAATATCTCTTTTTTTGTTTATAATGTTTGTCAGGGTGATATTTGGGCTTACTAGTATAGAATCCTTTCTTTTTCTTTTCGCAATGGCAGGATTCTTTCCCAAAATGTCCTTTGTTATGTGCACCACACCCCCAATTGGGCACCTGAGCTACATCCTTACAGAATGAAGCTAAATACATTTCTTGGTGCCGTTTGAAATCCTTACTCACTCGGTGCTCTAAGCAGTGTTCTTGCCAGGTTTCAAGAATAAAACCATGCAATTGTGCCAATGACATTCCTCTGAGAGCAATGTTCTTGTCTTTGAGATGCTGCTCCACTGCATCTGGGACATGACCAGGATAACTTCTCAGATAATGCTTTAAATAAGCTGGATCACCTGATTTTCCTGAGGAGACTAACAATTGCTGCATATAGCAAAAGTATTCTTCACTTTTACTCAGATCACAAAGTCTTGCAGACATAAAAAGTGAAGCTAAGTGGTCATAGTCTTCGCCTTGATCAGGACCATAAAACTCTTGACCTAGGGCTGTCAAAATCTGACTGTCAGCATCATCAGCTGCTGACATTTCATTGTGTGATTCCTAAGGAAGCCAACGCCACCATTCACTTGCTAAACCTGAGAGTCTAGCAATCAACTGTGTACCTAGATTTTGACCAGTGAGGTTATTATCTTGCATTTTCTTATACAAGACCCATTGATTCAAAAGCTGCAAGGCATTCTTTATCTCAGCCCTTGTCTGACATTGGATGTTCAGAACAGGCTGTTCTGGCATTTGTGAGATCAATTGATTCATAGAATTGATTCCAGATTGGAATCTGCGAGGAGGAGGAGTAGAAGCATTTACATCTACCATATGTACATCAAAAGTAGGAGGAGGTCCTTGAGGATGAGCTCTCTGTGTCTCACCTCTATTGGATGAACCTGCATCATGGAAACCTACATCTAAGGCTCCAAGGTGAGAGACAATAGTTGGATCTACGCAAGACTTGAATTGTTTAAATTCAGAGATCCAATTTTCAATTTCAGTTCTCAGATTATCAGATTCTCCAAAATCCCATTCAGGCAAAGAATCTCCAGTCTGAACAGAGAACTGTCCAAGACACACACTTTTCTTATGAGAAGATGGTGTATGAGATTTAGGTACTAAGGCAAAAACATGATCAGGAACAACATATGATTTTTGCTTCAGACTTTCTGTTTTGGAAAATAGATCTTCTAGTACACCTAATCTTCTTTGAGCTTTGTTTGATGCTTCATCAAGGCTGATTTTGATTTGTGTTGAATCATGTAGAAGATGATTCAACAATTCAAGCATTGTTGCTAGTGCTTCTATCATAGATTTCTGCTTTATGCAACTTCTCTTAAGAAAGAGAAAATCATGATGCTCTATCATCAATATTTCTTCCAGTTTGAACTTGTTCCAGATTACCCCAGTTTGCCAACTTAATTTCATCAGACACAGTCTGATCAGTAGCAAAAGATTTGAGGGGCAGAAATTATTTTTTGACTTGACCATCAGATGTGTACTGTCTAAATGGGACATCTGGTAGATTTCGACCAGGAATAAAATATCGACCATTGGGAGTAGTTGTATCCATATCATGACCTTGGCGTGGAAGAGAAAACATACCCAAGGATGGAAGTTCCCTTTTGGTTTGATGTTGTAATCTTTGGATGATAATTTTACAAGCAGGACAGTCATCATGCTGGCCACGATGTTCAGTTTCATACAAACCTGTGTATGACGGTTCTGTGTGCAAAGAAGAAGAAGAAGAAAGAGTATTTCTAGCTGCTTGGCTTCTAGCATTATCATAAGAGGAATGAGAAGTAGACCTAATTAAAGGTGCACCAAATCGAGGAGGAGGATTCCCTTCAGTTGCTTGGAAAGAATTAGTACGTCTATCAAACTGTAAAGGTTTTTTCTTGATTAATCTATTCATTGCCTCAACATCTCTGAATTCTTTATATTTTACTTCCCATGCTTCTGGGTAAGTAATGCTAGTCCAATCGAATGTGACAGGAGTAGCATGTCGAGATGTGTCAGTTTCCACCACACTTTGCAAGCACGGACTATGATGGACAATGGAATGAAGAGGAGGCATGTTATCATTTATGAAGTGAATACAAACAGCTACTTTTTGCTGGATAATCTTGGAATCAGCAAGCATTTGGAAACCCTGTGGTTGGATATAGGCCTTTAACAAGTCATAGATATGGGGACTAGACAGACTAACAGCATACTTAGGAAATATTGTACCAAACGCTGGACCATTGTGCAAAGGTGTAGTAAAACCACCAATAATGGCGTCTGCAAAATTAGTATGACAGGTATCTACAACCACACATAAAGAAGATACAGGGATATAACGACAGACAAGCTGTCCTAAACCTAACTTAATAGCACCAAGATGTGCATACAAAAAACCTTCTTTTCTTGCCCAATCGATTTGAGCTTTATCTATGAGATTGATATTGACAGGATCATCAGAATCAGTAAATGAAACATCTACTAAAGAAACTTTTATTTGAGTTGCTGTTCTAAACTGCCACCATCTAAGCTTATAAACATCATAAGGAAGCATTTTAGGAAGTTGCCAATTTTCAGATGGATTAATGTCATTAATATGTATGATGGAAGAATTACTGGAAGATGCTCCTTGAAAAGATGATACTCGGTCTGCTAATCTAACTTCATTATCATTGGCTTTACATTCTAATTTAGTGAGCTCAACAGAATCCATTGCAGGGTCCATGATCTAAGAGAGGATGAATGCTCACATAGTATTGTCTGGTCTGAGGACTTACTTATGCCAACCTCGGTTCAACTGCCTGTACGACTTACAACAACCCAATATTACACCCTCACATGCCCAACAATTCGCTCGATGGTCATTTCCACCATCTACCTGGACTCTATTGTAGAATATAAAACACAAAGACTGATGAAATAAAGTAACACATTTAGTAGATATAAATCATGAGCATACACTTACAGAGAAATATGCAAAATCATGAGCATACACTTAAAGAGAAATATGCAATTCTTCAATACTCGTACTGGCTCTGATACCTAAATATGACCACATTTTTGGTCGCGTGATATATGGCCACTAATTTGCTACCAGTGGTCACCAGCTCAAAAGTGGTCATTTATATGTGGATTTTGGTCACTTATCTCTCATTTTGTACTAGTGTTAGAAACTAGCAGACTATGCTTATCTAATATTTTCCTCTCATATCGACATTTGGGAAGTTGTGCTTCTCCTTCTCTGTAAAATTTATTGATATCTTTGCATTTAATTAGAGGTGGTCCCAAAATTTATGTAACACCCCTTCTTTTGAAATTGATAGAATTGGTTGGATGCCCAGTGTTTGTCACATCATAGGTTCAAGGAGAAATAATTGTGGGGGATCTTCATAGAAAACCCAAATATGATGGATACCATCATCTATCCTCCATGTCTTATCATTGTATGGTACATTGTTGTTGTATCATAAGTTACACCCCAATAAATCTCCATGCGCACGAAATGCAATGGAAGAAATAGGGTAGTTGAAGTATCATGAACCAATGCATGTGAATTCACATATGCACAGATAATTCCATTAGTTTAATTATTGTGGAGTGGCTATATCTCATGAGCTATATTATCTGTTAATCAAGATAGTTTTTAGGATATTAAGACACATAAGAGTTAGCTATATGTTGGAATATGTAATTATGACTAGTGTGATGTTGTTGGTATGTGTAATGATGTCTAGTGAGATGTCATAAGATATTATGATGATCTACCTAGCAAAATAAGGCATACTAATATTCATAACTCTCTATATTATAAAAAGGAGTTATCATACTTGCATCATGGAGAAAATTTTGTTATTATCCTTATTTATATAAGAGAAGTGGAAAACCATTTATCCCACATGTATTGTGGGTTGTATATACTTCCATACTTATATCTATATAATAGAGGTCAAAAAGACCCTTTGGGCATGTCGATATCTTGTTGAAATGTCATTATGACATGAAGTGAAGACAAAGTGTGATGTGATGCTTATATGAGGATGCTTGTATTGTAAGATTGGAGATTTCAGAAGAATAAAGAAGATTATACCTTCCTATGGATGTTTCCCCATTTGGGGTTTCACCTTATATATTTGGTGTGGTATTTCCTTTTCCCTTGTCTCTTACTTACGATTTGATTATTTGGTGCTTGTACATATAGGATGCTAGAATAGTTGTTTAATTCTATTGATTTAAACGCTATAGTTGCTCAGAACCTCTTACTGGAATTTGGTTTGGGACCTTTGTGCTATAACTCACTAGGATTCATGGGAATATAGATTTAGCTCTAGTATAAATGGAAACTAATTACTTGAAATCCATGAAATCCATAGGATTCTAAGAAGGAATCAAGAATTCATCAATGGAAACATGACATAATTTTTCTCTATTATAAGCAAAGTTCATGGGTAAGATCAAGGTGGTAATAGTTAAAAGGTGGTGCTCATGGAAAATTTGCTCAAACAAAAGACAAATTCATGCTTTAGAAGAAAAAACCGCCTCACTTTGAAATATGGTTTTCAATTTAAATAGATATACAGACTCTATAACATCTAATCTCAAAATATCAATGGGATCTATTTTAGGTAATCCAAAAGAAGAAGAAATATTACATGAAATGCTAGAAGTTGTGGACATGAAAAATCAGGAAAATTACTACCCATTTATGTCTACCGAGATGAAGCAAAAAATTAGCATGTATTTTAGTAGATATGATTTATTTTAATCTTTTTCAAATTAGGACTAATATTAGATATTTTCATTAGAATCTATACTTGTAGGAATTTATAGAAATCCTCTACGTAACATAAAACTTTCTTTTATGCAATAGATATTTATTATTTTTTCTACATGTTTATTTTTAGACTTTATGACATCATTAATTTTGTATTATTATCCTTAATAGTTGTTGATAATGATGATGGTTAACATCCACTAAGACTAACTTTGACCTATAGGATCATAAGAGGAAAAAAAAAAGGAATTACATGGTTTTCCGTAAAATTTTGTTCTTATGCTAAAAAATCTTAGAAAGAAGCGTTTCGAAGTCACCATAGTTTTGACAAGTTAGAAGGTTAGGGAGGAATGCATTGAAACAAAGATTATGAAAACCCAATCTAATGTGGGTCTACACCGAATTTATAATTCAAATCATAATAATTCTTGTTAATAAAAAACAATGAATTAAATACTTTATTGAGAATGCATATCTCACCTTTTTAACATGTTCTTTTAAAAGTATAATAAAATATGCATCAGATGTTGGTTTTCCATGGTAATATTTTTGTCAAATATGGTTAAATGATTGTGTGTGGTTTATATAGTAGTGGTTTATTTTAGTTTTGAGCATTCCTTTGCAAAAGGGAAATGTGTAATCCATGTTCTGAATTGATTCCCTTAGCAGTTGAATTAATTCACTTGTAATAGTTCAATTTCATTGTGATAAAGGAGATGCTACATGTTAGTACTAGATTAATTCTAATTTATTTGACTTGATTAAAGTCTAGATTCAATGCTCATGAAAACTATACATTAAACGATTCCATCAACTTTCTTATTCATTTTTAAAGTAATGAGATGTTAAAGCACAATGATCCCAAATTTCCCAATCGAACACAGATTTCTCTACACTTGTAATAGAAAGTATAATTATGCACTAGGTAATTATCTTAAAAAAATGTTAGTATAATTTGTTTTGTTTTTCAAGAGTAATCACTTAGTGATTCACATAATCTAATTAGCTAATTCTTTATGCAAATGAATGCAACACGAACCAATATGTGTTGTATCAATGCCACCTTCAACCATACATTGGCCATCTTGTTGTTTATTAGATAACATATAAATAATAATTGACTAGAATTAACGTCCAACACCCAAATGTAGAGAGAACTCTTTCTTTGGAGCATCTCTTCTTAATGGCTCAATTGGACAGATAATTGGCACTGTCTTAACAACTCTATAATTTTTGTGTGGGAAGTTCTAAATGGGAGAGTTTAATAATTTGTTGAAGAATATATATATATATATATATAATTTAAAATTATGGATTTATGATTACATCTTAGAGTTATTTTGCTCAATTTTCATTAGAAGCATACTTGTAGCAATTTTGTTCCCTTTATCTATATAAGCACATTTAAATAAAATGATTACAAGGTTTCTTGTATTGTTTATAATTTAAAATTATGGATTTATGATTACATCTTAGAGTTATTTTGCTCAATTTTCATTGAAGCATACTTGTAGTAATTTTGTTCCCTTTATCTATATAAGTACATTTAAATAAAAGGCTTACTAGGTTTCTTGGATTGTTTCTTAACAAAATTTAAGAAATCAATTTAAGTCACTAGCTTTTAATCGGGATGAATAGAAGTTTGTAAATTGCAATAAGCATTGAATCTAAATGTGAAACAAATCCATTTTACTCATTTGTGGTTGATAAATCCTACATTGACAATTGATTCTTTGCAATTGCAAAGACATTGGAATCCTTGGTTTCTACAATTCCGTGTTACTGAGGTGTTTTTGTGTACACACCCACCCCCATCATTTTATTGTGTCCATTAAAATATGGTCCTCCGCCCCATTTTTTTTATTTTCATATCCATGTGTCAGTTTTTCCCCTAAGAGTGGGACAAGTAGCTATTAGGGCCTAGTCTATCCCGGGTAGGATGGAGAAGTTGAGTTTGAGGACTTGAGCAAAATTTGCAGTTTCGCCATTGTGGTCCATCTGGACAGGTCCCGCCGCAACGGAGGCCCAACACACCCAAGAATTGTGCAACGGTGGCCCAACTCGACTAAGAAGGCCTCAATGACGACCCAACTCAAGGAAACCTTCCACAACTGCACTAAAATTAGTCAAGAAAGTCGTAATGGCGGTGCAACGCATACGAGAAGGCCGCAACTACTAGCCTGACTCATCACTTATCGCATCAACTTTTTCATAAGCCCTAGAATGGCCATAGAAGCGACATAAATTGTGGATAAGAGCCGCAACGGGTGGTCAAAACGTATTAGAAGAGGCTGCAAAGGCCGACAGCCATCCACGATAAGATAGTATGCGATGTAAACTGAGAAGATTCGTCGCAACAAATGACATAACTTGCAAAGATCTGCAGCAACTGGCGGCATGGATCTTTTTTAAGAGCTCACAACAGGTTGGGAAACTCACAAAAGGAGGCTGCAAAGGGGTAGTGAGAGCCATGATGGAGGGACGCTATAAGTGTTCAGCATGTAAACCAAGAAAGAGATGGCAAGACTTGGAGAAATAGGCCGCAAGGGGTGGCAAGGTTTCCACGAAAGGGCCGCATGAAAGGAAAAGTTAAACCCACTGCGAAGGTTATGAAGAGGTTGGGCATTGGGCCCTCGATTGTTTTGTATATGTATAGCTCCCCTCCCCTTTGTTTCTTTGTTTATCTATTGCTTGCTTGGTCTTTGTAGCAGCCATGCTTTGACCAAAACTGACAAGATTTGTGACCACTGGGGAAGTGGAGCATATGCTTGCCCAGTGTCATCAAGGAAGGGGATGCTTGACCAGTTAGGAATCATTGAAACATGTGCCTTTTGTAAACACCTTGTTCTCTTGTTGATCAATGATCGGGTCTAGGACGGGTTTAGGTTTTAGAAAAACAAAGCTCTTTAGTTATCCCCAGGGATAGGGTTTTCTTGAAGTCTTTGTAACTTCAGAAGATATTCACTTGTATATTATATTTGTACTTTATTGTATCCCCAACGGAGATGTATTATTCCTTCGATTGGAAGTGTCATCATTTGTACTTGCAAGTGTCACAAATTATATTGTAAGTGTTGTAACTTATACTTGATGGGTTATTAAACCACCTTGATGGGGTCGGCCCTGTATGAGTCATGTGGATTAAAGGGTTATTAGACCACCCTAGTGGGGGTTGGCCCAATCAACATTATGTTAAGTGATTAAGTTGGGGCCGACCTAGTTAGAGTTAAAAGACAATTGAAGTAGTGTATAAATAGAGAGTGTGTCTCTCTCATTTTACACATATTCTCATTCACTCACTTTGCATTACTGAGAGAGAGGAGGAGTGTGGACTAGTGGAGGAGGAGTAGCTGTTGTAGTCATCTATCTCTTGGGTTTGATCTTTGTGATCTTTGTATTGGTGCTTATTCTAACTCTGAGGAAGTTGCGGGGTTTTTCACCTTCTTGGCTTTCCCCGATTAAATATTTTGTGTCTCTTGTCTCTTGTCTCTTATGCTTGATATGGTGTAGATGTTGTTCTTTCAATTAAGATCCTAGATCTATTGAACTAAATGATGAAAAACTAACATGGTATCAGAGCTATCCTGAAGGAAGGCATGGTATGGCATTTATGACACTTGTTGCACTTGGGACAAATTGGAAGCTAGGGCTTGGTTTAGTAAAAACCAGTCATCGTGGCACTTTGGCTATAAATACATTTTGGAGAAGGTTCAGGATCTGAAACTTCTACAAGTAGAAGATGAAATGTCCATGTACCTTGTATCTGAAGCACAGCCTCAGATTCATTGTACTTTGTGATATATGATCCGTACACATTAGGGTTTCTGCCTCTTCCAGAATGCAGTCCTAAACAGGTGACCTAGGAAAAAATGTCATATCTCGGGCTAGGAAGCTCCAAACGGAATTCCGTAAAAAGTGGTAGTAAGGGAATGGACTGTAGTTTCACAGGTCCATGTTTTAGAGGCCGAAGTTGAACCAGTGACACGTGGAACTCCATACAAGTTCCCTATACTGTTTGATCCCATAAACAGGACACATTGCAACATTTGGAATATCTCTCTCGTCGAGAATCCATTTGAGGTCAGACTTATGGCGTTGGAAATATGACATGTCGGGCTACCACAAGCTAAAGTTTCAGACCTTGTGGATCTAAAATTTCAGAGATGTACCAGAAACAATAAGGCACATATTTCTGTGAAATAGAATTGGATTCTGAGCATTCTCATTTTTGGCTTCTCACTGCTGTGGGAAATTAGGGATTTTGATAGAAGTGAAATTTTGGATTGGTCTCAGCATAGGATTTCTCTCCTCAAAAAAATCAAAATTTAGAGAGCAAGATAAAATTTTTTTGTTTGGGAGAACCCCCGTGTCTATCAAAGTAACCCTAGTTTGGGATTTTGATCGGAAAGGTGGAAAATTAAGGTTTCTACAAAAGATGGAATTTTTGAAATCTGTGACCATGGCTAGATGCTCCTCAAAAAAATAAAAGTTTAGAGCACAAGATCGAACCTTTTGGCTAGGCATAACCCCAGGCTTTATCAAACCCTAGTTCGATATTTGTCCAAGAAGATCCAAAAGTTTCAAAGGCAATTTTGAGGGGTCAAATTTTGCAGTTTTCAAAATTGATGTATACTAGCTTGATCAGCTTAGCAAGGCACATCTTGTCATCCAATCATAAGTTTGAAATTCAAAGTTTGAATTTTTAGGGTTTATTTGACAAACCTTAATCCAACTCTAGATCCAGTTTGAGCAAATCAAATTGGATTGGGTTAATCCTAGAAGAGAATGATTTGGACACCTACATAAGTGAAGTGATTCCAGTTCGAGAGGGAGATGAGGTTAAGGCCTTACATAAGAAGACTACAAGCAATCCCAACAGGTATGACTTGAGGAGATATAGGTATGTTTTTGAAATATGTTCATGATTAAGTTTATGATATGTTTGTCTTCATATTATTGAGGTTAATACAATCTTCATTAATTTTAGACTTGTCTTATCACCTGAGTAAAAGTATGAATGCATGTGAATGATAGAAGACATTGATTGATTAGGGGTATGACACTTATGATTGTACTAATACAGTATGGTGTTGTATGCGGCTGATGTTGTCCACTAACATGAAGGGTACATCAAGAAAGACAAATCAATATCTAGATCAAGAACATGTGACCATGGTGACATGAAGACAAAGACTCATCCATAGTCATGGATCACATAGAAGCTCTACTTACGAGGTATGTATAACTTGGTTTTACAATTATTAACTTATGAGATATGCAGGTTGCTAGCACAAGGTCTCTAAGAGAACAAAGAAGACATTGTTTGGGTATGTTATACATAACTAGCAAGCATGATAATCCAGGTATGTTTTTCCTATATCAAGTTAGAATCCTACCTTGTGTTGGGATCTTATATAAGTATACCTTTTGTATAATTGATAATGAAGTTATAGGTTTAAGTAATCATATGTTTATGCATATTATGCTTCTTACTTTGATTGATGATATGACAAACGAGAAGAGTCCTATGGTCAAATAAGAATATGCATGAGTAAAATAACTCTTCCTTGAAAACTTAAATACTAACGCTTATTACCTATGTATGAAATGATAATCACCATACATATTTAAGATTATTTAGAATAATAATGTTTTGATAGTATTGAGATTATACTAGCGAATGTATGATTATGTATGAGATCTTGAGGATGGCACAATCATGACACTAGTGCACATTTAAGCATGCATAGTGGTCCAGGATGAATGTAATTTCAAATCCAGGTAATCTAGGAAGCAAAGATCAAGAGGAAGCACACTCTAGTAGTTCCTGCAAGGAAGCAAAGATTGAGAGGGATTCCACCCTACAACCAAACAAAGATAAGTATTTGAATTGTCATTTCTTATGATTACTTAAATGATGTTGTTTAGTCATGTACATACTTATGTTCCTAGATTTAAGATGTATATTATGCATTTTAATAAAGTTGCATTAATGAATAAGATACTACTAATATAGTAATGGGTAAGTGGCCTATGGTGCTGTACAAAATCCCATTGCTACTGATCTATAATGAAACCTCTTTGCTGACATGTTAGGAGTAGTGCACACTCTTAACAAATGTTCTAGTAGAGATGAAAGGCATCTAGAAAGTTATCGTATGAATACAGGATATGGATAAATGTTATATTGAAGCATTGCCTAAGGTAATTGCATGATTGTATGACATATGTTTTTATGCGTAATATTTTGTTATGAAAACTCTGAGAAGTTTCTAATCATGCAATTTAATTTGACTTGTAGGAAAGATCGTGTACAATCACCTACAAAAGAAGGACTACAACATTTGTTCCAGCAACGAAGTTGAAAGAAAATTATTTATTGAATATATTGAAGAATCTGAATGGAAGAATGCCATGATCGAGGAATACCAGTCGATCATGAAGAATGATGTTTGGGATGTGGTCCCAAGAGCATATGAGAAATCTGTTGTGACTTACAAGTGGATCTACAAGATCAAGTATGTTGCAGATGGAAACATAGAGAAATACAAGGAAATATTTGTAGCTTGTGGCTTCTCCCAGAAAGAGGGGATAGATTATGAAGATACTTTTTCACTTGTACCCATATATACTTCCATTAGAACAGTACTTGCTCTGGCTGCAGTGATGAAGTGGAAGATACACCGGATGGATGTCAAGACAACTTTCTTGAATGGTGTAGTTGAAGAGGAAGTGTATGTGGAGCATCCACTTGGTTTTGAGACACATGATAGGGATTCATATGTGTGCATATTGAAGAAAGCCTTGTATGGCTTGAAGCAAGCTCCTAGGACATGGTGCTGTAGAATAGACAGCTTCCTGTCTAGCTTTGGATTTACCAAGAGTAAAGCGGATTCCAACCTTTACTACAAGGTTGAGGAAGGAAATCCAGTGATATTACTCTTATGATATGTGGATGACCTGTTTGTGACAGGTGAGGATAGATTGATTGCCGACATGAAGAGGAAGCTTGCTACCGAGTTCAAGATGAAGGACTTGGGCATGATGCATTAATTTCTAGGGATGGAGGTGTGGCAGAGTGCATATTGAATCTTCCTTGGACAAGGGAAGTATGAAATAGAGATCCTAAATCGGTTCGGGATGATGGACTGCAAGGCCATGGCCACACCTATGGCATCGAACCTGAAGCTATTGTGTGATTCTTTGTCTGAGATGGTTGATGTCATGGTGTATCATTGGATGATTGGGTCCTTGATGTACCTGACGAACACGAGACCAGATATATGTTTTGCTGTGAACACCTTGAGCCAGCTTCTGACAGATCCTAGACATGTTCACCTGATTTTTGTAAAGAATATTCTGAGGTATCTGAAGGGTACAATTGATTATGGGCTCAAGTATGATGTGAGTCAAAAGTTTAAGCTAGAGGGTTATGTTGATTCAGATTGGGCAGGCAGTGCTGCAGATAGGAAGAGCACATCAGGGTGATGCTTCAGTATTGGATCAGGTGTTATCTATTGGTTTAGTACTAAGCAATCCTGCATAGTACTGAGTACAGCCGAAGCAGAGTATGTCACAGCTTGTTCGGCTTGTTGTGAGGAAGTATGGATTAGGATGCTAATATCTGAGTTATTTGATCTCCCGTTAGATGCTACCTATATCTTCTGTGACAACCAGTGTTTTGTGAAGTTGTCTGAGAACTCAGTGTTCTATGACAGGTCGAATCATATTGAGATCAAATATCACTATATCAGGGATGTGGTGCAGAGAGGAGCAGGGAAGGTCCTGTATGTTGTTACGGATGAGCAGATTGCAGATGTGTTGACCAAACCACTAGCCAAAGTGAAGTTCGAGTATTTCAGAGAGAGGCTTGGTTTTCTTCAGATAGAAGATACTTCGAGGAAGAAGTGATGGGACACATTTGCATGATCCATTCCAAGCATGGTGGTAGGAGGATCCTCCCATGGTTGTGGATGTAAGAACTGTGTGATGAGCATCAGGAAAATGCTCTAGACGATATGCATTAGGATGATGTTGTGCCAATGATTAGGATGATCATGTGTGATGAGCATTAGGATGATGCTCTGGATGATATGCATCAGGACAATGCTATGATGACCAGGATGATTATGTGTGATGATCATTAGGATGATGCTTTGGATGATATGCATCAGGAATTTGCTATGATGATCACGATGGTCATGTGATGATGGTGTGCATCAGGTTGATGCACCGTGTGATGATGATTAGTTGGATCATGAGTCCTGGGAGATATTGCCAGTCGTGGTTAGGCATGTAAAATGTTCCTGGGATGCTCTTATTAGGTATTGCATCAACACATAATTAGTCTTGAGAATCCACCTCTGTCAGACCATTCGCATAGATGATGAAGACCTATAGGATGCTAGGGCTACATAGGGCTGGCTATGTAGAACTTCCTATGATGAGAAGAATTGAGAGATAGCACCAGTGATCGAGATGACGAGTACAGCAGTAGTGACGATGATGCTCCGTGATCTAGTGATGATGATCTAACTCTAGAATTGACGACTTGTTCCTATCTGTATTGATGACTCGTGTCAAGAGAATACCTTCATAGTTAAGAGGCAGTGTTCATGTATTTGTAACTTTGGAAGATATTCACTTGTATAATGTATTTGTACTTTATTGTATCCCCAACGGAGATCTATTATTCCTTCGATTAGAAGTGTCGTTAGTTGTACTTGCAAGTGTCGCAAGTTATATTGTAAGTGTCATAACTTATACTTGATGGGTTATTAGACCACCTTGATGGGGTCGGTATTGTATGAGTCATGTGGGTTAAAGGTTTATTAGACCACCCTAGTGGGGGTCGGCCCAATCAACATTATGGTAAGTGATTAAGTTGGGGCCGACCTAGTTAGAGTTAAAAGACAAGTGAAGTAGTGTATAAATAGAGAGTGTGTCTCTCTCATTTTACACATATTCTCATTCACTCACTTCGCATTAGTGAAAGAGAGGAGTATCACTAGTGGAGGAGGAGTAGCTGCTGCAGTCATCTATCTCTTGGGTTTGATCTTTGTGATCTTTTTATTGGTGCTTATTCTATCTCTAAGAAAGTTGCGGGGTTTTTCACCTTCTTGGTTTTCCCCGGTCAAATGCTTTGTTTCTCTTGTCTCTTGTATCTTATGCTTGATATGTTGTACATGTTGTTCTTTCAGTTAAGATCCTAGATCTATTGAACTAAATGATGAAAAACTAACAGGCTTTACTTCTCATGTAATGTGACCTTATTACAGCCAGCTTGGCGCACCATTTTGGGATGGTTGGGGGAGCATTCCCCATCATTTTCTCTTATAAAATATCCCAACACAACCAGTCGAGTGGACTCATTATGAACAAAAAAAGGGTAGATCTTGGATACTCAACGCATGTTTTCTTCTCATCATCGCAACCACACCAAATCCATTTAAGCAACTGGGATTCTAGCCCTGCATTTCGCCCCTCCCCCCTTTTTTTTTGGAATGGTACTGCAGTCTAAAGTCTCTATCTTAATATGGTCTCCACAATACCTCCTCATGGAGTTTTTTACCATATCCAGGATATTCTTCATCTATGATTCGTCGTCTGGGCCTAGAGGAAATCAAGGTCAAGTTTTCCCACCAATCCAATCTATCTAGTCTTTAGCATGAGGAAGTATTTCCCCTTCTCTACCCCATGAAACCCTTTTCTATGAAAGGCATTAACTCAAATTGGTGTAACCATTCTTGTATAATAATATTGGAGTTCTTGGGCCACAGGGATAAAATGTCATTTTTGATATACATATCTGTTCAAGACTGTTATAACGGATATGGCAATAATCATGAGGATGGAGAGAAGATTGAATTGATCATTTTATGCATTGGTATCCATTTCACTATTTCACTGTTATAGGTTAATAGTTTATATTTCATGGACAATAATTATGCTTCCAATGACTTGCAGAAGCAAATCATGTCTAACCAAAAGAGATGACTGCAATCAAATACCATCCAATAAGTTTCATCCGATGATTATGTTGGAAAAACGTAATTAAAGAGCTGATGGCGTATATAAATCCATCGGCTCTGTCAATCACTCAGTTAGTTTTTTTGCCAATCTGTTATGTCAGTAAGTTAGATAGTCTACAACCAATCCGGCTCACATCTTCTTGTATTTATTTTAACGCGTTTGTATTCTGCAAGTCAATAACTTCTTAGGTAGAAATTAATTGTAGTGATTAATGTAACCCTGTAACTTCTAGGTGAAGGTAAACCAAGTTTGTGTATAAATGAAAATCACTCACAAAAGATTAGATAGAGATGTGTGAAAGAAAGGAGAAGAAGAAATTGGTCATGAAATGTATGAAGAGCCCAAGCTCTATAAAATGGTGAAAGATTGAAGTAAAATCTCATCTCTCTGTAATGCAGCAAAGTTGTTTGTTTTACTCCAGTAATATATAAGTCTATAGTTTTATATATTCATTCTAAAGAATGTTATTTGTTGCATGCCCAACATCTTCTTCATATTTACCTGTGTGAATGTTATTTACATTTATTCTCTGTAAAAGAAATCAAGATTTCCAAAAAGTTCACGGTGCTGAAAGTTCTATTTTAACAAAGAGCAACTTCGTGTAAATGTTTTGGTTCTTATGTCCTTAAAAGAAATGTTTTAAGATAAAGCTTGTTTAAGATTGGGTTATGTGAAGTTAATTTTTGAAAATTTAATCTTCGTGAAGTAATTGAGAAGTCTGTGAAGTAAATTGTTTCACGAAGTTAACTGCACACTTATGTGAAGTTCAACTACGCAGTAAAAAGTTGAAATGTGTAGTCAATCTCTGCGCAGTTAATCTGTGAAGTAAAGTGTTCTGAAAAAATTAGAAGTTTACTTCGCAAAGTATATGCTAGGCGAAGCGAAGTCCTAAAGAGAAGAAAAATAAAAATATTTATTTACTGCGCAGTTCAATATTTTGACTGCGTGGTCTGCTTTTCCCTTGATCTGGTATCAGAGCGTGGTTTACGGAGAAAGGAAATTCTATTTACAAAAGGGAAAAGTGATTAATATTGGCTTCCACTTCTGGTAATTTGCAAACTCCAATATTTTATAGTAAAAATTATGAATATTGGTCTCTAACTATGAAATTTTTGTTTAGAGGTCAAGATGTATGGGAAATAGTCCAGAATGGCTATGTAGAACCAGCTGATCTCACAGCATACAACATTAATCTCACACAAGCTGAGAAGGATGTCTTAAGGGAACAAAGGAAGAAAGATGGAAAGGATTTGTTCCACATACATCAAGCGACACATGAATCCATACTCCCAAGAGTAGCAACAGTGACATCATCTAAGGAAGCCTGTGACACACTGGAAAATTCCTATCAAGGTTTGAATAAGGTAAAGACTGCCAAACTACAAATTCTTAGAAGATATTTTGAATCTCTGTCAATGAAAGATACAGAGTCAGTAAACTCATTCTATACTTGTGTTATTAGTTTGGTTAATCAAATACAGTCTCATGGAGAATATATAGGTGACCAAAGAGTTGTTGAAAAATTTCTTAGAGTTCTTCCAAAGAAATTTGAATCTTTAGTTGTGACCCTAGAGGAAAACAAAGATCTGTCCCAATTTACTATTGATGAGTTGCAAGCCTCATTACTCAATCATGAACATAGAATCAATGGTTTAGATACATTACTAGAAGGTGTATTCGCAACACAGCCATCCATAAGCTATGGAAGAGGTAGGGGAAGATCAAACTCTAGAGGTAGAGGAAGAAGTTCTTTCAGAGGAGGACGTAGCAACGACATTGCACATGTCGCTAGTAGAGGTTAGAATCAGATCCCCAATCAGCCAAGTGGAAAAAGGTATGATAAATCAAGAATTCAATGTCATTACTGTAAGTAGTTTGGACACTTCGCATATGAATGTAGGAAGTAGTATGACCAAGGAAAGCAAGGCCAAACACATTTAAGCAACAACAAAACTCCAAATAGTACACTGTTCTTAGCATCTGCATCTCCACTTGAACACAATGTTGTCCAAGAAAGTCCAAATGACATATGGTATTTAGACTTAGGATGTAGCAATCATATGACTGGTAATTGAAATCTATTCTCTAGTCTAGATAAATCAGTTCAAACTAATCTCACACTTGGAAATAATATTCAAGTCACTGTTTTGGGTAAAGGTACTGTTGATATTCTAACCAAACAGGTGAGCATAAATTTATGCCTGATGTTTATTATGTTCAATGTTTGAAGCATAATTTGATGAGCATTTGACAACTGATGGAAAAAAGTTACATAGTTCATATGTCAGGAAAGCATTGTTTGATCAAAGACATATATCCAAGCAATCGCTTAATAGACGAAGTGCAGATGACAAGCAATCACTTGTTTCCTTTGAGTATAATACCAATTATAAAAGGAAAAACAACTCAAGTTGTTCATGAAATTTAGAATGAAAATTCTGGAGCTGCATTCAAAGAAGAAAGTAAAGAAGTAGAAATTCACTACGACAAGGAAGAAAAAGACAGTGAAATGCAAGCAGCGTTTGAATAAAAAATAAAGGATGAATGCTGGTTGTGGCACGTCAAATTTGGAAATTTGAATTTTGGTGGGCTAAAGCTACTGCACATGAAGGACATGGTGAAAGGATTTCCATTGATTGAAAAGCTAGAATGAATTTAAGAAGGCCGTATTTTTGGAAAACAACACAGAGAGACTTTTCCAGTCGGAAAGTCATACAGAGCTCGCACTCAACTTGAAATTGTGCACTCTGATATTTGTGGACCGATGAAAACACCATCCATGGGAGATGCACTTATCTTATCACATTTATTGATTATTTCAAAAGAAAAACCTGGGCATATTTTCTAAAACAGAAATCTGATGCATTTGGTTGTTTTTCAGTAGTTCAAGGAACTTGTGGAGAAGCAGAGTGGTTACAACATCAAGATCTTAAGAAGAAATAGAGGTGGTGAGTATGTTTCAAATGATTTCTTAAAATTTTCATAAATCATGGCATACATAAGCAATTGCCTGTGCACTATACACCATAGCAGAATAGTATCGCAGAGAGGAAGAACAGAACCATTATGGAGATAGCATGCAGTATGTTGGAATCCATGCATCTGTCAAATGAATACTGGGATGAAGCAGTGGAAACTGTTGTTTACATCATGAATCGATGTCCGATGAAGAGTGTGAAGAACAAAGTTCAACAGGAAGCATGGATAGGTATGAAACATAGTGTTTCACATTTAAATTTTTTTGGTTGTGTAGTATATGCACATGTTCCAGATGAGCTAAGAAGGAAATAAGACAATAAAGGACAAAAATGCATTTTTATTAGGTATTCTGAAGACACAAAAGCATACAAGTTGTAAGATCATGTTGCAATAAAAGTTATTATCAGTCGAGACGTTCAGTTTGTAGAAAATGAAGCATGGGATGGAACCATAGAGAAGAATGTTAAAATGTGGTTAAAATTGTGTCACATGTTGAACATGATAACATGGCAGAAGATGTGGTTGAGACTACACATGTGAATCAGAATGTCGCAGCTCTTCCTACTCACAAGACTGCACATCATGTTTTAGCACAAGGAACTCCGACACAAGTCGTAGTTCAAACTACTTTGATAAGCACACCAAGTGCGCAACAAACTCCATCAAGCAGTTCATGCAGTTCGACACCGGCATCTTCGACAAAGACAAGAACTCTACGTGATATAAATGAGAGTGGTACATCTAATTCATTCTCAGTTTTTGCATTATTTTCTCAAGTTAATGATCCTCTAACATTTCAAGAAGCTATTGAAGATAAAGTTTGGGCACAAGACATGGATGAAGAAATAGAATCCATTGAGAAGAATCAAACATGGGAATTAGTTGATGTTCCTAAGGGAAAGGATGTGATAAGCGTGAAATGGATTTATAAGACCAAGCAAGATGTTGATGGAAATGTGCAGAAGCACAAAGCAAGATTGGTAGCAAGAGGATTCACAGAACAATCTGGCATAGACTTGAATGAAACTTTTGCACCTGTAGCACGAATGGACACTATCGGAACAGTTTTGGCCATTGCAGCACATAAGACATGGCCTTTTTACCAAATAGATGTTAAGTCTGCATTTTTAAATGGTTATTTGGAGGAATAAGTATATGTGGAGAAGCCACAAGGCTACGAAGCTCCAGGACAAGGACACAAAGTATACAAGTTGAAGAAAGAACTCCATGGTTTGAAGCAAGCTCCTAGAGCTTGGTACAGTCACATTGACTCTTACCTCATTCAGAATGGATTTCACAGAAGTGAATGTGAGCCAACGCTGTACACAAAAATCAACAAGGAAGGTAATAAGATAATTGTCTACCTGTATGTAGATGATTTAATATTTAATGGTGATTTTGGCATAGAAGAATTTAGATTAGTCATGGAAAGTTAATTTGAAATGACTAATTTGTGGCTTATGAAGTATTTTATGGGCATTGAAGTCCAACAGACTGAAAATGGTATATTTATATCTCAGTCAAGGTATGCAAGAGATGTGTTTAACAGATTTAAGATATTAAATTGCAAGACAGCCCCAACACCAGTGATAACACGTTTGAAATTGAGCAAGGATGATGATGGATCCAATGTAGATCCTACGCTATTTAAAGGGCTTGTTAGAAGCCTTATGTATCTTACAACAACAAGTCTAGACATCATGTATGGAGTCAGCATAATATCAAGATTCATGGAGTCACCAAAGAATCTCATTGGCAAGCAGGTAAAAGAATTCTGAGGTATGTAAAAGGAACAAAAGACTTTGGTATTTTGTATTCAACCTCAGAAAATCTCAAACTCATTGGATACATTGATAGCGATAATGGAGGAAGCATGGATGACAGAAATATCACATATGGGAATACATTTCATGTAGGAACATGTGTTGTATCATTAGCTTCAAAGAAACAACCCATAGTAACTCTTTCTTCAACAGAAGCAGAGTATGTTGCAGCTACAAGCGATGCATGTCAAGCCATTTGGATGTGGAGGATGTTAAGTGATCTGTTGCACAACCAGCAAGAAACTACAGACATTTATTACGAGAACAATTAAGCTATTGCACTGTCAAAGAATCATGTGTACCACAAGAGAACCAAGCACATCGACACAAGGTATCATTTTCTCGGATAATTGATAAACAACAAGTAAATTTGTTTAGAATTTTGCAGGTCTGAAGATTAGGTAGCAGGCATATTTACAAAACCATTGGAAAGGGACACATTCCAATATCTACGAAATTGTTTGGGAGTGACAAGTTTTGCACAGTGAACTTTGTCATGAATAGAGCATGTTTCAGCTCTAAAATATTTTGTAAAATTTTAATTTTGTTTAACAATCTCCATCCACCCATAATTAAGGGGCAGTGTTGGAAAAACATAATTAAAGAGTTGATGGCGTATCTAACTTCGTCGGCTCTGTCAGTCACTCAGTCAGTGAGTCAGACAGTCTGCAACCAATCTGGCTCACATCTTTTTGTATTTATTTAAACGCGTTTGTATTCCGTAAGTCAATAACTTCTTAGGTATAAATTAATTGTAGTGATTAATGTAACCTTGTAACTTCCAAGTGAAGGTAAACCAAGTTTGTGTATAAACGAAAATCAATCACAGAAGATTAGATAGAGATGTGTGAAATAAAGGAGAAGAAGAAATTGGTCGTGAAATGTATGAAGAGCCCAAGGTCTATAAAATGGTGAAAGATTGAAGTAAATTCTCATCTCTCTGTAATGCGGCAAAGTTGTTTGTTTTATTGTAGTAATATATTGTTCTATAGTTGTATATATTCATTCTCAAGAATGTTGTTTGTTGCATGACGCACATCTTCTTCATATTTACCTGTGTGAATGTTATTTACATTTACTATCTGTAAAAGAAATCAAGATATCCAAACAGTTCACGGTGGTGAAAGTTCTATTTTAACAAAGAGAAACTTCGTGTAAATGTTTTGGTTCTTATGTCCTAACAAGAAATGTTTTAAGATAAATCTTGTTTAAGATTGGGTTATGCAAAGTTAAAGAAGTATGCGAAGTTAATTTGTGCAAAGTTAAACTTCCTGAAGTAATTGAGAAGTCCGCGAAGTTAACTGCGCACTTATGCGAAGTTCAACTGCGCAGTAAAAAATTGAAATGCACAGTTAATCTCCGCGCAATTAATCTGTGAAGTAAAGTGTTCGAAAAAAGTTAGAAGTTTAATTCGCAAAGCATATGCTAGGAGAAGTGAAGTCCTAAAGAAAAGAAAAAGAAAAATATTTATTTACTGCGCAGTTCAATCTTTTGACTGTGCGGTGTGCTTTTCCCTTGAGATTAAATGACAGAGGAAGCACAAACATGCACACTCCTATTGTAGTTTGCGGACACGAGGAGCACCGCTGGGTTCGATCGTTAGTACATATGGTGTGACATGTATTAGTTATTTTAGGTAGAAGAATAACAATTGGTGAGTATAGATGAGATCTCACTATTCTAGAATATAAGATGGTTCAGACTTCATAAGAAAGCAGGGATATCATAACTGTTTCCCTACACGAAAATAGTGGAATGGATCCTCCCTCACATTGATGCGAAGAGGCATATTATCAAGAATTTTGTGGGATTTCCCATAGCCTCTTTCGAGCTTACTACCATGAGTGAGCACTAAAATTTATCAACACTAGAGATAGACCTAACCGATGAATGGATTCATTCTAGTAAGATAAACTATGTGCCCTTCATCAACCAAGCTTTGCTCCTAGACAAGCAATTCCATCAAAATGAGAATGGCACATACAACACCAAGTCACTAAAGAATGCATACAATATGAACACCGCCCTGTTATGTCGGTTATATGGAGAATTAGATGTGACACACTTCAAGATTGAATGGTCACCCCTATTGTATTACGTTATTGTTCGGAGTGAAATATTTAACTAGTTTGACATCCTCTCGGAAAACATGGAGGAGGTAGTGTTGAAAGCACAAGAAGGATTTTTCAAGCAGTAATTAAACTTCTATATGTCCTCCTATCTTGTATATGCAGTATGCACATCAAATCAATTTCAAGATGTTGGATGGTAATGGGCTCACGAGGAGACTCCTATTCATGTATGTTGCCAACTTATATAGGCCCAGAAGCATGTTAGTAACTATAAAAAAAATATGCAAGGAATTCATTATGCCATTATATACAATCATACATGCAGGGACATGAACAAAGCCTATGCCAGATAATGCTATTACCATGGTAACACATCTAGGTGACTCGTACTTAACTAAAGACGACACTTATTTGAGGATATATGGGGCATTGAAGGAACCAAACATCGTGCGTAAGTAGGTTACTGATTACGTGATCCTAAAGGAAATTGCTCATCAAACATTTATAGACGGGATTGGATATGCCCTTAATGTTAGGATATTCCTATACTCCATCCTAGCCCCACCAGTATTTTGATCATTTACATTTTCAGTCATGCATGCACTTTTAGGGTTTGCATGCATCATTTAGGGTTTGCATGCGTTCCAGTCATCAGTCCCAGCACCTGGCCCTCAGTTAGCTAGTCCCCGGATCTTCCTTCCACTCAGTTTCATCCCTCTTAGCCTATCATGCGCCCTCCTTTCAACTACTGCATGAGAAGGGCACCTTTCTCACCTACCAGTCCAGTTTACTTCAGTTAGCCACCAGTCTTTCCTTGATTTGAGGCTAGACTAACTCCTCACTGCTCTTATCACTCTGATTGACCTCTGATGAGACATGACTACCTGTTCTGACTCCAGTTAGCTCCTCATGCGCCTTCCACTGATCCTCCTTCATTCAGTTAGTGTCTCCATGTGGCAGTTACATTCAGTTACACCTACCACACTCAGTTAGACTCAGTTTGATTGACGATTGATAGTTACTTGTGCATTGATGACTCCACCGATGATGAGATAGACTACTAGTTGTGCTCCAATGACACTCCAGTGATCCTTTCATCACTTCATGAAGGCTAATTCGAATTGCTACCTTAGGAATTTGAATCCTCATGCAATGTATTATTTATATGTCTATTTGTGATTAATAATTTAGTGTGTGTGAAGTATTTTTGCTTCTATCCAAGTTCTACTGTATTATTATTCTGTTGCTCATTATACTGCATTGACCACTCTTCTTCTATTTTCTTGCTTAATCAATTACTTTCTTGTGAGGTATACATCATCTCTTAGATGTGCTGTGAGGATTCACACATGGTATCAGAGCATGTTGTGAGTATTGTTTATCTCCATTCCTGAGAGTTTTTTGTAGGTTATTATCAAGATTTCGAGTGTAACAGTTTCTGCATTTTTGCAACAGTAGCAATTGCAGATATTCTTTATTGTTTTTGCAGGTCTTCTACGGCTTCAACGTATTCAGAAGAAATCTATCCTCTTTCTCCATTCAACTATGATCTTCTTTCTCCACTCAACTATGGTGAATGGAAACCGAATATGATAGCACATTTAAAGAAAAATGGTCTCTTTGATCATTGTTTTGAAAGAGAGTTCGAATCCTCTGAAGAAAAGAATGACGGGTTAGATGAAGGTGGAAGATCTATTGCAGCCATGATGTTTGCTATGCCTCAATGGATGTTATATGACTTCCCTTATTTCTCATCACCAAAAGAGCTATGGGCTCACCTGGATGTAATACTTGGTAGACAGAATGAAGGAATTGGTCCAAACCCCTTCGAGAGCAAGCAAAGTGATGCATTCGCCCTCCTTGATGATCTCATTGATCATGAATCAGTATCAAACACATCTCATATTGAAGTTGTCCACAAAGAACTTACAGATTCTACACTCATGCTCCAACTTTCTTCTCTTTATGTGCCAGCTCACACTCTAGATATTGCAGAAGGTCCTAAATCCTCTCTTGCACCAGAGTCTGTTGGTTTGCATCATGATCACATGATTATTTCAGAGGTAAAATCAGCTATTGCGGGTAATGCATTCGCTCTCCTCAAGCAATCACCTCTTATTTACTACTATATGATCATTATTCCATGCTTTCAGAAGGTTATTGAAGAATATGGCCATTGCCATTCGCTTGGGATAATTTCTCATGCACATCATGGTTTTGATCTCACCCCTGCTGGTTCAAAGGAGATCTCAAGAAACCATTGTCATCCGCTTGGGATAATTTCTCATGCAGTTACTGGTTTTGATCTCACCACTTATGGTTCAAAGGAGATCTCAAGAAACCATGATTCAATCCTTGGATTTGATTTGGATTCCAAGCAATCACATCTCATTTACTACTATAAGATCATTCTTTCACATAATCTAATTTAGCTAATTCTTTATGCAAATGAATGCAACACCAACCAATATGTGTTGTATCAATGCCACCTACAACCATACATTGGTCATCTTGTTGTTTATTAGATAGCATATAAATAATAATTGACTAGAATTAATGTCCAACACCCAAATGTAGAGAGAACTCATTCTTTGGAGCATCTCTTCTTAATGGCTCAATTGGACAGATAATTGGCACTATCTTAGCAACTCTATAATTTTTGTTTGGGAAGTTCTAAATGGGAGAGTTTAATAATTTGTTGAAGAATATATATATATATATATATATATATATATATATATATATATATATATATAATTTAATATTATGGATTTATGATTACATCTTAGAGTTATTTTGCTCAATTTTCATTAGAAGCATACTTGTAGCAATTTTGTTCCCTTTATCTATATAAGCACATTTAAATAAAATGCTTACAAGTTTTCTTGTATTGTTTATAATTTAAAATTATGGATTTATGATTACATCTTAGAGTTATTTTGCTCAATTTTCATTGAAGCATACTTGTAGTAATTTTGTTCCCTTTATCTATATAAGTACATTTAAATGAAATGCTTACTAGGTTTCTTGGATTGTTTCTTAACAAAATTTAAGAAATCAATTTAAGTCACTAGCTTTTAATTGGGATGAATAGAAGTTTGTAAATTGCAATAAGCATTGAATCTAAATGTGAAACAAATCCATTTTATTTATTTGTGGTTGATAAATCCTACATTGACAATTGATTCTTTGCAATTGCAAAGACATTGGAATCCTTGGTTTCTACAAGTCCATGTTACTGAGGTGTTTTTGTGTACACACCCACCCCCATCATTTTATTGTGTCTAGTAAAATATGGTCCCCCGCCCCATTTTTTTTATTTTCATACCCCATGTGTCAGTTTTTATCCTAAGAGTGGGACAAGTACCCATTAGGGCCTAGTCTATCCTGGGTAGGATGGAGAAGTTGAGTTTGAGGACTTAAGCAAAATTTGCAGTTTCGCCATTGTGGTCTATCTCTACAGGTCTCGCCGCAACGGAGGCCCAACACACCGAAGAATTGTGCAACGGTGGCCCAACTCAACTAAGAAGGCCTCAATGACGACCCAACTCAACTAAGAAGGCCTTAATGACGACCCAACTCAAGGAAACCTTCCACAACTGCACTAAAATTAGTCAAGAAAGTCGTAATGGCGGTGCAACGCATATGAGAAGGCCGCAACTACTGGCCTGACTCATCACTTATCACATCAACTTTTTCATAAGCCCTAGAATGGCCATAGAAGCGACATAAATTGTGGATAAGAGCCACAACGGGTGGTCAAAACGTATTAGAAGAGGCTGCAAAGGTCCACGGACATCCACGATAAGATAGTATGCGATGTAAACTGAGAAGATTCATCGCAACAAATGACATAACTTGCAAAGATCTGCAGCAACGGGCGGCATGGATCTTTTTTAAGAGCTCACAACAGGTTGGGAAAATCACAAAAGGAGGTTGCAAAGGGGTAGTGAGATCCATGATGGAGGGACGCTATAAGTGTTAAGCATGTAAACCAAGAAAGAGATGGCAAGACTTGGAGAGATAGGACGAAAGGGGTGGCAAGGTTTCCACGAAAGGGCCACATGAAAGGAAAAGTTAAACCCACTGCGAAGGTTATGAAGGGGTTGGGCATTGGGTCCTCGATTGTTTTGTATATATATAGCTCCCCTCCCCTTTGTTTCTTTGTTTATCTATTGCTTGCTTGGTCTTTGTAGTACCCATGCTTTGACCAAAACTGACAAGATTTGTGACCACTGGAGAAGTGGACCATATGCTCGCCGAGTGTCATCAAGGAAGGGGATGCTTGACCAGGTAGGAATCATTGAAACATGTGCCTTTTGTAGAAACCTTGTTCTCTTGTTGATCAATGATTGGGTCTAGGGCGGGTTTAGGTCTTAGAAAAACAAAGCTCTTTAGTTATCCCCAGGGATAGGGTTTTCTTGAAGTATTTGTAACTTCAGAAGATATTCACTTGTGTATTATATATGTACTTTATTGTATCCCCAAGGAGATGTATTATTCCTTCGATTGGAAGTGTCATCATTTGTACTTCCAAGTGTCGCAAATTATATTGTAAGTGTTGTAACTTATACTTGATGGGTTATTAGACCTCCCTAGTGGGGGTTGGCCCAGTCAACATTATGTTAAGTGATTAAGTTGGGGCCGACCTAGTTAGAGTTAAAAGACAATTGAAGTAGTGTATAAATAGAGAGTGTGTCTCTCTCATTTTACACATATTCTCATTCACTCACTTCACATTGCTGAGAGAGAGGAGGAGTGTGGACTAGTGGAGGAGGAGTAGCTGCTGTAGTCATCTACCTCTTGGGTTTGATCTTTGTTATCTTTGTATTGGTGCTTATTCTAACTCTGAGGAAGTTGCGTGGTTTTTCACCTTCTTGGCTTTCCTCGATGAAATATTTTGTGTCTCTTGTCTCTTGTCTCTTATGCTTGATATGGTATAGATGTTGTTCTTTCAATTAAGATCCTAGATCTATTGAACTAAATGATGAAAAACTAACATGGTATCAGAGCTATCCTGAAGGAAGGCATGGTATGGCATTTATGACACTTGTTGCACTTGCGACAAATTGGAAGCTAGGGCTTGGTTTAGTAAAAACCAGTCATCGTGGAACTTTGGCTATAGATACATTTTGGAGAAGGTTCAAGATCTGAAACTTCTACAAGTAGAAGATAAAATGTTCATGCACCTTGTATCTGAAGCACAGCCTTAGATTAGTTGTACTTTGTGATATATGATCCGTACAAGTTAGGGTTTCTGCCTCTTCCAGAATGCAGTCCTAAACATGTAACTTAGGAAAAAATGTCATATCTCACGCTAGGAAACTCCAAATGGAATTCTGTAAAAAGTGGCAGTAAGGGAATGGACTGTAGTTTTACAAGTCCATGTTTTAGAGGCCGAAGTTGAACTAGTGACACGTGGAACTCCATACAAGTTCCCTATATGGTTTCATCCCATAAATAGGACATGTTGCAACATTTGGAATATCTCTCTCTCAGAGAATCCATTTGAGGTCAGACCTGTGGCATTGGAAATATGACAGGTCGGGCTACCACAAGCCAAATTTTCAGACCCTGTGGATCTAAAATTTTAGAGATGTACCAAAAACAATAAGGCATATATTTTTGTGGAATAGAATTGGATTCTGGGCATTCACATTTTTGGCTTCTCACTGCTGTGGGAAATTAGGGATTTTGACAGAAGTGGAATTTTGGAGTGGTCTCAGCATAGTATTTCTCTCCTCAAAAAAAAAAAATGTAGAGACCAAGATAAATTTTTTTGGTTTGGTAGAACCCCAGGGTCTATCAAACCCTAGTTTGGGATTTTGATCGGAAAGGTGGAAAATTAGGGTTTCTACAAAAGAGGGAATTTTTTAAATCTGTGACCATGGCTAGATGCTCCTCAGAAAAATCAAAGTTTAGAGCACAAGATCGAACCTTTTGGCTAGGCAGAACCCTAGGCTTTATCAAACCCTAGTTCAAGATTTTTCCAAGAAGATCCAAAAGTTTCAAAGGCAATTTTGAGGGGTCAAATTTTGCAGTTTTCAAAATTGAAGTATACTAGCTTGATCAGCTCAGCAAGGCACATCTTGTCATCCAATTAGAAGTTTGAAATTCAAAGTTTGAATTTTTAGGGTTTCTTTGACAAACCTTAATCCAACTCCAGATCCAGTTTCAGCAAATCAAATTGGATTGGGTTAATCCTAGAAGAGAATGATTTGGACACCTACATAAGTGAAGTGATTCCAGTTCCATAGGGAGATGAGGCTAAGGCCTTACATAAGAAGACTACAAGCAATCAAAACATGTATGACTTGAGGAGATATAGGTATGTTTTTGAAATATGTTCATGATTAAGTTTATGATATGTTTGTCTTCATATTATTGAGGTTAGTACAATCTTGATTAATTTTAGACTTGTATTATCACCCGAGTAAAAGTATGAATGCATGTGAATGATATAAGACATTCATTGATTAGGGGTATGACACTTATGATTGTACTAATACATTGTGGTGTTGTATGCAGATGATGTTGTCCAATAACATGAAGGGTACATCAAGAAAGACAAATCAATATCTAGACCAAGAACATGTGACCATGGTGACATGAAGACAAAGACTCATCCATAGTCATGGATCACATAGAAGCTCTACTTACGAGGTATGTATAACTTGGTTTTACAATTATTAACTTATGAGATATGCAGGTTGCTAGCACAAGGTCTCTAAGAGAACAAAGAAGACATTGTTTGGGTATGTTAGACATAACTAGCAAGCATGATAATCCAGGTATGTTTTTTCCTATATCAAGTTAGAATCCTACCTTATGTTGGGATCTTCTATAAGTATACCTTTTGTATAATTGATAATGAAGTTATAGGTTTAAGTAATCATATGTTTATGCATATTATGCTTCTTACTTTGATTGATGATATGAAAAACCAGAAGAGCCCTATGGTCAAATAAGAATATTCATGAGTAAAATAACTCTTCCCTGAAAACTTGAATACTAATGCTTATTACCTATGTTTGAAATGATCATCACCATACATATTTAAGATTATTTAGAATAATAATGTTTTGATAGTATTGAGATTATACTATCGAATGTATGATTATGTATGAGATCTTGAGGATGGCACAATCATGACACTAGTGCACACTTAAGCATACATAGTGGTCCAGGATGAATATAATTTCAAATCCAGGTAATCTAGGAAGCAAAGATCAAGAGGAAGCACACTCCAGTAGTTCCTGCAAGGAAGCAAAGATTGAGAGGGATTCCACCCTACAACCAAACAAAGATAAGTATTTGAATTGTCATTTCCTATGATTACTTAAATGATGTTGTTTAGTCATGTACATACATATGTTCCTAGATTTAAGATGTATATTATGCATTTTAAAAAAGTTGCATTAATGAATAAGATACTACTAATATAGTAATGGGTAAGTGGCCTATGGTGCTGTACAACATCCCATTGCTACTCATCTAGAATGAAACCTCTTTGCTGACATGTTGGGAGTAGTGCACACTCTTAACAAATGTTCTGGTAGAGATGAAAGGCATCTAGAAAGTTTCCGTATGAATACGGGATATGGATAAATGTTATATTGAAGCATTGCCTAAGATAATTGCATGATTGTATGACATATGTTTTTAAGTGTAATATTTTGTTATGAAAACCCTGAGAAGTTTCTAATCATGTAATTTAATTTGACTTGTAGGAAAGATCGTATACAATCACCTACAAAAGAAGGACTACAACATTTGTTCCAGCAACGAAGTTCAAAGAAAACTATCTATTGAAGATATTGAAGAATCTGAATGGAAGAATGCCATGATCGAGGAATACTAATCGATCATGAAGAATGATGTTTGGGATGTGGTACGAAGAGCAGATGAGAAATCTGTTGTGACTTACAAGTGGATCTACAACATCAAGTATGTTGCAGATGGAAGCATAGAGAAATACAAGGAAAGATTTGTAGCTCATGGGTTCTCCCAGAAAGAGGGGATAGATTATGAAGATACTTTTTCACTTGTACCCAGATATACTTCCATTTGAACAGTACTTGCTCTGGCTGCAGTGATGAAGTGGAAGATACACCAGATGGATGTCAAGACAACTTTCTTGAATGGTGTAGTCGAAAAGGAAGTGTATGTGGAGCATCCACTTGGTTTTGAGACAAATGATAGGGATTCATATGTGTGCATATTGAAGAAAGCTTTGTATGGCTTGAAGAAAACTCATAGGACATGGTACGGTAGAATAGACAGCTTCCTGTCCATCTTGGGATTTACCAAGAGTAAAGCGGATTCCAACCTTTACTACAAGGTTGAGGAAGGAAATCCAGTGATATTACTCTTATTATATGTGGGTGACCTGTTTGTGACGGGTGAGGATAGATTGATTGCCGACATGAAGAGGAAGCTTGCTGCCGAGTTCAAGATGAAGGACTTGGGCATGATGCATTAATTTCTAGGGATGGAGGTGTGGCAGAGTGCATATTGAATCTTCCTTGGACAAGGGAAGTATGCAATAGAGATCCTAAATCGGTTTGGGATGATGGACTGCAAGGCCATGGCCAAACCTATGGCATCGAACCTGAAGCTATTATGTGATGCTTTGTCTGAGATGCTTGATGTCATGGTGTATCGTTAGATGATTGGGTCCTTGATGTACCTAATGAACACGCGACCAGATATATGCTTTGTGGTGAACACCTTGAGCTAGCTTCTGACAGATCCTAGACATGTTCACCTGATTGTTGTAAAGCATATTCTGAGGTATCTGAAGGGTACAATTGATTATGGGCTCAAGTATGATGTGAGTCAAAAGTTTAACCTAGAGGGTTATGTTGATTCAGATTGGGTAGGCAGTGCTGCAGATAGGAAGAGCACATCAGGGTGGTGATGCTTCAATATGGGATCAGGTGTTATCTCCTGGTTTAGTACGAAGCAATCCTGCATAGTACTGAGTACAACCGAAGTAGAGTATGTCACAGCTTGTTCGGCTAGTTGTGAGGAAGAACTGATTAGGATGCTAATATATGAGTTATTTGATCTCCCGTTGGATGCTACCTGTATCTTCTGTGACAACTATTGTTTTGTGAAGTTGTCTGAGAACTCAGTGTTCTACGACAGGTCGAAGCATATTGAGATCAATTATCACTATATCTGGGATATGGTGTAGAGAGGAGCAGGGAAGGTCCTGTATGTTGTGACGGATGAGCAGATTGCAGATGTGTTGACCGAACCACTAGCCAGAGTGAAGTTCGAGTACTTCAGAGAGAGGCTTGGTGTTCTTCAGATAGAAGATACTTCGAGGAAGAAGTGATGGGACACATTTGCACGATCCATTCCAAGCATGGTGGTAGGAGGATCCTCCCATGGCTGTGGATGTAAGAACTGTGTCATGAGCATCAAGAAAATGCTCCAAACGATATGCATCAGGATGATGTTGTGCTAATGATTAGGATGATCATGTGTGATGAGCATTAGGATGATGCTCTGGATGATATGCATCAGGACGATGCTATGATGACCAGGATGATTATGTGTGATGATCATTAGGATGATGCTCTGGATGATATGCATCAGGAAGATGCTATGATGATCACGATGGTCATGTGATGATGATGTGTATCAGGTTGATGCACCGTGCGATGATGATCAGTTGGATCATGAGTATCAGGATGATACTTCGAGGTCATGGACGATATGCGACAGGTTGTGCAATAGCATGTAAAAGATCCTGGGAGATCCGATAGGTTGAGCTGTGTGTTTGTAATCAATCTTGGGATGCTCTTTCGAGGTTTTGCTAGGGAGGCATGTAATCAATCTTGGAGATCCGATAGGTTGAGCTGTGTGCTCGTAATAAGTCCTGGGATTCTCTTTAGATATCTTTCCAGTCGTGCTTAGGTGCATAAAATGTTCATGGGATAATCTTTAAAGGTATTTCCTATTCACATGTAATCAATCATGGAGATCCGATAGGTTGAGCTGTGTGCTTGTAATAAGTCCCGGGATTCTCTTTAGAGATCTTGTTAGTCGTGCTGTGGCACGTAAAATGATCCTAGGATGCTCTTTAAAACTATTGTGAAGGGATGCATGTAATCAGTCCTGGGAGATATTTCCAGTCGTGGTTAGGCACGTAAAGTGTTCCTGGGATGCTCTTGTTAGGTATTGCATCAGCACATAATTAGTCTTGAGAATCCACCTCTATCACACCATTCGCATAGATGATGAAGACCTATAGGATGCTAGGGATACATCCAACATGAAAAAGGGATGGCTATGTAGAACTTCCTATGATGAGAAGAATTGAGAGATATCACTAGTGATCGAAATGACGAGTACAGCAGCAGTGACGATGATGCTCCGTGATCTAGTGACGATGATCTAGCTCCAGAATTGAAGACTTGTGCCTATCTATATTGATGACCCATGTCAAGAGAATACCTTCCTAGTTAAGAGGCAGTGTTGATTTTTTTGTAACTTTGAAAGATATTCACTTGTATAATGTATTTGTACTTTATTGTATCCCAAACGGAGATCTATTATTCCTTCGATCAGAAGTGTCGTCAGTTGTACTTGCAAGTGTCGCAAGTTATATTGTAAGTGTCGTAACTTATACTTGATGGGTTATTAGACCACCTTGATGGGGTCGGTACTGTATGAGTCATGTGGGTTAAAGGTTTATTAGACCACCCTAGTGGTGGTTAGCCCAGTCAACATTATGGTAAGTGATTAAGTTGGGGCCGACCTAGTTAGAGTTAAAAGACAAGTGAAGTAGTTATAAATAGAGAGTCTGTCTCTCTCATTTTACACATATTCTCATTCACTCACTTTGCATTAGTGAGAGAGAGGAGTATCACTAGTGGAGGACGAGTAGCTGCTGCAGTCATCTATCTCTTGGGTTTGATCTTTGTGATATTTGTATTGGTGCTTATTCTATCTCTAAGGAAGTTGCAAGGTTTTTCACCTTCTTGGTTTTCCCCGGTGAAATGTTTTGTGTCTCTTGTCTCTTGTCTCTTATGCTTGATATGTTGTACATGTTGTTCTTTCAGTTAAGAAACTATATCTATTGAACTAAATGATGAAAAACTAACAAGTTTTACTTCTCATGTAATGTGAACTTATTACAGCCAGCTTGGCACACCATTTTGGGATGGTTGGGGGAGCATTCCCCACCCTTTTCTCTTATAAAATATCCCAACACAACCAGTCGAGTGGACTCATTATGAACAAAAAAAGGGTAGAGATTGGATACTCAATGCATGTTTTCTTCCCATCGTCGCAACCACACCAAATCCATTTAAGCAAGTGGGATTCTAGTCCTGCATTTCGCCCCTCCCCCGCTTTTTTTTGGAATGGTACTGCAGTCTAAAGTCTCTATCTTAATATGGTCTCCACAATACCTCCTCATGGAGTTTTTTACCATATCTAGGATATTCTTCATCTATGATTCGTCATCTGGGCCTAGAGGAAATCTAGGTCAAGTTTTCCCACCAATCCGATCTATCTAGTCTTTAGCATGACGAAGTATTTCCCCTTCTCTACCCCATGAAACCCTTTTCTATGCAAGGCATTAATTCAAATTGGTGTAACCATTCTTGTACAATAATATTGGAGTTCTTGGGCCACAGGGATAAAACGTCATTTTTGATATACATACATGTTCAAGATTGTTATAATGGATATGGCAATAATCATGAGGATGGAGAGAAGATTGAATTGATCATTTTTTGCATTGGTATCTATTTCACTATTTCATTGTTATAGGTTAATAGTTTATATTTCATGGACAATAATTATGCTTCCAATGACTTGCAGGAGAAAATCATGTCTAACCAAAAGAGACGACTCCAATCAAATACCATCCAATAAGTTTCATCCGATGATTATGTTGGAAAAACGTAATTAAAGAGCTGATGGCGTATATAACTCCATCGGCTCTGTCAGTCACTCAATCAATTTATTTGTCAATCTGTTATGTCAGTAAGTTAGATAGTCTACAACCAATATGGCTCACGTCTTCTTGTATTTATTTAAACGCGTTTGTATTCTGCAAGTCAATAACTTCTTAGGTAGAAATTAATTGTAGTAATTAATGTAACCATGTAACTTCTAGGTGAAGGTAAACCAAGTTTGTGTATAAATGAAAATCACTCACAGAAGATTAGATAGAGATGTGTGAAAGAAAGGAGAAGAAGAAATTGGTCGTGAAATGCATGAAGAGCCCAAGCTCTATAAAATGGTAAAAGATTGAAGTAAAATCTCATCTCTCTGTAATGCTGCAAAGTTGTTTGTTTTACTGCAGTAATATATAAGTCTATAGTTTTATATATTCATTCTCAAGAATGTTGTTTGTTGCATGCCACACATCTTCTTCATATTTACCTGTGTGAATGTTATTTACATTTATTGTCTGTAAAAGAAATCAAGATTTCCAAACAGTTCACGGTGCTGAAAGTTCTATTTTAACAAAGAGCAACTTCGTGTAAATGTTTTGGTTCTTATGTCCTAACAAGAAATGTTTTAAGATAAAGCTTGTTTAATATTGGGTTATGCGAAGTTAATTTGTGAAAATTTAATGTTCGTGAAGTAATTGAGAAGTATGCGAAGTAAATTGTTTCACGAAGTTAACTGCGCAGTAAAAAGTTGAAATGTGCAGTCAATCTCCACGCAGTTAATCTGTGAAGTAAAGTGTTCCGAAAAAATTAGAATTTTACTTCGCAAAGTATATGCTAGGCGAAGCGAAGTTCTAAAGATAAGAAAAATAAAAATATTTATTTACTGCGCAGTTCAATCTTTTGACTACGCGGTCTGCTTTTCCCTTGATCTTGTATCAGAGCGTGGTTTACGGAGAAAAGAAATTCTATTTACAAAAGGGAAAAGTGATTAAGATTGGCTTCCACTTCTGGTAATTTGCAAACTCCAATATTTTCTAGTAAAAATTATGAATATTGGTCTCTAGCTATGAAATCTTTGTTTAGAGGTCAAGATGTATGGGAAATAGTCCAGAATGGCTATGTAGAACCAGCAGATCTCACAACATACAACATTAATCTCACACAAGCTGAGAAGGACGTCTTGAGGGAACAAAGGAAGAAAGATGGAAAGGATTTGTTCCACATACATCAAGCGACATGAATCCATACTCCCAAGAGTAGCAACAGTGACGTCAGCTAAGGAAGTGTGGGACACACTGGAAAATTCCTATCAAGGTTTGAACAAGGTAAAGACTGCCAAACTACAAATTCTTAGAAGATATTTTGAATCTCTATCAATGAAAGATACAGAGTCAGTAAACTCATTATATACTCGTGTTATTGGTTTGGTTAATCAAATAAAGTCTTATGGATAACATATAAGTGACCAAAGAGTTGTTGAAAAATTTCTTAGAGTTCTTCCAAAGAAATTTGAATCTTTAGTTGTGACCCTAGATGAAAACAAAGATCTGTCCCAATTTACTATTGATGAGTTGCAAGCCTCATTACTCAATCATGAACATAGAATCAATGGTTCAGATACATTATTAGAAGGTGTATTCGCAGCACAGTCATCCATAAGCTATGGAAGAGGTAGGGGAAGATCAAACTCTAGAGGTAGAGGAAGAAGTTCTTTCAGAGGAGGACATAGCAACAGCATTACACATGTCACTGGTAGATGTCAGAATCAGATCCCCAATCAGCCAAGTGGAAAAAGGTATGATAAATCAAGAATTCAATGTCATTACTGTAAGTAGTTTGGACACTTCGCATATGAATGCAGGAAGAAGTAGTATGACCAAGGAAAGCAAGGCCAAACACATTTAAGCAACAATAAAACTCCAAACAGTACACTATTCTTAGCATCTGCATCTCCACTTGAATGCAATGTTGTCCAAGAAAGTCCAAATGACATATGGTATTTAGACTCAGGATGTAGCAATCATATGACTGGTAATTTAAATCTATTCTCTAGTCTAGATAAATCAGTTCAAACTGATGTCACACTTGGAAATAATATTCAAGTCACTATTTTGGGTAAAGGTACTATTGATATTCTAACCAAACAGGGGGAGCATAAATTTATGCCTGATGTTTATTATGTTCAAGGTTTGAAGCATAATTTGATGAGCATTTGACAACTGATGGAAAAAAGTTACATAGTTCATATGTCAGGAAAGCATTGTTTGATCAAAGACATATATCCAAGCAATTGCTTAATAGACGAAGTGCAGATGACAAGCAATCACTTGTTTCCTTTGAGTATAATACCAATTATAAAAGGAAAAGCAACTCAAGTTGTTCATGGAATTTAGAATGAAAATTCTGGAGCTGCATTCAAAGAAGAAAGTAAAGAAGTAGAAATTGACTACGACAAGGAAGAAAAAGACAGTGAAATGCAAGCAGCGTTTGAATAAAAAATAAAGGATGAATGCTGGTTGTGGCACTTTAGATTTGGACATTTGAATTTTGGTGGGCTAAAGCTACTGCACATGAAGGACATGGTGAAAGGATTTCCATTGATTGAAAAGCTAGAAAGAATTTGTGAAGGCCGTATTTTTGGAAAACAACATAGATAGACTTTTCCAGTCGAAAAGTCATACAGAGCTCGCACTCCACTTGAAATTGTGCACTATGATATTTGTGGACCGATGAAAACACCATCCATGGGACGATGCACTTATCTTCTCACATTTATTGATGATTTCAAAAGAAAAACCTGGGCATATTTTCTAAAACACAAATCTGATGCATTTGGTTGTTTTTCAGTAGTTCAAGGAACTTGTGGAGAAGCAGAGTGGTTACAACATCAAGATCTTAAGAACAAATAGAGGTGGTGAGTATGTTTCAAACGATTTCTTAAATTTTTCAAAAATCATGGCATACATAAGCAATTGACTGTGCGGTATACACCATAGCAGAATGGTATCGCAGAGAGGAAGAACAGAACCATTATGTAGATGGCCTGCAGTATGTTGGAAGCCATGCATCTATCAAATGAATACCTGGATGAAGTAGTGGAAACTGTTGTTTACATCATGAATCGATGTCCGATGAAGAGTGTGAAGAACAAAGTTCAACAGGAAGCATGGACGGGTATGAAACATAGTGTTTCGCATTTAAATTTTTTTGGTTGTGTACCATATGCACATGTTCCAGATGAGCTAAGAAGGAAATAAGACAATAAAGGACAAAAATGCATTTTTATTAGGTATTCTAAAGACACAAAAGCATACAAGTTGTAAGATCATGTTGCAATAAAAGTTATTATCAGTCGAGACGTTCAGTTTGTAGAAAATGAAGCATGGGATGGAACCATAGAGAAGAATGTTAAAATATGGTTAAAATCATGTCACATGTTGAACATGATGACATCGCAGAAGATGTGGTTGAGACTCCGCATGTGAATCAGAATGTCGCAGCTCCATCTACTCACAAGACTGCACAGCATGTTTTAGCACAAGGAACTCCGACACAAGGCACAGTTCAAACTACTTTGATAAGCATACCAAGTGCGCAACAAAATCCATCAATCAGTTCGCACAGTTCGACATCAACATCTTCGACAAAGATAAGAACTCTATGTGAGATATATGAGACTAGTACATCTAATTCATTCTCAGTTTTTGCATTATTTTCTCAAGTTAATGATCCTCTAACATTTCAAGAAGCTGTTGAAGATAAAGTTTTGGCACAAGACATGGATGAAGAAATAGAATGCACTGAGAAGAATCAAACATGGGAATTAGTTGATGTTCTTAAGGAAAAGGATGTGATAAGCGTGAAATGGATTAATAAGACCAAGCAAGATGATGATGGAAATGTGCAGAAGCACAAGGCAAGATTGGTAGCAAGAGGATTCACAGAACAACCTGGTATAGACTTGAATGAAACTTTTGCACCTGTAGCACGAATGGACACTATCGGAACAGTTTTGGCCATTGCAGCACATAAGACATGGCCTTTTTACCAAATAGATGTTAAGTCTGCATTTTTAAATGGTTATTTGGAGGAAGAAGTATATGTGGAGAAGCCACAAGGCTACGAAGCTACAAGACAAGGACACAAAGTATACAAGTTGAAGAAAGAACTCCATGGTTTGAAGCAAGCTCCTAGAGCTTGGTACAGTCACATTGACTCTTACCTCATTCAGAATGGATTTCACAGAAGTGAATGTGAGCAAACGTTGTACACAAAAATCAACAAGGAAGGTAATAAGATAATTGTCTACCTGTATGTAGATGATTTAATATTTAATGCTGATTTTGGCATAGAAGAATTTAGATTACTCATGGAAAGTGAATTTGAAATGACTAATTTGTGGCTTATGAAGTATTTTCTAGGCATTGAAGTCCAACAGACTGAAAATGGTATATTTATATCTCAGTCAAGGTATGCAAGTGATGTCTTTAACAGATTTAAGATGTTAAATTGCAAGACAACCCCAACACCAGTGATAACAAGTTTGAAATTGAGCAAGGATGATGATGGATCCAATGTAGATCCTATGCTATTTAAAAGGCTTGTTGGAAACCTTATGTATCTTACAACAACAAGTCTAGACATCATGTATGGAGTCAGTATAATATCAAGATTCATGGAGTCACCAAAAGAATCTCATTGGCAAGTAGGTAAAATAATTATGAGGTATGTAAGAGGAACAAAATAATTTGGTATTTTGTATTCAACCTCAGAAAATCTCAAACTCATTGGATACATTGATAGTGATAATGGAGGAAGCATGGATGACAGAAATATCACATATGAAAATACATTTCATGTAGGAACAGGTGTTGTATCATTAGCTTCAAAGAAACAACCCATAGTAACTCTTTCTTCAGCAGAAGCAGAGTATGTTGCAGCTACAAGCGCTGCATGTCAAGCCATTTGGATGCGGAGGATGTTAAGTGATCTATTGCAGAACCAGCAAGAACCCATAGACATTTATTTCGAGAACAATTCAGCTATTGCACTGTCAAAGAATCATGTGTACCACAAGAGAACCAAGCACATCGACACAAGGTATCATTTTATCGGAGAATTGATAAACAACAAGGAAATTTGTTTAGAATTTTGCAGGTCTGAAGATCAGGTAGCATACATATCTACAAAACCCTTGGAAAGGGACACATTCCAATATCTACGAAATTGTTTGCGAGTGAGAAGTTCTGCACAGTGAACTTTGTCATGAACAGAGCATGTTTCAGCTCTAAAATATTTTGTAAAATTTTAATTTTGTTTAACGATCTCCATCTGCCCATAATTAAGGGGCAGTGTTGGAAAAACGTAATTAAAGAGTTGATGGCATATCTAACTTCGTCGGCTCTGTCAGTCACTCAGTCAGTGAGTCATACAGTCTGCAACCAATTTGGCTCACGTCTTTTTGTATTTATTTAAATGCGTTTGTATTCCGCAAGTCAATAACTTCTTAGGTATAAATTAATTGTAGTGATTAATGTAACCCTGTAACTTCCAAGTGAAGGTAAACCAAATTTGTGTATAAACGAAAATCACTCATAGAAGATTAGATAGAGATGTGTGAAATAAAGGAGAAGAAGAAATTGGTCGTGAAATGTATGAAGAGCCCAAGGCTTATAAAATGGTGAAAGATTGAAGTAAATTCTCATCTCTTTGTAATGTGCCAAAGTTGTTTGTTTTATTGCAGTAATATATAATTCTATAGTTTTATATATTCATTCTCAAGAATGTTGTTTGTTGCATGCTGCATATCTTCTTCATATTTACCTGTGTGAATGTTATTTACATTTACTATCTGTAAAATAAATCAAGATATCCAAACAGTTCACGGTGGTGAAAGTTCTATTTTAACAAAGAGAAACTTCGCGTAAATGTTTTGGTTCTTATGTCCTAACAAGAAATGTTTTAAGATAAAGCTTGTTTAAGATTGGGTTAGGCAAAGTTAAAGAAGTATGCGAAGTTAATTTGTGCAAAGCTAATCTTCGTGAAGTAATTGAGAAGTCCACGAAGTTAACTGCGCAACTATGCGAAGTTCAACTGCGCAGTAAAAATTTGAAATGCATAGCTAATCTCTGCACAGTTAATCTGTGAAGTAAAGTGTTCAGAAAAAGTTAGAAGTTTACTTCGCAAAGCATATGCTAGGAGAAGCGAAGTCCTAAAGAGAAGAAAAAGAAAAATATTTATTTACTGCGCAGTTCAATCTTTTGACTGTGCGGTGTTCTTTTCCCTTGAGATTAAATGACAGAGGAAGCACAAACATGCACACTCCTATTGCAGTTTGCAGACACGAGGAGCACCGCTGTGGTCGATCCTTAGTACATATGGTGTGACATGTATTAGTTATTTTAGGTAGAAGAATAACAATCGGTGAGTATAGATGAGATCTCACTATTCTAGAATATAAGATGGTTCAGACTTCATAAGAAAGCAGGGATATCATAACTGTTTCCCTACACGAAAATAGTGGAATGGATCCTCCCTCACATTGATGCGAAGAGGCATATTATCAAGAATTTTGCGGGAGTGCCCATAGCCTCTTTCGAGCTTACTACCATGAGTGAGCACTATAATTTCTCAGCACTAGAGATAGACCTAACCGATGAATGGATTCATTCCAGTAAGATAAACTATGTGCCCTTCATCAAGCAAGCTTGGCTCCGAGACAAGCAATTCCATCAAAATGAGAATGGCACATACAACACCAAGTCACTAAAGAATGCATACAATATGAACGTTGCCCTGTTATGTCGGTTATATGGAGAATTAGATGTGACACACTTCAAGATTGAATGGTCACCCCTATTGTATTACGTTATTGTTCAGAGTGAAATATTTAACTGGTTTGACATCCTCTCGGAAAACATGGAGGAGGTAGTGTTGAAAGCACAAGAACGATTTTTCAAGCATTAATTAAACTTCTATGTTTCCTCCTATCTTGTATATGCAGTCTGCACATCAAATCAATTTCAAGATATTGGATGGTAATGGGTTCCCGAGGAGACTCCTATTCATGTATGTTGCCAACTTATATAGGCCTAGAAGCACGATAGTAACTATAAAAAAAATATGCAAGGAATTCATTATGCTATTATATACAATCATACATGCAGGGACATGAACAAAGTGTATGCCGGATAATGCTATTACCATGGTAACACATCTAGGTGACTCGTACTTAACTAAAGACAACACTTATTTGAGGATGTATGGGGCATTGAAGGAACCAAACATCGTGTGTAAGTAGGTTACTGATTACGTGATCCTAAAGGAAATTGCTCATCAAACATTTATAGACGGAATTGGATATGCCCTTAATGTTAAGATCTTCCTATACTCCATCCTAGCCCCACCAGTATATTGATCATTTACATTTTCAGTCATGCATGCACTTTTAGGGTTTGCATGCATCATTTAGGGTTTGCATGCATTCCAGTCATCAGTCCTAGCACTTAGCCCTCAGTTAGATAGTCCCCGAAGCTTCCTTCCACTCAGTTTCATCCCTCCTAGCCTATCATGCGCCCTCCTTTACACTACTGCATGAGAAGGGCACCTTTCTCACCTACCAGTCCAGTTTACTTCAGTTAGCCACCAGTCTTTCCTTGATTTGAGGCCAGACTGACTCCTCACTGCTCTTATCACTCTGATTGACCTCCGATGAGACATGACTACCTGTTCTGACTCCAGTTAGCTCCTCATGCACCCTCCACTGATCCTCCTTCATTTAGTTGTGTCTCCATGTGGAAGTTACATTCAGTTACACCTACCAGATTCAGTTAGACTCAGTTTGACTGACGGTTGACAGTTACTTGTGCATTGATGACTACACTGATGATGAGATAGACTACTAGTTGTGCTCCAATGATCACTCCATGAAGTCTAATTCGAATTGCTACCTTAGGAATTTGAATCCTCATGCATTGAATTATTTATATGTCTATTTGTGATTAATAATTTAGTGTGTGTGAAGTATTTTTTCTTCTATCCAAGTTCTACTATATTATTATTCTGTTGCTCATTATATTGCATTGACCACTCTTCTTCTATTTTCTTGCTTAATCAATTACTTTCTTGTGAGGTATACATCATCTCTTATATCTGCTGTGAGGATTCACACATGGTATCAGAGCATGTTGTGAGTATTGTTTATCTCCATTCCTGAGAGTTTTTTGCAGGTTATTATCAAGATTTCCAGTGCAGCAGTTTCTACATTTGTGCAACAGTAGCAGTTGCAGATATTCTCTATTGTTTTTGCAGGTCTTCTACAGCTTCAATGTATTCAGAAGAAATATATCCTTTTTCTCCATTCAACTATGATCTTCTTTCTCCACTCAACTAGGGTGAATGGAAACCGAATATGATAGCACATTTAAAGAAAAATGGTCTCTTTGATCATTGTTTTGAAAGAGAGTTCGAATCCTCTAAAGAAAAGAACGACGGGTTAGATGAAGGTGGAAGAGCTATTGCAACCATGATGTTTGTTATGCCTCAATGGATGTTATATGACCTCCCTTATTTTTCATCACCAAAAGAGCTATGGGCTCACCTGGATGTAATACTTGGCAGATAAAATGAAGGAATTGGTCCAAACCCCTTCGAGATCAAGCAAAGTGATGCATTCGCCCTCCTTGATGATCTCATTGATCATGAATCAGTATCAAACACATCACATATTGAATTTGTCCACAAAGAACTTGCAGATTCTACACTCATGCTCCAACTTTCTTCTCTTTATGTGCCAGCTCACACTCTAGATATTGCAGAAGGTCCTAAATCCTCTCTTGCACCAGAGTCTGTTGGTTTGCATCATGATCACATGATTATTTCGGAGGTAAAATCAGCTATTGGGGGTAATGCATTCGCTCTCCTCAAGCAATCACCTCTTATTTACTACTATATGATGATTATTCCATGCTTTCAGAAGGTTATTGAAGAATATGACCATTGCCATTTGCTTGGGATAATTTCTCATGCACATCATGGTTTTGATCTCACCCCTGCTGGTTCAAAGGAGATCTCAAGAAACCATTGTCATCCACTTGGGATAATTTCTCATGCAGTTACTGGTTTTGATCTCACCTCTTATGGTTCAAAGGAGATCTCAAGAAACCATGATTCAATCCTTGGATTTGATTTGGATTCCAAGCAATCACATCTCATTTACTACTATCAGATCATTCTTTCATGTTATTAGAAGTTTATTGAAGATAATGGCCATTGCCATTCACTTGAGAAAATTTCTCATGCATTTACTAGTTTGGATCTCACCTCAAATGGTTCAAAGGAGATCTTAAGCAACCATGATTCAAGTCTTGCATCTGATTTGGATTCCAAGCAATCTTTATTATTTGATGGTTCTTTTTGGCATAATCTCACCCATGATGGTTCGAAGGAGAAGACAAAAGACTATATGCACATTCATAGATTTGATCCTACCTCAGCTGATTCGAATCACAGGTTCAAGGATCATCCTCATACTTTTGGATTTGTTCTCATCACATTCAATCTGAAGAGCAAGTACAAGCACATACTTTTTGAGCATGATCCACTTCTTCCCAAGAAGAAGATACCTCCAGACATATGACTAAGCATCACACCTGATTGAGTTTGGAGCATTTATTTTTTATGTGTGCCTTACAATCTGTTTTGAGGGGGGGTATTTTTCCCATGAAATTTTCCCCACTTCCTTGGTTTATTGACTGTTATTATTCATTGTATTGAGTGACCTTTGGTCTTAGTTACCAGGGCCCATGATGGATTAAGGGGGGGTGATAGGATATTCCTATACTCCATCCTAGTCCCACCAGTATTTTTATCACTTACATTTTCAGTCATGCATGCACTTTTAGGGTTTGCATGCATCATTTAGGGTTTTCATTCATTTGCATGCATTCCAATCATCAGTCCCAGCACCTAGCCCTTAGTTAGCTAGCCCCCGGAGCTTCCTTCCACTCAGTTTCAGCCCTCCTAGCCTATCATGCACCCTCCTTTCCCCTATTGCATGAGAAGGGTGCCTTTCTCACCTACCAGTCTAGTTTACTTATGTTAGCCACTAGTCTTTCCTTGATTTGAGGCCAGACTGAATCCTCACTACTGTTATCACTTTGATTGACCTCTGATGAGACATGACTACCTGTCCTGACTTCAGTTAGCTCCTCATGCACCCTCCACTGATCCTCCTTCATTCAGTTAGTGTGTCCATGTGCCAATTACATTCAGTTACACCTACCACACTCAGTTAGACTCAGTTTGACTAACGCTTGACAGTTACTTGTGCATTGATGACTCCACTGATGATGAGATAGATGACTAGTTGTGCTCTGATTACACTCCAGTGATCCTTTGATCACTCCATGAAGGCTAATTCAAATTTCTACCTTAGGCATTCCAATCCTCATACATTGTATTATTTATATGTCCATTTGTGATTAAGAATTTAGTGTGTGTGAAGTATTTTTGCTTCTATCCGAGTTCTACTGTATTATTATTCTGTTGCTCATTATACTTCATTAACCACTCTTCTTCTATTTTCTTGCTTAATCAATTACTTTCTTGTGAGGTATACATCATCTCTTAGATCTGCTGTGAGGATTCACACACTTAAGAATACCAAGAAGGCATCATGGCCACATTTACTATTCATATTTTGGGCTTACAGATTCATGAAAGTGAAATAAGTCATTGAACTAAACCGAGACTTGGAAATATATCACTTTGGGAAAGGAAAATACAGGAGAAACGATCACAAATGGAAGATAGTAAATCACTGCAAAACTGTAAAGTACCATTGGCCCTATCATCAAGAGCAATGTGCAGAAGAGGAAATATACAAGAAAGTTAAAACTTTGGAGGACCTAGCTATGAGAAGACAAATAAGGGGAAAATCATTGAAGGTGCCTCCTCAAGCAAAAAAGACACCTAAGAAACTGTCCATAAATAAGCCACTGAGGAAGATGTCCAAGAAGAAACAATGGGAAAGAAATAATAGAGCCCAAAAAGGAAAGCCACTGAAATTATGCACCAAAAGAAAGATGGGAACGATATCTAGAGGCTAAAAGAACAAAAGAAATATGAGGAAGTGGCTGATGTAGAATACTTGTCTAGAAAGGAGCAATAAGAGAAGGGAAAACAAGAAGAGCTACAAAAAGGGATGAAGAACATAGAAGCATGAGGAGACCTAGAAGAAGACAAGAGAAGAATAAGATTGGGTAGAGGGAATACACTAAGGTGAGCTACAAGATATGGATACTGATGCACCCACTACTAGCTCTGAAATTCCACTCACTGGGGTGGATTTCCCTTTGAAGGAACTCGATATTGTTATGTACACCCCTTCTAGAGCAGGTTCAGTAGGTAAACTATGTTCATATGCATTCAACCGATGTCAGAAACAAATCACATGAAAGGCATAAAAGAGGCTTAAGATTGCATAATGTCCTGAGACAGTTATCACTCAGGAGGTACCTGTAATTGAAAACACTGACAAAGCACCTAAATCCATGGAATCTGTCGACGTGGCCACTGCTTTGGCCACAGGGAATAACATAAATAAATTGTTATGAGAGCTGGAGTAGGACAAATATAAATTTGGGTTACTAGAATATATCCTCTCAGAGAAAGGAGAGCAGGCATAAAGTTGAGACATGATAATGGTGCATTGAAAGTGGAGAAGAAGACATTGGAGATATTAACTCAAGACTTGCAAAAGGACAAAGACGAAACGGAAGCTAAAGTGAATGAGCTTGAAGTAATAAGGTAAAGCACTACCACTCAAATAGAAAGTTTGCAAAAAGAGAAAGACGCACTGGCCATAGAGGTGGAAGCTTCCATAGAAGGTAAGCAATGTTGATCATGGTTTCATGAGTAAGCCATTGCAGTACAGGAAGAGTATTTGGGCATATAGGAAAGAGTCGCAGAGCAATTTTTTAAGGTCTAGAAGGAAACAATTAAAATCCAAGCTAGAAGGTCAAGAATTAATAAAGTAATTGGAAGGTTGCAATGGTTAAAACCAAGATGAAGTACATTGGATCATGGCAACAAGGAAACACATCCATTCCCCCTAATATGTCCAAAAATATGTGGAAGAAATGCAAATAGACTATGCCACCTTGGAAAACTTCCAAACGGTAGGAAACACCTTGGAGAAGGACATCGTTGCCTCACTCAATAAATGTACAAACCTATATGTTCTGAATGAGAGCATTTTTGTAAGATGTGCATTGCCTCCCCTAAGGACTCTCCAACAACCCATTCCCAAGGAACAAAAATTGGTTGAGCTCAGGACCATCAATGCCAAGGATGTTGAGACAGTTAAACATGTATCTCAGGTTACTACACAGGTGTTGTGTGATCATATCAGGACAATGACCAAGAAATCTCAACTCATGATAACTTTCCAACCTACCATAGTATATTCACTAAATGATTGAATACACTCTCAAAGGAGGTCATCAATCATGAAGTTTCTTTACGACTGCTTGAACCAAAGCAATTAAATTTGATTATTTATGAATGTGATGTCTAGGACCAATTCAGTAAGTCTCAAGTGGAAGCATGAGATGTAATTTTGTTTTTATTTTTCTCTTGAAGACCATGTAATATTTTAAATGTCAAATGTTTTGGGAGCTAAAATGTTTCAACTAACTTGAGGCATATGAAAAGGCATTTTTAGTTACTTTTTAAATTTATAAATTAAGGGGAATAGAAAGAGAAGAGGCTTTTGGCACAAGACGATTTTCTGCTCATTCTTTGTATGAATTATTTATGGAGGATGAATACAAGGGCTTCTTGAATTAAGCTTTTTTGTCATGGAGGCTATGACTATGTTGAGTATGGATTGTCATAGAACTATTTTATGCTCCATTTTAACTTAGATGCAGTAAGAACGTTTTACTTATATGCTTGACTATTTTTATACCCATCAAATTCTCTTATTGTATATTTACCCTCACAATGTCTTTTCTTTCTATGAGTTGTAAACGCAGGATGTTGTAATGATATAGCTATTCCTGTCATTTATTTCATTTTGTGATTGCTATACATGTTTGGTACTTCAACTCTCTATTTTTGGATGTGTATTTTAGTTTTATTTGTAGCTCATCCTGCAAATTTTCTCCTATCTAGGATAGTGTAGGATATATTAGGATTCCATTGTAAGTTAGGCATACTTCATTTTTCATTCTTAAACGAAAAAAACCCTAAATGGTGGACCGCGATGCAACCGGTAAAAGTCAAACTACTTATTGGTAATCGTACCCGAATCTAGTCGACTTCCCTATACAAACGGTTGGAATTCTAATTGGGGCTTTCATCAGGGAGAACCCCTATTGTCGATGCAAGGATTTTCGATGCATCAACATGTGTGAGGGATATGAGTCCCACATTTAGAGATCAACACTCATACGAAACATGACCCTTATACTTACATAAAATTTCCTAGAAGGACATCATAAATTTAAAGCAAGGATATGTTACACAATATCTCACCCTTTAAGGCATTGAGGTCGTATTCTAGGTGACATTAATGCGGAAGGGTATTTATTAGTGAAAATTTAATCCTCTCATTATTGGAAAATTTCTGAATAGATAAATGTTGATGTATTTGTAACTTCGGGATATATTCAATTGTATATTGTATGTATTACATTTGTACCTTATTGTATCCCCGACGAAGATGTTCTTATTCCTCCGTTCGGAAGTGTCATAACTTGTACTTGCAAGTGTGGCAGGTTTTATTGTAAGTGTAGTAACTTATATTTGATGGGTTATTATACCTCCTTAGAGGGGTCGGCCCAGTATGAGTTAAGTGGAAGGGTTATTTGACTCCCCTAAGGGGTCAGCCCAATTAGGGTAAAAGGAAAGTCAAGTTAAAGTATAAATAGAGTGGTTGCACAACTCTATTTGCTCATTCACTCACACATCGAACTCACATAGTTGAGAGAGAGGAGTGTGCACAAGTGGAGGAGGAGTAGCTGCTACAGACATCTATCTTTCGGGGTTTCATCTTTGTGATCTTTTTATTTGTGCTTATTCTATCTCTGAGGAAGTTACGGGGTTTTTCACCTTTACGGTTTTCCCCGATGAAACATTATGTATCTTCTGTCTATGATTGTTATGTTGTGCATGTTATTCTCTTAGTAGGATCCTAGATAATATATGAATGAAATTATCAAAATTCTAACATGGTATCAGAGTTGAACTAAGAAGAAGACATTATGCAGCTGTGAAAGCTAGGGCTTCTTTATTTTTGGGTTTCTCTCCACATATCATCAAAGGCAAGAGGCTAGGTTGACTCTCCTAAGGAAGGTGCATCTTTCTGTCGAAACAAAATTTGATTCTGAGCATTTTCAATTTTTGGCCTGTCACTGCTACGGGAAATTAGGGATTTTGACGGAAGTGGAATTTTGGAGTGCTCTCAGCATAGGATTGCTCTCCTAAGCAAAATCGAAATTTAGAGACCAAGATCGAACTTTTTGGTTGGGTGAATGTCCGGGAAAGTCAAACCCTAATTTTACTTTTGGACCAGAAAAACCAGAAAACCAGATTTTGATAGAAGTTGCAGATCCAAAATTCGCAGGTCAATTTTGAGGGGTCAATTTTTGGATTTTTCAAAATCTGTGCACACTAGCTTGCTTTCCTCAGTCAAATGCATCTCCCTATCTAGACAGAAGTTTGAAATTCCAAGTTTGTATTTTTAAGGTTTCCTTTTCAAACCCTAGCCAGCTCTAGATCCAGTTTCAACAAATCAAGTGGTAAGGCCTAAATATTTTATTTCTATTTGAGTTTCTCACTAAGATGCCTCACCACACCAAGCTTGAGGATAATCTTGAAGGGGCTGATAAATTTTGAGCATGGAAGTATAGGATTGGGTTAATCGTAGAAGAGAATGAATTGGACACCTACATAAGTGAAGAGGTTCCAGGTCCAGAGGGAGATGAGGCTAAGGCCCTACATAAGAAGAACTTGGTCAAGGCCAAGAGAATCATTGCAGATTCCATCAAATACCATCTCATACCACATGTGTCTTCCCTAAAGACACCCAAGGAGATGTCTGATTCCTTCACCAAGCTATTTGAACGAAAGAATATAAATCAAAAGATGAGATTGCGGAACCAATTGAAGAGTGTGAAGATCCATAATGGAGAGACCATACAATCCTACTTTACTAAGGTCTCTCAAATCAAAGAACAACTTGAAGCTGTGGATGAAGTGGTGGAGAATGGAGAAATTGTGATGAACACTTTGAATGGCCTACCTAGGTCATGGGACTCCTTCATCCAAGGAATTTGTGCAAGAAAGAAAATTATTTCTTTCAGTAAACTATGGGAGGAATGCTCACAAGAAGAAGCTAGACTTGTGGCCCAGGAAAAAAAGATGGGAAGTGAAGACCAAGCTCTCACAACACACACCAAGAGAAGTAAGTTCAAGAGGGAGCAACCTCATCACAAGAAATATTCTCACCATCATCAAAACGAGAACGTTAAGAAAGATTATCCTCACATTAGATGCTTCATGTGTGATGAGAAGGGGCACTATGCCCGAGATTGTCCCAAGAACAGAAAAGGCTTTAACAAAAACAAGAAAAAGAACAATAAGAAGAGATATCATGCTCATGCTGCAGAGGATGATGAACCTCCCAGAAACAAGATTAAGGAAGAAAGTGAAGACTCTTCAAGTGACAAAGAGTATGTTCTAATATCTGCTCTCACAGGTACTATTACACATAGGTGTAATGATTGGCTTATTGATATTGGGGATTCCAAACATATGATGGGATTTAAAGAATCTTTCATGGGCCTATCTGAACATGAGTCACCTCATAAGGTGAAACTTGGGGATGACCATCAATACCCTATAAAAGCAAGGTGTAAATCCTCCTACAAGTTAGACTCTGGGAAGCCTTTGAAGATTAAAGAAGTTCTATATGTACCTGGACTCGAAGAATCTTCTCTCTATATCATCTTTGGATGAAAAAGCGATGAGAGTTGCATTTGTGGATGGCCAAGTACTTATGTGGCCAAAAGGTAAGAACATAAATGATGCAGTAGTGATTGGAGAGCAAGAGGGAGGATTGTACAAGTTGAAGGGACAACCTGAACAAGACATGGTACATGAATCCATGGAGCCAAGTGAAATTTGGAATAAGAGGCTTGCACATGTACACTATAGAGCACTACCAATTGCAAGAAAAGTAGTAGAAGGTCTTCCTGAAATCTAGTCAAAGCATGAACGTGTTTGCAAAGGATGTGCAAAAGGAAAGAAGACAAAGAATACATTTCCAAGCAGTGAAAGCAAGGAAAAATGAATCTTGAAAATTATCCACTCCGATGTATGCGGTCCGATGTCATCCAGTTCTCTGAGTGGGTATGTATATTATGTTTCTTTCATTGATTGTTTCTCTAGGAAGACATGGATTTATTTCTTGAAGAACAAAGATGAAGTATTCAAAAAATTCATGGAATTCAAAGCCTTGATAGAAAACCACACTGAAAAGAAGATCAAGACTTTTAGATCTGACAATGGTGGAGAATTCACTTTAGAAGACTTCAAGAAGTTATGCAGTGATTCAAGTATTAAGAGGGAGTTGACCACTCCTTACAATCCACAACAGAATGGAGTTGCAGAAAGGAAGAATAGAACAATCATGGAAGCAGCACGAGCAATGCTTCATGACCAAGATCTGCCTATGAATTTATGGGAAGAAGCAGCAAGGACATCTGTATATGTATAGAACAGAAAACCACATAGGATACTTAACAACAAGACACCAAAAGAAGATTTCTCTGGTGAGAAGCCAGAAGTTAGCCACCTCAGAATATTTGGCTGTCCAGTATACACACATATTCCAAGAGAAAAGAGGACAAAGCTAGATCCTTCAGGAAAGAAGGGTATATTTGTGGGTTACAGTGAAAACTCGAAAGCATATAGAATCTACTTTCCAAGATTCAAGAAGATTGAGATCAACAGGGATGTGACTTTTGATGAAGACTCAACATACATCAAATCCAGGAAGCCACCTGTTGAAGACAATGAAGAACCAAGAGAACCCAGAATACATGACACCACCATGAACGAAGCAATTCCAGAAGAGGATCATGGGATGGAATATCCACAAGATCCTTTAGATCCACCCTGTGAGAAGAAATCTTACAAGAGGAAACCTGCATGGGCAAGAGAGATCATCCAAGATGCAAAGAGGTATGGTGTTCTAGAGGAGGAACGCAGGGAAAGAAAAATGACAAGGTCACACACCAACTATGCGGCTTTGCTATGTGACATAATGAACAAAGAACCTTCCAGTTATGAAGAAGCGGCAGAAAAGGAAGAATGGAAGGAGGCCATGGTTGAAGAATACCAGTCGATCATGAAGAATGATGTATGGGACGTGGTCCCAAGACTAGGAGGGAAGTCTGTTGTGACTTCCAAGTGGATCTACAAGATTAAGCATGTTGCAGATGGTAGCATAGAAAAATACAAGGAAATATTTGTCGCTTGTGGCTTCTCCTAGAAAGAAGGGATAGATTATGAAGAAACTTTTGCACCTGTAGCTAGATACACTTCCATCAGAACAATACTTTCTTTGGTTGCAGTGATGAATTGAAAGATACACCAGATGGATGTCAGGACGACTTTCTTGAATGGTGTAGTCGAAGAGGAAGTGTATGTGGAGAAGCCACTCAGTTTTGAGACATGTGACAGGGAGTCACATGTGTGCAAATTAAATAAATCCTTGTATGGTTTGAAACAAGCACCCAAGACATGGTATGGAAATATTGACAACTTCCTGACTAGTTTGGGATTTACCAAGAGTAAAGAAGATTCCAACCTTTACTACAAGGTTGAGGAAGGCAATCCAGTGATAATTCTACTGTATGTAGATGACATGTTTGTGATAGGTGAGAATGGGTTAATTGTTGATACGAAGAGGAAGCTTGCTGCCAAGTTCAAGATGAAGGACTTGGGTATGATGCATTACTTTCTAGGCATGGAGGTGTGGTAGAGTGCAGATGGAATATTCCTTGGACAAGGAAAGTATGCAGTAGAGATCCTGAAGCAGTTCGGGATGATGGACTGCAAGGCCATGGCCACACCTATGGAATCGAACATTAAGCTATTGAGTGATGCTTCATCAGAGTCGGTTGATGCCATGATGTATTGTCAGATGATTGGGTCCTTGCTGTACCTGACGAACACAAGACCAGATATTTGTTTTGCTGTGAACACATTGATCTAGTTCCTGACGGATCCTAGACATGTTCATTTGATTGCTGTAAAGCATATTCTAAGGTACCTAAAGGGTATGGTTGATTATGGGCTCAATTATGATGCGAATCAAAATATTAACCTGGAGGGTTGTGTTGATTCAGATTGGGCAGGCAGTGCCATTGATAGGAAGAGCACTTCGGGATGCTGCTTCAGTATGGGATCATGTGTGATCTCTTGGTTTAGCATGAAGCAATCCTGCATGGTACTGAGTAAAGTAGAAGTAGAGTATGTCACAGCTTGTTCGGCTAGTTGTGAGGAAGTATGGCTAAGGAAGTTATTGTATGATTTGTTTGATCTCTAGTTGGATGTTGCTTGTATATATTGTGACAACCTGAGTTGTGTGAAGTTGTCATCGAACCCAGTGTTCCATGACAAGTCAAAGCATATCGAGATCAAGTATCACTATATCAGGGATCTGGTGCAGAGAGGATCAATGAATCTCCTGTATGTTGTGACATACGAGCAGATAACAGATGTGCTGACCAAGCCACTAGCCAAGGTGAAGTTCCAGTACTTCAGAGAGAGGCTTGGTGTTCTCCAGATCGAAGATACTTCCAGGAGGAAGTGACGAGACATAGATGCAGGAGCCCTTTCAAGCATGGTGGCAGGCGGGTCCTCCCCATGACTGTGGATGTAATTGCTGTGTGATAACCATCCAGACGATGCTTCGTCAAAAGCATCCGTATGATGTTCCGTATGACGATGATCCGTATGATTATGAGCATCCGTATGATGCTCCATATGATGATGATCTGTATAATCATGAACATCTGTATGATGTTCCGTATGATCATGAGCATCCGTATGATGCTCTGTGCGAGGATGATTCGTATGATCATGAGCATCAAGATGATGCTTTGTGGCCGTGGATATCTTACAGGTTGTGCAGTAGCATGTAATCAGTCCTGGGAGATCTTGCAGGTTGTGTAGTAGCACGTAATCAGTCGTGGGATGCTCTTTCAAGATTTTGCTTGTTTGCATGTAATCATTCCTGGGAGATCTTGCAGGTTGTGTAGTAGCATGTAATTAGTCCTGGGATGCTCTTTCGAGGTTTTTCTTGTTCGAATGTAATCAACCCTGTGACATCTTGTAGGTTGTGCTTGGCATGTAATCAGTTCTGGGATACTCTTTTCAGGTTTTGCATATGCAAATAATCATTCCTGAGATTCCATCGGATGGGCTGCTGGCAGAGATGATGAAGACCTACATGTAGGCTAGGCCTACATCCAACATGAAAAAAGGCTGGCTCTGTAGAACTTACTATGAAGAGTAGAATTGAGAGATAGCACCAAGTGATCGAGATGATGAGTACAACAGTGGTGACGATGATGCTCCAGTGATCGAGAGTTGATGATCCAGCTCCAGTATTGAAGATTTGTGCTTATATGTATTGATGCATGTGTCAAGAGAATACCTTCCTAGTTAAGAGGGAGTGTTGATGTATTTGTAGCTTCAAAAGATATTCAATTGTATATTGCATGTATTACATTTGTACCTTATTGTATCCCCGATGGAGATGTTCTTATTCCTCCGTTCAGAAGTGTCGTAACTTGTATGTACATGTGTCGCAATTTTTATTGTAAGTGTCATAACTTATATTTGATGGGTTATTAGACCTCCTTAGAGGGGTTGGCCCAGTATGAGTTAGGTGGAAGGGTTATTAGACTCCCCTAAGGGGTCGGCCCAGTTAGGGTAAAAGGCAAGTCAAGTGAAAGTATAAATAGAGTGGTTGCACCACTCTATTTGCTCATTCACTCACACATCCAAATCGCATAGTTGAGAGAGAGGAGTGTGCACAAGTGGAGGAGGATTAGTTGCTAGAGACATCTATCTTTTGGGGTTTCATCTTTGTCATCTTTTTATTGGTGCTTATTCATCTTTGAGGAAGTTGCGGGGTTTTTCACCTTTATGGTTTTCCACGATGAAACATTGTGTCTCTTGTGTCTATGATTGTTATGTTGTGCATGTTATTCTCTTAGTAGGATCCTAGATAGTATTTGAATGAAATTATCAAAATTCTAACAAGAAATAACCCTCTAGCTAATCTCGGTATCTCTCCAAACATATACATCTATTTTAATTTCAAATAAAATGATATCAAAGTGAATTTGTACCTTGAAGGTGTCGTTTCTTCGAAATTATTACTTGATGAAGGTGCCTCCATGTTTGTTGGGAGTTGCGAGAGGATGTTGGTAAAATGATGATCCATCATCTTGATCCTTTATCATTCAAGGGCATCCTAGAGAAACAAATTGATAGGATATCTTGCACCATAATATTTACTTTTGTTTTCCATATGAATCCTCTTATCTTGACAAGGAATATCTTCAGCAAGTTTAGTTAGACCGAGGCCTCCCTATATCTTAACATCATTGGAGACATGCACAAAAATCCAACATAGAACATATTTCTTTAATGTGAGTGGTTAAGATTATGTTGAGAATGAAATGAAATATGTCTAATACAAAATAAACATAAAGATTACATTGAAACTCAATTTCTATTAATGAAAAAAGGTAAAAAACATTATACAAGTACAACAGCTAAAATGTTGGTAGTTATATTTAGGAAGATATGTGTTTACTATGGCCATTTGCTCAAACACAACACCAAGAGACCAAAACAATAGTTTATAACAATGCCAAAACCCTAGAGAAAAAAACTCTATGATGTAATAAAATCCATAATTTGAAGTTAGAGTTTTGTGTACATGTTTAGATGTAATAAAAATCCATAATTTGAAGTTAGGGTTTAATGTACATGTTTAGTTGGAGAATGTTGAGTTGTATGAAAAAAGAAAACCTTATCAAAACCATATTTTTTACCTATGTGTTTTTTTTTTAATTTAATTAATAAAAAGTAGATTTTGTAATTAATTTAACTAATAAAAAGTAGATTTTGTAAGTACCAATGCTTCTCCTTTTATAACAAAATTTTGAAAGTCACATTAGAATATCGTAAAAAATGCATGAAAAGTTCAAAAATTCTAAAACAGACATTGACAATATTAAAATCATAATTTTTCCTAGTGTCTCCGTTCTCCTCTTCTGTCATGTACCATGCTGATGAAACCTGTATAAGCCATGACTCCACTTCCAAAACAATATCCTCTGCTGGCAGCGCTATCGACAAGACTTTCACTTGCTAACATTTTTTATATGATTAATTGTAACATTTTTTATATGATTAATTGTAAGGAAGCAAATTTATATTCAAACCAAGAGTGCAAAAAAAACTATTTAATATGAGCTTCTTAATAATTGTCAATGGCAGTTGGGCATCACCATGCCCTTTAACAATATGGGTCTTGCCATCAATAAAGTATGGGTTTTCTTCATCCGGACATAATATCTTCGAGGAAATATCAAATATACAACACATCTTGTCTGATATAATATGCTTTGAGAAACCTATGTCAAAATACCAGCTCATCACTTGTTTAAAAATATTCTTTGATTAGATTATTCAGAGATTTTGCGATTTTTTCTTTGTATACTTGCCATTTTAAAATTTTTATATTTAGAAAACCAATAACTTGAAAATCCTAACCACAAAATGAAAAAATATTTTATTTATTCCAACTTCGAAAATGACTTTCCACCGAGAATAATTTCCTTTAGCATCGTAGCCCCCTCTTAAAATGTATTCTCTAATAAAAATGATGTTTCTCCTTTTTACAGTGCCTCGCTGCAAAAGAAAAAAAACAATTTATATGTACCTTTGAGAACCTCAATCAATTAAAATGCTTAAAATGTTTATAAAGTATAAAACTATAATTTGATACTATTACTCACTTGATTGATTAATTAATATCATAATTATTGTTGTTAATGTGTAGTGAAATAAAATATTAGTATAACTACTTAATTTATGATTGGTGAATATCCATAAATCACAAGTTAAGTGCTATGAACAAGTTATCTATTACTTATTTTTCATGCATAGTTGTAATCATTTGTTGTCTAAACTATATGTTACTTTCTTTAATTAAATGGGTTGTCTTCTTTAATTAAATGGGTTATCTGTGTTATCCATGCATGAAGCTAAGAGTTATTTATGCATTAATTACCAGTTATTTTTTATATTTCCCTTCTTTATAATTGTTTAAATTTTGAATTTTGAATAACCACCATAAAATCAATCTAGATAGTATACTTGTTCCATCCTCTTTTAATCTAGGAAAAACATATATAGTAGTTCACTCCAAATTCTAAGAAAACTATAAATGATCGTATCTTTGTTATCTACAATACAAAAATATGTTGATGCTCACGTTCAATATATGAGCCACGCACATTTTTTCTTTATTTTCCTTTTCCTCTTTGTGGTTGACCTAAATCGCAGTTTTCCTTTTCCTCTTTGTGGTGGACCTAAATCGCAGTCCTGGATCTTCAAACTTCTGCCTGTTCTCAATCTTATTTTTTCTACAAAATACTATGATGTTCCTTATCCAAAAATTAGTTTCGACAGAGACATTATCGTGATAAATTTTAAATTTTTTTAAAGGAATATATCAACGAAATCTAAGCATAAGACCAAACATTTTGATAAAATCCTACCTTATTTTGGGTTAGGCGCAAACCTTTTTCACCGAAAGATCACGAAATAGGTTGCCCATGTCTATAAAGAACAGTTACCTGATAAGGAATTTAATAATCTTTGGCTTTTTGGATTGCAGGCAGTATGTCCAATACAAACTTTGTATCGTTGAGCTCCATGTCTTCGTGAATGCAATGCCTGCGTCACATTTATTAAAATTTGGATGAGATCAATGCCGTTTCTATGAATTAGGTCTAGCTCAAAATAAGTTATAGATATTTTGTAATAGTAATGTACAACTACGGTCAGCTAAGTAAAGAATAATGAGAATTACTGTAAGAAATACCTTTGCACTTTGTAGTCTAGGAGTACAGGCGCCATTGTTACATCATATTTGTTGTGACAGTCATGCAGCAAACACTACACTGTAGGGAGCAATCGCAGGGCAACTCTCCTTTGGCGGATGTGGAATAGAGTAGCCACCACCAATAATCATCCATGATGGTGTCATGGGTAGAGTGGCGTTCTTATTATGAGCCTTATTCCTGCCAGCCAAAGGAGAGTTGCACTTCAAATGGTCGCCACACAAACAAATCATAATAATTTTGCTACCTGGTTCTACTCCCCATACTGATCAAGGGAGATTGCGGGTATTTATGCAGTTTAGCACAAGGGATATCCATGATAATATTAAAGCATATACCTTCATAGAAAACGCAATCAGTACGTTCAAAGTTCGAGATAAAGCAGGCATATCGCACAATGCTATGAATCTTCTCTCTTAACCGACTCTCGGGGATGTCATGTTTTTTCCTCTACGTTTTTGCGTATTATGTGATATTACGGATATGCCGTGCTTATTACATATATACACCAATCCGTAATCGAATTACTGTATCCATTATGACGTATATATTCCTTAGTCTTCTCACACATCGGCAAATATCTGAGAATCAATCTGCAGAACCGAAACGAACGATAATATAGCAATGATAAAACAGTGAAAACGAAATTGCGGGCACCAATAAAATAGTCTGTCCCTTTCCATTCATCCCGTTCGTGGGATTTGGGAAGGAGGACTAGGTATATTCCAGTAAATACTTTGATCAATGACTTTAAAGTGCAGTGTCTTTCAGCGAGATAGATGCTGTTTTTGTTTAATGGAGCCGATACTGAAATAGTCCCGACTGCGTGTAACAATGGGTCGGTATATCCAAACTAAAAGAAGTGGATATGCTCATTTCTGTAATTAGACTTTAATTTATGCCCTATTAACATCAATAGGGCACAAGTTAAGTGTTATAAATAAGTTATATGTTACTGGTTTTGGATGCTTAGTTGTAATCATTAGTTGTTTATGCCTCACCTACATGTTACTAAGCTACTTATCCATGCATAAACTAAGAGCTATCCATGCATCACTACCATTATCCATGCATAAGCTACTAGTTATTTCTTATATTATCTTTTCTTTATAATTGTTTATTTCAAATTTGGAACAATTACCATACAATCAATATGGAAAGTACACATATCTTATCCTTGTGCAATCTAGAAAAAGAAACTCCATACTCGAGCATATTTCATAGACATGTTTAAAAAACTAGCATTATTAATGAAGTTGTGGTGGTGTTTGGATTTCCTTAGCTTGCAATAAAGGTGGTGAATGAATTAGGGAAAGGTATTGGGTAAATTGAGGTCAACGTGGAGATTGTTGGAATGTAACAATTGTTGGGCCCTGGAAATGCCTCTTTTTGACCACACCTATTTCATCATTTTGCCCTGTTATACCCTATTTTCATAAACCACATACATGCCTTTTTCCAGATCAATTAGCAATCCTGACAAGGTATAAATCATTATTGCTTCATTTAATTAAATGCCTAAGATTGTTATGGTTATGAATTCTAGCCTTTGATTTATGCTAACTTGTGTTGATTTCATTAAGTTAAGATCAAGCACAGGTGTATCAGCTAAATTACCTTGGGAAAGAATCATACGTGGTGCCAGATGTTATTGATCCTTCATATCCAAAGGGACAACGCATCTCTCCACGTGAAGCTGTAATAGGTTGTTGAAACAAAGCATAGCTGTAACAGACAGGACACCTCCCGAATAGTTGACCCATTGATCCATTGATTGCCAGAGTAACAACATCCTTCACGTTTAACGGCCTCATTCATTATGCCTGTAACAATTTAGCTGTAACTTTGCGGCATGAAGATCAGAGATCTTCATTGTTGCACGAAATTAGTGGATCATGAACTGTATTCCTCATGTATAAATACGGGAAGGCTCTTAGAGTCTGGGGGTTGGTTAATTATCATCTTGTATGGGCTGTAATAGAGACTGAGACTGTGGATTACCATTTTTAATGAAGAGTAGAATTATTTCCATTTATGTGTCTTAATTTGTGGTAGTTCATAGCATCTCTGTTAGAAGGCCAGGGCCCGACTTCTCACAGAAATTGTCAAGTTAAGTAGGTAGTTAGATTTATTTCCTGTTGCGTGTTGTGGAATTGCATTAGGTGTGATTACTGTTAGCTACAACAGAGAGTTTATGATTGCATTCTTTTCTTAGTAGCTTATTACTTGCATCCTGAATAGATGCATCAGTGTGGTGCGATAATCGATTGTGTAGGTTAGATTTGATTAAACATGTGTGTTCAATAGCTGTTACAACCAAGCTCATCTTCCAATTATTTTCAGTCATTTATGCTTCTTAGGATTTCCAATGGTTATCAATTTACAGTTTAGGTTTATTTCTTAATTCTGGTTGCTGTTGTATCTTTATTGAATTCATAGATTAGGAATATTATGGTTGAGTAACAGTAGCTACTGGATGGATCATTTTGGTAAAGATTGAATACTGTACAGTTTGATAATTATAGGATTTAGCTTCTTGCAAAGATAATCTAGTTCATTTTCATTCTTAGATCAGTAACTGTTGCACTTTGAATTCCTAGATGTATGAGTTAGATTAGTTTTCTGTATGGAATGAGTTTGGCTGAGCAGATAGGTAGGATTATTATCTCCATTTATTCAATCAACTACTGGAAATGTTTATGCATAGATTGTGCTTATTGCCATTGAAATAAAAGACCTCCCTGGGTTTGACAATTTATATTGAGCATCCTGTATGTCAGTTTTAATTAAGTAGCATATAGGGTGACCAACAACAATCAATTAACCAATTTCAGTTTAGGTGTGGTTCACACTATATAATATGGTCATTGAATTTGTAAAAGAAAATTCACAATAATAGGGTACGACATTTATTAAAAGTAGTTTTATGTAACTATGGGAGAAACGGTTTAAATATGTATCCCATAGAGGAATATATTGAGTCATGGTTGTAAACCTACTCTTGGATTGTGTAATTATCCAAGATCAAGCAACAAGATACATATTCTCTTTCCCTATGGATGTTTCCCTATCAAGGGTTTTACCTCGTAAATGTTGTGTCTCTTATGTGATTGTTGTGACTGCCATGGTATCTTGATTCCTTGATATAAATTGAGATCTCTATGGGTTCACAGACCCAACACCTACTTTCTTAGAAACTAGCAGACTATGCTCATATAATATTTTCCTCTCATATTGACATTTGAGAAGTTTTGCTTCTCCTTCATTGTAAAATTCATTGATATATTTGCATTTAATTAGATGTGGTGTCAAAATTTATGTAACACCCCTTCTTTGGAAATTAATAGAATTTGTTGGATGCATAGTGTTTTTGTCACATCATAGGTTCAAGGAGAAAAATTTGTGGCAAATCTTCATAGAAAACCCAAATCTGATGGATACCATCATCTATCCACCATGTCTTCTCATTGTATGACACATTGTTGTTGTTAAATACACCATAAAATGATAGAAATATATTTGACACCTGGAATAACATTAATGTAGATGCAACACACACACACACAAATTGCCAATCTCTCATTAGATTTAGAATTTCTTTATGTTGGGATTCCAAAGCTGTAGTATTCAAGAAAACTAGAAACCCTTCAGATTATTAAGGTGTCACGATATTTTGACTAGAGATAGAATCACACAAGAGAAACTGAGGAAATGGAAACAAGGATTTAGAATCAACATGAGAGGCGATGATTCCAAAACCTAGAAGGTATTGTAAGTGTCCATGTGAAGAATCCACCACCACTTAAGAATCAACAACATCAAGATCATTAACCTTGGAATTTAATGAAACTAGAGTAGGATGAGGATGAAAATGCACTACACGTAGTGATCAACGAGTCTAGAGTATAGTGATAGGTAATAATGCATATCCCTTTTCATTATATCACTAAATATATTAATATAACCTATGGCCATAAGTTACACCCAATAAATCTCCCTGCGCACGAAATGCAATTGAAGCAATAGGGTAGTTGAAGTATCATGAACTGATGCATGTGGATTCACATATGCACCACTAAGTCCATTAGTTTAATTATTGTGGAGTGGATGTAGCTCATGCCCTATCTTATGTGTTAAATCAAGATAGTTTTTAGGATATTAAGACACATAAGAGTTAGGGCTGTTGTAAGCTAATACTGGCCACTCATGACGCATTAGTCGCAATGGACTTCTGGAAAAACAGAAATCTGAATTTCAAAAAACAATATTAGAGCTACCTACAAAACCTTTTGGAATATGGCACAAGAACATAAAACATAGACAATCGGATTACCTTCTGAAATATATAAATATTATTTATGGAAATTAAGTATAACTCCCAAAAAATGGGGTTCTCCTAAAGTTGGTATGTTAT